>CM056809.1:17500-617500 GCA_029852735.1 Persea americana | reverse complement strand
GCTTTGTCGGAGAGCTGCAGGGATATGTAGACTGCATGCTCTTAGTGTTTCATGTCCTCTTCTAGTCATGAGTAAATGATGCAAACGAGAGGGTTGGTATTTCAGGTTCGCACATTCAGTGTACACTCAAATGCAGCAATTTACCAAAAATAAATACTATCCAGCAAGTGAACAAAACAGTTCCAACATATGCACCAAGAAGCACCTTAATAATTCACATGTTAATTGTTGTTAAATAAGCAATATACAAATCTTATGGCACCCCATTTTGAATTGGCATATTTGCATAGGTGGGACAGTTAGATTTTTGAAACCCCTTTGAGTGGAAGAAATGGAAATGATTCCAGTAGTTAATTAGTAAGTAACAAACTCACCCACACCTGGAAGATATTCAAGCTTGATAAAGTAACACCGGACTTTCACAGCCCACCCCTGGCATCTTTCAATTCCAAATATAACCAGTCCTGCAAAATCACAATGAACAAAGGGCACTTCAATGAATAAGTCAACACATTAGCAGCTCTAATCCAAGAGAGAACCCCACATGTCCAAAGGTTTTGGGCTTTGCACCAAGAAGAATAAACCAGCCATCACATTTAAAAGCATTCATGACCAAAGCTAGGGCACCCTAGAGGGTTTCACACTCGCAATATTGGCCAAAAGTTATTTAGCTGACGTTAACATTAGCATAGCATTTTTCCACAGCCCTGCAATATTCTAAAATGAATTTAAGGCAAGGAAAACCCTATAATCCTCCCTAGCTGTAAATCCTGAACTTTCTAGTCCCGTTCTTAAACTTATTTAGGAAGATTTTTTTTTTTTTTTTGAAATGGTTACTTTCATTAAAGCAGCAAACAGTACAAGAGAATAATACTGACTTGCTCAAAAAAGAAGTAGGAGATGGACAGAACAAAAAGAAAGAGAGCCCTTAAAACAAATCTACATAGGCTCAACAGAATAGGAAGCAATCCCCTTCCAATGGTGCATAATCTGATCTATGGAAAAATCTTTGAATAATGGATTGATGGACACCCACAGAGCAACTAAAAACTTAGTTTTCTCCACTAAACATCTTTGACTAGTTAAAACCCCTTCAAAACATTTGGAATTCCTCTCCTTCCAAATTGTCCATAAGACTGCCAGAAAAGACAATCTCTACAATTCCTTGCCTCTAGGGGCTCCAGTTGGGGCTTTCCAAGCCTGGAAAAGATCCTGAATGGAATGAGGGAAAACCTAGGAGCAATCGAGCCACTCCACCACCGATCTCCAAATAAACTGAGCTATGGTACAATTCAACAGAAGGTGGTCCACTGATTTCGTGTCTCTCAAACACATGGGGCAGCCATTGACCACTATCCTCCCTCTCCTCTTGAGATTGTCCATAGTGAGGATTCTTTTCCGAAAGGCCAACCACCCAAATATAGCAACCCTAGGAGGAGCTTTGAGCTTCCAAATGCTACTCACTGCGCTTTTCTCCCTCCTAGAGTTACACAAAGTAAAAAAGAAGGAAGTAACAGAGAAACGGCCGTCCTTAGAGGCCATCCACACCCTCTCATCCTCTTCTCTATCCACCACCTGAAAGCCCGTTAAGAGATCAAGGAGCAATAAGAGTTGAGCAACCTTGTGATCCTTTAAGTCCCTCCTTAAGATAGGGCACCAAATCACCTGCCCACCAACCGTTGTCATGTAGGCATTAGCCCTAGCCTCCTTGTCCACTGCACAACTAAACAAATCCGGGAACCGAGCAGCCAATGGCCTGTCTCCAACCCATCGATCTTTCCAAAAAAGAGTCGTCTCCCCTGGCCCAATTTGATACTTAATGTTGGCCATATAGAGGTTTTTGACCGAGGTAATTCCTTTCCAAACCGCTGACGAGTTTTTAGTACCAACCTGAATATCCCATCCATTTCTGGACAACCCGTATTTCATTTCCAACACCTGTCTCCAAAGGCCATCCGGATCTTCTCCAATCCTCCATAACCGCTTTTCCAAAAGGGCTTGATTCATCTGCTTAAGAGGTCTAATACCCAGGCCCCCTTCTTCCTTAGGTCAGTAAATAGATTCTCATTCTATTAGGTGATACTTCCTCTGAGTGCTATTACCATACCATAAGAATTCTCTCTGCAGCCTCTCAATTTGTCTTGATTACTGAATCTAGACACTTGAAGAGAGAAAAGCAATAGACTGGAAGATTCGACAGATTAGACCTGATGAGAGTTACCCTCCCTCCCATAGACAGGTAGCTAGCTTTCCAAGCAGACAGTTTTCTTTCAACTCTCTCCACCACTGGGTTCCACAGAGATTTAGTAACCGTCCCCACGCATAAAGACAACCCTAAATAAGAAAAAGGTATATCTCCCACCTTACACCCCCAAGATCTCTGCGTATTGAAGAAGCTTAGACTTCTTGGTTCTTATCCCTATCAGCTCACTTTTGATGAAGTTGACTTTAAGGCCCGAAAGAGCTTCAAAACATAAAAGAGTGGCTTTAACATTTCTAATCTGATCTTCATTATCTCTGCAAAAGATGAGAGTGTCATCAGCGAACTGTAGGTAACTAATTGCCTGGAAGTTTCTAGCCACACTAAAGCCTTCAAACAAACCTGCTCCCACTGCCCCTTTAATCATCCTCCCTAGAGCCTCAGCCACAAGAAGAAAAAGAAAAGGTGAGAGAGGGTACCCTTGTCTTAGCCCACTCTGAGCCTGAAAGGAACCTTTTGGAGACCCATTTATCATGATAGATATCCAAGCCGAAGAGACACACTCCAGAACCCATTTTCTCCATTTTTCACCAAAGCCCATTCTGCCAAACATGTACAAAAGGAAATTCCAGTCCACCATATCGTAAGCCTTCTCTAAATCCAGCTTGCAAATAAGGTCTGGAATCCTATCCTTGAACCTCGAATGCACACACTCGTTAGCCACAAGGATGTCATCTAGAATCTGCCTTCCCATCAAAAAAGCTCCTTGCTCTCTAGGGATAATTTTCGGCAAGACATACTTGATTCTCCTTGGTAGGACTTTGACCAAAATTTTGTAAATACTCCCAATAAGACTGATAGGCTTGTAATCCTTGATAGTGAGTTCCCCAGCCTTTTTCAGAATAAGCACTATGAAGGAAGCACCCATACCTTTCGATAGCTTTCCCCTCTGATGGAATTTGTCCATGATGGCAAGGATATCCTTTTTCAGCATCCCCCAAAAATGTTGAAAGAAGGCCATCGAGAATCCATCAGGCCCCGGGGCCTTGTCACCTGCGAGGTCGAAGACTGCTTTACGTACTTCTTCCTCTTCAAACTTCCTCTCGAGCCAATTGGCCCGATCCTCACCGATAACATCTAATTCCATGTTGTCCAGAGTAGGTCTTTCCCAACCCTCGTCTGTGTAAAGAGAGGCAAAGTAGTCTTTGATGTGCTTGATAATTTCCTCTTGTTCTCCAATCTATTATGCCCCTCCATAATAGATGATATCCTATTTGCCCTCCTTCTCGCATATGCCAACCCGTGGAAAAATCTCGTGTTTTTATCTCCTTCCTTCAACCAGCTGCATCTAGCCCTCTGTCTCCACCTTATTTCCTCCTCTCTCAACTTTTTATGAAACTCTTCTATCAGGCTTTGTCGCTTCTTCCCCTCTTCATCTGACAGCTTGGCACTCTCCTCTTTCCTATCTAGCTCCTGGATGTCTGCTAAAAATTTTTATTTATGGCTCCTCCTCAAATCCCCAAAGTTTACTTTAGCCCACTCCTTTATTTTCAATTTTAACTGCTTCGACTTAGTGACCAGCCTGTGACCAGCCCATCCTTCCACCTTGATGTCCTCTCACCACCCTTGAATTAGACTAGGGAATTGCTTTTCCCCTAACCAAGTTAATTCAAATCGGAAATGGGTAGGTCCCCAGTTCTCACATTCAGAATCTATTAAAATAGGGCAATGATCGGAGGCAGGCTTTGGAAGGGCTATCTGAATGACTTCTGGATAAACATCCAACCAATCAGTGGTGACCAGAAATCGGTCCAATCTAGACATGACACAGTTGCTTTGGTGATTAGACCACGTAAACGAAGCTCCTTTAAGCTACAAGTCCACCAAGGAATGCGAGTTGATCCAATCTGAGAAATTGCTCATGTCACCTGTAATTGTAGTCCCACCTATCTTCTCGCTGGGGAACCTTATAACATTCCAATCTCCGCCAATGCACCATGCACCATTCCACCTCCCCCTAATCGTATCCAACTCTTTCCAGAACTCCACTTTCCTCTGACTATTATTAAGGCCATAGACAGAGGTGAGGAGCCACTTAAGAGTTGTTCGTCTGATCCTCCACCAGAACTGAATGAGAGAAAGCTCCCTGCCAGCTATCAAGCACCGTAACCGACTGAGTATCCCACATCAGCAGCAGCCCCCCAGCAGCTCCTACAGCATCCACTGCCACCCACTTGACATGTCTCCTTCCCCAAATCTCTGCTACGATCCTATCCAAAACCTCATGAAGCTTTGATTCTTGCAACATAGCAACCTGGACCTTATGTCTCCTTAGCAGATCTTTCACCACCAGCCTCCAGGAGACACCCCCCAAACCACGTACATTCCAGGAAAGGACCTTCATTTATACCCTGATGAAACCCCTGATTTTTCTTCCCACTCTTGCTAGAGACATGATCCCTTGTTTCGTGGTCCTTAGCTTTGTCGTAGTTAATTGAGCAGCTTAACCCATTGAGCTCTCTCTCCCCCTTCCTTTTGGCTTTCCTATTTCTTTTCCCTGTCTGGTTTTGTTTCCCCCTGCTCTGAGCAAACTCCATCAAAGAGGTCTATCCTCCCTTTGACTCCTCCATGGTCACACCTATCACCTTTCCACACTGGACTACCCTTAAAGGTAGCCACTGGTTCTCCTCCTTGGACTTAGAAAATCCAAAAAGATGTTTAAAGAACTCCCCCTCCCCCAGCCCCCCTTCTGAAGGACGCCTACTCATGCCTTCATCATCAGCCCATTTCCTGGCCATGGACGAAGTGGAAGCTCGCTCCTCCCTGCTGTCATTGATGCCCAAAAGCAAACGGTGACTTCCAAAGGGTGGAGCGGAGACTGTGCATTTCCTGACAGCTTGATCTTGTCTCCCGTTTCACTTTTTCATCACCAAAACCCATCCCTGTGAGTCCCTTGGTGGAGTTCTGTCCAACCTACTACAATCGCCCATCGTCGCCTTACTCTCCCCCGCTTTTCTTCGACCTCCTTCGCTATCATTAGGATCTCTCTGGGCTGATCCGTTGTCGCTGGAGTTGCTCTGCTCCTTCGCCTTCTCATATGAGCCTTCCCCTTCCAGCGAACACCTGACTGTTTCTTCCATGTCCAGCGTCCTCCCAATGGGTGTCCTCCTTTCTTCCTTTTCGCTGAGGCTTCCCCTGCTACTTCTTGAGTCTTCCCCAAACACTGATTCCGTCGCTAACTCTGGGCTGATTTGCCTCCTGGCTGCTTGGAGCCTCTCTCCCTTCTCGCCTTCAGAATTTTCTTCTTCCTTTCTCTCAGTTTTGTCAAGTCTCCATTTATTCCGCCCTAGACACCTTTATAAGTCTCTTCCCTGTCGGATCCTCTTGACCTGCCACGATATAAGTCATCGATTTTAGTTAGGGTCCGGCTCTATAGTGCACCTGGACCCAGCTCCATGGGCTTATCCACCTCTCTGGCCCATACCCCTTCTCCTTTCGAAACGGAAGCGGGCGATTTGAAATTTGAATAGAATTTGCTGACGTCATCGTCTTCAACCTTCCTCCTGCACGTACACCTCCTTCCCAACGGTTGGTTCCCTTCCTTTCCACAACTTCTCTTCATGTTCTCTTGTAGACTGTCATCTTCCTCTGCCATCTCTACCAGCACGTTGAACTGCAAATCCTCCACCCAGATTGGAATTGAGAGAGGCAGAGTTACTGACCTGTCTAGCAATAGCCTAATCCTTCCTTCCTTCAGATACTCCTCCTTTGTTCTGTCATCCACTTCCACTGTGCGCACAATGCATTCCCCTATAAGCTTGAAAGTTTCCTCATGCCACGCCTGGAGCGGCAATCCTCTAACTTTAACCCAAACAGGACATGGTGGTGAGCCCAATACCTCCATCCATCGCTCTAAGGCTAAGAAAGGGCCACTGTTATCTGTGTCTGCACCTGCCAACACTTCGTTTGCTTCTTGATGAGTAGAAAAGTGCATCCAGACCACTTGATCATCCAGCAGCTGCATACTATTAGGTGTTTTCCCCCAGCAACTGACAAACCAGCTCTCTAGCTGCTGGAGATCTGCTAAGTTTGATTTCAATAACCCCACAAGACTACTGTACAATAGCCTTTTCTGTTCATTAAACACCCAAGGTGCTACCCTAACACCTCTTCTTGGTCCTTCTTCCACGATCCACCCTCCCACTCTAGAGTTCTGCCTTGAGACATTACCTTCTGCACCTCAGCCTTGAGATATTTCCTTCTGCACCTGGTTTGTAAGCTGAGGACTATCTTGGCCTTGCCAAACCTTCACAGGTCCCTCACGATCCCCTCTCTCCCTTCTGCTGGATCTGAACTGGGCTCAGTTGGCTTGAACTCTCCTCCCTCCCCATGATCTTCCTTCTGCTATCTCAACTGCCTTCTCCGCTTCTCTGAGGGTTACGAATCTGACAAATGCGAAGCCTCTATTGCGTTCGGCTCTCTGATCCACAGGGATGAACACATCGATGATTCTCCCTGCTCTCCAGAACATTGCCTCGATGTCACGACCCGGGCCCGAGATTAGGGTTACCACGGCCAAACCCCGAGTCGTGATGCCATACTTACTCCCGTAAACCTCGCATTACCGAAGTCAATACGAGATTCACAAGGGATCTTACAGATACCTGTCAAATGTACAATTTTGCGGAAATAGATATATACATTGACATTCTACGTAATATGTACAAATGCTTTACCAAAAGTAAAGTTCACTGATACATCTCATTTCCTATTTAAATCAACCATGCATATTCAAATACAATGCATGTGATCATTATTTACAGCAAAATGAATCTATTCAAAATGTTTCCAAAGTTTCTAAACCGGTCGCCTCTGCTTTATATCCATTCGTTCAACCCTCCTGGGGGAACCGAACTGGTCTCCTCCGCTGGCGGCGCGGTCTCTGTACCACTGGAATGGCCAACTGGGCCTGTAATGTCATCAATAACACTATGAACACGACGGTTCAACAATGTATATACAATTCTATGATACTCAAATGTTAGCAAGTTGATTCCCATCAATATATATATAACAATAATGTTCAAATCAATTCAATTCAATTTCAATTCATTTCAATTCAATTCATACCATTCTTCCCCGAAGGAAGCATTCAAGTTATGTAGTTCTCCCCTGAAGAGAGCAGTTAATGCATGTTCCCCTGAAGAGAACATTCAATTCATTTATATACACTTTATCAAGTGTCTTTTCGTTGTCCTATAGCATAGGCGGAAGGCGCACCATTCACAACCCAGCCTTTCAAGGACTCATGTCATTTCATTAGTGCTCACTTTATTAAGTGGCTTTTCAAATGGTTACGCACTTTATTAGGTGGCTTATCAAATGTGTGGGATTTACCAGTGTCTTGATCAGAGATCACCGGCATCACCACGGAGCTCCGGAACGCTCCATCTACTGCAGCAGATTTAATCTTTCATATTACAATGTTTGTTCATTTCAGTTCATTTCTTTTCATTTCATGGCCTTTCAGTGTAATCATTCAATACATTATGCGATGAAGCTCAACAAGGAGCATAACAGTAAGAGACGAGAGAGGACAAGCCAACTCAAGTCCAGAACAAGTAACTTTCCTAAAACAACATTCGGGTGAAACGTTCATTATGCAATGTAGGTGTTATTTTAGATGACATCACTTTTTAGTGAAATTTACATTCACATAAGTTTAGCTAACACCCATGAAGGTTTAGGAAATTATCAGAAATCAATTCTGATATTCCCTCAATTTCGGTCACCTCGGCGGTTACCTAGCGGTTAGCCGCATGAGGGGTTTCGGCTGACCGAACCACATTCGGTCAGCTTCCAAACTTTCAATTTCTACAGGACACTTTGTCCAAATTCGGTCACCCTTACGGTCACCCTCGCGGCTGGCCGAAATTCAAATTTCGGTTAGCCGAATTTATTCGGTTAGCTTACGGTTCGTTTTCCAGAAGCTTGATTTCTGATGGAAAACCCTGACATGATTTTCGGTCACCTTGCGGTCAACCCACGGCTAGCCGAACTCACAATTTCGGCTAGCCGACCTATGTCGGTCAGCTCTCGGTTAAGTGTCGGTCAGCCTGGCGGCTGACCGAATTGCGCCCAGAAGTTCAGAAAATTCTGAACCGAATTTTCTATAAATGAACTCCTTGAGTTCTAACAAGTCACCTAACAATTGAAATCAATGAAATTGAGTACACTTGCCTTGTTTGGAAACTTCTTAGCAAGAATTTCCTTGTTTATCTTGAATCCAAGCTAAATTCCTCAAATCAAAGCTTCTTTTGAACCTACAACCCAAAATCAATTTACAAAACAGAATTCTTGTGAATTCTTTGAGCCATAACTCAAAACTGAAACCAGGAAAGTGCTGAATTCAACTCAACACTTACTTGTAGCTTCTTGATGGAAAGCTTGAGCTCTTTTCAAGTTTAAACTCCAAACAAACTAAGAAAGAAGATGGAGAATAGGATGGTGAAGATGAAGCCCTCTTCACAAGCCCTTGACAATTCTCCCAAGCACACCACTTAAGGAAGAAAACATGGAAGAAAGAAGAAGGAGAGAAAGAAAGAGAAGAAGAGAGATCGGCTGCTGGAGGAATGAACTCAACTGAGTTCATCCTCATCTTATAATATCACTTTTGCATTTAACCCCCTCTCCATTTCTCTAAATACAAGTCAAGTCACATGAATGGTCATTTGACCCAATTCACGTCGAATGGAATCGTCACAGTTATAACAGTTAACGTACTCCTCGAGATATACGTATGAGTATCAAGAGTTTCCGTATTCGACGACATACGTGTACTTTCGTATTTACGAAAAAGTCCTTACCTTACTTGATTTAGGTTTTAGGCTAAACCTTTACGATTCATCTCATTAAGTTTAGCCATTAAGCAACATTAATTCCATACATCATGTTGAATTAGCGTTAATCCCGATTAATTAGAGTTAAGCTTAATTAACTCGGGACAGGGTGTTACATTCCCCTAAACTTTTAGAACCATTCGGTCCTCCGAATGCAATACAAATCAATTAAGCAATTTAAAAATGAAATTACCTGAACGAATAGCTCTGGATACTTTCGAGCCATTTGCTCTTCAAGCTCCCAGGTAGCTTCGTTTAGTCCATGATGTGCCCAAAGCACTTTTACCCATTTGATAGTCTTGGTACGCAGAACCACCTCCTTGGTATCAATTATCTGAATTGGCTTCTCAACGTATGCAGTGTCTGGCAACACTTGGATCTCTTCATGACGAATCACATGTGAAGGATCTGATACATACTTCCGAAGCATTGACACATGAAAGACATTATGGATACCAGAGAGTTCTGCTGGCAGATCTAGACGATAAGCCACATTCCCAATTCTACTTTGGATCTTAAAGGGTCCGATAAATCTCGGAGAAAGCTTACCTTTTTGTCCAAATCTGACAGTGCCCTTCATTGGAGAAGTCTTCAAAAAGACTAAATCACCAACGGCGAATTCCAGATCACGCCGACGATTGTCAGCATAGCTTTTCTGCCTTGATCTAGCAACTTTCAACCTTTCTTGCACTTTCTGCACTTTCTCTGCTGTTTCAGCAATGATCGTAGGACCGTGGAAACTTCGAGTTCCAACTTCTTCCCAGCTAACTGGAGTCCTACATCTTCTACCATATAATGCTTCAAAGGGGGCCATTTCAATGCTGGAGTGATAGCTATTGTTGTACGCAAATTCGCACAAAGCTAGGTGATCATCCCAATCACTCCCAAAATCTGCAACACTAGCCCGAAGCAAATCTTCAAGCGTTTGAATTGTTCTCTCTGACTGCCCATCTGTCTGTGGATGATATGCAGTACTAAACCGCAGTCTCGTACCCATGGCATTCTGATATGTTTGCCAAAATGTGGAGACAAAGCGACTATCTCGATCAGAAATGATCGAGACAGGTACTCCATGCAGTCTAACAATCTCTTTGACAAACAACTTGGACATTTCGCTAAATCCCATATCCTTTCGAAATGGAAGAAAGTGCGCGGACTTTGTCAGACGATCCACAATAACCCAAATGGCATCATGTTGTCTCCGCGTCCTTGGTAATCCGGAAACAAAGTCCATCGTGAGATGTTCCCACTTCCATTTAGGGATATACAATGGATGAAGCAAGCCTGGTGGCTTCTTATGCTCAAACTTCACACGCTGGCAAGTCAAGCAGGAAGATACATAACTGGCTATCTCCCGTTTCATGTTATTCCACCAGAATCTGCCCTTAAGATTTCTATACATCTTCGTACTTCCTGGATGCACAGAATATCTGGTGTGATGAGCTTCAAACATGACTGCTTGCTTCAAATCTTCCTGTGCTGGTACACATAATCTGTCTCTGAAATAGAGAACTCCTGTTACCAACACGAAATCTGGCCTTGCTGCAATGTTATCCCGAATCCTTACTAATTCCGGGTCGTCGAACTGCCTATCTTTAATTTGCTGAATGAATAGCGGTTCGAACACTGACATCGCTGCAATCATGACTTGATTGTCCATGACTTCAATGGATACATCCCAATCCCTGAAGTCTTCAATCATCCTCCATTCACCCACCAATGATGCCAAGTCAGCTGACTTGCGACTCAAAGCATCAGCTACCACATTACCCTTTCCAGGTACATATGTGAATGGAAAATCATAATCCTTGATTAGCTCTAACCAACGGCGTTGCCTCAGATTGATATCTTTCTGAGTGAACAAGTATTGAAGACTTCTGTGATCGCAATGAACTTCAAAAGTCTCTCCATACAGATAATGTCTCCATTGCTTCAATGCGAATACAACAGCCGCGAGCTCTAAATCATGTGTAGCATAGTTCTTCTCATGCTCTTTTAATTGACGCGAACCGTAGGCAATTACCCTACCTCGTTGCATCAACACACATCCCAATCCAACGCCTGAGGCATCTGAGTAAATCTCAAACCCTCCTCTCCCTTCAGGTAAAGCCAAGATTGGGGCTGTTATCAACTTCTGCTTCAGAGTTTGGAAACTGCACTCGCATACATCATTCCATTGAAAAGGAACATCCTTCCGAGTCAGTTTCGTCAACGGAGCTGCTATCTTGGAGAAGTCCTTTACGAACCTTCTATAGTAGCCCGCCAACCCTAAGAAACTCCGAACCTCTGGCACATTCTTCGGACTCTGCCAATTACTAACCGCGTCAATCTTAGCCGAATCAACAGTTAATCCATCTCTGGTAATGACGTGACCCAAAAATGCAACCTGCTGCAACCAAAAGTCACACTTCGAAAACTTTGCATACAACTGATTCTCCCTCAGTGTCTGCAAGGCTATTCTCAGATGATGTGAATGCTCTCTTTCTGACCTTGAGTATACCAGGATGTCATCAATAAAGATCACAACAAACTGGTCTAGGTACGAAGCAAACACTCTGTTCATTAAAGCCATAAAAACTGCAGGTGCATTGGTTAGACCAAAAGGCATCACTAAAAATTCATAGTGTCCATAACGAGTCCTGAATGCAGTCTTCTGTACATCTTGATCCTTAACTCGTATCTGGTGATATCCAGATCGAAGATCAATCTTGGAAAAGTAAGCTGCACCTTGGAGTTGATCAAACAACTCATCGATTCTAGGCAGTGGATATTTATTTTTAATTGTCACTTGATTGATCTGCCTATAATCAATACACATTCGAAAGGTGCCATCTTTCTTCTTTACAAACAGTACAGGTGCTCCCCATGGTGAGACACTGGGTCTGATAAAACCTTTGTCTATCAATTCCTGTATCTGTTTCTTCAATTCATACAACTCGGATGGTGCCATTCGATACGGTGCCTTGGATATCGGTGCAGTACCGGGCACAAGTTCAATAGTGAAGTCCACTTCCCTTGCTGAAGGTAGACCTGGCACTTCATCGGGAAATACGTCTGGAAATTCACAGACTACCGGGATGTTTTCTAATTTCTGTTCAGGCTTCTGTTCAGAAATGAATGCAATGTAGCCTTCACAACCACTATGCATCAGTCGTTCAGCCTTAAGTGCTGAAATAAGCCTCGTGTCAAATCTCTTTAGAGTGCCTTCAAAAAGTACACTGGCATTGGCCTCATCAACCCTGAAGGTGATGATTTTGCGGAAACAGTCTAAACAAGCTCTGTACTTCGCAAGCCAATCCATGCCAAATATCACATCAAAATCATTCATGGCTAGGATAACCAAATCAGCTGGCATTGCTACTTCCCCGATTTTCACATCACATTGGGGAACGTACAATTCACATACTACCTTTCTCCCTAAAGGAGTAGACACTGTAAAATCATATGGCAATTGCATTATCCGGTCTCGCATATTACACACAAATACAGGTGCTACAAATGAATGCGTGGAACCGGGATCAAATAATGCAACCGCAGGTTTATCACCTATAAGAATTGTACCTTCAACCACATTGGTTGCAACATCAGCTTACTCTCGGTTAAGAGCATAAGCCCTTCCAGCTATCTGTGGCCTCTGCTGTTGCTGTCCAGGTTGTTGCCTCTGCCATGGACGCTGTTGGCCTTGTTGTTGCTGTTGCCTAGGAGGTGCTGGCAAAGCTAATCGTTGTGGAGGAGCAGGAAGTGCTGCTTGTCCTTGAGCAGTCTGCTGATTAGGAGCTCTGTCATCTCTCCTTGCCTTTGGACATTGTGCCATTTTGTGTTCCAAAGAACCACAAACAAGGCATGCTCCAGTAGTTCTCCAACACAACTCAGTCTTGTGAGCTTTTCCACATGTCTCACAAACTGGCTTATTCTCAGTCCTAGCAGTAAATTTCTGCTTATTTTTGTCCTTGAATCGTCCTCCCTTTTTGAACCAGGAGCCTGTAGATTTTTCACCACTACTCCTCTTAGTACTTTCATTCTCAGCCATTTCCTCTCTGTGGACTTCTTCTGCTGTGTAAGCTCTATCCACAGCATCATCGAAGGTAGTAGGCCTGTTTGCCAATACCATCTTCTTATACGTGGCATTTAGGCCATTGAGGAACCTCTTCACCTTCTTGTCTTCCGTATCTACTAAATCAGTAGCATACTTAGACAATTGCAGAAAGGTATGGACATATACAGATACGGTCATTTGACCTTGCTTCAATTGCAGAAATTCTGCTTCTTTCTTCTGTCTCACATGTTCTGGAACGAACTTCCTTTGAAATTGTTGTTTGAAAGTCTCCCAGATTACTGCTTCTGGCAAGTTCGTGATTGCCCCACTCACACTCTTCCACCATGTCTTTGCTACCTCTCGTAGCATGGAGGAAATGAGAGCAACTTTCTGTTTCTGTGTGCACGTGACTGTGCCAAACACATCCTCAATGTGTTCCAGCCACTCATCAGCTTTCAGCACGTCTTCAGTACCCCGGAACTCAGTAGCTCCTCTTTTCCTGAATTGTTCATACAGAACATTAGGGTCTTTCTCCTTGGACTGAATTACCACTTGTGTTCCAACCTGAGCAGGTGGTTGAACTGGTGGCACTACTGGTGCTGCTTGCATCTGAGCCTGCAATTGGCTCTGCACTTGCAATAAAGAAGTGATCTAGGCTTGCATACCCATCTGTGCTTCTTGACTCTTGGCCATTTGTTCATTACTTCTCACCAATTGCTCTAGGATGGCAGTCATCCTTGTGTCCATATCGGAGACAGGAGACGGTGTGACGACCTCTACAAAGTCATCATTTCCTGTATTCGATCCAGATGCAGCCATGCTGTAAACAATACGGAAGGTAAGATACATAGATCTCAACACTTCCATCACATATCTCACATAAAGTGAAAGCATTTAACTCACAAATCCAAGATTGGATTTGGCACGAAACGTAACGTTCCTCACTTCGTTCCTATAATTGGCTAAGTCATTTAACTTAGTTAACTTAGCTCTGATACCATACAATAAGTATGTCACGACCCGGGCCCGAGATTAGGGTTACCACGGCCAAACCCCGAGTCGTGATGCCATACTTACTCCCGTAAACCTCGCATTACCGAAGTCAATACGAGATTCACAAGGGATCTTACAGATACCTGTCAAATGTACAATTTTGCGGAAATAGATATATACATTGACATTCTACGTAATATGTACAAATGCTTTACCAAAAGTAAAGTTCACTGATACATCTCATTTCCTATTTAAATCAACCATGCATATTCAAATACAATGCATGTGATCATTATTTACAGCAAAATGAATCTATTCAAAATGTTTCCAAAGTTTCTAAACCGGTCGCCTCTGCTTTATATCCATTCGTTCAACCCTCCTGGGGGAACCGAACTGGTCTCCTCCGCTGGCGGCGCGGTCTCTGTACCACTGGAATGGCCAACTGGGCCTGTAATGTCATCAATAACACTATGAACACGACGGTTCAACAATGTATATACAATTCTATGATACTCAAATGTTAGCAAGTTGATTCCCATCAATATATATATAACAATAATGTTCAAATCAATTCAATTCAATTTCAATTCATTTCAATTCAATTCATACCATTCTTCCCCGAAGGAAGCATTCAAGTTATGTAGTTCTCCCCTGAAGAGAGCAGTTAATGCATGTTCCCCTGAAGAGAACATTCAATTCATTTATATACACTTTATCAAGTGTCTTTTCGTTGTCCTATAGCATAGGCGGAAGGCGCACCATTCACAACCCAGCCTTTCAAGGACTCATGTCATTTCATTAGTGCTCACTTTATTAAGTGGCTTTTCAAATGGTTACGCACTTTATTAGGTGGCTTATCAAATGTGTGGGATTTACCAGTGTCTTGATCAGAGATCACCGGCATCACCACGGAGCTCCGGAACGCTCCATCTACTGCAGCAGATTTAATCTTTCATATTACAATGTTTGTTCATTTCAGTTCATTTCTTTTCATTTCATGGCCTTTCAGTGTAATCATTCAATACATTATGCGATGAAGCTCAACAAGGAGCATAACAGTAAGAGACGAGAGAGGACAAGCCAACTCAAGTCCAGAACAAGTAACTTTCCTAAAACAACATTCGGGTGAAACGTTCATTATGCAATGTAGGTGTTATTTTAGATGACATCACTTTTTAGTGAAATTTACATTCACATAAGTTTAGCTAACACCCATGAAGGTTTAGGAAATTATCAGAAATCAATTCTGATATTCCCTCAATTTCGGTCACCTCGGCGGTTACCTAGCGGTTAGCCGCATGAGGGGTTTCGGCTGACCGAACCACATTCGGTCAGCTTCCAAACTTTCAATTTCTACAGGACACTTTGTCCAAATTCGGTCACCCTTACGGTCACCCTCGCGGCTGGCCGAAATTCAAATTTCGGTTAGCCGAATTTATTCGGTTAGCTTACGGTTCGTTTTCCAGAAGCTTGATTTCTGATGGAAAACCCTGACATGATTTTCGGTCACCTTGCGGTCAACCCACGGCTAGCCGAACTCACAATTTCGGCTAGCCGACCTATGTCGGTCAGCTCTCGGTTAAGTGTCGGTCAGCCTGGCGGCTGACCGAATTGCGCCCAGAAGTTCAGAAAATTCTGAACCGAATTTTCTATAAATGAACTCCTTGAGTTCTAACAAGTCACCTAACAATTGAAATCAATGAAATTGAGTACACTTGCCTTGTTTGGAAACTTCTTAGCAAGAATTTCCTTGTTTATCTTGAATCCAAGCTAAATTCCTCAAATCAAAGCTTCTTTTGAACCTACAACCCAAAATCAATTTACAAAACAGAATTCTTGTGAATTCTTTGAGCCATAACTCAAAACTGAAACCAGGAAAGTGCTGAATTCAACTCAACACTTACTTGTAGCTTCTTGATGGAAAGCTTGAGCTCTTTTCAAGTTTAAACTCCAAACAAACTAAGAAAGAAGATGGAGAATAGGATGGTGAAGATGAAGCCCTCTTCACAAGCCCTTGACAATTCTCCCAAGCACACCACTTAAGGAAGAAAACATGGAAGAAAGAAGAAGGAGAGAAAGAAAGAGAAGAAGAGAGATCGGCTGCTGGAGGAATGAACTCAACTGAGTTCATCCTCATCTTATAATATCACTTTTGCATTTAACCCCCTCTCCATTTCTCTAAATACAAGTCAAGTCACATGAATGGTCATTTGACCCAATTCACGTCGAATGGAATCGTCACAGTTATAACAGTTAACGTACTCCTCGAGATATACGTGTGAGTATCAAGAGTTTCCGTATTCGACGACATACGTGTACTTTCGTATTTACGAAAAAGTCCTTACCTTACTTGATTTAGGTTTTAGGCTAAACCTTTACGATTCATCTCATTAAGTTTAGCCATTAAGCAACATTAATTCCATACATCATGTTGAATTAGCGTTAATCCCGATTAATTAGAGTTAAGCTTAATTAACTCGGGACAGGGTGTTACACTCGAGCTCTGTTTTGAGATCTGTTGTGGGAGATTAGAGATGAAGACCGAGAAAGACTCATCCCTGATTCTACGAGTCTGCAATGGGAGAGGCTGTCTGTGGAGTCTCTGGTTTCCGCTGGTATCCATCTTCTCTGTATAGCTCACTTCCCAAAATCACACTGGTTACTCAGATACCTGGGTTGGTGCAAAGAGATCACAAACCATTTTTGCCTAGCATGTCTCCCAACTTATTCAGGAAGATAAAGACTCCTTTTTAATTAAACAAGACGTCAAATAGAATCCTTAACCAAAAAGCAAAAAAAGCAAGCAAGCAAGAAAGAAAGAAAGGAAGAGGTTATGCAACTAATGGTACAAGACTAAAATTCCAAAAATTGTGAAAGCTTGTATCGGTGGGGTGTGCGTTCTTACTTTAGTTTATTGCCATTATGTTTTTGTTCACATGGTTTCATGTTTTGATATCACGAGTTGTGCATTTGTTTATTCCTTCAGTTATTGCGTTCGAGTCCAGCTACCCATTCATCCTTTTTGTGAATCACTCAGGCAATGATCTGGTTGTTTTTGGGGGAGGGCATGCAGCAACAATAGCTCTTCGTGCGACTAAAAAGGGCCTCGTGAAACCATCAGCAATTGCTGCTATTACACCTACATGGGCCGGTCCGCTTCCAATTGTGTTTGGTCGAAGCTCCAACATGGAATCAAGGTATTGAAGTTATGAATGCGATCTTTCATCTCATCAATTTGCAGATGGCTCATTCTGGCAGCTATCTGGTTTTGAAGCTGTGTCATCTACCCAAATCATTGATACTGACAATATTTGCTGCTCACTCTCTTCTATCACAGCTCGTCAAGCTATTTCTCCTCTATTTGGTCAATCACTGAATCTCTATTTGTTTTCTTTAGGTTGGGTGATCTGGTTTTACCTTTGCAAGTGCATCAGACAATTTGGCACCAGACTGTTTGGTGTACCCGTGCCAGAATCTCATACTTCTGATTCGGCAAATCAGGAGACATAATATTAGTAGATTTGGCATAATATTCCAATAAATTTGAACAAATTTGTTTTTTAATAGAATAAAATGCAAAATAGAACCAATAGACAATAACAAATACTGCATAATTCTAACTCAAAAATAATCATGGAAAAAAATGCCTTGATGTTGTAGTCAGATTTCATGAAACGGAAAGTGTATTAACTTTCTATCAAGTATAGAACCATGTGGACAAGTGCCCCTGGCACAGTGGAGGGTGCTCACCATTGCAACTTTGACGTTGTGGATTCAAGCCTTGTTACTAATTGGAAAAAAAAGGTACAAAACTGTGTTTGAATTGCTAATAGAACAATATATGAAGAATTTATGTCATGTCCGATAGTTGTCTGACTTGGGTTAGTTACTTAGTTTGGAGAATCCATGTAATATTTTCTTTTAACTCCTCTTAATGTTCTTGCCATGGGTTTAGAATGCCATGAAAGCAAGGGTAAAGGGTATCCTCCTTAGAAGGTTGGCCACTGTGAGAGGAAAGAGTAATGTCCCTCATAATTCTCTAGCGAAGGGACATTTCCTTTGATCAAGCATCACAATTACCTATTTTTTTCCTTTTAAATATTCCATTTGAATCTTAACTCTCTTACCTTCTCTCTCTTTGGCGTACCATTATGTGATAGCATTTCAGCCAGATTTGCCATGCAGTCCAGACTTCATCAAATTTTCCATCTAAGAAAATACAAAAGGGGGTTAGAGCTCTCTCTCTCTATATATATATATATATATATCAAACACAGCTTTAGTCCTCCGAGGCCTTGATAAAACAGTCAATCAAGGACTGTACATTAGGGGTGGGAGCAGGTCAGGTTTGGGACAGATTGAGCACTGTGGATAATGTGAATAGTCTCAACCCAAACCAACCTATTTGTTAAGCTAGTTGAAAATGTAAACCCAAAGCCCAACCCAAAAGTTAAAAGGATCAATTTGAAAGTTCTGCACCTTAATCAGTAGGTTGGTTTCAAGTTGGGTGGGCGGTTCATAGTGCAAATAGTCCGGTTGGGTCGGGTTCAGTCAAAGTCAACAGCAAATGCATTAACGGAAAACCAATCCATTTACTAAGTGGGTGAGAAATGTCAACTCAAACATTACTTGATAACAAAGGATGATGTTCAGGCTGCGTTGGCAAGTTAGATTGCAAACAATAAATAACAATCTTTGATGAAACAACCTATTTTAAATTTGCACAAAAAAATGATTGAATATATGCAAGTTGCTCTTTACTTGGGTTCCTGATGATCTTCATGAAGAAATCACCTATTTAGAAGATAAAGTGCAATACGTTAGGGTCTAAAAGCCTTGAGGTTTATTATTATTATTATTATTATTATTATTATTATTATTATTATTATTATTATACCTCTTACAATTCTTTGTTCTATATTTTCTATTCAAAATGCAGTTTTTATTGTTTTTATTTGAGCCCATGCCTCACATTTGCATTTTTCATATTTATTTATTTGTGTTAATATTTTAAGTAAGGAGAAACCTCCGTCGAGCACCGGTGCTCACGATAAGATGAGCACCGCGTGCCTAAATACCTAGTGGGGCCTACCTTATAATCCATCCGAGTGGACCATAAAATAGCCTCTTCCCGGGTTTGGCACCCATCCAAATAGATTGGATCAGTGGATCGACTATGTACTTGTGTTGGATGGTGAAACTTTGTCAGCCGCACATCAAGTGGTTGGGATGATGATTCGAGCCTCTGTCAGCATACACATCTTGGCGGGGAGGATATCTGTCGATCCTCCCTCACCATCCCCTAGTGGGCCCCACAAGAAATGGTGCTATCCTTATCATGAGCTCTGGTAGTAGAGCATGGGCTTTTATGCTCATTAGATTATTAATATTTGGTAGAATAGGCGTATAAAAGAAAGAAAGAAAAGAAAAGGGAGGAATAAGCTTCTCTTTTGAATTCCGGTTTATTATCAAAGATGCTGCATTCATCTTTTCGGTAGATAATGTTAATAATCTTCTCTTCCAATTTCAACGGGCAACTCTTCTGTTTGCTTACAGGTATGGGCTCTTGAGGGGCACCCTACGTGCACCTGCCTTGGGTTGGATGATGTATAATGTTCTTGTTAGCAATGAGAAAGCCATCGAGTCCCAGTACAAATCCCATGTTTATGCTGATCCCCAGAATGTGACACCCAGCATTGTTGAGAGCAGGTATGCCCTTACAAAACGTAAGGGTGCTCGCTATGTGCCAGCAGCTTTCTTGACTGGCCTTCTTGATCCTGTCCAATCTAGAGAAGAATTTCTTGATCTGTTTGCTTCTATGGATGGAAAGCTACCAGTTCTGGTGGTGTCGACACTGAGTTCTCCGAAGAGGTCTAAAGCTGAGATGGATGCTCTCAATGGTGCCAAAGGAGTCAGCAAGTTTGTGGAGTTGCCTGGGGCTCTTCTGCCTCAAGAGGAGTATCCAGCACTTGTTGCAGAGAAGCTCTACAAGTTCTTGGAAGACATCTCTGAATCCCAAAGTTGAGATAATTTCTACTGGAATTTTTGTCCTGGAGGTCGGTGAGGATATGTTATGTGCACCCAATACAACAGTAAATTCGCTACAGTTGTGTTATTTTAGATCTTTGTTAGCCAACTAGTTCATGTTTTGTGTTATGTTTTCGATCAAACATGTAATTCTTACTAAAGAGATGAACTTGCTTTTTACACCCTTTTAAATTGACAGTGCAGTTATAAAAGTTACTTCTTCATAAAAACAAATGAGAGTATTTTTTATTTCTTACAATTCTACATCATGAAACGATTAATGAAAACAAAGATTTGTATATGTTTTTACTTTTTATACCAGTTGGGTCCTCGATTTGGTGATCTAGGCCATGGATGTGAACCACCAGAGGATATATTCTAAATTAGAAAATCTATAAACCATCCTAGATCTGACCCTTGTTTTTGTTGTGAGAATATAGCATTGCACTGTTGGTTATTGGGTGGAATTATATGTCATGGTCATCTGCATGTTCGTGATCATTGGACCCATCTAGAATCTTGAACACTCGTTTAATCTCTTAATCTGTCTTTTGCTCCCACTGTAATTCCTTAACGAGGGTCGACATCTTAAAAAAAAAAAAAAAAAAAAAGAAATTTTTTAAAAGAGTATAAAACTTTTGGCTCATATTAAAAAAGGTACGTAAAGATACCAATATTAAAAAAAGTAAAAAAGTCTTTTATAATTCTTCCAATCAAGTCCTCTTTATAATTTGTTTTTAAAAATGAAAAGAACACCAATTCCTTATAACAAGTTTTTGTCTTTAATTAACTTTTCCCTCTTTGAAATCAACAATTTTGATTTCATGGAGTGGGCCCCACTAGGTCATTTGGGTTGGGCTTGATCATTTCTATTAAATGATTTATTAAAGAGAAGATTTGAAAAATGATATAAGGGCTTTTTTTTTATCATTTTTCGAACTTATTTTCCTATTGAGTATTTAATTGAAAGATTTATGAAAAATTTTATACTCTCTTGAATTTTTTTTTTCTTTTTGCAACTTGCTAGCTGGTGGAACTCAATATGTTGCTCATGATGGCAACGTGGCCAACTGCTGCTGCATGAGAAATTACACGTTGAATGGCTCCAGCTCCTTTTTTAAAAAGAAAATATGGGAATGATCCTACCATTTTAACCATTGATCAGTCCACAAAATAAAAGATTAGGCCGGATATGTTGAATCGCTCCGTTTTTACAACTCAAATTGTTAAGAAAGGTGTTCAGTTCATTCGAATCGATGATGCCGGTTGTCAAATGTGAGAGAAATTCGACATTTTCACTTTTTACATAGGAAATCAAATTTCTTTCCACATAAAAAATTAATTAATCTTTTTTTTTTTTTAATGAGGAAAAAACATATCCCCTCCCATAATTAAAACCTAATAAAAATCAGAAAAGTCCTCCTCTTTAACGCGCGGATTCTTCCCATCGTACAAACACATGCAAGTGGATGTGGGAGACGGGCACAGGTTACCCTGACCCACGGGCAGACCTAGCAAAAGCTAATAAATAAAGATTTCATCCTAGTTTTTCAGGATGACTTGGGGTCGTCCCATGTTTTCATATTGTTCCAGGCTTCCAGCCCCTTGTGCCACCGGTTGACTTGGCCATCACATCCCCCATCATCTTCAGAATTCAGAAGGCCTTAATTATCTATTTCCAATTCCAACCATGTATTGGATCCATCTGTTACCCATAATCCCATTCATTATTTATCCTTGAAATGGTCAATCAGGCCATTTAAATTCTGTCCAAGTCATGCTTTGTAGGTGGACCCCACATCAACAAGAAATCTCAACATAATAAGAAGGTCCCCTGCTCGTGGTGGGCCCACAGACAATCCCAACATGGTTGCCCTTGTTTTCCCACGTTTCAGCAGCATACGGGAGCACCGGTCACGGCCTTAAATGTGGCCCGGTGATGTGGGCAACAGCCAACGAGTCCTTTTTGGTGTTTCCATGTGTGGGGCCCAAGACAACATTGTGCCAACTAGGGTATTTAATGTTAAATTGACACTTAATTAAAATACACACACACACGGATACATGATATATATAAATATTATATATATATATATATATACTCGTAATCACATAGACTATTTTCATCCGGCTACTGACCTGATGTGTGGAAGCCATTTTCTCTTGATCTAATTTTATTTATATCACATACCCTTTAATGCCAATTCCCAAACTTCACTTCAGTGTGTTTTTCATATGTTGTTGGATATATGAGAGAGAGAGAGAGAGAGAGAGAGAGCCTGAAAATGCAGTCTGAACTCTGAAATCCATGTCACCTTAAAATTTAAACTTGCCATGCATGTCTGTTCAATGATCAAAAGGATGGAGGCTGGTGCTCCTAACAGGGTGGGCCGTGGCCCTCATTGGCCCAGCTAAAGAAGTCCTGTTCATTTCCTGGGAATTGCCATATACATTAAAATGTCCTTTTAACGCCGTATGAAGCCGGGCTAATGAAGACGGTCACGTTCCCTTGCAGGGCTGGGTTGTTGTTTTTGTTCACGGTTGATACTGCTCTGACTGTGATTGTCTTCTCTAAATTCTAAAACTAAATTGATGGCCGCCATGTATATTGTATCAATTTCCATGTGCTGACGGCCAGGACTTGTCTTACTCATCAAACGTACGTAGATTGATTTTTCTCCCCATGGTATTTAATGCATGGGTTATCTAGTGGGCCCTGTGAATGCCATCTACATCATGGGTCCGGACAAAGTTACTCACTCACTCTGAGAGTTGAGAAAGAGAGATCATTCGGGGAGCTTTCCGAATGTGACAATTTTGTGTCTACGGTCTTTATCCCTCTTTTCGGCCCATAAATTGCCAATTTAATTTATTTATGGGTAGAAGAAATGGTCAGATCAACCACACGCATTTTAAGTTTTAACCTCTAAGAAGGTTTCCTTTATAATCTTATTAAGAAAAATTACAAATCTTGGATGGATTAGAAGTCCTGATGGATGTTTATGTAATAGTTGTTGCATATTTAGAACCATGTGAATTCAATATTACATGTGCATAGAATGTTTCTATTTATATATATATATATATATATATATAGAAAGAGAGAGAGAGAGAGAGAAAGCAGCTCTCTTAAGCTGCAGCTTATGTGATCTTAAGCTGAAACAGTCTATAAAATCATCTTCATCGTAAACTACCTCAAATCATTGTCTCCAAAATCAAGATAAATCCAATCAAAACTAGATTTTTAAACAGTACTATTTCGCGCTTATGACAACCAAAGCTATAGCTTAGGAGAGCACTGCTTATATATTTACTTATTTATTTATTTATTCATAGGGGTTAATGAATGGGGCTTATTTGCTATAATAAGATTATGTGATATTGCAAGAGCTTGTAATGTGATTGATCAATGGTTGTTTATCCTTAAAAATATCTTCTTGGCCTTTCAAATTAATTTTTTTTATCATTTATATATTCATTTTATGGTTTTCGTGTTTTTTCTTTTTAATAAACAAACATATTATTTGGTGACATTTTCTCAATAATATCCTGAGAAGTCTTGAAATGGACATTTGAGGAGGAGACTAAAGGCGTTGCCTATATATGCTTGGGTGGCCCCTCCAACATGGATCATATGCCATGTTGTAATGCAAGTAATTGCGTGTTTAGTGTTTACCTTCTCTTTGCGTGTTTAGTGTTTACCCTCTCTGCATGATCAGAGTTGTTGCAGGATAGATCGATCCTCATCGAGAATAAGATGAGTAACTAATTCCACATCTAAAACTATTTCAAATAATGATTTTTTTAAATAAAAAAAACAATGACAAAGACTTTATTAAACAAGATTTATTGCATGTTTCCACTCATATTTCCTTTACTAAAATCAGAGTTGTTGTCTGAAAGCCGCATGTATTTATTCTTAAATGAGTAACCAACTCTATATCCAAAATCATTCAAACAAGTTTATATTTTTCCATCCCTAAATACTTCTCACTTATAACAGCAATTCCATTTCGTCCTTACGAAGATATGTTTGCACACTCCCAACGAGAAATAAATTTAGAGACTTTCTCAAAAAGATTTTAAAGAAATCCATTTTTCTATAATTAATGATAGAGACATGGATTGATTTTTGCCAAAAAGTGATAAATGTGAATGTTCGCCTTTTTTTCTTTTTTTTTTGACAAAACTGCCCAAGTGGCTTTGTTGGTTGAGGCAAGAGAGGGTTTTATTAATTACAAATCAGAAGCAATATTATGCATGGCTGTTTCGACTATACTGATACTTTCTGCAGAAGATATGTGGCACACAGGTTTATACGATGCGAGAGAATTTGATCCATCAAAGGTGGGGCTTCAAGTTTTTTAATTCAAATGTTTAATTGCCATTAACACCATATTATTGATAGCAATATTACTGCATCATTTTTTTTGGGGGGGGAATAAACCCTTTTGTTGTGTAGTATATAACTACCAAGTATAAAGAATTCATACTGACAAGAGAAAAAAACAAATGGTACCTGTAGCAACCGTAGGTAAGAAAAAAAGAAAGAACAATTGGTGGTTTGCCAATTGATTTGCAGATTATATGTGTTAGGTGCATGAACATGATCAATGACAGTCAAGGATCTAAAAATTCAAAATTGGGTCAGGAGGTAGTCTTTAATGACACTTAACTACTTGAGGAAAAGGTAAGCTTTCTTTTTCCCTGTGCCCACCCCAGAGATGTTGGCCCACTTCAAAGTGTCCAAATTGAAATAAGACATTATATAGTCCACACCATACATATGGTTTAAAATCTCGGTTTCGATTGCAGTATTGTTCGGGCCAAAAAACAATTATTGATACTCATGATTAATAAGCTATGAGTATTTAATATCATAAATATTTCAATAATTATTTTTTTTTCAAGTAGAAGATCTAAATATATATATATATATTTTTTTTTCTACATCCAAAATCATATATATAAGTAGATCTAGCAAGAAAGTGTGTAGATCTAACTTCTAAGTGAAGAACACAGCACATGTGACAAACCCAATGATCTTTACATTCATTTATATGCTTTATTTTAAAAAAAATACATAATAATAAAATTAAAGGAGTTAAGTTGATTTTCTCTTACCAAATAGAATGTTTTCTTCAAGAAATAGTGATAGAGATGAGCTATGGAGTATAAAGTATGGGTGGCTGTTGCTACTCTAAAGAGAGGAGAGGAGGATGGAAAAAAAAGTAAAAAAACTAAGATTTTTGCCAACCATACAACATCTCAACTGATATATCAGTAATACCAATATTATGTTCATATCGGCCGAGATGGATAGAGATTTTGAAAATATTTTATCGATACCAATTTATCTGCTAAATCTCAGTTCGGTATTGATTTTTTAAATTATGGTCCACACCACCTCTCATTATTATTATTATTATTATTATTATTATATATTATAAATATTTTTTCTGAATTGAATTTGAAGCTGGCTTATTTACTCCATTCATGCGAAAAGCGAGGTCAGGACAGTCTGGAGTCAGGACCCTCTTCGACCACGCCCCGTACGACTCTCAAGTCTCAAAAACAGTAGAAACATTGAATTGGACAAGCGTGTTGTAAGAAGGGTCTTCTCATTTAAGATTTATTTATGTACCATTATCGACAAGTGGGCCAAGAAAGATGATCGAACAAGGGTAGATAGGATTATAACATTCGGATTTATGGCTTTGAACAAAAAGTCAACGAATCGCAAAACCATAGGCTTAAGTCAAAAGACCACCTATGCCTGTTTTAATAAATGATGGGCCATGTGTCCAATAAGTAGACCCTATTCATGCGCCGACAAGCCACACTGCAGAGGTTCCTTCCTTCCTTCCCATGTATTTCCAACGAACGAAATGGCTCCTTCAAAAATTCTCCAATTATAAAAAAAGAAAAAACTCTCATATCTATCTGCTCTTTGTTCAACTTTGTATAATGATGTATAACTGATCATTATATGTATTTAAGACGGAGAGGATTGATGATTTTCTCCTGTCATTATTCTATGCCCCATTTTGTTGTGGGATAATGACTTGCCATACTCTTCTTACTTTGCAATAATCAAGTTGTTATTATTATAGTTAATTAGTAATACTAGTGAGTAATGGTAACAAATGAAGCCCCATGGCAAGCAACTCCAAATTAAGCCCCATGCTTCAGTCAACATCTATTTCTGCAAATCAAGATTGGTTACGCTTATACATACTCAGCGGGTGGCCATGCCTAACCTCAAGCTTAGTTAAAAGCTTCCTGTAGGATTAGCACGAGAAGTTGGCAGCATGAAAACTCCCATCCTCAAGTCATTTCTCATATTAAAATACGTACAATTACTTTATGTCCTAGCTTCTTAGTCTCATTCATTGTACAATTAAAGAAACAAAAGAAAGGAAGAATAGCTAGTTTATTGTCTTGACGTGGGTCACACTAGGGGTAATATGACAAAACCCTATCAAAACATCAGTTCCAATCCCATAAAGAGTGCCGGGGTCCAAGCTTTTCTCATCCCTATTAGTGTCGCTAGCTCAAACCCCAATTTAAGGTAGCTTGAGGGATAATTTATATTACAAGGAGCTCTGTGTTACTACAGAAAAATCTCCTAATCATTTTAATCAGATCTAAACAAGATCTTTAATAAGATCTCATTCGATCATCAGGGTCAACAAATGGCATTTATGTGTCAGACTCCTAGGATTAACATTGAAAAATCTTGATACTTTTCTATCAACACCATGAAATAACTAGTTTACCCTTTGACATAGTCAAATTTAGAGAGTGAGTTGCTATGGTCAAGAAATGGCATTTAAGTGTCCTACTCACCTAGTATTTTTTTTTTTTTTTTTTTTGGTTTTTGGTTTTATTAGAGCGAAGGGGACTGGGACATGTCCAGAGGAGTGATAACTCACGCATGTGAAAATAAGGGAACTCGGGCATGTGAGATGAAAGGATGATAACTCGCACATGCAAGAAGTAAGGGGAGCCTATGTTCCAGAAGCCAGGAAAAAAAAAATAGTCATTAGTTATTACTAATAGGGGCGACAGTATCTAGCGATTGATTTCTTGACAGTAGTAGTAACTTGAGAGAAATTAGTTAATGAAAGTAGGAGGAGATTGAATTGGAAGTTTACCATGGTTACAGAAACACCTCATTGAATGCACGCGTTTTTGCTTGCCTTGTAGCATTGGGCTGACTTTTGCACGCCCAGAGTAAATGCTCTTGCCGTTCTATTTTGACTCTCCATTGCCTCTCATCTCATCCTCTGATGATGTGCAAGTCTACTATTGACATACCTTCACTCCCCTATATAGGAGAAGAAACAAACCATGTTAATGGACTCTTGTCTGCGCTTTCTTAGGAGAAGAAAAGAAAGAGAAACAAGAGAAGAGGAAGATAAAATCAACTGTAAGGCTAGGCTATTCTTAAACTAAAGGAAGGAGAGAGGGAGAGGGGAAAAAGGTGACATGGGTCGACCACCTTGCTGTGACAAAACGGGTATGAAGAAAGGCCCTTGGACGCCGGAAGAAGATATCGCCTTGGTCGCTTACATTCAACAATATGGTGTAGGCAATTGGAGGGCTGTTCCTGCTAACACTGGTTTGTTTCTCTATTATGCCTACGCCTTGCAATCTATCTATGTTTCTGTTTATTTATTTATTTATTTATTATTATTATTATTATTCTTTAGTGGGGTTTCGTTTTGGTTAGATCTTTGTTGTGTGGTATTTAAGAGAAGTAAATTTTCCAAGAGGGACATCTGGATTTTGTGGAAATGAGCTTCTTATTTATTCACCTGCTTTGTTTGTGACATATTAGATTTCTTTCTTTTTGTTTGGTGTTTGCCAGGGCTGAGTAGGTGCAGTAAGAGCTGCAGACTTAGGTGGACTAATTACCTTAGACCCGGGATCAAACGTGGCAACTTTACTGAGAATGAGGAGCAGATGATCATACACCTTCAAGCTCTCTTGGGAAACAGGTAAAAGCCCCCCTTTTCTTAGATCAAGCCCAAGCTAAGTGACATGTTGTGAGTTACTCTTTGTATGATGTGTTATATATGGGTTTATGGTCATGTTTTATGCAGTTGGATTGAAAGCTTTAAGTTCTAATATAATGTTGATTTGATTTGATGCAGATGGGCTGCTATAGCTTCTTATCTGCCTCAGAGAACGGACAATGATATCAAGAACTACTGGAATACCCATCTGAGGAAGAAGCTGAAAAAACTTCAAACGGGTCTTGATGGCGACATGAATGATGGACTCTCAGGTTTTCAGCAGATCTCCAAGGGGCAATGGGAGAGAAGGCTCCAAACTGATATACACAGGGCAAGGCAAGCACTATGTGATGCTCTGTCTTTAGAAAAATCCAACAATATTCCTCTTTCAGATTCCAAAGCCGCTACTGGAGTCTACCCTAATACAACAAGATCGACCCAATCATCCTCTACGTATGCATGGAGCACTGATAACGTTTCAAGATTGCTTGAAGGTTGGATGAAGATAGATCCCAAACGGCCTCCTCAGACGAACCCTCAAGCTAAGAACCCATGTGCCACAAACATGCTGGCACCTGAAGCTCTTGAATCTCTACTCACTTTTGATTCCTCAACATCTGATACTTCTCAATCTGTGTCGTTTGAGGAGACCATGAATTATGGGTCTGATGCAGCCCTTTTACATGCTGAAAGCAAGCCTAGTTTGGGAGGCCCAGTACCTTTGATGATACTTGAGAGGTGGCTCTTTGATGAAGCTGTTTCTCAGGGGCAAGATGAGCTGATGGACATGCCCCTAGATGAGAAGATGAGTTAGTTTGATGTATTCTCATATGGGTCTTCTGGGATTTCCATTTTCTACTAGATTTTCAGGGGTTTTTTTTTTTTTTTTTTTTTGTTCGATTGTCTTGATATTTTACTGATCTAGAAAACATTGCAGCTAGATCAGAAATAGTTTCATCCTAAAAGGTCCAAAGACAAGAAAGAAGTGTAATATACAAACATCCTAAGAGAGAGATATATATATATATATATATATGTATTTTGTTATGAAAGAGAATAAAATCCAGTGGATGGTGCATCTATTGAATCCTCATCGGTTATTTGAAAATTAGGATGTGATTTGTGCTAATCTAGACCCCAATTTGCTATGATCATTGACTATTAGGACTCTTAAGAGAAGTGCAGTGCAGTGCAGTGCACCTCTGTTTTATTAGGAGAAGTGCAGTACAGGACTCTTAGGACTCAGATGCAGTGCACTCGTGTTCTGCTTTTCAGGAGTTAAAAGAGAAGTGCACTGTGCACTGTGCACAGTGCACAGCATCTGATTTAGATCACTACTCTTGGAAGTGTAGAAGGTAAAATGGGGCCATGGAGCTTTATAAAAACGAAAACCAAAAGCATAGACCGAAGACAACACCTCAGAACTGAGTCACATGACTCAGATGACTTTTGTAAATAGTTATGGATCTATGATTAATGAAACAGAAAAAGACAAGAAAATAAATAATTTTGTTTTATGAAGAGAAATATAGCTCCTTTTAAGTAACTTTAATTTTTGTAAGTTTGGCGAACACAAATTTAAAATTTTTTTTATTATCAAACTTCTAAAGTGTTAATCCGAGATGGGGTTGGCGCATTCGGACGGTTAAGGATCTCTAGATGACTCAAACTAGGGTTCCCTATAAATAGGGAGGGTAATGTTCCACAAGCAACTCCAAGTGTAGTCTAATATTGTGAGGTCCACTTGGGACCACCTTTCATCCGTGCACGGCCCTTCTTTGATAGTCATTTCATCTCATGATCAGGTATATATAGGCTCAATTTTTACACTCACTAAATCTTCCGTCACCGTTTGTTTGAATATCAAGAAAATTTATGATTAAGGTGTCATTAAACTTTAAAGCTTAAAATCAAGGGGTAGGATAATCTGTAGGGGTTGATTTTTTTTTTATCCCCTCATGAAGAGATGTTTCAATCTGCCCACCTACTCTTGTTGAACGTACGCCTAAGTGGGCCACATGAACTAGACTACATGTAACCTGTATATAGTATTCTCGGAGTGTGAACAATTCCGGAAATAGCAATCCTGAAGTGTCATGCTTCTAATAAAAGACTTGCTTTGCTAGAAACTCAACATCCCTTGGCTAACTTTAAAAGGTAAGCCTTAAGACTTTAGGTGAGAGATGGACTTCCATGTCTAGTAATTGCTTAATCGGACATAGGGCACATCACAGTTGTGCCACACGATTTCTAACAATAAGATCATGAATTATAAATTACTGAAAACCTCCCGCCTAAAGAAAAAAGAACTAAAAAAATATCTCTTGCAATTCCTCAATAAGTAAAGCTCTTTAATTTTATTTTGTAAAGAATTTTATTGAACGACTTCATTCGTCATACAAGTACAGCAAGATAACGTTGGGTTTTGGTACACCATTGTCTCTTACATGTGGGAGGATTTGAACCCAGCCATCGAACTCTTTCAAGAGTCCTATAAAACAAACAAACAAACAAATTTGTTCAAGAATCCTTTATTCACTGTGCACAACACATGATATTTGTATCATCAATCCATTAATATATATGGCGAGGCAGAGTAGCCAAAACCAACCCATATAGAACCCGATTTAGATCAAGATCTATAATTCCATACCTACTTTGAATCCTCAAAAAGCAATGACATACCCACCCCTTATAGGAGTAGGTTAGAACAATCACCCTTATTTTAATTCGACACTTTGCCATCCCTACTCATCTATTACAACTTACTCATTTCATTTTCTAACTTTACCTTCATTACAACTTACAGAACATGATTAGAAATAGAACTTTTACATGGTTTGACAATCAAAGTTTGGACTAAATGGAATAGATCTAAATAATGCAAAAAATTAAATAGATACCTTGATGAACAAGGGCTATTATATGTGTAGGATATGATTGTGCAAGAGGAGAATCTTTCAATGGAAGAAAGGAATCATACATTCATACCCGTCCCATAGTAAATTTCAATCCATTTCATCAAAGAGAAGCAGTCAGTACTTAATATTTCGTTTCTCCAATGAAAATATGTCACAATAAACAAAGGAGCTAGGAGTGGGCGCATCCACATAGATTTACGACTTTCGTCTGATTTCCTTTATCCATGTTCCCGATAGGCAACCATGCAATAGTTGAAGTGAAAAGTCTAGATACAAAATCCTTTGTTTCTTTAACCATTTCCTTCCCATCATGGGATCCTTCTTATTAGTTTTTTAAACCCATTTTTATGATCTAAAATAACTAAGAGTCCTTAATTGATTAGGGACACTTGCCTTTGACTCAATAACTATTAGAAAATCAAATAAAAGAGACATAATCAACACAATATTGTCTCTCATTTGGGATCAACCTATCTTGGACATGTGGTCATGTCAGACCACGTGCTCATCGTCCCAGCCTAATTCCTTCCTTATTAATTGAACTCCCTAAACAAAATTTCTGGTTAATTAGTGTTATATGAAGTCAAAGAATAGCAGATTTGTTTGACATTTCCTATTTTTTTCTTAGAAATATTCATTTGGGACTCTTCCATCTAACCTTAAAAGTCAACAACAGCTCCTTGTTAGTGACTTGATCCCAAGGGAGGGCGAGAACTGCTCTTTGCGTCTTTGTCATGGACAGGTCCCATGGGTCAAGCAACAGTAGATTTATTTGACATATATTTCTAACTAATTCTTAAATGCATTAGTGGTGACTCAACTAACAGTTCCTTAGTGCCTTAATCCCATGGGAGGCAGGGGCCCACTCTATTGTATGTCTTTGTCATCAACTGGTCTGGTGGGCCGGGAGTTCGGACCACTTATCTCATTTGCTATGTATTCACCGTGAGTAGACCAATAACACTCCGCCACGTCATCCAAAAATTTAGATGATTCTCTTTTCATCTTATTTGAACTTTTTATACTTCAAAATCACCTAAATTTTTGGATGATGTGGCGGAGTGTTATTGATCTACTCTCGGTAAAGGCCTAACAAATGCGATAGGTGATCCGGACTCGTGCGCCGGAATCTTACACAGCACCACTTACTTTTCAATGCAACCCTTGAATCTAATTTGTTGCCTGACCTAGCTGGTCTGTGAGCGACCTGGAATCTAATTTAAACCATTGAGGATTAGTCTTTTGATGACCCAGTCATCAATTTAAGCCTTGGGCTTATGCTTGGTAGACATTGGAGCACTTGGTCTCGCTGGGTCTACATTGATTCTCTTGTTTACCACACATATCCTGAGTAAGCGCCATGCATGTTTGTGATTTGATGACGAAAAAGAACACTATTGTTTGACTCGGACCTGGTTTTATGACACTAACGTCCACTAGACGAAGGTTAAATTGGTAAAATGCGACTTGATGACTCTTTCTTAGCCAAATGGCCGAGAAAGGTATGACTTGATGACTCTTTCTGGTTTTTCATGAACTCTATTCCTTCCATCCTTGACTTGGCAAGTAAAGTCAACCGTGTTTGACTCAGTTCATAAATGAGTTTGTTTTATTTTATATAAATATAAACATTTATTATAATTAGAAAACATATGATAAATAGTAACATCCCTTGAGACTAGATAAAACTCATCGCTAATTAAATTCAACCAGCGACCCATTTACCCAGAGTCCTTAATCCTTATAATCCTATAATTGGCCTACAGCCTCTAGAAACTATGTTCACAAGATGCTGATAAGTATGGCCTGAGGTTCTCCAAGAATGAGAAGAAAGGGGAGGGATTGGCAATTGGCAATTGGCAATTGGCATAGGCAATCAACAGGTTGGTATTAAATGCATGGCATGTGAATTGTTCTGACTTTTTTAACTTCTTTTGGTAGCCATCAGCCCCTCCTGAGTGAATGCACATATGGTGACCAAATGCCAAGGCAAAAATCACTCTTCCTCATTTTTCGACTTTTGAATGGACCATAAAACTACAGTAAAGAACTGTGAACTAAATAAATGGCTGTTTTATCCACACATGCGAATCACTGCTTCATCCATCATATGTATGAACTGTAATCTAAAGTCATTTCTTGAGAGAGAGAGAGAGAGAGAGAGAGAGAGAGCATGTTTCTCTGAGAAGACTACAAGGAAGCTTTCAGTTCTTTAAAAGGAAATATATAGCATTTAGTGCTGCACGCATCGAGACGTGATGGGTCGCTCAGTCAGGGCACAAGACCATGGGAGTCCAATGTGTAACCAAGGCATGAAGAAAAACTGCTCATGACTGAATGTTATATATGATAACTAAGGGCACGTTTGGTAAGCATTTATGGTAGGGAAGAGATTCTATGCTTATAATGATTTTTTTTGTTCTAGTGGAATCAAGCCATCCTCATACAGGATTTGTGAAGAGGATTCTAAGTATAGCATTGAAAAAGGATTCCCACCATTAGTAGAATATGTGATACAATAGTTGTAAGTTTTTCTTAAATAACTCAAGATCTATGACGAATCAGGACCTCATCTTTTTACTCAAAGTCAATTTGGGTCATCTAGTGTATTTGAATAGTTCGGATCATGCAAAGGGGCCCCACAAAAATTAAAAAAATATATTTTAGAATATATACATTTTTGCAAATATCTTAATATCTAGACATGATCAACAGCTGAAATTTGATCAACTAGCCATTTTTTACCTTTCAGATATAGCTCATGGTTTAGATCATGATTATGGGCTCCACAGGAACCACAAAATTGAAAAAAAACACACTTTTTTTCATCCCCTTTTTTGCCTTGTGTGAAACCAACGGTCAATAGCTTTTTGCCAATTTCTCATAATCCATATTGAATCAAGCTGGCAAATTTGGACATAGAGTTGTTCTAGGCATTTTGAAGAGATTGGACAGTTTGGATTTCGCAAATGGGCCCCATAGAATTTCAGAAAATGTCATCCAACAGTCTAGACGTTTTTGTAAATTTCTCAAACTCCGTGAATAATCAACGGTTGATATTTGACATCTTAGCAGCTTTTGGCCTTTTAAACAATCCTATCGGTTCAGATCTTAATTGTGGGGCACAGAAAATGTCAAATTTTGAAAAGAAAAAAAAAGGGTGAACCCTATACTATTGTGTGATGCACTGTAGCAGGGCCTTTTTGAGCCTTTGTGGGTTTTGAGAATCAGAGGGGGTAAGGTTTAACCTGGGTTTTACTTGGGAGCATGGACGCATGGAATCACAGAGGCTCTGAACGTGGACTTTCCTTGTATTGCCAAACGTCGTGGACTTACCACGGAATCACAGAAAACATGCAAGGAATTCTCGCTGAGAATACTTACCAAACGTGCCCTAAAAGAAAAAAGAAATAAAGTACCAATTAATAAAACGCAAGTGCTGCGTCAAAAGTCCCTATGCTCTTGCGTCCTCCTTGACCAATCATGCTACTTATTACTGCCTCTGGCCTCCTTCACTGGCACGTGAGATCCCAAGGAACAATCCATCTTCCAACAAAGCATAGTGAAAAAATGAAGAAGGGATTCTTATGATTTAAGGTTAATTCCGCTTAAAGTTGGATTTCACGAGCTAATGATATTAAAAGGTTCCAAAAGGACAAAAAAGTAGTTTGGCTTTGGTTATAAATAAATAAAAAGAAAAAAAAAATTAACACTTTTGATAACACGACTCACGATGTCTTGTGATTTTGCCCAAAATTCTGCTAAAACCCCACAATTACATGCATGGGGTTTTATTGTTGAAAACCTATTATGGAAACTCGGGCAAATTAATCAAAAGAGAAAAAAATAAATGACTAGAGTCAAATGACTCTGAAGTCATTTTGGGGTCCTTTTGTGATTATCTCATGGAATCCAAGTTCAATGAGAATTAAACCGTAAAAGCCTAAAAAAAACTTGAGTTGAGCAGTTGACTCATAGGTTCAGGGCTCAGATTTTTTTTTATTGAAAATATGAAGTATGATGTGGTATGGGTCATTCTGTACTATGCATATGAAATGTAAAGTCACCCAGAAACTTATCAGTGGAGAGCCCATGAAAAGTGTCGTAGTCCATCAATCCGTAGGCAACAGATTGGTAACGGATTTGGCTCAATCCGATCCGTATACACCCCTAGTAGTAACAAAATGAGAAGTTTCAATTGTATAGATGATGCTATGGGTTTTCCACCGAATGGACATTTAAGGCAGAGCCCCTGATCAAAATAAATGGTGAGGCCCAGGTCCCCCTTACAATTAACATAGCATAAGGATGATTTCAAAATTAAATAGGAAATTTTCCTCTTATGCGGATGTTCAGTACCTACTTCCATCACAATTACTTATCATACCATAGGCCCAAAGACACAGCCCAGGTCCAATCCAATTCAAGACAGGCCTGTGACGATCAAACTGCCCATATCAAGCCCAAAACTTGTGCGTGGCGTTGCCAAGGAGTAGCTCACGATCGAATGGAAGGACACGTTCCAACCTGAGACAAACCTTAGGCCCAATGGATGACTACCCCACAACACAACTTCATCATTTGGCCACAGTTGGGCAAAATCACTTGATCCAGCTCATCTGTATACATTTCATCTTCTGGAATAGAAATAGTAACATCTTTACAACAAAGTCTAGATTAATTAAAAACTAATTCAGTATACACATCTATGAATACCAGTGAACCCAATTTTAAAGCAATGAAACACAAAAGTAAAACAAAAATGAATGTCAAAACAAAACCCAATATTCTACATCATTGTTAAAAGTGAAACAAACATATACACCCTTTCTATGGTATCTAAGGTATTAATACAGAGTTTGCTGATCACTTGAGTTCTATTCTCATTCTCAAAATCCAACTGGGCCCAAGAAGAAATTCTAGGCTTCCAGCTCTCAGAAGTGACATGAATTCCTCCACGGATGTACGTTCTGGAGTAGAGACTTGGCGTGTCCGGATACGATATGGATCCACCTTCCCAATACAAATCCCAATAGGGATCTTATAGTTGGTGAGTGTGTACCCCTGAGGGGCCCACCAAGATGACCATGTCCGAGACAGGACTCGGTCTCTTGGGTTATCATTGGAGGAATAGAAACACATTAGCATGTTCCACTAGATTTTTTTTGTGGCTCCTGCTTTCCATCTGAGGAAAGAAAATACTAGCAAAAGATCAAAGAAATATATGCTGTTCATACTCTTGAGGGAGTAGATACTCTCCTTTATTTTTGTCTCTTTTCTTCTTTTTTTTCAAATTTTAACAACCACTTAGAAGAGAAACAAAATAAATAATTAGCATACAACACCATTTAACAATGTATGGATCTCAAGCTTAGATAAAGGAGGGTTGCGCCGAAATGACCACCAAATGAGAATATGGATTCTCAGACATCGTTATGTGAAATCATCTGAAAATTTAGTTCATGATAGACGGGAATAGAAAAAAGAAATTTATATAGCTAACACAGACATAATTGTGATGAGATTTGATGATGCTGATGGTGATTTTTTTTACACCATCTAGATTCCTCCCATATAAGTGGGTTTACATGGGGTGATGGGCCATCCATGCTGGTCCAACGACAATAGTAGAAGCGACATGACCTATAACCTCTTGATGTGGACCTGATTTTGCCTCGAATTAAAGGCACTAGTGAAAAAGATTCCAAAAACCAAATCCGATCCCACTTGCCCGAATTCGAGTCCCACTCAATCTTAAATAATTATTCAAGTTTCTCTCTATTTAGTAAATGAAGAAAGGTTGATCTTCAAGCACTTGCTTATCATCATTTTTTTCCTTTTGAAACGTATCTCGATCATCTTACCTGATTGAGTTAGCATTTCTTACCTGAAAAGAAAAATTACTTAGCATTATAATCTTTTTTTTTTTTCCTTCATCATTGCGGACAGGAACTCATGCACCCTCCCACGTACACCCATCAGTTGAGCTAAGGAGTTAATTTATTTTTTCCATCAAAGTGAGGCAGAGAATATTAATTACAATGGCCATGTCCATCGGGTTTGCCCAAATCATTGAGCCCAATTGGGTGTTGGTCCATTTAAATCTACTTAACCGTATTTATCAATGTCAATTTGTTTTGGATTTTATCAAATGAAGAATATAATAATAGGCTGTCTCTAATTGAGTTTGATTACACTAAAAAGAATTGAGAAATATTCTCTCATGTGCCCTTTCTTGAGTCTCCTTTTTGGATTCATTTGACTTGATGGATTTTTTAGTATCCGTTTGAGTGCCTTAAATTGTTTGGAAAGCTTTATTTGAATGTCTAATTGAATGAGTTCCTGAATTCTTCTTCTTCAAAAACTAACGAAAGGATAACTTTTTAAACACGCGTGAATATCTTAACCAATCAAAATAACTTTTAATATTTTGATAAATTTGCACGTATAACTTCTATTATACAAATGTCTCCAACTTACCTCTTATCTCTTCAACAATATTTTGTTGCAACACAGTTTACTTTAAATTCCTAAGAAATCAAATCCTGTCAAACAAGAGGGCCCTTTAAGTTTCATGTATATGTTTTAAATCTATCTATTTAAATTATAAAATATGCATTGAATAGAAAACTGTGCATTTTTTAATTTTTTATTTTGATAAAGCGAAAAACTGCGCAGTTATTCTTCCCATATTCTAGCAACACCAAAATCATGATGTGAGTAAGAAAACAAAGGATGAAGTAATAGCCAGTCTTATGAGTTATGATGCTCTCTAATCAAATTCTCCACAAAGCCCAGGAGAGCACAGATTGATAGCTCCTTAGCAACTTACAAGGCATCATCATGATTTGGGTGGGGTCGGTGAGACGCAAAAGGCCTCTTCTCTCACTGTCTCCACCCAAGCAGAATCATTGACCATGGCCCAGTTCCCATCATCAATCATCCATCTTCCACTACCAAACGCTCAATCGATCCCTGCACCTTTGTTTATCACTGCCCATCACTCAGTAATCAATTGACTTACTCATAGCCTAAAAGCCTCATTAATGCAAGGCATAATTTAATTACACCCTCCCTAAAGGAACTTAACTGCCAGAGAGAGAGAGAGAGAGAGAGAGAGAGAGAGAGAGAATAAAAATAAAAAATAAAAGCACCTAGCCTTCCACAACGTGCGTATGAGCCCAATCCAAACCCAACTGAAGTTACAATGATCAAAACATGAACTTTGAATTTGCACTTTTGGATTCAATTGGGGTTGCCGTTTGCCAGAGTGCAATGACTCAGGTTGGATTGGTTTGACAAGCTGAATAGCAAACATTTACATGACTGCATAACCTATTTATTACTGTAGTTAGAATTGTTGACCCAAACTCATCCTAGAAGTGAAAAGGAGTAGATATATCTGAAAACTAAATTATCGGATCAGGAGCAGTTCCTTCAATTCCTCTCTCTCTCTCTCTCTCTATAGTTATGTGTGTATTCACTCTACCCCCAACGAGCGGGAGAAGGAGTGATAGAAGATAGTCTTTTTCCTAAATGTAAGCACACTTGGCAAGCCACGTAAAATCTTCTTCTTGGTTTTTATTGGTTTTTTTTTTTTTTTTTTGAAATATAAGTACTCACACTCGCACACACTTAGTCGAGCCTTCACCAACAGCGCTAGAGTCAACTGGGATTGATTTTTGGTTGTTTTAGTGAGAGGGAGGTGTCTCACAAATAAAAAAAATCATGCTAAAAGGCAATTATATTAGGAAAGATGGAAAGAACAAAGGCTAGAAGCCCCAAAAGAAAAAAGCCATCAAGGAAACATTACAAGAAAAGGGAGGGGACTCAAAAAACGAAAGAAAAAATGAGGGAGGAAAGGACACCTCTGTTAGGTAGATCTTGACCTTCCTCTGAGAGGCTCTAGAGTTTTTAAAAAGTAAGATCATTTCTACATTTCCAAATTACAAAAGTGGTGGTGAAAAAAATAGAGGAGGCTCCTATACGAGCCAGCTTGTCATGGTTGAGGGAGAGATCTTGCCAAATCTTAGAGGGGGTTATGGGAGTAACACTCCTAAAGCCAGCCAATGTCTCTCCAATTGAGTTACTAAGGGATCGGGTTGGTTTGTATGTGCATTGTGATCATGTGTCAATCACATGTTTTTCTACTGCGTTACAACACGCTTTCATTTAGCTTTAGAATTAGTTGACCCATAACCACCACCATAAATTGTAAAATAGAAAGAAAATTGTATTTTTTGAGCTTTTTAAATTGAACCTTGATCACTGAACCTCTTATAATTTTTCTTTTATAGTTGACGGCCAACAAAATAAATGGCAGGCCGAAGAGGGGACATGAATTATCAACAAGAATATATCTAAAAAAGTGCAACATATCTAAGATTTGACTTAAGATACATTGAAATGAAGAAACATAATTCATTTATCGGGCCCAACATAATTAGAACAAAGCTATGACGATGATGATGATGATGACATTTCCTATCTATATTTGATATTTTAAAGTTTTATTATACTTATTATGATTATGATTGCTTGTTGGTGTCATGATTCACCAAAAGAAGCACCTGAACCAATTTCAATGAAACCTTAGCCTTTTTCTTGTTAATGATACTCTAGGACGTACATGTTTGAGTAGACTCCAACTCGGGAGAAATGGAAGTCAATGGGCTTTTAATTTTTACGTGGCCATCTTTCTTTATACACCCCTTTGGAATGGGTTTTTTGCGGATTCATAGAAAATCAAGTGAAAAAAGGTTTTTTTTTTTTTACAAAAAACTTTATGCACCAAATAATAGAAAAATGAAGCCAACCGGGAAAAAACAAAAAGAATAAATACTTTTTATTCATTTTTCATGGAACATGCTTACACAAACACACCCTTGAGGTCCAATTTACCCTATGACTAATCTAATCCCCCAAAACCTAGCACTCCCCCTCTCTCACGGATTGAACTAAAATTCCTATATAACTATTGTTTGCTGCTTGATTGGACTTCATTTTACTGTTGACAATAGGATCTTTGTGGCATCATTGTTGGCAGCGCCCATTTGGGCACTGATATATATATATATATATATATAGGGATACGGTCCAGTGACGACCGTCCTTACTCAAGTTTATAAGGACTCATCCACACCGACAAAGAGAACCTCTCATCCAACGATCCTCAGCGCCCATATAAAAGGAACAGTGGGAAATGAAAAAAAAAAAAAAAAAAAAGAGGGTCCAGGTTTCGTTGGAAGAAAAAAAAAAACCAAATATGAGGGATGAGTTTGCCCCTTTGTCATGCCTTCCGCGCCCTCCATCTTCCTGCAATCTTTCTCATACTCTCTCTCCCTCGATCGGTTAGACGCACGATCTCGTCCCACTTCTTCGCATGCCCTCGCTTAATCTCGCCCTAAATCCATCGACAAATGAAAAAAGGGCCGGACGAGTTTTCTCTTAAGTCTGAGTTCGCCCCTCTTCCTTGTCTCTCCCTCTGTCTTCCAATCACGCTCACCTCTCTCTGATCCAGACTCTCTCAATCCGTGCACAGGTACATCTATCTTTCATTCTCTATTCCTCTCATCTCTCACCCAATCCTACCAAAACCCCAGTCACGACTATTGGGTTGGGGATTTAGAGTATGTTTCAAAAATGAGATTTTGGCTTTTATGGCATGCTATGATTCAAGATCTTGGGGCTTTAGTGCTTGTTTTGTAAAGAAAATCGGGGCTTTTATGGCATGCTATCATTCAAAGTTGGATAAAACTTCCATCACTGTCCTCGCTATAGCGAGACCTGGGCTCGCTACAGCGAGAACCTCGCTCTAGCGAGCCCACTGTAGCGAGCCCCCATTCTGCCACCATTCCCTCTTGCCCCCCCTGTGCCCTATAGCAATCTGGTGATATAGCGAGACGACTCTCTGAAATACTTTTTTTCAAAACTGTATTTTAGAAGCAGGACCACTCTATGAAGTTTTTGAATTTTTCCCGGACACTGCAGGTTACTAGATTAGAAGCCCTCTACGGAAGCTCAAACTTTTCCCTTTCGTTTCCCTCTCGATCAGCGACTGCAATCTTCTTTTCTCCTTCCGTTTCACCCAAATCGCAGAGCTGGGTGACTTTTTCCTTCCTTTCGTTTCCCTCTCTTATGTTATATATGATAGCTGTGGAACGTTGGATCTGTTGAGAGAACGGAAGGATGGGATGAGTCCATACGATATATGGTGAGGACGGTCCTCACTAGACCGTTTCCCATATATATATATATATATATATGCATGGATCTACTTATTTTAATACCGGACCATTCCTCCATTAATAGCTATAATTTATATTTTCCGAACCAAATCGATGGGTGACTTAACAACATGTGAGGAAACAGTTTGGATATTTACAACTAAATCCAATTAGCAAGACCAAACGTGTGGTTGGACTCTTAACAAAGTACATGAACTGAGACAAAATGGCGTTTTTCATAAATAAAAAAAAAAGAATTAGCTTGAGTTTCGAAGCAACTATAAGGACACCTCCATCTTATAAAAAAAAAAAAAAAAAGAAAAAGAAAACTAAGGATCTCTGCCACGAAATGCTCTATCATCATGCTAAGACCAATTTCTTTCAAGGATGGGCCATCGTTGTCATTGAGGTAGAGGAGTTTGGATGAGGGTCAAGTTACTTTTCTTAAAACAAGATTTAAGCTTTGAAATAAGGTCTAATTTCTTAAAATAGTAGTTTCCAAGAAAATCAAGTGTTCTCTAAAAATTGTTCAAATTCAAGTAGTCCTTTCTAATAGGCAAAAGTCATGGTGCGTTTTAGAATTAAGGCAAACCTCAAGGGGGTTTTGGAAAAGTTCCTGAATGAACAATGCATGCATGAGGTTTGGATGCTTGGACTGGAAATGCTGTGCATGCAATATCTGTGGGAGATTTCATGTTGAAGTAGCAGACCCATCATCTCTTAAGCAGACCTAATGAAATTTTAAAAAAAATGGTCATATATAGTTCCAGCCCCATGTGCAATTTATCCTATATCTCTATCAAAGAGATTTCACTATCTTGGGTTTTTTTTTTTTTTTTCCTGTTTCCCTTGATCCGCGAGTGCATAATCCTCTTCAACCGTACAGTTAGGCAACCCTAGATTTGTTTGGCAACCCTAGTTATGAACAGTAAAAATCTCTGGACAGCCGATGTTGGTATCCTTTCAAGGGCCCCACTTCTTTTTTTAGGCCTTTGATTGGTCTCCTCATCATCAGCTCACAGGCCCCGTAGATGGTCATTCTATAACAAACTAATCAAAAGGTTTGTAGCAAAAGAAAAAAGGCTTCTCCCATCATTATAAGTGACCCTCAATCACAAAAGAAAAATGGTTCTCATCTGCTCTAATGAGAGGTGTTTGTGGTTGGGCCATCATTTCAAAAGGAGCCTGCTTCTACATTTGTTAGCCAATTGAGAAAAACAGAAATGGGGTTGTTGAAAGGTCTTCTTGTAGAAAATTTAGCCTGTTATAAATTTGTATGTTAGGGTTAGGTTTAGAAATGTGCCAAGAAGGGTAGTTTGGTTGTCGCCCATGGTCCTTCTGGCCGTGGATTCGAACCCTGATCGAAGAAGTTCGTGATCGGGTTGCAGTTTTTGGAGGGCATGAAGAAACACCAGCAGGCATCAAAAAAAGGGGACGAACCCCAGAGAAGCAAAGGTGGCTCTTCCTCTATGAGGAGGGGTGTGAGATATGGAGAGTGCCAGAAGAACCATGCAGCCAACATGGGTGGGTTTGCTTTAGATGGGTGTAGAGAGTTCATGGCAAGTGGGGAAGAAGGAACAAGTGGTGCACTCAGGTGCGCTGCCTGTAGCTGCCACAGGAACTTCCACAGAAGAGAACTCGACAATGAAGAGACAAGTGAGTCTTCATCTCGTACATCTAATATGAATTAGTTGAAGAGATAATGGACTTACATGTCACGAACTTAACTTTTAGTATTTATGTTCTTATGTGGCGTGGTTTCTGTGTCAAGTCCGCCGTCTGTTTTGGTACTTGTTGCCTTTGATCTATTATATAATGGCAACTCTTTCATGTTTGCATTGAGTTCAATTAGGGATCTGTAAAAGGTCACTGGATGGATGAATACTTCTGGATGATGTCAGCTTTTCTTACTAGTAAACCCGTTTAATAGTTTTTAGGGTTCAAGGTAATGACCATGAAGACTTGAAAAATCGAGACATTAAATTGTATCTTCTTGACAGTTTTAGTCTCCATAATTAGGTATTTTGTTGTACAATTTTGTGGAGTTCGCTGCTAACCCTAAATAAATGGGATAAGACGGCAACGATAATGATGAAGTTTAGAAGTTCGACAGGAATCGAAGTCTATTTTGGAATGATAAACAAGATCTTTGGACTTCAGTTTAATTGGACATGCCGTGCCTGAGAAATTAACCTTTGAATAGCCTCAACCCATAGCTTGGCTTTCTTTAAGCCTTTCCCTTCTCTTTAATAAATTAACAATATTAGACAAATACAAAAAAATATAGGTAGATTGATGGATGGATAAGCCGATATCGAAAGAAGAAAGCACTTGAGAGATTGGGAATAAATAAAACTCTGTAGAAGCAAATAATAGATTTCCATTTAATTATAAGGGAATTATGTGGGTTAAGAATTTGAGCTCCTGCTCAAGCAATTATGTTCTTGAAACAAATTAAGGACTGGGTACTATCTCTGCTCTTATGATATTAATTCTACTTCTGTATATACTGTGACTCGCTCATGAGAGGCAGTTTGTGCCTCTTTTTTTGTTACATGTGATTGTGAACATTCCATGGCTGCTCATTGAGTTAGATGGGCAATGTGAAATTTATCAAGATTCACTGTAGGGAGTTCGAGAAGAAAATAAGATTAGTTAGTATTTTCTTGAAAACTACACACCTCAAACCCCAACCCACCTCTCCTTTTCTTCTCTATAGGAGCACACTGTATAAGTTTTCAAACTCGGTTGAGGCAATTCATAAGGATAAGGCTCGGAGTGAATCACAGGTGGATGTTAATCACTGATTCCTCCATCAGGTCTCTTCTTTTGGTATGTCGATATCTATGTATGAATGTTTTCCTTTATATAATTTAATTAAAACTAATGCTTAATCCCATTTGAAATAGTTTAGACATGTCCAATGCATACTGATAACAGCACTAATAAGGAAAATCTTGACTATGCAAGTTGATACCCCCAAGGGAAATGAAAGAGTAGGCCAAAGAGGATGTGGATGAAAGCAGTATAAATAGATACGAAGAATTTCAACTTATTTGAATTGAAATGGAGAAAAGGAATTCATGTAGCTAATCGACCCCAATATAATTGGAACAATGCATTGATGATGATAATGAATTAATACTAATACTTAGAGGACCTATAACCACATTTTAAATTACGCGTCTGAAAATGAATCAAGATTGAGGCCAAATACTCAAGCAATGCACTTAATACAAATATATTAGGTATGCCAGAATGATCTCCTGCCCACCATACATAGGTGAGAGCTAATGTGGGGTCACTTTTGATCTCTTCTCTTATAATAGAATCATAGATATTGAGGAAAATGTATTCTCTGTTGCATTTGGTTTACATGTTTACAATATATAGTAAGGCTTTCTATGATCCAAGGAATTAAGATATACAAAGTTTTTGTAAGAACATCATAAGATGTCACTACACCAAAAACGGGAATTTGGAACGGTTTAGGAACGGTTTAACGGATTAGGAACGGTAATCCGTTCCAATTTCCTGTTTTCCGTTCATAATTCATTAATTCGTTCCAAAAATAAGAAATTGGAATAGTTTGGGAACGGTTCAACATATTAGGAATGGGCGGATTAGGAACGGTAATCCGTTCCAATTTCCCGTTTTTGGTGTAGTGTATTAGTTGCGGTTGTAAGTTGTAATAGTCATACATTATAGCCATAATATGGGTTGGATGATGTTGCCATGCTAGAATCTTCTATTCTAATTCCACTCACACTCATTGGGCATTCCCTCCCCTCTCTGCATTGTATCTTTTCTTTCTTTCTTTCTTTCTGTTTTTATTTCTTCTTCCTCTTCTACTACTTGGATTTTTGTGTGTGTGTGTGTGTGGTGGTGGTGGTGCTTGAGGACTGTGAGATCCTTTGAAATAACCTTTGATAGATCGCTCGGTTGATCATCTACAACTTTGTATTTATGAGATACTTGTATAATACATGGTGGTGGTATTGGTTGTTCAGGTCCTCTCATATAAAACCTTGGTTGGGCTTAGAGCTGAATTTTGCAGAGTTCCATGCAGTGAACAAAGACGAGCGCTCAAATTTCTGTACAAAGTGCTCCCCCAAGGAAAAAAATTTGGTCCCTGGTCCGTACCTTTTTTATCAAAAAAAGAAGAAGAATTAAAAAAAAAAAAAAAAGAAAAAGAAAAGAAGAAGAAGAAGAAGATCCATCTGGAATTCAAGAAACATTTCCATCTCTCCACAAGTCAGGGTTTTCTCTGAAGAAGTACTTGGTAGAATTAAATCTGCAAAAATATCGTCACACTCTTTGGATGGAAGCGCAAAATGTAGGTAAAGCCAACTTGCACGTTAAACTAGCTAGAATCGAAAGAAGCCAGTCTAGGACAAGGACGCATACCAAATCTCACAAGAAGACTCATTATGTGATTTTCAACTGCACTCCAATTTGTGTTTGGCCCTATTCACCACGTGGGAGATATTAAAATTTAGTCAGTAGAAGTAGGAAAAATACTTTTCACTTTGCGTGGAGTTCACTCCTCCATGGGTGGGAAAGCAAGCCCATACAAGTGGGAAATGGCATTCTCAGGCTTGATCTTAGGGCATCCGGGTGACATGTGATTGCCAAACAACTGAGCAACCCTTTGTTTTTGGGCCGCACCCTCTTTGATAAGGGTGGCTTCTTGGTTTGCATAACATAACTGAGTGCCAATAGTATGAAATTGCAAGAAATAAATGATCATATTCATATTTTCATTTCCAAGGTTTTGCAACATATATATATGATCATTGATGCAATCATAATTTATCGGGAGACGCTCCTATTAGAGTTACTTTCATAGTACCGTAAGAGTAACTCTCACAAGAGCATCTCCCTAATTTATCAAGTGCATGAATCTTCGGTTTGAATGATAAGATGATGATGATGAAAAAAAAAAAAAAAACTGTAAGACGTTAGATGAAGTAATGCTAAACAGAATGGAGTCAAAATTACTCAATTTAGAAGAACTTTTTTATCTCTATTCTCTGTTGATTAAGAAAGATGAATTGATTGATCCTATGAAGTTAGGGGTGGCAATTGACAAACAGGTCAGGTAGCATTGAGGCCCAACCCGAGTCACACGTTTATTAAATGGGTCGAATACCTCAACCCCCAGTAGACCGGACTAACCCATTTGGTTCACCTATATGAATTAGTTGTCTCATTCAAAAAGGTGCGCCTTGCATTCATATGGTCGCCAGAATCTTCATGTATGTTATCAAAAAACTAATCCTTCTAATTAGGTTTGTACACGGAGAAGGGATGTCTAGACAGATCAGACAAGCTTAGGTCAGGCCTCTCCAATCTGTTTGATTAGGATTTAGGATTTCCCAACCTTACTAATCTTATGGCTCATTATATAAGAGGTGTTTAGTTTCATAGATGATTAAAGTAAGTTTTGCATAACTTGGCAAATTAGGCATAGAGTGTGTTGGTAGGACCCACTGATCCTACAAAATACAAATGGGTGATTGTGGATTAATTATTACATAAAACTAATTTGGTTTAACATTTTTAGTTGTTCAATCTAAGGCAATCCATATTACCTATTAACTGCCTTCTGTTTTAGTGAATTTGAAGTTCTATCTATCATCTTTATTATCATCGTCGTCGTCATCGAAACCTTATCCCAACTTTATTAGATCAGCTACATGAATTATATTTCTTCGTTTCGAAGGATTGTAAAACAAGTGGAATGAAGCATTTTTTTAGAAGATAGCTTATACGCCCATCTCTTAGATTTCATGGGTCCAGTCAGCTCCATAGGCTACCATTGCCAAGGTACTTTAGTCAAAGGTGGCAAACACGCCCTTTAGAAGATAGCAAACAGGCCCGTTGCCAAGGTACTTCAGTCAAAGGTTTTCACCTGGGAGCTGGACCGCTTATATGAAGTACACACCTCATGGGATTAACTTGGATGCATCCATGATGTTTTGTTTTGGGATTATATAGATGGAAAGGTCTTTATATGGACTCACCACTAACAACCTCCTGCTAACCCTCACCCTAAATACAGGGACTGAGCCAGAGAATGAAGATAATTACAGGAATTCAACAAAGCGCAGGTTCTCTAAAAGAGACTTCTTGTTTAGTGTCTCATTACCCAATTTAAGAACTCTTAATTGAGGTTGTTTAAATATTGAGTCCCATATAAAACCCAATTTAAGAACTCTTAATTGAGGTTGTTTAAATATTGAGTCCCATATAAAACAAGAGACATAAAAGTCAAACAAATGTGTGGTCTCATGGGCCCCCACAAAGAAAATAGGTCATTTCACTTAAAAATCTTGGATTGTTCGACCAGTTTATCAAAATTCTACATCACTAAACCTCTCACCTATATGTTCCATCAAAGGCTATAGAATTAGATGGTTCATTTCAATTGCTTAGGTCAAGTGGATGGCAAATCCACTTATAATTTTAGTAGATAGTTAATCGACAACTCCTCTTATTTTTAAAAGATCAATTAAGCCCGCCAAAGGGGAAAATGGGGGAGTGAGCCATGTCCCTGAACTAACTATAGTATTGGCATAGTTTATTTGAAATAGCTTAATCAAAAGATAAATTGTGCAGGTCTTTTTTTTTTTTTTTTTTGTTGTTAAAATAGATTAATTAATTAAGAAAACAAACTACACAAAGGTGGGACCCCGGAAAATTATCAATCCAAACAACAGCCTACCAAACGCATCTTTAAAGAGGAATTTTGTCCTTCTAAGTTTTTTATGGTACTTTTACCCCCAAAAACCAAAATGTTTTATGGCAATATAGCCAGCTTAAGTACCCCAAAGATGATGCATTAATTGGCAGGAGTGCTCATGGACCAGGCTAGCTGTGCAGACCCAAATTCAGCCGGCTTTGGGCCAAATTTGTATTTTAAGCCCATTGGCCTGATAGGGCCTTATTTTCTCACATGATAATTGAGTGGGCGGAGTTTTGGAGACTGCGGCCATGTCTGCTGCACTAGGCGCTCATCGTAGACTAGTTAGCGAAAGGAGGTATATGGTCCGGGCCTGGACCTGAAACGGGCTAGATCTGGGTCTTGAATATGGGCCTGATAGCTTGCAGGTGCGGCCCATGAACGTCTCTGCTGGAATAGAACGGTCCCACATTGATGTGGTTGAGAAGCCCACAGCTCGAACAGACATTTTGATCATGTCGGCAATCAACATGGTGGCTTGATCAAGTGGGTCAGTAAATTAATTGTCAAATGTTTTTATTATAAATAGAAATTTAGAACAACTACAAATATTTTTCCAACAAAAATAAAAAATTCTGAAATATGTACAAACATATTTATAACTCTATATGAATTGCTATTTCAATTTTTTGGCTCCATTTAATTTTATTTTTTTTGTAACTTCTATGATTTTACTTATTTACGAGATATTCGTCTGTTTATTTAATATGTAAGAATGAAATGCCTCAAGATATGTCAACTGATTCGGTATGAGTTAGTTAACTCAAACAGACAAAGGAGGCCAATTCAGAGCAGAGATAAAGAGTATGGATCTTCACTCATCCCCATTTGAAGTTGACAGTACACAGTGTAAGGTCATTGAATCATGAGCAGTTGTAATAGAAACCCGCCCACCAAAACCTCCCATTTCAACATCTGATTATTAGAGACTTGGATCGGGTTGGAACAAGGGAATCATTCATATTCCTTTACCAGCTGATCAAATCCATAAAGACCCCCTACAGAAATCAAAAGGTGGCAAAGAAGATTGGGATTTTGGAGATATTGCGGGGGAGGATCCGATAGATGTTTTTACATCCCTTTCCAGCTTAACAAAGCGTGGTCCCGCTCGCTTGCTGACGTGGCATAAGAACCACAACAGTGCAACATCATGTGCGCCAACTAGGGCTATCAGAGAGCCGAGCTGGGCAAACTGGGGTAAGCCCTTACCCTACCCTCATATATGAGGGCTGGACTTAGGTCAAGTCAAAGCCCTAGGAGCCTACGGCAGGCCTACAATATCTAAGCCCTTATCCTACCCTCAAAGGTCAAGGCCGGGCAAGGGGCGAAAGAAATTATTATTTTTTTAATATTATCATATATAATAATTATCCTATACCATAATGCTAACCCACCTTTATTCGAGGGGCAACGTAAAAGCCGATCTTTTTGTAACACTTTTAAAAAAGTGCACAAAACAAGTTACTTAATCATTTTAGAAAGATATTAGTTAGGGATAAATGAAATATGGTAATTTGATAGTATTGTGACATGAAACTAGGAAATACATTTTTAAATACTTTAACACACTAGCAGTAGTTACATAGTTTAAATAATGTGCTCGATTTTATTTGTTGTCAGACTATTATAGTAAGATTGTCGCAACTGAAGTTTTGCTAGTTGATGCCTTTTTTACTAGTTCATGTTCTATATATTTTTATAAAGCAATAGTGTGAACCATGAGAACATGTTTGGCAAGTCGTGTCTAATTCAATTAGGTTTATTTCAAGTAGGCATTAGACTTACTCCAAATAAATTATTTTGTAGATGTGGTTCAAATAAACATTAGACCACTATTGAGTTAACATTAACCCTAACCTATAATTCTTTGAAAAATCACCATTGGATTTTATAACAAAACAATTAAACTTTGAATACCGAAGATGAATGACAAAGATGATTTGATTCATGAGTCACAAACTTTTAACCCTGGATATGTGATCCATATGAATGAAACAACAGCACTCATAAAAGTAAGGGGATCAATAGAAAGAAATCGGCATCAATCAATAGCTAGTGGTTGAAACTGAACCCCACTTAATGATAATGTTAATAATCATCTATCTAAACTCTCAACCTTCAATAGTTTACATTGGTGAAAATCAATATGATGAATGACAATTTGTATTCCCTTTTCATTGAAGAATATGTCCGTGTTGGGCAAATATAGAATCAAATATATCATTCAAATGATAATATAGAATTAAATATAGGTGGCAATATTATGATCTATGGGGATATCCATTAAAATTCTTTATAAGACTTGGTTATTATTGTTTGAGAAAATATTAAGTCTCTATCATTAACCGCTAATTAGAGGAGTTCTTTATATTTTTTTTGTAAAAATATGTCTCTATATATATTTTTTAATTATACATATTATTTATTTTATATATTAATAGACAAAGGGCTTGGTCGGGCCCCCTCGGGACAGCTAAGTGAAGCCCTAACTCGGCCCTTAAGGTTGTGGGCTTTTCAAAATTGGGCCCTACCCCACCATTGTGCTTTAGGACAAAAAGACAAACCCTCACTTTAAGGGCTTTTGCGGGCCGGGCCCCTCGTCAAAGGGCCGGATTGACAACCGTAGCACCAACGGTGCTTTGGCTTCTACCAAAAAAGAAAGATGCTTTGGCCCAACCCAGAAATAGAAACTCCTGGATCATCAGCAAAACATTAATCAATTGCCAAAAGATGTGATTTGCCTTCAATTATTATAAAAATGGGTCATGTAGCCTTGGTTGTTGCTGCAGTCATATATATACGAGAGTACTAGAAAACGACCAGACATTTTTTTATAAGAAAAAACCCTCCCAGTTGCGCCCATTGGGATGTATGATGATCATGAAAGTCTATTGGATAGAAAGATCTATATGAGACCTACTTATGTACAAAGTTTTGACTCCGTAAGATCATCATAACCCTTTGATCCATGATCCTAAAATTTAATGATTTTAAATGCATCAATTTCTTATGATTTCAATTTAATGGTAAGGAAAAGTTGGATAAATTTTAAATTTAGACTTGTGACTATTCATTGGAGGTGGGGTTGTATGTGTAAAAGGACTAGATTGACATAAGATGAGCCCGTAGAGCATTTTAAGGAATTCAAATATATAATCCATATATATATATGAGGGGTCTTCTTATGCATACTTCTCTCACCATATGGTGAGGGACACTTCCCATTTTGGAGATTTTTAAGTACAAGTGTACCTCACCTTATGTACGTGAAAATCCCATTTTGTACTTAAAAATTTCTAAAATAAGAAGTGTTCCCGGTGAGAAAAGTATATATAAGAAAACCCCTATATATATATATATATATTTCCATCCTTTCCATTTTGGAACAAAGAAGTCATATTATAAGAAAAGTAAAGGACATGACTAATGACACCAAATGGGAAATCAAACCATGTGGCTGTAGCATGTGCAAAGGTAGGCTGATCCATCTCATGCGCTCTCTTTTCTCTGGTTTGGATGCCCACATGCCTGCCGACACAGTCATCCATCTCATGAATACAAGATGCATAGAAACGACACCCATGTTTAAATGTTTCAAGAAACTCAATAAAGAAAAATTTAATAATACCAATTGCATCTGGATCTGATCCAAATCTATCTCCTTTTTCATTAAGTACATTAGTGGTCCTAGAAACAGAAGCCACGTGGTACGGCCACAGGACCCCAATGCACTTACTCATGGGCCTGTTTGGTTAGAGGATTTCTAAGAATTCATCTTTGGGTGAATTATGAGCTCTTCGAATGTTGTCCATGAAGACTTCAAGTGATTTTCAAAAGTAGAATCATGAGAATTTCAAATATAGAGCGACTTTTCTAAGAGGTTGGTTTTTAGAGTTCTAAAGCTCAGATCAAGTATATTGAGCCATGATTAAACAATCTGACATCGGAAATTCTGAACACCTGCAATTCTCCTGAATAATACTTGATCGATGGTCCTAGTTTTCGCTAATGCGGCTTCTGTGAAATGTGTTTTCCCTTTAAATTGTATGGTGTTTACTCATTCAATTCCAGGAGAATTTCACTGCTGTGTTGTGTTAGATTGAAGGTGTCTTCAGTTACAGTTTGGTGTGAATGGATGTGATATTTTCCATCTTTTGTGTGTGATGTAGAGCCGACTAAAAAGGGCACGGGTTGCAACGCACTCTGCGGACTTTTATCTCTCCACTGACGCTTTCCGAGTAACGTGCTTCGCTCAGGACAGCACATGCATCGTCCTTCCATTTTCCTCCCCCTTGTCCTACCCACCTAACTTGCTTCTTTTTCTTTCTTTCTTTATTTTCTTCTGCTTATTTACTGCACTAGATCATGACATGGAAGGAACATGCTCGTTTCGGTGATTGATTCTCTCAGCACGGTGGGTCCTACCTTTTTGCCACCGACTGAGACAACCCACCCTTTTCAACTGAATTTCCAAAACCCGCCCCACCCCTCCCCAGTTGTAGATTGGGACCAATGGTACTAGTCACTCTTTCAAGACTAGACTAATTAAGTTCATTTAATTGATAACCATTGTTCTCTTACACCATAAACACCAACAAAAATGGTATAAAAAGATTATACCAAAGCAAACAAAAAGGAAAAGGCCAGGCCACAGAACAACACAACAAACTGCCCAACTTCTGCACATGTATAGATTAGAATTCCTATCCATCCCTGGCTTGGCAAAGACGTACGTCAGCCATAGCAAAGGCTGTCTTGCCCACATGTCGAAAGCTAATATGCGAAGAAAGCACTTTGATCTCTTGGAAATGGTAGTAGAAGAATTTTCACAGATGATCAATGGATGACTTCATCCGAGAAATAGCATGGGATGAATCACTTTCAATAGTGAAGCTCTAAAAGTATCTATGAGAACAAATATGAATCGCTTCCAGAATTGATAACACATGCGCTTTCATGCCTACATGTTTGGAGAACAAAAATTACACCTCCCCTTAATTTCCGGTTACCAAGAAGCCCAGGCTTCCCTCTAGTTGACCCCATTTTCAATAAGAAATGTGGTTGCGTGCCACCCCCAATGGCATTCTTGGTATGCTCCACTTGAATTATTAAATCAACTGCCATTTTTATTTTAATTTATTTGTTTCATATTTTAAATATCAGTAGCCGGTTCCCAATCCATTTCTATTATAAATAGCTTACACCCCATAGTATATGTCCACCACCAACAGCCACAGCTACAAGCAAATCAAAGCTATCAATCCTCTGTTGTTCTCTTCTTTTTTCTGTAATAGAGAAGAAAGAGAAGATGGCCATGACTAGGTTTGTTATAGTCGTGGTTTTGGTGCTCTTCGCCATTTTGATGGTAGAATCCAAGGTGAGGTCTTCTCCACAACAACTCTAATCTAGAGTGGGTCTAACATAAATGGATCCAAGGGACACCATGCACCCTCATGGCATACAATTCAAATTCAGATTTTAATGTGTTATGGTTTTATCATCAGGTGTTAGCCAAAGAAACGAATGGAGCAGGGGGAGAGTACCACTTGGACAAAGTGAGTTTCCTTCTTAATTAGATGGAAGGCATTTCCAAAAATTATATATGTATATTGAGAGAGAGAGAGAGAGAGAGAGAGAAAATGAAAACACTCTCTTAACAGTTACAGTGATTCTTCTTTAATACTTTTAACCAAAAAAATTGAAAACACTCTCTTTAACAGTTTTTCTGTTTGATCTTTTGCATTTCCAGTCTGGGTACGGACCTGGGAGTCTAAAAAGCTATCGTAAGTACAAACAACTCTCTCTCTTTCTATTATCTCTCTAATTCCTTTAAATTTGTTTAATTTTGAGTGGTGAATGTTGATGTAATTTAATATGATGTACAACAGAATGCCCATCGCAATGCTCGAGGAGGTGTGGAAGAACACAGTACAAGAAGCCGTGCCTCTTCTTCTGTAATAAGTGCTGCAACAAGTGCTTGTGTGTGCCTCCTGGCTACTATGGGAACAAAGGAGTCTGCCCCTGCTACAATAACTGGAAGACAAAGGAAGGAGGACCCAAGTGCCCTTAGACATTTGTACTCTCTCATCACCACCATGTCTTCTTTGAGTATCAGTGTTGCTGCAATTTGATCCTACTTTGGGTTAGTGACTTGTCTTTCGAAGTCCAACCTGTATGCTATGGGACTCCCATGATGATGATTTATCTCATGTTTCTTTTATATCTGTTTTTCTTTGACTTAAATAACCTTGCAATCAAAGTGGATTTGATTTTGATCATTTCTGTTTTCTTTCTTTCTTTGTTTTTGGTTAAAGCCTCCGGTCATGTCATGTCGAGGTCATGAAATCTTCAATTGATGGGTGCATGAAATGGCACTCGCCAGATGGCCCCCTTGCCCCATTTCGACTGAATTATTGAGATTCGTAATAATTCAAGGAAGTAGTGATGATTATGTTGTCAAAGGATTAAAGATGGAGATTGGAGGATGAAAGGTGGAGACAATCAGCGAACAAATATCCCACTTTTGAAAGGAAATGATCTCCACCCTTCAACCAATCAAACAACCCATTAAGGTAGTGTTTGGAAACGAAATCTTTGATGAAAAGATTTCCACTTTACACAGTTGTTTGACAATTGCAAATCCTTAGGATTTAGACCCACATAAATCCTTTGTTTTTTTGGGACATTTAGGTCCGACCTCCACCAATAGGATTTAGAAATCCTATTTTTTGTGAGTTCTCATACTAGAATTAGTTTTTTGCAACTATATGCAACAATATGCACCAATCTTCAAAGTTCTCAGCGAGGAGCATGTAATTCAAGGGCAATGAGGGGTCCTCATATAATGCGGATTCCTTTTCTTTTACCAAACGTGCTCTAAATGAATAAATTTAAGTATGTCAAATTCCTTTTCTTTTACCAAACGTGCTCTAGATGAATAAATTTAAGTATGTCAAATTCAATTTCTCAGCCGTTGATCCAAGAGGTCAAGTCATCAGTGGCGAAATTTTCTTCAACAAATGTGGTGTGGTTATCATACTGGGCATCGAAGGAAAAATACCAACTCAACACAATGAGTCCGTGACCACATGCACATTTAGTACCAAATGTTCTTAGACCCAAATGGAAAGTGGGACTCTCAGCACTGAATTAAGTCCATTGCAATTGTCATTCCAATCCAAGGCCACACCAATTGGAGTTGGTTTTGAGTTTTGAACCCCAAGTGAAATAGAATAGTATCTGAAATGTACTATATAATGGGCTACATGAATGAACAAGTGTAACAACTATAATGGGTGTACCGAGCCCAATGAGTCCATTCATGAACACGGGCCACCTCTTGCTAGCAAAATGTCCACTTTGTTTTTTGGAGGTACTTGGAAAAATGAAATCAGTAATGCGAACCAGTGAATGAGTTTATCAAATTTCCATCATTACACCATTAGAAGTAACCCATCAAATTGCGCTTTGGATGCCATATCCAGTCATTGATAGGGATGGGAATGCATATCCCTTCCAAGGATCCAAGTTTGAAAATCCAGGTATGCTCAAATTATTTTGACCCGGATTATTAATTCAGGTCTGGATTCATTTGCACTATAAAGACCTTAAAATACATTTTGGGTTTGAGAGGGTCCATTGATTTCATAACCGAGGGCCCAAATACCCAATTATTTAGCCACGGGTTATAAATGGTTATATATATTAAGTATGGAAAAACATCAGATGAGCACCATATGCCTAAATATCTAGTGGGAGCCACCTGTGATCCATCCGAGCGGACCATGAAACAAGGACCCCCTAAAAGTAACAATCCCTCGAAGTAACTGGGCCTTGATTTGGGCCTCATCCAAGCCCTTTGTTTGAGTTTTGGTCCAGATTCAGGCTCGGGTCTTTATTGTTTAAGCCGGGTACAGACATGGCAACATGGTCCTTTAACCTGGCCTCGATTACACACATGTAAAGGTGGCAAAATATGACCCGACCCACGTATTACCCTCTTAACCCTACCCATTTGATAGGCGGGTCGGTCACAGGTCAAGTATTCATGACCCGCAATTAAGCGGGTCGGGTTATGGTTGACCCGCTTGACCCGCAGAACCCGCATCAATTCTTGTCTTTAAGATAGCTAAAACTTATTTAAGAATGTACATGGGTGGGCATTAACTTAACTCTAGGGTTCTTCTTCACAGTTATTCCACTTCCATCGTTCCACATTCATTGCCTTCTTTCTCACAGTTATCACTCAATTCTATAGTATCTTTTTACTTTTATGGAAAAAACTAATTTATTTCTAACAGTTTTGTTATTCCATATTTATTTTCATTATTTAAAATATATATTATACTCAAAGAATAGACCTTAATCAATTTAACCTCACCCTTTTTATTAATGGAAAGCAAGGTAGTGTGGACCAAGTGATTGTTGAAATGAGATTAGACCAAATTTAAGCCTAAAAGTCAATTTTTGTTAAGCAGGAAACTATGGTTGAGTCAATTGATTCACTAGATGGATGTGGGTTAAGCGGGTCAACCTGACTTGTATAACCCACAATGGTTTTGAGGGTTAAAGTGGGTCGGGTCGGGTTGACCCGTGGTGGGTGTAGGTTAGCGGTTTCCAACCCGTTTAATAAACGGGTCGGATGCTGGTTAGGCTTGTCTAGCCCGTTTAATAAATGGGTTCGACCCGTTTGGCACAACCTGACTCGATTGCCACCTCTACACACATGCATCAAATATTGTCGAAATGATTTTCTGACTAGATTTTTCAATATTCTAATGGAGAATTTCTTAAAAGATAATGCTCAATTGACTAATTGGGATTACTATTTGACCATAGATGGCATTGATGGGTTGATGAAGCCTGATCTAGACTTTATTATATTATAGGGGTTTATATGTAATTTGTCGATTTAATCTAGACCATCTGTTATAAGGCCAGATCCGACGGTGGACTAGAGATTTAGGGCTTTATGTAGTTATATTGGGTGGTGGGAGCATTGTACTTTATGGTGAGATTGAGAGAGTATCGCCAATAATAGTGAATCGGTGTGAATCTCCCATGGACGTAGGCAACCTTGCCGAACCATGTAAATTTATGTCTCGTGGATTATCTATGTGATTGATTGATTGATTGTGTCTCCTAGATCTCGCTTGCTTGATCTCGCTTGCATTTCGATCCTTATAGGCACAGGTAGGATCCATCATTCAGTAATCTAAGATAATCCTCTGGTGGGCTACATCAATGGTGGGTCCTGAGATAATCCCCTCTTAAATCATTCTTGTTAACCCTCAATTGGCAGCTTCCAAATTGGCAATTGCAGTCTCACCATCAACAATTGCAGTCTATGGTCCACAACTGCATCCGGTTGGTTAGGATCATCCCAAGGGGAAGATGCAAATTCAGTTTCTTTAGAGTATGGCTCAACAAAAATTATTACATATTTGAATTAGACCAAGTTGGTTTATAATGTTGTGGGCTGACATTGTCATTGAATCATTATAAAAGAACTTCCTCGTGATTTTACAAAAATAGAACTAAAATTTGCAATTTTCTCCGTCTCTTCCATTCAAAGCGGTTAGCCTATGAACACAGCAGGATGTAGGAGAAACAACGTGCAAAACACCCAGTTATGTGAAGAAAACTTGAGTATGAAAATGAAATGATGATGATGAGGAGGAGTACATCTTGTTACCTTAACCTTTGAAGCTTGGAGAACTTAAAAGAAGTGTGAAAAAGAAAAAAAAAAAAAAGAGTACAAGCATCCATTGCCCTTCAAAACCCAGGTCAGTTAATGTCAGTTAGGAACTGAGATCTAAAAAACTTTAAAATATTTCCAAAGAGTATTACTATAACTGTAATAACTAGAAACTAATTCAGAATGCTAAAATCTTTCCAAAACAGAGCAACCCACTTAGTATATCTCCTCTGGGAGCCAGCCTACATGATCCTTGACTCACTGAAGAGCTTAAATTTGCTCATCATCATCTCTCTCTCTCTCCCCCCACAACACCCACCCCCCCCCCCCCCCCCCCACCCCAACACCAAACAATACCTTGTATTCTTTAAATGAAATAGAAATCTTCAGAAGCAATATATTGCATAGTGTATGCCCAGTTGCCCACCAACTCTGTAGCAAGTTGTTTGTTTCCTTGCTGACTGAATAGTCAGCACTTGTTGTGAATGGGATCTGATCCTCTTCGCACTCTTCGTTTGTTTGATTGATTAGGATCCAATGCGGAAGGTGCGGGTGCAAGTTGCTCCACGATATTCACATCCTTGGCGTCGACAGCCTTAAGAAGGAGCCAGTTCTCTGCTGCCTGCCCATGTCCTTCATTCCATCTGAGGACCAGGTCCATGTTTCTCAGTCCACAAACCTTTCCTGGTTGAAAGGCTAGGCACCCAATACAGATGAGAACGAGAAGCACCCTGCAATCGCAGAAGCCCATAGCTTTCGAGCCCAAAACACATACAAAAAATCTCTCGTCAGAGTAACTGCAGAGTAAGCAGTTTTGAAGCTGCAATCCTAAACTACTGATGGCCCATTTGTTGTAGATATAAGCAAGATTTTGTCTAAAAGGCACAAAGCCCAAGGCCCCAAGACTGTTAAAGAAGTTAGATTCATTCCAATCATATGCCAAGCAATCCAAGCAATTTAAGGCAGGCTGTTTTAGAAGGTTCTGACAGGCTTGAATAAAGAGGATTGGAACCCCACACCATGAGAAGATAAGCACCTTTTTCATTGCTCACATCTCTTCGTCTTATAATATTTGTTGCTTTGTCTATTATCAGAAGGCCCACCCTCGGGTGGGGCCACCACACCACCTCCGCAAACTCAAATGATGGCTAGCTAATGGATAAGGATTCAGCTCATTACAGCTTGCCTTCAGTATATTTAGTTCTTACAATTGTTCTCTAATTTAAGTTTCATGGAAATGAAGTTGATTCTACCAATGACCTAACAGAGGATTATGGACCCAAAGTTCCTAGGATTGAGAAGGCACCCCAAGATTCTTTCAATTTAAAGCCCCGAGACTTGATGCTGACAGTGAAGGAACGATTGTAAACTAAAGATAATGACAAATAGAAAACAATTAAAAAAAAAAAAAAAAAACATTTTGATGACCCAGTATATGTAACACTCAGAAATATATATAGTATCTTGGGTCAGCTTGACACATTAATCCCAAGTAAACTGTTGATTATGCTGCAAATGGTTACTATAGCAGGCCTGTTTCGCTTTGGTGAGCCAAGAAACCAAGGCAAGCCAAGCTTAGATTGCAATTGATGGAAGCAAGATTTAAAGTAGAGAATCCCAATAACCAAGCACTTGCTTTATGCCATTCTAAGATCCCTTCCTCCTAATGATTCCCCTTTGGACCAGGAAGCTCTCCTTCACATGAAGCAAAAATAGTCCTTGGTTTCTTGTGCTAAATGGGTTTCTTTATGCTTTCCTCTGCTTCTCTTGCATCCCTCTTTCCCTTGGATTGATGGACTCCAAGACACCATTCAAAGATTCAAAACCCACTACAAGCTTTTTCGCATCTTAGCATCTTAGCTCCCTCGCCTCTCTTGCCTTTTTATTCAAATTTCTTCCTCGGTTCTCTACGTAGACCAGACCAAGCTCCCTTCCATGGTCTTCTTATTTTTTTTATATAGAATTTTCATTGCATGCATAAAAAAAACCATGATAAAGCATGAGATCTTCTACTTTACTACCAAGAAAAAAAGTTATGGAATTTGATTTAATTACATAGTGGAAGGGAAGCCGGTTCTGGTCAGTCCGGGCCGAAAACTGCCACTCAGGATTTGGTATTATTAGTACCTACGTGGGTCCATGATGCCATTTTCCTCCAAGTAAGGATTATTGCTTTCTAAGGCAGTAATTAGCAACTATCTTCTCTCCAGGACTAGGAGCTGTAAGAAAATTACTTTTAGGTCCATTACTTGGACCACAAGTCCTTCCCTTTCCCGAATTGTGGTCATTATAGGAATTCTGTTTTCAATAGGATATATGCTATTACTTACTCAAACCGGTTTCTTAATGAGATGTATTCCATAATATTCTCTACCTTGATGGACGGTTGAGATTAAATCCAAGGAAACCCTAATTGGAAATTCGGTCCTCTCTTCACCTATAAAATAGAGTATTTCGTCCATCACTAATACTCTCTCACGAAACTCAACACATTAGGGTTTATAGGCAAGAAGAGAGAAACCGAAACCATTCACCTAGTCTCTTCCTCGACGGATCACGGCATCAATCAGTAACAGCACCAGACTGCAGGATCGGAAAGCTCTCTGCTTCAGGATGTCTGGAGGTATTCTTTAATTTATTTAAGATTAAATCCTACATGTGATTATCATGTTGTTCACGATCTTAGGATTCATGTTAATAACAGTTTAACATGTGGTATCAGAGCCACGTTTTAGAACACATGATCGTCCATTAATTAGGATAACTTTGCATCGTCATAATCGGCGAATATAGATCCGTTCTAACTCTGTTTTGCAGCAATGTATCAATCCAACTATTATGGCCTGCATGAATGGTTTATATTTATGTTATTCCGCAATTTTAATTTGGGCACGACTGTTTGATCGTGATTTATTTAAGTTTTTTTTTTTTTGAATTTTCAATTATGTATAAACTCCTGCGTGAGTACAAATTCAATGTAATAGTTAAATAGATCTGTAACTAGAACGTCGTGTCTGGGAGTGGTGGCTGTTTCGAGACTGAAGATGGCGTTTTGAAGCAGTCGAAGATAAAGACAGATGATCGAAAAGAAGGACAGAAAATAGGCCATATAGTTGGATCATATTTTCATAATCATTCCATATTATGCTGATTATCATTAGTATATTTCTTTATAATCGATGATATAATGCCTAAAAAAAAAAAAAAAAAATTTCGGGGCTGCCGCCCCGAACCCCGCCTTTATGGTGGGCGGCCCTTAAGGGCCAGCCCACGTTTCAGCCCCAATGAGCCGGAGGACTGCCCTCCGGGGCTCGGCCTTCTTTATCAGTACTTTTCATATAACAAATGATCTATCATGAATACATGCGATATATAATGTTTCTAGTCATATTAAGCTAATTTTGATTACCAAAGTTGTATGCTTAGGGTTAGGTCTCACCACAGTGACCCTAACAATTTAACACTGAATTTTGGCCCTAATCGTACCATCACGATGTTTACATTACATATTGTTCAAGCGCATAAAGCTTTTAGTCCCCCACAGGTGGATTCTATTCATGCGATTGAACAATAATTACGGAGTGTTTGTTTATATGTAGACAAAAGATATCCACAGATATCTTACCTGTCCTAATTAAGAGTAACATCACTCATTTACACCACCTTGAATATGACGACCTTCGATGGGATAATGTATAGAAATTATGGTGACTACCCACAGGAGCACCTCAATTTTATGTCATATATATTCATATATTATGCATGTGTTGTTTTAATTTTATTGAAATTTTATTGTTATATCTCTATTGCAGTTATTGCACCCACTAATCTGACTTCGCATGCTACCTCTGTCACTAAGCTCAATGGAACCAACTTCTCAGAATGGAAAGAGCAAGTTGAGTTCACCTTGGGGGTACTTGAACTGGATATGGCTCTTCTTAAAGATAAGCCAGCTTCACTCACTGAAACAAGTACCCCTAAGGAAAAGACCCTCTTTAATGCTTGGGAGAGGTCTGACAGACTAAGCACTATGTTTTTGCGAATGACTATTGCCGCCAACATCAAAACATCCCTTCCTACACCTGAGAATGCTAAGGACTATATGAAGGCCATTACAGATAGGTTTAAGACTGCAGACAAATCCCTTGCTGGGAAACTAATGGCAGATCTTACAACCATGAAGTTTGACGGCACTCGCTCAATGCATGAGCATGTCATTGAGATGACCAACCTTGCAGCTAAATTAAAGAATTTGGGACTATCAGTGGATGAGGCATTTCTTGTCCAATTTATCCTAAATAGTTTACCTCCTCAGTACGGGCCTTTCCAAATTCACTACAACACTATTACGGATAAGTGGACAGTGAATGAATTGGCTAACAAACTGGTTCAAGAGGAGGCCAGGCTGAATCAACAAGGTATTAAAGTAGCTCATCTCGTTCAAGGAGCTGGACATAAAGCTGGGAGAAAGCAAAATTCAGGCCAGAAAAGGGCACCACCCAAATCTAATGAGGTTAGTCAGAACCCCAAGAAGAAAAAGAAGGAAAACGTATGCAAATTTTGCAAGAAACCTGGACATTTTCAGGCAGACTGCATTAAACGTAAAGAATGGTTCGAAAAGAAAGGTAACCCTATGGGTTTCGTAAGTTATTTTGAATCAAATCTTACTTATGTTTCTTCTGACACTTGGTGGATTGACACTGGTGCTAATGTTCATGTTTCCAATTCAATGCAGGGATTCCTTACGATCCAAACCATAAACCCAAGTGAGAACTTCCTTTTCATGGGAAACAAAGACAAAGCTCCAGTTGAAGCTATTGGCACTTTTCGTCTTGTTTTAGATAGCGGTTATCAGTTAGACTTATGTCAAACTCTTTATGTTCCGTCTATTTCCCGTAATTTGGTTTCTGTAAGCGCACTTGATAAAGTTGGTTACTCGTTTGAATTAGGAAATGGTAAATTCAGTTTATTTAAAAATTCTAGTCGTATTGGTTCTGGAATTTTGATTGATGGGCTATACAAGTTTCATCTTGATAGTCAACTTGCTGAAACCCATCTTGCCCTGCATTCTAAGGAAACAAAACGACTGTCATCTAAAAACGACTCTTATTTCTTGTGGCATAAAAGACTGGGTCACATATCCAGTGAAAGAATCAAAAGATTAGTCAAAGATGGTGTCCTTCCGGATCTAGATTTTACTAATATTAACGAATGTGTGGATTGTATTAAAGGCAAAACAACAAAACACACAAAGAAAGGAGCTACAAGAAGTACCCAGCTTCTTGAAATAATTCATACAGACATTTGCGGACCCTTTGATGTTCCAACCTTTGGAGGAGAAAAGTACTTCATTACCTTTATTGATGATTACTCACGTTATTGTTATTTATATATGTTGCATGACAAATCTCAGTCTGTGGATGCTGTACAAGTGTTCATTACTGAAGTCGAAAGGCAACTAGATAGAAAAGTGAAAATCATAAGGTCAGATAGAGGTGGTGAATTTTATGGAAGGTATGACGAAACAGGACAACACCCTGGACCTTTTGCAAAACTTCTCCAAAAGCTTGGAATTGTTGCCCAATACACAACGCCTGGTTCTCCATGGCAGAATGGTGTAGCTGAAAGGCGAAATCGTACATATATGGAAATGGTTAGATCCATGATGAGTCATGCTAACTTACCTATATCCTTGTGGATGGATGCTCTACGCACAGCTGTTTATATCTTGAACAGAGTTCCCAGTAAGGCAGTTCCAAAGACACCTTTTGAACTATGGAAAGGATGGAAACCTAGTTTACGACATCTCCAAATCTGGGGTTGCCCAGCTGAGGCTAGAGTCTACAATCCACATGAAAAGAAATTGGATCTTAAAACGATCAGTGGTTACTTTATAGGTTACCCAGAAAAGTCCAAAGGATTTAGGTTTTACTGCCCTAACCATAGTACGAGAATTGTTGAAACCGGTAATGCTAGATTCTTTGAAAAAGGCGAAATCAGTGGGAGTAATACACCTCAAGATGTGATCATTCAGGAAATTAGGGTACCTGTCCTTTTACCCTCTATTCCGAAAGATGTTGGAAATCCTCCTGTTGTTGAACCATTTAACAATGAGGAAAACCCAATAAATGATCAACAACTCCATAATGAGATTATCGCCAATGAACATATGGATAATGCACCAGAGGAACCGGCATTAAGAAGGTCTCAAAGACAAAGGAGATCCGCCATTTCCGATGATTACATGCTTTACCAAATAGAATCTGAAGAATGGACAATTAAAGACCCGGTTTCTTATTCACAAGCCATTAAGGATGTTAATTCTAGCAAATGGATTGATGCCATGAAGGATGAATTGAAATCTATGGATGAAAATCAAGTATGGGAAGTTGTTCAATTGCCACTAGGACACAAATCAGTTGGCTGTAAATGGGTCTTCAAGACCAAACGCGACTGCAAAGGCAATATTGAACGACATAAAGCCCGACTTGTTGCCAAAGGTTTTAATCAGAAAGAAGGCATTGATTATACTGAGACTTTTTCCCCTGTGTCTAGGAAGGATTCTCTTAGAATTATCATGGCATTAGTAGCTCACTATGACCTCGAGTTACATCAAATGGATGTGAAAACTGCCTTTCTTAATGGAGACTTGGAAGAGGAAGTCTACATGAGTCAACCTGAAGGCTTCATAATTGAAGGTCAGGCAGACATGGTCTGCAAACTTAAGAAATCAATATATGGACTGAAACAAGCTTCGAGGCAATGGTACCTAAAGTTTCATGAAATCATTACTCACTTCGATTTCAAAGAAAACATAGTTGACCCTTGCATATACCTCAAGATCAGTGGGAGTAAGTTCATATTTTTGGTTCTGTATGTTGATGACATATTACTGGCTAGTAGTGACCTTGGTTTATTACATGCAACAAAGGATTATCTCTTTAAGAACTTTGAAATGACAGATATGGGTGAGGCTTCCTATGTGATAGGAATAGAAATATTCCGTGACCGGTCACTTGGTGTTTTGGGATTGTCTCAGAAAGCATATATTGACAAAGTTCTAGAGAGATTTGGCATGATGACATGTTCCTCTAGTCCTGTTCCACTGCATAAAGGAGATAAGCTTGATCTTACGCAGTGTCCACAGAACGAATTAGAACGTCACGAAATGGAAAAATATCCTTATGCTTCTCTCGTTGGGAGTTTGATGTATGCACAGGTTTGTACGAGACCTGACATTAGTCATGCTGTTGGCATGCTGGGTAGATTTCAAAGTAACCCAGGAATCGCTCATTGGAAAGCTGCAAAGAAAGTACTGAGATACCTCAAGGGAACAAGGAATTATATGCTCACATACAGAAAATCAAGTCACCTACAGGTGACTGGTTATTCAGATTCAGATTTTGCTGGTTGTCCTGACACCAGACTTTGCACTCTTGGCTATTTGTATCTCTTATGTGGAGGTGCCATATCATGGAAAAGCCAAAAATCCGAGTTGATTTACGATTCCACCATGATGGCTGAATATGTGGCATGTTATGAGGCTGCAATTCAGGGCACATGGTTGCGTAATTTTATCTCTCAGTTTGGAGCTTTGAATTTCATCTCTAAGCCATTAACTATTTACTGTGACAATGACGCTGCAACCTTCTTCTCCAAGCATGACAGGATATCTAAGGGAGCCAAACACATGGACCTTAAATATCTATCACTGAAGCAAGATGTTAGATTAAAGAAATTTGTTATTGAGTCTATACGGACAGATTTCATGGTCGCAGACATATTCACGAAAGGACTACCTCCAAAGACCTTTCAGGGACACACTGAAAGCATGGGTCTTGCCGATAGTTCTTAATTATCATTTTCTGCCTTTTATTTCTGTACTTGTATTTGACATTTATTGAGCTCTTAATGCAACTCTACATCTGCTATTTCTGTTCTTTTCCATTGTGTACATATTTATGTTTGGATGAATGGTAAACAGAAACAGTCTTTAAACAACGACATTATGAGACCATTACGTAAATCTCCTATTATGGTCTAGTTATGAAGGTTGTCAATGACGTAGTACATGGAAGTAAGCATGTTGCAAAATAATGTGTGCACGCCATGACTCCTCTTGACCACCGAAATAGCCAAGACACTTATGTTAACCGACTAAAGAAGTGTTTAGCCTATAATGCGCGCCTTATGATTCCTAACATACAAAAACACTAAAGGATCTTCCTATCGACCAAGTGGGAGACTGTAAGAAAATTACTTTTAGGTCCATTACTTGGACCACAAGTCCTTCCCTTTCCCGAATTGTGGTCATTATAGGAATTCTGTTTTCAATAGGATATATGCTATTACTTACTCAAACCGGTTTCTTAATGAGATGTATTCCATAATATTCTCTACCTTGATGGACGGTTGAGATTAAATCCAAGGAAACCCTAATTGGAAATTCGGTCCTCTCTTCACCTATAAAATAGAGTATTTCGTCCATCACTAATACTCTCTCACGAAACTCAACACATTAGGGTTTATAGGCAAGAAGAGAGAAACCGAAACCATTCACCTAGTCTCTTCCTCGACGGATCACGGCATCAATCAGTAACAGCACCAGACTGCAGGATCGGAAAGCTCTCTGCTTCAGGATGTCTGGAGGTATTCTTTAATTTATTTAAGATTAAATCCTACATGTGATTATCATGTTGTTCACGATCTTAGGATTCATGTTAATAACAGTTATGGAATTTGATTTAATTACATAGTGGAAGGGAAGCCGGTTCTGGTCAGTCCGGGCCGAAAACTGCCACTCAGGATTTGGTATTATTAGTACCTACGTGGGTCCATGATGCCATTTTCCTCCAAGTAAGGATTATTGCTTTCTAAGGCAGTAATTAGCAACTATCTTCTCTCCAGGACTAGGAGCACCGAGCACTGTTAATGACACCCAATAGAACATAAACAAGGGTACGTAAGATACAGAAGAACTTCATGGTTTTCACCTTTCTTCCAGTAGGGCGTGCTCGGTTGAAGAATTAAGAAAGGAAAATGCTGATACGGTGAATTTCTATTTTCAAAATGGATAAGAGGGGGATAGATATTTTAGATTCTATGTTTGAAAATGAAATTTGATTTCTGCTGAAATTCCCGCAATTTTAAAGAAATTTGAAAAATGAATTTCTAAAAAAACAGTTGGTTCTCGAAGAGGCTGGACACCTTCGTCCGCCAAAAATAAAATAAAATCAGGGAGCTGAATGATGATATTTATTTAAAAAATAAATTTGCTCAAAGATCTCCAAGTTATTTTCATCGAGTAGGTGATTATTTGTTCTAAAATCCACCTAATTCTTCCTTCCAAAATAGTAGAGATCGTCTGGACAGGTCTTCTACGTTGTACAGGTACCCACCGTGGTCTAGCCAGATTAATTGATTATGACCTTTTTAAAACTTAGTTTTTTATTTAGGCCAGCAGTCATAATTAATACTAGCACAATAACCTATGCTAATCACAAGTATGTTTACTAATAAAATTTGCAACAACATACATAAAAAAGAAATTTGAATCACATAAAATCATCTCCAAACACTTAAACATAGAACAACAAAAAAAAGTGACGACAGTACCTCTTTTTTTCTTTTATCCAAGAATTTGTGGAATAGAAATGGAGTAAGAAAAGTGGGATGGAAAAGAGGAGAATATGTAGAGTTAGGGAGATTTGGGATGGAAATAAAATGATTGAGAGGAGTGAAAAGTGAAAAAAAAAGTTAGAGCGGTTGCATGTGAAAGTGTGAGGAGAATGTGGGTAAGTTATAATAGAGATGGGATATAATTCCCAGTCAAAGCCGGCTTTAAAACCTTGGCTTTAATATAGTATAATGGCCCAAATTAAGAGACTTTGTAGAGACCCCCTTAAGATTTGCATCAATTCTAAAAGCCATCACCTTTAAAAAAAATATTGTAGAAAGGACCTTCATCTTGAAATTACTACTAAAAACACCTGTGACTGGCTTTTCTTTAAACAATTGAAAGATCATCTAGACTGCTATCTCGGCTGATATGGGGCAGCAAAGCTGAGCATCAAAGTCCTACCTGGGGCCAACACACTCATGGTTGAATGGCATTGGCATCTTGCCATCACACACATGCCCCCTAGGCCTTTAAGTTGGAAATATCACTCCGAGCCAATAGGCCAACTAGCAAAACAAAATAAAAATTCCTCTCTTGCAGAAAGAAAGAGCACACGAACTAGCCGTAGCAGATATGAACAGCATCAGCCAGTGCACTCTGAACCCGAATTCGCAAATTGCCCTTAGAACTCCAAACCAAAATTTGGTGGATTTGAAAAGAAGCAGAGGTACTGTATCAAATAAAAAAGTAGCAGAGCTTGGCCTAACTCAATTAGGTGCTTATGATTCCATTTCTAGCAAATGGTGATGAACGATTAGTAACTGATTCAGTGTTTGAAACTTACATGTAATTTCAGCCCTACTAAGAGGAGAAGAGAATTACAAATAACCATAAAGTACTTCCGATGCACAACCATGTTACGTGCATAATGGTGCACGTGGGCCAGACATGAACCCAGACATGAAGATGCATGGCAACCATGGGATAAGCCAGTTCACCACCTTCCCTGTTCATCTTCTTTGACTGAGTCTGAGTAGTGGAGACTGCCAAGTCTGGATAGTTGCAGAAAGGGTAGAACAACCTTATCAATTGCAGAGCTTTAGGCCTAAATTCCTTAATTTTAGATAGTTGTTATTAGATATTTCTTTTTCCATAATGAGTATTGACCGTTTCTCTTTCAGTTAGTGTAATTCCTTATTTTAAGCCACTCACGTGGAGGGCTCTCTTTAAATAGGCATGTAAGAGCAATGTAGAGGAAAATGAAAATATAACTTGAGTCTGGTTACTCTTACAAAATCAAGTATCAAAAATTCTTTTTATTCTTATTCTTTCTGTGCTTAGTGAATATCTGATCCCCACTGTCCTTCTGAAATCCATCCTTACCCATCAAAATTGGTAAAGGAAAGAAGCAGAAGTGGGCGGCTTGGAAGGCTAGAGTCCAAACCGAAGAATTCTGGGAGGAACCTGACAAACCAGACTACATTTTAGAGGACAGAAGGAGAAGCGGCACTGCCAGGTGCCCATTCAAGACTACGTAATACAATTCCAAAACAACAGCTTATGGGTGTTTTGGATGAGGGGAAAAGAAGGATAAATGGAGAGCGTGGAAAAAAATTTCTTACTTCAACTTCTAATATAGACAATTTTGTCCACCTCTTCCACACCCACACACGTACATGCACTTGAAGAAGAAGAAGAAGTAACTGTTCAGACTTTCAGTGATTTCAAATGTCTGTAAAATGAAAGATTTCTAAATTCTTAGAATCCAGAAAGTAGTACAATCCAAGAACAAAACTGGTTCATTTTGGAGGAGCGCCAGAATGGGATATTTTTCAGGGCCTCTTTAATCTTCGTTCTCCCGTGAACAACGAATTTTAATTGTTTCTAAATTTACATTCCTAGAGAATTAATATTTCTTGGGAAATTTTCTTTTGGAACAGTGGAGATGCGTAACCATACACATTCCCACTATTCTCATTCCATGGGAATGAAGAAATGCTCCCACGGAATGATGCCAAACGGGCCCTTGTGATGAACAGATTGTCAATAGTGGAGCATTCCTAATGAACAATCCATTCCCCCATGTATTCTCCATTTGCCCTGTTGGATTTATTGATAATCACTTAAAATTCAACCTCCGCATCCCCACACCTTGGGGACCAAACAAATGTCAAATAAGCTCAAATAAAGAAAAATAGCCAAATTGCCAAAAGAGATACATGATAAGAGGCACATACATATTGAAACGTATCAGTTAGTCCAGTTAGAGAAACATCACTTTCTCTGCCATCTCTTAACTGGTATAACAATACCTCAAACAATACACTGATACATGTATGTATGTATGTAGGAACCAAGCTCTCGACCGCAGATGCAGATGAGAGCACAACTAGTTGCAGTGCTTGCAAAGGAGCCCAAGTGTAGAAAGGATTTAGCTCTTATTGAAGTGACTCCCGTTGGTGGGCAGTGATCACCCCGGGCCCTGGGGCTATAGTAAACTGAAGACCTCTTCGCTGCCCTGACTGCAACACAAATGCTACCTCTGTTGCTGCTAATGCAGCCGCTTCCTGATTCAGAAGAATGGCAGGGGAAACAAACAATTAGATCATATCAGTAGATATGTGAATGCCAGAAACCATGGAAAAAACACTGTGCACTTCATCTGAAATTGCCTGCACTTTTAGATATTGAGATGATGGGATATTGATCTTCAAAAACATATTTTGTAAATAAGCCCTTAATTAGTTCTGATTCATGATCTCCTTCACTTGCATATTAATACCAAAACCATTTGAAATTGCCCGCACTTTCGAATATTGATTTTTTAATTTAGTTCAGAATCATTGTCTCCTTAACTTGCATATTTCCCTTTTTAAATCCTTTTCCTCCTGTCTCCGACTCATCTTCACAGCATGCAAAAAAGTCGTTCCTCAATAAAAAATTTCTTCATAAAAGTTCATCATTGGTGTATAGATATTGTTAAATGTACATGTATTCTTAGAGGACATAATGGATGAATTGTTCTTTCCCAGGATGGTGTAAGAAAGTGATTATTTCAGCTCCAAGCAAATATGATCCTACATCATGGGTGTGTAAGCATGGTTACAAATTTCTAGATCGGGCTCTAATGAGAATTAAGAATGCAATCCAAACTGGATTTTCTTTCCCTTTAGGGCTTTTTGTTTGCATGGAATTGAATTCCTAATAATTCTAAGAAATGTATTCCTACCAAAGTGGCTAAAAATGAAGAAACAAAGGAGAAGATCCCCATATATATGGCCATCAAATAATATCCCCTTTGGTGGAAAATGATTACCCAGCCATCACGCTTGCAATCAAATCCTATGAAAAGTCAAGGTCCCATTTACATCTCCACCTTATATCTTTCAACCCTTGCCTCTTTAATATTGCTTCATTGCAACTCATGTCACCATGAAATCAATTCCATGCAAACAAACAAACAAACCCTTGAGTGATAAAAAAAAAAAAGTACTGTTGATAGGCAATCGAGCAAGGGCCAGAAGAGCGGATAGGTTCAACATCATCCGTGGAAGTGCTAGAGCTGCTAAGATACATAACTCATATTAGTATCAGAAAAAAATCTGCCCTCTCTAATCATGATGATCATTCTTGAAAGCCAACTGTTGAATTTACCAATTTAGGAGTTTGTTCCATTTCCTCATAAAGTTAATTCAAATCCAATAACAGCTCCATATGGCTAAATATTTTCTACTTTTCTTTACTCTAAATAGTTCATCTCATCTTGCAAATACTACCTCATGCTAATATCCTTCTCCCCTTCCCAGGTGCAACTATGAGAGACTAGGCTCCGAAAATGGTGTTTTACTTGGTATTATGTAATCAAAGGCAATGTTCAATTTGAATTGTGTAAACAAAGGAATAGGTTTGTTAAACCTCATGTTTCTTTCATTTAAGTTACTCTGTCCGGCTACAGAAACAAAACAGAGACAGGTTACCAATTTTCAGTGACTTGGTTGATACAGAACTTTGCCTATGTACAATTGAAGCAATGTCAGACTGTTCTCTTTATTATTTTCAATTCCCTTCACTGTCGGTCTACCATTTGATTCATTTTTTTTTCCTTTTTCCCTCTTATTTTCCTATGCATAGGCCATAGCGCTGAAAAGTCAAGTTTCAAATGAATAAGCAAAGCATGTATAATTTTGAAAGTAAGGCTGAGCTCATACATTTAATTTTGTAAATATTGCGATAGGGATATCAAATATCGTTCTTGTTAAAGGAACACAACCCTAAAACAACACACTATGCTATTGTGAGACCCTTAAATGTGCAACATCTTCTTTGAGTACTATCTTAATAAATAACCATCACAAATCTACACATTAATGCACTTTTATTATATATACTGTGAATTTAATCATAGCACTCTTTTGAAGTCCATATAACACATCATTTCCTATCTAGCCATTTTCCAAGCTTTAACCTTCCCATAATAAAGGACTTCACATCCATGGCCCATTACAGCATTACCTCCTCTAACAAGCACTTGGAAAAAGAAAAAAAAAAAGCATGTGTGATTGTCATGCACCCAACTAACCATCGGGCTGAACCACCATTTTTTATGTTTAAATCTCGAAGGCCATTAATCTATTGCCATCCAAATCAGATGAGGACAATTTTTTTTTCTTTTTTTATTGGTACTGTTAAGGATAATATTTGGGTCACCCTTAGTCAACGAAAAAAACTTCCTATTACCTGTACCCCTCCCACTGATTGGCATGCATCCTAAATGGTCCCCAGAACTGCTTGCACAGTAAAAATGGTGCAGTGCCGATGTTTGAGCCGACCGAATGCATGGAATCACATACAAAATGGGGATGGATAGGTCTCTATATGGCTTAGAGATTGGCCAAATAGGAACTCAAATAAGATTTAATGCAACCACTAGGTAGAAGGTTCCCTCCACTGAGGCTGAGATAATAAGATCGCATATCTTGATTCATGAATATATTCTTCATTGTGACTCACCAAAACCATTGATCCTCCAGGCTGCCCAAAAAAAGAAAACCTTCCATAGCTTATAAAACCCCATTGGAGAAAGGATAAAGTAACCACCACTAAAAGCTTCTCGTATTAACCTTTAATGACAAAAAACCCCTTTTTCCTTTAAAAGAAATGGAAAGAAAGAAATTCACATGCTAAAAGTGAAATCAACTGGGAAAAGGTAACGATATTATAGTGTTGCCACAAGAAATTGACCAACCTGTCTTTGCCTTCTACGCTGCAAGACATTGATGGCCCAGGCCATGATGTAGCATGTTAATAGAAACCCGGCAACCCGCAACAAGAAAAGCTATTCACAATCAACCATTAATCAGCCACATTCACCAAGAAATCTTGAAGGCAAATACAAATTTAAAAAAAAAAATAGACATTACACACACAACCTCACTTACAGAGAAAGCAGTGGACGCGTCGTCATCCCCATCAGTATTGGTGATGATCAACGCATGCCTCAAGAGCAGGAGGGCCATCAACTGCAAGAAGAGAAATAAAAAAGTCTTCAAAATTTAACAACACGATTAAAATACTTATACCATTTTAGTGTGAATGGCAAGTTGTAACAATCACATAAAGGGAGGTACAGCTAAAAAAAGTGCCTAAAATTTTAACTAAAAGAATGAATGTCAAATGCTTGCTAAGAAGGTCTTGCTCATCGAAGATGTTGGAGACTGTAGGCAATGCTTAGGACTTTATTCCATATAAAGAATGCTTCCATCTTTGAAGAAAAACACAATATTAAGGGATTCGATGAAACATAAAGGTGTTCCATCAATATGATACGTGAGCTTCAGTGCATCAAAGGGGCTTACAATTAAGGCAGCAGAGCGACAAAAGGCAGCACCACTGGCGTTTGTGGCAGCATAATCCTCGTACTCAGCTTCCAAAAGATGGCGTTCGGCAGCTGCCATTACCAAGAGCCGAGGATCATGCAAATTTAGAGGGGTTCCTGATATGGTCCAAGCTCCACTGCATCTCCAAAAAAAAAAAAATATATATATATATATATATAAGAAGCAAAACAAATGATGCTAAGTTTTGGTGAATTGAATTTATTAAAGAGACATTCCTAACCACCCCACCCCCACCCTTTCTCTCCTTTTTCTCTTCTATTTTGGTGATAGCTAACATGAATCAAACATTAAACCTGCAACCCCATGGTTGCAACAATAAGCACCTTCCAACTGTCTTAAGGGCTCCTGTCATAACAATTCCTAATCCATGATTACTATCAAAACCCAAACGGATGAAACCGAACACAGAATCGCATATAAAGATCAAACTCACCTGATATCAATGGTGGTATCATCAGAGTGAGCTCTTGAGGGAGGAGCAGTATAACCAGGCTTGTATTGCTGTAAATTTCACAGAGCATATAATAATCACAATTATGAACCCAATATAAAGATATAACCCTTCTCAGAGTAGGCCAACGGCCAACCTACAAATAGGTAGTATACTTAAAATATGATGAAAACAAATGTCAGCATACAGAACGCAACAAACATTGCCTGACCACCCTACAATAGCTAAATACACCTATAAGCTAATTAGTCTCCAGCAAGAGAGGCATCAAATTCCATCTCATCTTGCTTGATTAGGAGTATATACAAGAGGTCAAGGGTTCAAGGATTTGGTAATTGGTACCCACCCTCTTCTTCACCAAAAAAGAAAAAAAAAATCCATCTCATCAGTTAAAAAAACTTTCCCATAAAACATATATATATATATGGGGGTATATGTCATGTACACAGCAGGATTAAAAGATTTTAATTTTCAAAAGAATCCCTGATTGTCCATCCAACAGAACCTGAAGAAAAACACCCATGAAAATGGCAAAACTCAGCCAAGTATATGTGTTACAATTGAACCACATTGCTCACTATATGAATGATTTTCAATTTTTATAGAATCCAATAAAGTATGACACACACAAATATATCTTCATATATATATGATCTTGTATCATTTTCAATTATCCTGAAAGATGGGTTACATAAATGGCAATGGTAACAATGGTAACACGACCATGACTGCAAAAGGAAAGACAAACTTGAATACAATATAGTACGTGAAATAGTACATACAGTGACATGCAAATTCACCAGAAAGAAATTCTCTAAGGCCCTGTTTGTTTGCATTCAAATTCAAAGGAATTGAACACAAAGTGTGGTTAAAAATGAAGCTCAAAGGTGAATTTCCAAAAATGAGCATCAAATGGCATCTTCTTTTTACTCTATTTCCCTAAAAAAAATGCTATTTGATGTTTGTTTGGTTTTTTTTTTAAATTCACCTTTAGTCCTCATTTTGAACCACCCTATGTATTCAATTCCTATGTATTCTAATGCAAACAAACAGGCCCTAAATGATTAAATAGGAAAACTAAACACAGCTTTCCTGTTTTTTTTTTTTTTTTTTTTTTTTTTTTTTTTTTTTTTTTTTTTTTTTTTTTTTTTTTTTTTTCGTTCCAATCAGTACAAATTCCCATCCTTTGAGCAAACAGACAAAAATTTGATCTGTTTTATGGAGTGGTTAAGGTTTCCAAAAATCACAGATGCAGTATCAATACAATATAACTCACAAAAGAAAGTCACGAGGATCAGATCAACACAGTCAAAAAGTAAGAATTCATGGATGTACCTGATGACAGATCTCACATGTTATATCTCCCTTCTCGTTGCACCATCGTTGCACACATTCCCTGTGAGCAAACTGGATACATACACACCATTTTCAAGTCAGTCCCAAGAAGAGATATATATAAATATATATAAATATATATAGAGAGAGAGAGATACACCTTCAAACTACCACTACAACCACAGGGTGTCTCCAAGTTGTTGATATGGTCTTCCTCCTGGCAAATTCGACATTCAACTGTCTGAATAAGTGGCTCTTGTTCATCAGACACCACATATTCCTGCACATTCCTATCATCACCTGAATGCCTTGATGACATACAAGGCCCGCCGCCGGATCGGACAACACCACCATGGATGCGACGAGAGCCTTCTCCTCCAGAAGATTCTGGAATCTCAGCGGGCTGTATGTATTCTAAGGTTGCAGGTGCAATGAGACGGTCAACATACAATACCAGATGATCACCCATTCCTTTTTTTCTTCTTTATTTTTTTTTTTTTTTGTGTACAAGCCTCTCTTTTCTTCACCGTTTCTTAAAAACAAAAACAAAAAAAAAAAAAAAAAAAAACACTTAAATCGTTGTGAATGTTCAAAAGAAAATCATAGTAGTTTGGTAGTTATCTCCATCAATCGGGTGGGAGTTTCCCTTCTATTACAAACAATGTTTCACCTTCCTCTTCCTCCTGCATATAAAAGCAAAGGAAAAACAAAACAGAAATGGATCTTAGACAGACTGACCGATTCAAGAAAGAAACAAAGAAATGAGTAAAATTACAGCGAAAGGAATCATCATCCTTTCGTGAAATCCCAGGCAAATTCGCGGAAGTAATTATCATGTGAAAAGGGCTAAATACAGGCTAAACAATAATAATTACCTTCAATCCTAAGAAACATGAAAAAAAAAAAAAAATGGCTCAAATTCAAAACGTATATACATACACATATACATTGTTGTTGTTGTTGCTGCTGCTGTTGTAGAAGTTTTCAGGAAATATAACGAAAATGCTATTATGAAAACCCTAAAATCCTAATCTGCCAAAACATTTCAAAGTAATGCCAGAATTTAAAAAATGGCAGAAATCATCCAATCTTTTAAACAGAAAGAATCCTACTGAACCGAAATCACCACCGTCGGATCGAACCATCATTTTCTCTCTTTTTTCTTTTTTTTTTTTCTTCTTTGGTGCGAGATTCTCTAACAAAAACAAAATATGAGGATGGAAAGAAGATCAATTACACGTCAGTTCAATTACCTGGAAACGATCGTGTGTTTTTCGTATTGTCCTTTTTCACCGCCCTGTAAAAGAAAGTTTTGATAGGAAGATGGATTGTCGTTTGGAAAGAAAAAGGACGTGGATGGATGGAGACAGAGAGAAAACAGAAAGAAAGAAGAAGAAAAAAAAAAACAGAGGTGGAGAAAATTTGGGAGCAGTAGTAAAATTGTGAGAAATGGAGCAGAGTCTGTATGTCTGTCCACCTCTATTATTTTCTCCGCCCTGTCTTTTGGCGCTTGCTTTCCATGTTTTTGCCAAAGCCATACGGACTATAATAAAACAAACGGACGGCGGTCGATTCGCCTGCGATTAGGCGGGATCGTAGCCCTCCATTATTAGGCACTTTTTCTGTTGAATTTGGACGGTAAAACGTAAAAACAAATGATCCATGGGTTCTGATCCTCTGGGTCTTTGACTTTTAGAGAAATCCTAAATAAAAGAAAATTTTAACCTTTTCATATGAATTTGACTGATAGTATTATACATAAGATTGATTAATCACATCTTAATCAAACATTCAACCTTAAGAACTTGTTTGGCAATTAACTAATTAAATTAAGGTGAAGTAAATCCAGGTAAGAAAAGACAATGGGTCATACCAAAAGTACATATTTTTAAATTTTCAACCATCTTTTAAAAAAAAAAGTCAAAAAAGCAACCTCATTTCTCCACTAAAAGGCAAAAAAACTCCTCCTTTTTATACAAAAAGTTAAAAAAATTCCATACCAAACAACTAAAAATAAAATACCATCATGACTTCTTATATTTTATTCTCTCTTTATTTAACGCTTCATTTCACTTTACTTCAATTCATCGTATATCCAAACATGCCCTAATGTAATCAATACTATATGTCATGCTAAATTTTATGGGTTTTTTTTTTTTTCTTAAACTCTGGCCCTCCTAAGAATTTTGTTTTTTTCTTAAACATAGCATTCCACCAAGGAAAATCTTATGGTTATGTCACTGTGATTTTCCGAAAGGACAAGGTAGCAAATGATATTCATATAAAAATCCTAGATCATATCTAATCCACGATCACATCATAGACACCCAATTAAAAAAAGGAAAATAGAAATCTCTAAAAATCAGAGATTGGAAATCAAACTACCTATTGGTTCTCCCCAAAAATGTCCTTTCTTTTTTAAAGCCATTTATAAAGAATTTGAAAAGCAAATGGAAAAAGCGGAATAAAATAGAATTTGGGATGGCCTTGAAAATCTTGCAACAAAAGGATACACTTTGGTTTGTCTATTCACACTATATTTTGGTGTATATATATATATATATATATATTGGAGATGCTCCAATGAGATATAGGGGTGGGAGCCTTCACATTTAAGTTGTTGGCATTGAATATGGATGTGAGAGCCCCCACACAATATCTCATTTAATGTGAGGGATATCTATCATATGAGCATCTCCCTATATATATATGAGGGTTTTACGGGAAAAAGCCCCATAGGACCCTATAGCGCTGATGAGGTTTCAGTAACACAGTATAGACCAGAGGGGTCCTCTAAGTGCTTCTTTTTCTTTTTTTCTTTTTTTTTTCTTTTTTTTTTTTTTTTGTCGTTTAGTAATATGGTCGATATCGACCATTTTGCTGTGTTCAACAAATAAGACAGTTATATGTTAGAGAAAATCCAACTGATAGATTGGTCGATATCGACCATTAGGGTTAAGCAATGATGGTCGATATCGATCATTCTGTCGTGTTCAGCAAATAAAATGGTTATAGGGTGAAGAAAATCTGAGATAGATTGGTCAATATCGACCATTATGGCTAAGTTGTGATGGTCGATGTCGACCTTTCTGTCATGTTCAACAACTAAGCCAGTTGCGAGTTGGAGGAAATTTGATTGACAAATTGGTTGATATTAACTATAGTGCCTAAGCTGTGATGGTCGATATCGACCATTCTGTCATGTTCAACGAGGGGTAGTTTCAATTTCTTGTTCTTAACTAGGGATCATTCATTGGAGGGTGCTGTGGGAGCTGGTGTGCTATCCACAACAACACCCTATGATACCCACAAAATGTTTGGATTTTGTGGTTAGAAGGAGCAAGCGAGACAAAAGGGCTTTGTCTTTTTGTGAAGACAAAGACAAAGGAATAATGAATCTTGTCCTGTTCTCTAAGGTGGGGAGAGAGAGAGAGAGAGAGGGTGAGATTTAAAAAAAAGAAAAGGAAAAGGTGCTTGCTCTCAGTTTGTAGAACCCAATAGAAAGTGGGTTTTTCTCTCTTGGTTCTATGACTTTTGAGGGATTCGTTGTTACATATCTGAATAAAGGATTCTTTCTCTCCTCGTTATCGATCTCATATCAAAAGATCCCGAGAGAGGCTCGTGAAAATTTAAGAAACACACAGATATTAGAGAGAATTATTGTTGCATAAGAGATCTATATTCTTGCTTGTTGGAGAACTAATGCAAATCAAGAAGAAAAATGAAAAAGGATTCATAATAGTTGTTGTTGGTCTGGAAAGAAGGACCAGGCTTAGATGTGCCATGGATCCAATGGATTTCTGAGTAGGTTCAAATGTTCTTGGAGGGACCATTTGATTGGGTTTCTGTGGCCAGATCTACCACTAGCACTAAAGAAGAAGAGATTATTGACATATGTGTCGACCCTTGATTGCGAAAAGGGTTGAATTTGAGAAATGGGTTAGGGCTGGAGCTTGAATGTATTTTTGTTGTTGTTGCAGAAGAGAAAAAGAAAAAGGAAGGAAAAAGAGAAGGACATGAAGGAGAAGAAGATAAAATGTTATATAGTTACACTGGTTTGAATTCTTTATGTGACTGTCAATATCGACTATCCCACAGAACGATAAAAAAAAGAAGACAAAACCGCACCCAGAGAACCCCTCATTCTATATTGTGCTACTGGGACCTAATAAGTGCTATGGGGTCCTATGAGATTCTTTTCCCTTAAAAATCCTTATATATATTTATATATATATATGGGAGATGCTCATATGAGAGATATCCCTCACCTTATACGAGAGATAGGGGTGGGAGCCCTCACATTTTAAGTTGTTGGCATTGGATATAGATTTATAGGAACCTACCCAATCTCTTAGTTAATGTGAGAGATATCTCTCATAGGAGCATTTCCCTATATATATATTGTTCCCAAAAGGCAAATGTTAACTAGCAGTTCAAGCTCATTTGTATTTGGGGCTTTGGGGAGTTGGGTTGGATCCGGCCCCTCGTTGTATTTGATGAATTTGTATTTTACATATGGGCCCCTTATGATTTTCTTCTTCACATATAAATCCAACAATGAACATATCTTTAACTACGTACTTCTCCTCAGAAAATATTTCCCTTAGATTTTGACAATCTCGGGGTTTTGGAAAATCTGATCTAATTAATAAAAGTTAATTATATTACGGTTTAAAATAAAAGTTCTTATTTATAATCAGTGTGTTTAGTAGAAATATATAAAAGAACTCATATTTAATGAGTAATTGGGGTCCACCTTAGGAATTACGATAATCGAGACCCACCTTTTCTTAATTATAATGTAGAACTCACCATCTACACTATTTTAAAATTCTTATGAAATTATTTTCATCCAAAAGATTTTTAAATTTAGTATTATCCACATCCACCCACTTAGTTGAAAAACTTTAATGGCTCCCCTTTACTTCTTTTTTTTTTTTTTTTTTTTTGAGGTAAAAGCTCTAATTTAAAAATAAGGAATAAAAATTACTTAGAGGTTGGTCAAATGCTCTAATATGTAAATAAGATATAAATCACAAAATAAAAGCTTGTTTTCAAAGTTACCAAGTGCCCCTTAAAAGAGTTCCATTTCATTAAAATCTTTAAAATATCCCCCTTATAATTTTGAAGATAATCATGAACCAACATTAAACCCCACAAACTAGACTCCACTGGATATTGTATGAGAAGGCTCGTGCAAGAAATAATTTTATAAACACAATGATCATTATTGCTGGCATTTTTCTATTGGCTAACGCTATTTGGGGTGTGAGAAGATTATTGTTAAATGAGACTGTAGGTTATAAGCAAAATCGACAATATGTATTTTTCCTATCGTTCAACTGTACAAATTGTAATTTGGCATTCATTTTCAATAAAGAGGGATTTATTTATTAATTCAACTGAGAGTCTAACAATTACATTTAAAAAAGTATTAACAAACATTACCAGCCATTCGGCCAACCAATGCCAAACTGCATATTAAATGAGCATTTATATATATATATATATATATAAAAGAGCAAAGATCATCTACAAGCACTCTATATCTGACTTATATACAATTCAACTCTTAGGGCCAACTTAGATGCGAGTTTATCAATGGGAGGAAGGCAAACTTAAAGGTAAAGGGACAAAGGGAATAAAAAGAAAATAGAAATAATAATTCAACCCCACTATATTTTCATAGCTTGTGAAAATTTAATGGCATTTTAATTATAGTTTTTTTTTTTTAGGTTCAACCCAACTATGAAAGTGAAGGTTTATTGAGTGTCTAGAACTTGCAAATTGCATGTGGTAGTAAGATTTTCCCATACATTAAATATTTAAAAAGAGTAAAAAAAACTTTAAAAAAATGATTTTATTCCCTAATAAAGTTTGTTCGTCCTACAAACACTACTATATGCCTCGTGTCCAATTTAAAGTTGCCTGTCATTAGAATTGAATTCTTCATTACTAATAATTATATAATAAAAGACAGCAGGTGATTCTTTGGCAGAGCGACACGTGGCGGCATGAAAATTCCTTGGAGAGCGACACGTGGTGGCATGTAAATCTCTCCCTTTAGGAGATAAATTAGGGATGTGGATGTTGGTAGAGAGGAGAGAAATAAGGGGAGAAAAATCAGGAGAGAAGAGAACAATATGATAATAGTTAGTGGTCTCTATTTTTACCTTTTTTTAGACTAGATTCATTTGATATTTTTTTAATGGTTGGATAAATTTTTTTAATTATTGCACTTGTTGGGAATGGGTGTTTTTCAAAATTTTTAATGTTCTCATTGGAAAATCGTGATTCACGGAGCAATTATTTTTTGGGGCCCGGGCTTAGTAAGGGCCAAAGAAATTATCGCCAACTATTCACTTGATGGGCCGGCAATGGATGATTGATCAATTTGGGATTGGGCTTGGTATTAACCAATTTCTTAATCATTTTTTCTTCTACAGAACAACCATGCCATATAAGTGAAGGACTTTGAACAAAGCAATTCAGAATCTTCAAAAGAACATACATGCATAGCCAAACCGCCATTCCAAGGTCTCTATTGACTTTTTTTTTCCTTTGACTTGAATATAAAAGATTACAACGATTAATCAAGAACATACAGATGGATATTTAAGCCATTTTAGATGCGTACATATGTTCAGTGATGTAATTATAAATATAAGATGGATGGGATGCTTTTTTTCATTTTGAGTGGTTTACCCTGATCATATGGTGTTTAGAAATGTATTGATTTTCTACATCTAGAATTCTGTTCATATACTTTCCAAGGCGAATTTGAAGTTCTTTTATTCTCAGTGAGAATAAAGTCATGTAAAAATTTATTAGAAGAAAGCTTCCATGTGTGTTTAGTATTTTATATTTACTAATTTAACCAAATAAATTTTATCTCATGAGTCACCATCTTTATCGCTACTTTTTTATTATCATTTATATTTACTAATTTAACTAAATAAATCTATAAGTCCCATTATGAAATCCAAGTCTTATTTCTTTTCAAACTTACAATTTACGGGGGCCACTTTTTTTTTATACTAACACACGAAGAGTTGTTTTGATAGCAGAGCGGGGGCTACTTTCATATATTGTATTCTGCTACTTTTTTATTCTTATTTTTCTTTTAATATTCAGTAAGATTAATCTGTATGGCCCATTATGGACATTTTTCTCCTTATTTTTCTATGGATATTTGGTAGGATTAATTAATCTACAGGGCCCATTGTGAAAGCTAATTAATTCCAAAATCCACATTTAATTATGAAATGACACTCAATTTATAGCAAAGCACAAATATAATCAAATCAAAGTCCTAAAATCTTTACTATTTACTTGATATTCTCCTAAATATTTTCAACTACCTAAAATTTATTTAAATATTTAGAAATATTTCTAATTAAAAATTTTAATAATTTTTTAATTATAGCCTGCGTTGGGCACAAGCCTATTGCACTAGTTATATAATTAAAGACAGCAGGTCCTTCCCTAGGAAACCGACACGTGGCGCATCTTCAAACTTTTTGCAATGTTACATTTCATAATTACCCTTTTGATTTAATCTCATCACCTAAAATATCTCAATACCAATCTAAGATATTTTTAAAATAAGATACTTATCCATTCTCTAAAACATATCATACAATAATAACTTCTCTTTAATTACCTTCAATGGGCCCCATGTATTATTAAACTAACAAAAAAAAAAAAAAGAAGGAATAAAGGCTCTTTTGCTATGATTTTAGTGATCGGTGAAAATGTATGTATTAAATGTTGTTGCATATCAATTTGCGAGACCCTCATGTCAGATCCAAATTGCAGAAATTTGGGGCATTTTCGTATGCAGTATTTTGGTACTTTTTTTTTTCTATTTTTTTTTCAGGTATTTGGTATGGTTAATTGGTGGGGACCATTGTGGAAGGCAGTTAATTTCAAAACCCATACTTAATATATAATCATTTATATTTACTAATTTAACCAAATAAATTTTATCACATGAATCTCCATCTTTATCATGATTTTTTGTTATTATTTATATTTACTAATTTAACCAAATAAATCTATGAGTTTCATTATGAAATCCAAGTATTCTTTATTTTCAAACTCACAATTTACTGGAGTCACTTTTTTTTTTAATACCAACACACGAAGAGCTTTTTTGATACCAGAGCGGAGGCCACTTTCATTGGATGCATTTTGCTACTTTTTTCTCTTTATTTACCTTTCAATACTCAGTAAAATTAATCTATGTGGCCCATTATGGACATTTTTCTCCTTATTTTTCTTTAGATATTTGGTCGGTTTAATTAATCTGTAGGGCCTATTGTGGTAGACAATTAATTCCAAAATCCACATTTAATTATAAAATAATATTCAATTTATGGCCAAGCACAAATATAACAAAATTAAGGTCTTAAAATCTTTACTATTTACTTGATCTTTTCCTAAATATTCCTAGCTATCTAAAATTTCTTTAATAAGTTTCCATCTTTATTATGAATTATATATTAATATTTATTTATAATTTATTTAAATATTAAAAAAGATTTTTAATTAAAAATTTTAATAATCTTTTAATTATGTTCTGCATTGGGGCGCAGGCCTGGTGTATATGTAAGCGTGTAGTGTTGTCATCGGAACAACTGTTGATAGCTAAAATATCATTTGGGTGGTTGATCAAATTCAAATGGACCACTGATCGCTCGCACATGACCAGAACTACAAGTAGCTAATCGAGATTGAGAGGACCCATTGTAAAACGATGGGACCCGCCTCCCGTGTCCTAAACTCAGACAGTTGTTGAAAATCAACAGATAGGAGGTCTCGCTCGACCGCCGACTTCTGTGCTTCTTAAATCTTTCCTGGACCCAGACCCAGACCCAGACCCAGACCAGAAGGCAGAAAGAGGGCGGGGAGGTAAGCACCAAGCAGCAGCGGAGAAATTCGCATTTCTAGGGTTCCTTTTGTTTTTCATCTCCCTGTTCGTTTGTAGTTAGGTTTTTCCATGGCAGAAATTTCCCAGAGTGTCGACGCAGACAAACCTGAAGAAGAGACCATGGACGTGGATCACCAAACCCAATCCACCGGAGCCGAACAAAGCAGCAAAGATGAAGAATCATCAATGGACGCTTCGATTCCCACATCGAAACGACCTCGAGAAGTACAAGGATCCGAACCCAAGGAGGGGGACGAGGAGCAAGACGACGATGATAAGGAAGTTTCAAAGAAAGCAAAGGCCGAGAACCCCATCCACGACATGCGGCTCGAAGAACACGAAGAAATTGATGGAGAAGGCGAAGAAGAAGAAGGAGTAGAGGAAGAAGGAGAAGGAGAGGACGAAGAGGGAGAGGGAGACGAGGAGGACGAAGAAGAAGAAGAAGAAGAAGAAGAAGAAGAGGAGGAAGGAACCGGGGAGGGGAAGGAATCGGTTACTGTGGATCTTGGCCCTAAGGTCTTCAACTCATCAGCGAAGATGTACGATTACTTCAACAAGTTGCTGCATTACTGGCCTACCAACGTAAATGTTAACAAGGTTTCCCTCTTTTTTCCCCTTTGGTTTACATTTGATTCTGCCTTCTGCATTACGTAATTCAGACCACTTTCAAAAGAAAACAAAAAAGAGGAGGATTTCTGGTTTTGCAAGTTCAAGATGATTTCTATCAGACAATGTGCACCAAATCCAATTCTGAAGTGGAGTGGAGTGGATTCAGATTGTGTGGTTGAACTTGAAACAGATGGTCATTGGTCCTTATGGACATTTGGACCATGCCTATTCATGATATCCAAGGTTGCTCTAATTTATTTACTAAATCTTCCCATTCAATCTTTAGTGGAGTGGTTAGACAAAAACGGTGGCGATTTTGGAGTTTAAGTCACGGTTGGATATTGATTTTTCTTTCAAAGTGCCTTGGATTGCTTCTTAGGAAGGGGATAATACTAATACTTTTTACCTGCTTTGGGGGATCACTTTTGTGGTACTCTATATGACAGTGATACCCTATCTCCTTATCTTTTAAGGCTGGTAAGTTGATATCACACTAAGGAATGCAATGTGATGTGTCAACTGTCAAATGTCCTCTAAACTTGGAAATTTTACTTTTACACTATCACTGTCTGGTTCATTGCTTATCTAATTTCCATGAGGTTGCATTGCAGTTCACAATTTGGTACCTCTCATAGTGAACTAATTTGTTAGGGTAGGTTCTTTTGTGGTTCGCTCACTTTGTGATTTGAGTTCACTGTCACCGGTGAATGAATTTGATTTTCTAGTTCAAATATAGTTTCATTCAATCTTTTTCGGTTTGCTTTGTAATTCAGTTACACTTGTCACCGATGAATGAATTTGGTTTTGTTTTAGTACAACATAGTTTTATTCAGTCTGCATCGTTCATAAATCCAGTTCGAGTAATTTATAGATGCATCATTTCTGTTTCCTCTACTAATATATATTAAACCATAGCTAGCCATGTCAATGCTTTTATGTTGAGAAGCTAATATACGAACAAAGTTACTGATTTGACCTCTTTTGATGATTTCTTTTAAAATAAAATGCCTTTTAAATAAATTCAATTTAGAAAAAGATAAATATTCACAAAAGGAAAGTCATTTATAGATGAATATGTTTAGGCGAATATGTGGAGTTGCTAGAAATGAAAGAAGTAGAAACAGGTGTGTTAGAAGCAACCTAAGCATAATCGAAGATGAAGATAAAATCATTGGATACCCATCGATTGGTTTTGTATAGGCACGATTGCAAATATAAGGTAGACTGGAAGAATAGAATTCACAAAAGTGACCCTAACTATATGGTTTTTGCAACTGTGTAAATGTGTTTATTTAGTACGTATCACTGTCTAGAATGAGAGATTTTCTCATTTTTACAAGCAAGCATGCACACAGCAAGACCCTGGTTTCTAGCTCACTGTATTTATTTAGGTTTTCTGGTGGTTGGTGTTGAGTCGGAGTATAACTCTTTTTAGCCATCTATAGATCCATGGGTTAAGGCTTTGTTGATGATGACGATTATAATGGTGACCATTCAAAAAAAAAAAAGCCAAAAAGGAGTAAAGGAAAAAAGAAAAAGAAAAAAGAGAAAAAGATAATGATGATCCAACACATTCAATATGAATGAAAGTAAAATTACAGGTTCTATGAACTCAAACTAGCCTGACCCAATCTGTGAACTAGATTGAATCAGTATCAAATTATTAGTGAATTATTCAAAAGTAATCTGCAGTGCGAACATAGTTAGTATAAACTAGGTAACTATGATACATACTTCATGTTTGGAGCCTGTAGGACGTAGATACGGAAAGAGTTTTGTTGACACTGTAATTTCAGATATTCGTCATGTAGGGTCTTGCTAGAAAACCCAAAATCTCAGTACCTTTTGTCAATTCTGTTTCATCAAACAGCGTTCAGATTTTCTCTGTTTAAATTTATTATACAACATTAGTCAGAGTTATAATTGAAGTTCTCCAGCCCTGTCCAAATCCTAATTTTAGATCTGGTCTGGATCCTACCTTTAGTTGGACAGATCTCAAACCATGCCACCTTGTTCCTTTGGACTTCACACTTTCTGCCAGTCAACTAGGTGGTATTTTTTTTCTTCTCCATGCGCTGCCAAAGTAACTGGCATCAAAGCCTTTCCAGCGGCTTGATGACTACCATTGGACATTTGAGGATAGACATGCAATATACTGGAAGGTTAGATAAAGTTGCTTTAATCAAAGTGATTTGACTGGCTAGCAATATTATTTTGTCTCTTGAACATAGTTTCCAATCCATCCTTTCCACCACCAGATTTTACAAGGTTTTAGATGTGTTACCCACCTGGGGGGAGTCCCAAAGAGTCCAAAATAAATAGCCGGGATAGATCTAGCATCCCAACCATGCAGCGAGCTCATGCAGCTGAGGGGGTTCCTCCACTGGAGTTCCTATTAATACGCTCAGAAGTTAGTATGAAAGCTTGAGACCCTTCAAAGAATCTAAGGGTCGCATTGATATTCCTATCAATTCCTCATTTGCTTCACATAAAATCACTGTGTCATCTACATAGTAAATATAGCTCACCTGAAGGCCATCGTGACCACATCTGAAACATGTTATTACCCACCTCTGCCTTGTTGAGCGTACTGCTGAATGCTGATTACTAGAATGATGAACAAGTACGGAGAGAGAGGATCTTCTTGTTTTTGGCCTCTTGGGCTCCAATGAATCCTTTAGGAGTCCCATTGTAAGAGCTGAAAATGTTGCTTAATTAGATTTTTCTATATCTAGCTTGCATCCCTTAAAGGGCCTTTTTAAATGACTTTTTAAAACCGTGCAGGTGTAGGCGTGCCTTGCGCACGTGTTGACTTAGCATGTAGGTGTCCACTCAATCACTCCACACCTAACCTATGATGCCTAGATACAGATATGGGTATGGGATTGAGGATACAACACTGCACTTTTGAAATTCCAGGACACGGATATGGATACAAGTGTCCTAAATTTTTTTTTCTTTAGATCACTTTTGAATTAATGAAATTATTGTTGTTTACGTTCCTTACTATCATTTTTTTATGTCAAGAAGTAAGAAAAATTAAAAGAACTATCTGAAATAATTGATTTGTGGAGTAGGATATGCTAAACTTGTGCCCCGGAAGTGTCGGTTCAATAGCAGTTATCTCAGCCCGACATGGATGTCTTGGGCTTGTAAAAGTTATTCGGGTATCATAGCACCTGCCTTATGGGTGGCCTAGGGCCCTAGGCACAAATGGCCTTTGCACCTGCACAATGTGCTAGGTGTGCTCTTTTAATTTATTTGTGCTGAACATGCCACTTCGCACGTTTTAATATTTATAAATTTTGGAAATTTATGAGTTGTTTTTCCATAAAGGTTTGGTTATTTGGCTGATGCTTTAAGAATGTCAAATTTCAAAATACAGCAGGGAGTTGTTGGATTGGATATGTACTGAAATTGGAATAATGAAAATGATAACATGTAGTAGTAGTAGTATCCTTCACCTTCCATTCATTATTTGACACAGCATCCTATCTGTACCATAACAGCTGTGCCACTTAAACCTGCAATACACTCAGGTTAGCTTCTTAATTTGTTTGGTCCCATGCAAAATGAATATGAGCTACATATTACTGGGAAATACTAGCAAATTGGCTTTCACAAGGAAGATAAGCTCAGGTAGTTCATAAGACAACTTGTATACTTAGGCATGCCTGTGCTAACTATTGGTTCTAGTCATTCCCTTATCTCAGGGAAGCATTGATAGCCGCTTCTCAGGAATAAAGGGAGAAATATCTTCAACAGCTGTTCCTCCACTGCACACAATCTGAATTAGCAAAAAGAGCATGTTCCCAGTAGAGTCCTATGACGTTTTTTTTTTTTTTTTTTTTAATGGCTTTTTTGACTTGAACCTTCAACCCCATAACCTCATGATTGTGATTACGAGCACCTTCAGATTGTCCTACTGGCCCTTGTTGCCAATAGAGTCCTGTTGATGCTGTAGAGAACATGGTTTAGTTGACTTGAGAATATTGAAGAAGGCCCTACAGTAACTATATATAAATTTCTTGACCTGCTGTCGGCTATTTTCTTTCTTTTGCTTCAGCAAAAGCACATGAAGTATATCATATCCACTGTCCGGTGTCTTAATTATATATTTAGTTATGGCAATACATCATTAGAAGAAAATAATACTGTTGATGAAATTTTGTCAAAATTTCCTTTATTATTCTTTTTCATAGTATTGCAGCATGCTTGCTTTTTTTTTTTTTTTTTAAATGTTTTCCAGTGAAAGAAAGTCGATTCATCTAGTTACCGATTTTGCTTAGCGTCTCTCTCTCTCTCTCTCTCTCTCTCTCTCTCTCTCTCACACACGCGTGCGTGCGTGCACAAATATAAGCATTGATTAAGGCTACATGATCACCCCTACCCTATGAACTGTATTATGAAGCCCTGCCCCATTTGTCTGGGATCAGGTTTGTGAGTTTTCTTTTCTACTCAGCCTACATGTAATTATGTCTGTCACTATATGAGCTAACTTGTCACGATTGAGTGATTCATTCCAAGTCTTTGCTGGAACCTTCTCTGAGTTCCTTGTACATGGGCTGTTTGTCTTTGTACATGTCCAAATTATTTTAAACAAATATTTCCTGGTTGCCCATTACATTTCTTTTTATCACTTGTAAAAATATGCCTCCAATCAAAGTGGCGTCAGCCAAAAATAAATAAATAAATAAAATAAATCACTATATTGTTTTATCTGTTCACATGGAATTTATCCTGTTTGTGATATCATCTTAATGCTTCTGTTTTTCAAGGCTAAATTGATAATACTATCATGCTTAATCGTTTTATTTCGCACCTACCAATTACTTAAAAAAATAAAAATAAAAGATTCATACAATTTGGTTCCCGATTGAGGCAACAACTAGTTTTCTGAGGCTAGATAATCATTGCGTGCATTCCTTAGCTTTGTAAAATATTGCAGTGTGCATTTTATCATTGCTCACAACAAGTGAGCAAGTGCAAGAAACCTTAGCAAAACAGATCCTATCAAAACTTAACACCTTTAAGTTCATTATCTTGAATCCTTTGTACTATAAATATATACCACTATCCGCTTTTGGAATCTCGTCTGTGTCTGGAGTTACTGTTTTTAAACTGTAGGGGCATCTCCGTTGACTCCTATACTTTTATACTTTCTCTTAATTGGTAGCTTGTCTTGCTAATCTCCACTTTGTATTAATCACAAGTAGGGATGGCAATGGGTCAGGTTAGATGGATAACCCACTAGAGCTGCCCCTGTTGGAGTTGGGTTGGTACTTGGTAGTGTTTTTGGCAGATTCAAGGGCAGGTGTGTGGGTTTCTAGATTCCTACCCAGGTTGGGCTCTTGTGAGCTTATGGTTTTGGCTGCCCCAACCTGCTCCACCTTGTTTATGACCAATTTACATGTTTATTATCTTGGGAACTATGTGCAAAATGTGAAATAGATTTCTCTCTCAAAATGTTTGGGCTCTTCTTCATTGGGATCAACATATCAAATTGAGCTTGATCTGAACTGGTAAGTGATTAGTGGGTGGGCAGATGTGAGTTGAGCAGGCATGGATTTGCCTAGTCCAGTACCAAACTTGATCCTTTGCCATCCATCCTTATCCTTTGAAAGTTTGTACTTAATAATATTGTTCTTGTGACTTTTCAGTATGAGTACACTGTCCTGCTGGAATTGCTCAAGAAGGGAAATGTGGAACACGAAAAGATTGCTGAAGGAGTTTGTGCGTTCCAAGTGCGAATCCATCCAACTTGGAAAAGCCGGTGCTTCTTTTTTATTAAAGAGGATGCATCCATGTTTGATTTCAGTTTCCGGAAGTGCATTGAGAAGATTCTCCCATTGCCGGACTACATGAAAGCATATGCAAATACTGGCTATCAGAGAGGTGGAAGGGGTCGTGGTGGCGCAGGTGGAGGCGGTGGTGGCCGTAGAGGTGCTGGTGGAAGAGGTTTTGTTGTTAGAGGAGGAGGAGGAGGTGGTGGTGGTGGTGGTGGTCGTAGGGGTGGCAGAGGCTTTGGCGGTAGGGGCAGTGGCAGAGGAGGTGGCAGGCGTGGCCGCGGAAGAAGGGGAAGGGGCCGCTACTAGAAATCAACTCGTGTTATCAATGGCTGCTGTGGGGAGAGCGGGAGGGTTTTTTTAAGAAGATAAAGGAAGTGGTGATTTCTGTTATTCTAATGCAAAACCTAAACTCAAATTTTGATTGATGTTAGCATGTTGGGGTTTAGCCCATAAAAACAGAATCTCTTCTGGTGGTCCTTTCTATGTTTTGATTGATTTTGTGGGGGTTACGGACAGACGGATGGATTGGCATACAAGGCATGTATAAATGTTCTTGATGAGTATTATCCATCCGTCTGTGAATCTGTGCATTGCTGAGGGTTGGCTATGTCTCTCCGCCCGTCTTGTCTCTCTCTTCTCATAAAACAGACTACTACTCCTCAGGCACACATTTGTTCGTTATTCTCTGTGGCTAGGGCAGCCCCACTGCCCAACACAACACAACACAACACTGCTGCAGCAGCTTTGAGGGGGAACATAATTCGAGTGTCTTTTGTTGCGTGACTTGTGTCATCCAGTGCTCATGGGCCAGGCCATCCGAGGTCCGATCATTGCCAGTTTGGGCCTTGCGTTTAGCGCTCGGATGGGCCCGGATCTAAATTTTGGGCCCATTTTGTATTTTGTTTGGGATGGAGAACCTGAAGCTTGGTCCGGTCCGGTCTGAAAAGTAGCGCCTGTAGGTTAGTGACTGATTTGTCCAAACAAGTGATAACAAGCCAAGGCCAGCTTAGCCTCACTGACTAAATGGGCAGGCTACCTTTTCAAAGAAAGAACTAAATGGAGGCTTTGGCCTGATGTTTGAGCGGCAGTGCATTGGGCCATGCTTGAGTCTCATGTGGCTTCAGTCAGGTATGGGTCTGTGTTTGTAAATGGGTCGGGCCTGGATATGCCTTAGCCCATTAACAGCATTATTCCTATCCGAACCACTATACCTTGTAATCCAGTGCTTCCGCGGCACTGGATATGACTTTCAGGTTAATCGTAGTAGTCTCGTATAATCTTGTATCCTATACCTTATGGCAATATATGACCTACGTTTGTAGGAGAAGAAAAGAGATCTTTTTTTTTAGTATTCAAATAATTGGGGTGGGAGGTGAGGCGCGTTAGCTGTCTTTTATGATTTATGAAAATATGTACAGTTATTTTTAGCCCTCTAAAATGTGACATGTGGTCTAACCTAATCTAGTCCTACATTGTTTAGAGTAGGATTTTATGTAAGGTTCTCCAATTCATTTATGACATTCCAGATTGAGGAAGCAATAGAAGCTTTCACTTATCCTTAAATTTCTCTTCTTGATGTGTAAGCGTGCGAAGGCTTGCAATTCTTGATCAAAGCTTTAGACCACATAGGGCGATCAAAGGGTTAGACTACATAGAGCGCAACCGTACCCACTAAATGTGTCTGGACATTGTGCATATCTAGGATGTATATAATAATTCCAAAAGTTTCCACCGTATGATTCTCTCTCTCTCTCTCTCTCTCTCTCTCTCATCACCTAATCTTTAGGAATTTGTCACATTCTATGACCTAATCTTTAGGAATTGTCACATTCAACCAGCGCTATGTGATATTTCTTATTGTCCAAGTACTTAAATTCTACCAAAAGAAACCCAAGGCCAACTGGTCCACTGGGATTTTATCTCCATGCAGACCCATGGATACAATACAAGCAATAGCCCTGCACATGTTTAAATAATTTTCTTCCTGTTGTCACCCAAAAGAGAGCGGACTTGCATTGAAGTTTTGGCCTCACAAGCCTACAAATTTTAGGTGTTACGTATGTTTTAGTTTTTCATCATCTAAATATACAATCCGGTTGCATCACCGTACACACGTTTGTTTACTCAATTACATCACCATGTATGAGATGAAAGCTTGAATTCATCCTCGTGAAATGAACAAATATGTCCCAACTGAAACAATAAAGCAAAAAGATGCTGTAGCTGTGTCTTCTGCCACATGCTGAAACATCAGACATTAGTGATGTCAAGTAACTCACTTGACTCCTTAATAAGGAACATCCATCTGCTCCATTGCAGGTTCCTCTCCACTCTCCAGGATTAAGGACTTGAGTATGCTTCTATCACAGCAACGGATCTGCTGGGTTGCAATGTCCTGGATCTCAACAATTTTGCTGCTTTGATCTTGCTTTTGATCAAAATCTAAAACAGCCTCAGCACATCACGAGGCATCACAAGCCATGCCTACATTTTCTTTTTACTTAACAACATCAAAATTTAGTGCATATCAAATATAGCATTTCTCTTTGCACTCCCAACTGCACAACAAAATCACCTTATCTATTTCTAATCCATTTGAGCTTTACCGAATTCTGAAATGAGCTTTCAGTGCATAGTAATCTATGCCAAACTTGTTATTAGTGGCAATGGCTCGTAAGAACATCTGACCCCAGTTCCATGATTGTTCCACGACATCAAGCAGATTCAGTTTAGTACCATCTGGTAGGACTTGTAAGGCATTCCATGTGAAGAACAAAGGACAACCTTTTTCGCTTTTCTCCTGGTGCTGCATCATGAAACCATGGCCTCAAGCTTCACTCAAAAGTTTACACCACAGCCCTTTTTCTCTTTTCACATGCTTCTAACAAACAACAAAGGACTGGTTCAATGGGAGCAGCGCAATCTTTCTGTTTTTCAGATGGCAAACCCTGCTGCAAACCAACAGCCAAAGAAACTCGAGACATCTCAAAAGCACTGAACACCAAACAGACTACTATATAAAACCTGGGATTATGCAGTTGGTTAGCTAGGTCTTCACATAAGCAAGAAAAAAAAAATCCTTCCCATCAAAGAACTTCTTACCTATTTGTTCAAACCAGCAACAATCCTGCAACTAAATTGCCTGTCGTACATTCCTCACATGTAAAGCACCAAGAGCATAGTCATTTTGCAAAACTAGGTATTGAAATCCGCTTCAATCAACCTGGAAAGAGTTTGACCTGCAGTCAGAGTGGGGGGTATTCACATAACAAAAGAAAGAGTAGGGAAGGATTATATAAATAGCCTATCAAAGGCTTTTTTGCATATAGGAAATAAGGCATGGTCCAAATTTGGGTCAAAATGGTTTTTTTTCTTTTTTTTTTTCTGAACCGGAGGGGGCTGGTAGGGTTTTTTTTCTTCTTCCAGGTGTTGGGTTTATAATATTTCAGGTGCAGTTGGGTGAAACTCACATTGCAGTTGGTCAACACTTCGAAAGAATGAACAATATCCATTCAGCTTCACAGTAGTGCGGAAAGTAGAAATCATATTATCCACAGTAGCACTTCCTGCCATTTCAATCCCATTTGGTCACTGATATCGACTTAAGGTGGTAAAGTGAAGGGGGAAAAAAAGGAGACAAAAAAAAAAAAAAAGAAGGCAGCAGTACCCACCAAATGTTGTTCCAAATTCTCCAAAATGCATATTCTGTTGACATAAAAAACAATTGCATATTGGGTAAAAACCAGATGTTTTTTTTTTCATTTCCTTTTTCAATTGGTATCATGACTTGAACCGACAACCCATGTGCTATAGGCTCTTCCCTTTCAAATACAAATCCATGCAACATGTTTTGCAGTTAAAGACATTTTCTGAAATTATTCTGAAGGAGCTAACGATAAATGGTGTTGTTTGGACAGGGATTGTGGGGTGGTGCAGTGGTTGGAGTTGAAGAAAGAAGGGCTTGGAAAAATAGACAATTGAAGGCAGGGGAAGGTTTTACTGAGACAAATGAAGGTAGAGGCAAAGGCTGTTACAAAAGCCTATGGGCTTTTCTTAATGAATAATGTGATATTATTAGATGGACAAAAGAAAGATTATTCATGAGCACCCATATCAATCACAAAACTGAATCTGCTACATTTCTGGCCACTGTTAGAATCACATGGTTCATGGAATCACCTTTGATCAATCTTGTTGCAGCACAAATCAGGGTCAAGCTCTCAGCCTTAAAGATTCTCTCCAAAAACTACTAAGAGATAGGGCTGTAAATATAGCTGGGTACCCAACTGTCCAAAGGACCTGACCCCAAGAGGTTGGGTACTGTTGTATGGGTCCTATGTTGGTCCATTTGACAGCTGGATCTGAATTTGGTTAAAAAGTTATGGAATCATCAGCTAACGAGGGCAGGTCTGGATCCCAATTATACAAAGGGGTGTATGGTTACATAATGATTGGACATGGGCCTAAACCTTTTTGGCAAAAAAGGGGAAACTAGGAAGGAAATAGAACCCATATTCTTTCCTATTTCATGTCTGTTTGACAACTGGTCTGGATATGGGTCTACAATCATGACGTGTAGGGCAACCAAGTTGGATCCAGGTTTGGTTTCACCATGCACCAGCCTGCTTACGGTTGTTGAAGGTGATTCCACCAATATCATTCATAACTTGCAGAATCAGATTAAAGTTTGACAAGATCCAAACATTTCTAAAAGGTGAATGTGGCCTTCAATCACGTGGGCACCGGAACACTAGATCAACAAAATAGTGCTTCTATGGGCAAGGAATTCATGTCAAGAATTCTATATTAAAGGCTATTCACAGATAGTCATGGAAAAGCTTGTTTCAAGTATGCTTCTTGGGCACAACTAGCAATTTTTCCTAGAATATTTTTTCACACTGTTGAAGAATACACCTGTCGAGCAAGATGCCAGAGCTAAGTCGTACAAAATCAGTAGAGAAGAGGGGTACCCAAATATAAGTTATTGGATCAGTGGGTACCATAATACAAAATAAATGATATTATATCTTATAAGATTGTATTATTTGTGTATACAAGGACAACTCCCTCTTTTATCATCTAATCATAATACTTTTTTGTTTATAATCAGCAGCAACAAAATTTTATTGAAGAAGAAGAAAGGAGCTACAACACATAATTAAAAAGAGAAAGCTGCTAATATTAGAAATATACTGACCACCTACATCAGAACAGATGACAAACAAAAAAGCCAAATAAAGAGGATCACAGAAGGGGGCCAACACAAGGTCTAAACATTACTTGTTTCTTAATGCAACAGCTGCCTTGTTACTTTACAGATACCAAAAAAGTTGACACAGCCCCACACACAGTGGAGCCAGCAGGTCCAAGACCAGCCAAGCCGAGACAAGAACTAGAGCCAGACAAAGGCGAGCAAGCTAGATCAAGACAAGATTCATCCAAACCACAAAAAGGTCAAGTCCATGTGGGATACGTTATTCACAAAACCTCCAAAAGCCATGATATACTTCAAAATGGGTAACGTATCGTGTCATATCATATCCGATAAAATCGTGTCCATGGCATGTCCCTACCGTATCTGGGTATCATAGCTTCCAAGAGCTGTCATTTGGACAAAGGCCTCTCAAAATAGCAATTCATTAACTAGTATTTTATTGCTTAAGATTTAGTCTCCTTTCCAAAAAGGAAGTTAAATTAGGATGCTCTATCTTCCCTTTTTAAAGAGATGTAGCAGGAGGCAAAGTTAATAGATTTTAATGAAACAAGAATTTTCCTTATTAGGATTTCTGTGTAAGTCTATTGCAGTTTCCTTATTAGGAAAGTCCTTTTTTTTTATATGTTTTACACATAAGACATGTAATTTCACATATTAAGTCTTCCCTTTATATATTTGACATATGTTAAGCATATTGCAACATTTAATTGCATATACCATTTTCACCAGCAATTCTTTTAACCACATTCGCTTTAACTAAATGTGTAAATATATAGAAATTAATCTATGGAAGCAGAAAGAGGAAGAGAGGGTCTACCCTAATTCCTATAAAGGTTTCTAGGCTCTGGGACCCCAAAAATTTTCTAGATTAGGAAATATTGCGTCCTAAACACAGTGAATGGTTTGAATCATGAATTGGGGGTCCACAAGAATGCAGGAAAATTAGAAAACGGGATTAGTCTTGGGTTTTTTTTTTCTCCCTATATTCTTAAATTCTGAGGATCTATGATATTAAAATTCACACTTTGGGGTTTATCACCTAATAAAGGTTTCATGAATTGAGGGACAGTAGGCAGTCAGCAAACTGTTAGATCTTACTCAACAAGGAAAGTCGGATATATTGCTACCCACATTTTTATTACAACAAACTGGTATCAGGAAAATTTTGACACACTTTTGGGCTTGATTTTCAATTACACACACACAGGCTTTGTTCAGGTGAGAACTGTTCTCATGGAGTCACTGTGAGAACTTACTGTGGGGCCCAACTGTGGGTCCCATCTGGGGAATGGGGATGGTACCATGGGGGATGGAAAGATCTAGGTGGGACCACCCCACGTATCAAGTTTGACCCCAATCCCTTGCCCCTAACCCCTTCATCCGTGGCCCACAAGTTTAATGATAGACACAGACACAGAGAGAGGTTGTTTTATATAAGTGGTCTTTTGATGATGAGGAAAATGCACTTTATTAGGTTTTTTATACAAAGATGTTTGTAGTCTGTTGTAATAATGGCTGGTTACCATGGAGACACCAAACATTATGTACGTCAAGGCTAGTTTGCAAGAATAAAACCATCCTTTCAGGGAAATGTTCTCTTACAAGTGGACTGCACAAGGTTTTTGATACAAAGATGTTTGCAGTCTGTTGTAATTACTGCTGGTTACAAAGGAGACAACAGACATTATGTATATCTAGTATAGTTTGCAAGAATAAAACCATGCTTTCAGGGAAAATGCTCTCTTATGTGTGCACTGCATGTGCAATCCAGCTCTATGGGGCCCACTTGGACCCACCTTTGATCAGTACATCGCCTTCAATAATCTTGTATCCCATGATCTGGCATGCCTAATTTTACACTCATTGAACCTTCATTAGCTGCTGGATTTAATCTAAAAAAAATGTATGGATAAGATGCCATTAAATTTTAAGGTTGTTTAATCAAGAGCTACCTCCCTTGTCCATAAGGAGGCCTTTCCATCTGCTCTCTTCCCATTGGTAGAGATAAGTGGGCCCACGAGCTGAAATTCATATAAGCAATATGCAGTATGCTTGTAGAAAGCATTCTCCTTTTAAAGTGGCTGGGAAACCGTGATAATGGTCATAAAGTGGACCATTCTTATATCAACGTGTCAAGACGTTCTAAACTCCCTGTATGTTAATTGCTGAAGAAAATAAGGTCACTTTCCGTTCCAATGTCCACTAGGAGGAAAAAAAAGGTACAAGTGTTAGAGGACAAGAAGGAATGGATGAAGCATAGGTGAATACTCACCAAATGAAGATCCAACCCCTGGATTTTAGAAGAATCACTTACAAAAGATCCCAATTTAGATAAGGTAGAATTTGAGAGGAAGGGTCATCAGGATGAAATTCTAGCAAAGATCCTAAAAATGCAAATCAGGTAAAAGATGGTTAGGTGTATCTACCATTACATAGTCAGATCAACATCAGACAACGATGATGCCTCTTAGAATATGCAGAAACAATGGATTTGCTATTGAAATTGAAAATATAATGGTGTATGAAAAATCATAAATTGTTGATGTCGGATCTAGCTGATGGAGCTGTTGAAATTGAAGATATAATGGTGTATGGACAATCATAGATTGTTGATGTCAGATTCAGATGATGTCTGGGAGCAAAACTGAATTCAATGGGCTAAGTAACAGATTTCAGATCAGATGATCCAATGGCATAAACAGTTGAGATCCAATGGAGCCTACATTTCAATCCAGCTAAAACCCAAAGGATCCTGCCCCTAAATCTGTAGTTCTTTGTGATAGTATGTCTAGTGATTGATTCACGAGGATAGTAGCGCCAATTCAAATTCAAACTCAAGGGAAACTTTCCTCCAACCCAAATAGAAGGACAAAGCTCATACACAAGGGGAACCATCAAGGCCCATGATCAGCCAAGCCAAGCCAAGATCTAGAGCCAGACAGCCCACCCAAGCTAGATCAAGAATCAGATTCATCCAAGCCCACAAGATGGTCCATATCTCAATGGACATTATTTGCAAGATATTTAAGAGATGGTAATTTGGATGAGAAGCATGGGTCAACTTTCCTTTAAGATTGTAGCTTGTTATTTTCATTAAATATGACATTTGATAAGGAATCTTTAATTAGAAAGTCATTAATTAGTATTTATTTGCTAAGATTTAGTTTCCTTTTCTAATAATAAGTTAAGCTTAAATTAGGATTCTCCACTATCTTCTCTTTTTAAAGCAGTAAATTGGAGGAAGTCAATAAGATTTGAGGAATAAGGTTGTTTTTCATCATTAGGATTTATGTGGAAGTTCGTGAAAGATTATCATTTGAAACTATGATGCTACAGCAGGGACCCACCATGGATATGTCAAGGATGCGGAATTTACATATAAAAAGCAAAGTATATTACAACACGAGATGTTGCCTATTTTGACGTATCTGGGCTCTAAGATACCATGTACCGACCCAAAAGCTTAAGCTGATAGGTGGAAGGCCCAAATAGGTAAATAAAGACATATCCAACTTAGGACTTAGGCAATGTGGGACTTCCCAACACTCCCCCTCACGTGCAGGCCCAACAGATTTCATGGATGGGCCTGCCAAGTGGGCTACACAAGAACGACAAGAGCCACGTGAGCTACACAAGAATAACAAAATCGGAACCGCTCTGATACCATGTAAGAAGCTATGTAACAACCCAAAAGCTTAAGCTGATAGGTGGAAAGCCCAAACGGGTATATGAAGACATGTCCAACTTAGGACTTAGGCGATGTAGGATGTGGGACTTCTCAACACGGGCATCATAAATTTGAACCGTTTCCATGCTTAGGCACTTCATAAAGTGCAATTTAGCCTCTGTGCAGATCTTGCACCGTTGGAGTCTGGGCACCACAGTTATCAATGCCTTTAACCTCAGCCTTCCAGACTCCATTGGTTGCACTTGACAGACTTCATCCAACAGAAGGTAGAGAGTCATCGGCCTATGGACTCGAGAATTCTAGTCTACTTGAAGGTTTGAATCTTGAAGAAGCTTATCAGCTCTAGTGAGCCTACAAGTAAGATCTGAACGGCTGAACCTATGATTCCAGACTCATTTTACTTTTAATCAATTATTGTTAATTGTTGGAATCCTATTGTTGGATAGGCAGCAGCTGGACCCACCCCTTGAGATTATTATGCTTCCCCCATGAATGATAAGGATCAGCTGCCCAAATCAGAATACAAACAAATTCCTGGTTTGGATCATATCTACAACCAAAGTCTTCTCACATAGGAAATATTTAAACCTCATAAAGATCGCATGAACAAGGTATAGGAGTATACAGTTAGCTCATTGTTGGATCCTTAATTCAATAAAAGAAGGATTAGATGTATAGCTGCATGTACCATTCCTTTTTTATGGGAATATATTGGGTTCAACCCATATTTTTATTATTACATGAAATTTGTATCAGAGCAAGCTCAATATCCTTGGGTTTGATTCTGAGTAAGAGATGTTTGTCAGAAAGTTTTTTAATGATGAGAAAACTCCCCCCTTGGATTTTTTGTGCCAAAGTAATGATTAATTGTCAAAAATGCTGATTATAGTGGAGAAATTAGATGAATCAGGGACTGTTTGGCAAGAATGAAGGCACCTTTTCGGTGGCTAGCAGACCGTTTTAATGGTTGTGGACCATTCCCACATGAACAAACCAAGATGCTCTAAACTCCCACTATGCTGTTGTTGTGGAAAACAAAGTCACTTTGTCTGCAAGGAAGACAAAAATCCCTGTACAAGTCTTGAACAACAAAAGGGATAGATAAGTTGCAGGTGAGAATCTACCAGACAGATCCAACTGTGGATCTTGAGATGGAAGAACCACTTGCAGAAGATCCAAATGTAGACACAATCACCTCGAGATGAAGGGTCGTTAGGACGAAAATTCTATCAAAGATTGTTCCATTATAACTGTCTGATCAACGTTTAGACATTGATCAAACCTCTTCGATTATGTAGAAAGTTTATGTACAAATAAATGGAGAATTGTTGATGTCAGATATAGCTGATGGAGGGGTATAACAGTTAAATGCAACAGGTCAAAGGTCAGACTTTACATCAGGCAATGGCACTTACGATGAGATTCTATTGGTCAATAGAGCCCACATTCTATTGGCCATGGTATATCTCCCACCCAGCCCAGACCAGGAGCCTTTGAATGGAGCCTACATTTTGATCCAGCCAAAAGCCAAAGACACTACCAACATTAACATGTAGGGGCATAAATCTGCAACTTTTGTGATAGTTCATCTAGTGTATGATCTGGGAGGAAAGGGGCAAATAAAAATTCAAGGGTGAGTTTCCTCCAAACCATAGGGAGTGTCAAAGCCCACATACAAGGGCCCAAATTGGCCCGTGACCAGCCAAGCCGAGCCAGGCCAGATCAAGACTCACATTCATCCATGTCCACAAGATGCTTATTCACAAGATTTTTAAAAGCTGGTCACTGGGATGAGGAGAATAAGTCAAACTTTATTTTTGGATTGAAACTCTTATTTTCTTTAAATATGCCATTTAATTAGAATATCATTAATCAGTACTTATTTGCTGAGGGTGTCTCCTTCCCTAATTAGAAGTTTAGCTTAAATTAAGATTATTTATTGCATTTTTCTTTTTAAAGACATGTACCAACACTTTGAGAGACGTTGATGAGATTTGATTGGAATAAGATTTTTCCTTGTCAGGATTTCTATGGAAGTCTTGTTGCAAAGGTTTGGTTTGAAACCAGTTTCGTCCTTGGGGACTTCCATAGTGCCACTAGGCCTTTTGTGCAAATCTTGCGCCTTCAGAGTGTGGGCCCCTCACTAATAAAGGCCTTTGATCTCATCCTGCCAAGAGCAGGGTTTCTTTTGCTGTTCTCTACAGTCTTTTTCGACTAGAAGGCAGATAGTCATTTGTCTGCTGACAAGAATTTTGGTCTACTTGAAGGTTTTGATCATGAAGAAGCATATCAGTTCTAGTAAGCCTACAGGTTTGGTTTGAAAGCAGTTTTGTGCAGATCTTGCACCTCCATGGTGTGGGCCCCTCACTAATCAAGCCCTTTGATCTCATCCTGCCAACTAATCAAGCCATTTTGCTGTTCTTGCCAGTCTATCCAACTAGAAGGCAGAGAGTCATTTGTCTAATTGTATCTAGATGAGAATTTTAATCTACATGAAGGTTTTGATCATGAATTGGTTCTAGGAAGCCTACAGCTAAAAACTAAACTTACCACGATTTATGGCTAATTTCATTCCTTGACTGCTGTTAATCAATGGAATTCATAAATACCATTGTATAGGCAGTAGCTGGCCCCATCCTTCAAGAATGCTGTGTGCTTTTACCCCTCAAATGATAGGGAACAGCTGCACAAAATAATAACACACAAATTCCCAGTTTGGATCGTACCCACAATCCATGTAAACAGCTCACTGTTGGATCATTACTGAATAAATGCAAGGCTGGATATATTGCTGCATGTACCATTTTTTATAGGATTATATTTGGTTGGGCGCACATTTTCATTACAACAAAACATAACTTGAAGGGAAACATAAAGACTTTCTCATTGAGAACAGAACCAGGTTTCCAAGGAATCCTACTATTTTAAGAGACCGAAGTGAAAATGAGAGTGAATCGCTTTACACAAATCGAGGGCTTAAGAATTCTTTAATAGCCCATAATTCTGCTTCATTTGAATCACTCGCCCCAATTGGGAAAGAAGGAAGGATACAAGCACCTCCCCACAGATAATGCATCCTTTACCTACTACCGGTCACGGCTTCCCACGGAGTTTTACAATAGAATCTTCCTGCTCTCTCTCTCTCTCTCTCTCTCTCTCTCTCTCGCGCGCGCGCCCACACACGGTAACATGAAATGAAAAGAGTTCCTTTCTTTTCTAAATTTTCTTGTGCTGTCACTAAACATTTTTGTTTATATGATCTCATAGCAACTGCTAGAGGTCTCTCTCTCTCTCTCTCGCGCGCGCCCGCACACACGGTAACATGACATGAAAAGAGTTCCTTTATTTTCTAAATTTTCTGGTGCTTTCACTAAACATTTTTGTTTATATGATCTCAGAGCAACTGCTAGATCTGTTCTCTATAATTTCTTCAATCAAACACCACAACTACATTAACATTAAACAATTTACTAAGTGGCATCATGAGTTCATGACACAAGATGGCACTCCATCTCTTTGCTTGCAACATCTACAACATCCATCCCACTACTTTAAAATGACCAAACACTATGTCAGTGTTGAAATAATTTTTCATTTCTTTTTGGGGAAGTTTCAAAATAGTTCCTTACTTCAAAACAGTTCAATGAATTGATAATTTATTAAAAAAAAAGGTCCATAAATTTTTTTAGGTGACTCCCAAAGAGAACTTACCCTAAGATCATCACAAGACAAGCAAACACCACTAACACCAGCCACCTTATCAAACAGTAAACATTTTCCCGAACTCAACCATTTTGTGCATGGACTTAATCTTAACACCACCGCATCTCTGCATTTTCTAACCCATATTCAGGGTTCATCTTCATCTTCCTAGGAGCAATGGCACCCAATCGGCTCCAACCTATTCTTATAATACTCATCATCTATGGTGGAAAATGAACCTTGATGAGTTGGATTATGCTAATGGATCTCATTAGATTGAGTGGATAGCTTGGAAGTTGACTTAGTGAAAAAGCGGACCCTAATTATTTGGGGTCTTCAATTCGAAAATACTTGGGGAGACATAGGGCATTAAGTCATCTGGCCTCTTCACTTAACACCAGTAATGATAGCCTTGGTGTGAGTTGGCTGGGACTTTTTGATATCTTGGATTCAACGAATCCTTCTCTAATACTCAGAAGAGGCACTTCTTCTTTTGTCTAGAAGTGGATAGGAAGAGGAAATATTTGTCCTTAAGGGGGGTTATTGTATTGATCAAGTGCAGCTTCTCTAATCTTCCAGTGCACTGTATATCTCTTTAAAATGCCTAAAGCGGTGAGTGAAAGGCTGGACAGCATTAGGAGGAATTTTCTTTGGAAGGGGAGGAAAGAAAAAGAAACTTCCACTTGTTGAAACAGTGAGACGATTAAGAGTAAAAGGAGTGGTGGGTTGGGTCTTGGGGATCTTCTGAATGAGAATTGGGCTTTGTTATCAAGGTGGTGGAGGAGATTTGGGGAGGAGGAGCCTCTTCTAAGAAATACCATTGCTACAAAATATGGTGAGGACAAGTGGGGTTAGTTGCCTAAGTCTATTCCGAGATATTGTATGTCTAGTCTTTGTAATGTTGTTGAATCGGCTGGGGATGTGTCTATTGTTAGGAGGGAGGTTTTCTTTAAAGGGGTGGGTTTCATTGTGGGGGATGGGAGGGATGTCAAGTTCTGACTTGAAGACTGGGTGGGAGTAGGTTTGTTGAGAGGTTTGTTTCCTAGGGTGTTTAGAGCTGTCTAATAAAGAGTCTTCTGTGAGGGAGTGTCATAAGAGTGGGGGCACCAATTTTTCTTGGGTAGTGCCCTTTAGAAGATCCCTCTACCAATCAGAGAAGGTCCAGTATAGGAGTTATTGAGTCTTCTTTCTAATGTTTTTCTTTTTCTTTTTCTTTTTTTTATGTAGGAAAGGCAACAATAAGAGAATTTGGAAGCACCCAACCTAAGGGATGTTCTTAACCAAAGCTTTCTACTTTGCTCTAGAAGGACCTTCTCAAACCAGATTTCCATGTGCGATTGTGTGCTTCCCCCTTGAGTTGAGGTGTTCAATTGGTTAGCAATAGCTGAGAGGGTTTCCACGGCAAAGAAAAAAAAAATATAATAAATAATAATAAATAATAAATAAATCGAAAATAAGAGATTTGATGTGGGATGGTTTGGTGTTACTATTTTGGAGGTGGCAGGATCTTGGGGGTGGGGTACTTTCTACGGGTATGGGTTAACGCTTAGGAGGATTATCCCATTTTCCAGTTTATGGTTGATTTGGAGGGAGAGAAATTAAAGGTTCTTTGTCTACAGTCAATGCTTTGAAATCGAGGGTGGATATGAGAATTGCAAAGTGGGTGGTGATAAGAAAGGAGTTTTCTAATTTGAGTTTGAATGATATTCTCTTAAATTGGGAGGCTTATATGAGTTGACGTTGGAGTAGGGGGGAAGTGGATGGTGCTTCTAGAGGCAAGCCAAGGCTGGTGGGAATCGGTGGTGTGCTTCATAATCCAAAGGTGAAGTGTTGATGATGTTCACTAAACCAGTTGGGATTCAAGATTCCAAATGAAGCGGAAGTATTGGCATTTCGGAAGCCATTCGTATTTTTTCATGTTCTTTTCAGAATGGGCCTATTGTGGAGAGCAATTCTTCGAATGCAATGGGTTGGGTATCCCAAAGTGGTTCTAAGCCTTGGAAGTTCCACTTTTACTTCAATGAGATTAAGGAGCTATCTTCGCATTTGGATGTTGCAATTCGTCATGAAAAGATCCACGAATAGTATGGCAGATGCTCTAGTTAAGCAAGTGATTTTTGGATCTTCTCCTTTGGGTGGGATCCCTCCCTTTTGGGGAGTTGCGGGGAGTATAATTCTCTTGTACCCTCCCTTTTCTTTTGATATTTGTTGTAATTCTCCATTTTTAATGAATTTTATCATTACTGATATATATGGCAAAAACTTCGAGACCATGTTGAAATTCTCCTTTCTTTTATGTGATGGGTAATATGACTTGAACACGAAGCCTTGTGGTTAGGGAGATAAGCCCCTACCAACTGTTTTAATGGCTCATCATACACACATGAAAAATTAACACATGAAACACTTATCAGAAAATAAGTCACCCAAATTATTTTAACAATCATACACACATGAAAAACTCATTAGAAAATAAGTCACCCAAATCATTTTAACCATCCATCCTTCTCACTTGTCTGGATGCAATTCATTCTATGGTCCAAATGTCCAATACCAAGCTATATGCTAGAATATAAAATCAGTAGCAACTTTATATGTTGTGCCTGATAGGCTGATTTCATGGCACAAATCAATGTCTCAAAAGATTACCTTCATTATTTTTGTAAGCCTTTTGTTCCCCTGGCTTTTCGAGCTTGGCGTCTTACCTGGTTTAAGCGGGTTTGCCCTGTCACACACCAAAAAAATAAATAAATAAAAAATCAACTTCTGTATTAATCAACAGCTGTGCATAAACCGGCTATTAGCATTACACATTCAAAAGATAACCTTTTCTATTTTGTTGGGCCACCTGTTCCTCCTGTTTTTCTTCCACAATAGAAGCATATTTTAATCGAGCTTCGCGCTTTACTTGGGTTAAGCGAATTCGTCCCTTAACACGCAAAACATTTCTCACAGCTTCTGTGTCAGCTGTCACTTGTTTTTCTGGGATTTGATGCTCCACATATTGATCTGAAAGCAATATACACACGGCATTACATATACACAGTAAACAATGATTTTATGCTAGTAACATCAACCATGATTTGATTAGGTGAAAGCCCTATAGTTCCTATTAAAATACTCATAGAAATCAGGAAGACATAATTCAATAGAAAATTGAGGACCACACAGGAACATCTGGTTTAATAAAATATTGTATCTTCTATTTCCCAAATTACCAACCTATACGGTCATTATCTTTGGAAGGCTGATGGAAATTATGCTCCAGTTGTAACAATAATTCATCTGATTTTTCATCCATTGTGGCTGCATGACGGTGAGGGTCCTGCCCATCAGAATTGCTTTCTTTACTTAAGTCACATCTAGGCAAGTTTTTATCAACATTTTCTGATGCTCTTTGCACTTCAACTAGGTCTGCTGTTTGTTGCCCTGCAGGAATTTGGTATTGTTCCACTTGTATACTGTGCTTCTGTAAGAGCCATTGGTGATCAACACCAACCAGTTGTCCACCCAAAACAAGTGGTGTAGGTGGTACGAGTTCTTGTTCAGCAACATAAACTCTGCTCCTTTCTTCGCCTGGCATAGGATGGCCATGTTTCACCATAGCACTCGGCTGATGTGAAATATCTTGATGATCCTTGTCATCATCAGACATTTCCTTGAGCCTTTGTGGGTCACTTGCAGAAAGTTGTTCCCTCTGTCCTTCACCTGTAGCATGGATTTGCACAAGTGATTCGAATCTTTCTTGTGGTTGTGTAAGATCATCATGCTGTTTTTCCATCCGATCATTGGTCCTCTGCATTAGTTGTTGTTCGATAACGTGCGGTTGCAGGTACAGTTGTTGTCCTCTTACATTAGTCACTTCTAGCTGCTGTGCCGGTGCAGTAACAAACTGATGTCCATTCTGTTGTTCTCTTTGTTCAGCCATTATATAAACATGTTCTTCCTGCTTTTGAGCTGCAATACAATGGCCATGATATTCCATGAACCCAATGTTTGCAAACTAATTTTTGGACAGTATAATTATCAAGTTCAACAAATGATAAATGCAGCATATAACAATCCACGTCTAGGCCAAGTGGTGAGGGTCCCTATCCACAGTTACAACCAGAAATAATTCCATGGTTTGTTAGGATAGGGACTTGGGTAGAGTGAGTGTGTGGGTTGTGTGAGGATGTACCAGTCTACCAGAGCAGAAAAAAGAGAGCAAATGCCTGTTACAGGGAAAAGAGTTTTTTGACAGCACCTACCAACAACACAAGCACATTGTTTTGTCACCGTCCCACTATAGTAGTCCTCAAATTGAGTTTGTAAGGACTGCACTGGTTCCAGTCTTGCTGAACCAATTATGTAATTACCAGAAAAACAAACAAACAAAGAAACGACCACATAAAAAGACCCATTGAGGTAAGCAGACACATCAGATTGAGTGGTAGCATATTACTTCATAGAAGAACTAACCAAGTTGGAAAGGCTGATACAAATGGTAAGTAACACTGATATGCGAAGGTGACTTGAAGAGTTCAACATCGAACAACAATTAGTAGAATTCTGTCATACATAATCAATTTTTTACCCCCTTAAATGGTGTTATTACTCATTGTCATCATCATTTTGCAAACAGTGAGTTAAAGGCTTAAAGCTACCCACGAATAACATAGTCCTACCAATTGTTCTCATGAGACCTTATAGAAGTTTCGCAGCTCATAATATATGGTCCAGACACAACGTGGATATGACTGAGACATGCCATGGATATGATGGAGATACAGATTTTATACATAAAAATGAAGTATCCGATATGTAATGATAGGTATATGCTGCCTATTCTGAAGTAACCAGGTATAGTAGCTTTGAAGATAAGTTGGCTCTGGAAAAAAAAAAAAAAGGGAAAGAAATTAAAAAGATAAACTCAATTTAAAGATTACTTCTCTTTTTACCATTAAGGAAGCTATAAAACAGGCATATTTATGTTTGGAAATTAATTACAGAATGCACCCCTTCTCATGCTCTACCGGAAAGAGAAGCATATGAGGTTCAATTGTTCTTGTATCCAAACCATAATAAAACCAACTGTACCATGAAGGAAACTATAAAATAGCATATATTTATGTCTGAAATTGATCCCACACTATCCCTCCCCATGCCATCCCTTGAAAAGATTGTACTAGTTTCAATCTTGCTGGAACATATATATGTAATGGCTAACTAAACAAATGAATGAACAAATGACAACCTGCAAAAGCCACTGAGATCATCAGAAAACAGATGAGATAAAAGGGTGAATATTACTTTAAAAAGATCTAACAAAGAGATCAAGAGCTAATTAAACAGAAAATAATGGTCATAATGTAGTGACCTTGAGAGTTCTCTATTATGTGCAAAATTAGTAGAAACCAACTTGGTGCCTTCATTCATCATCATCTTTTTTTTCAATGGCATCATCATCTTTAGTATTATGTAAATAATGTGTTACAGATCCATTAAAAAACCGTGATGCCAAACGTTCTCAGGGGACCTCATAACATTATAGCAGCTTGTAATTAATGATACCCAGACATGTCATGGATATGACAGACTTGCCATGGATACAGTGGGGACATGGATGTTACACATAAACATGAAGTATCCAAAAGCCATTGTTTTGAAAATAAAAAAAACATATTGCAAATCATTCAAGGGGTTGAATCAAACTTTATCATAATCGTTTTGCGAATAGTAGCTTTCCTATTTTTCTTGTAAAAAATAAAAATAACAAAAAAGAAAAAGAAAATTTTAGGTGTTCATAATCCATCCATTTTCGACCAAAATCAGCATCAATATTCTACGAAATAAAACTCAGATATGATCATATGAAAACATCATGGACATCTATTAATATATGATAGATGGTTTATAAGTGTGGTTAAGTATGTCTAAGACACCAAAAATACCAGTTAAAATAAATCAGTTGCATTTCTCTTGTTCTCTTTAAATAAAAATAAAACCCAAATCATCAACAAGACATGGTTAGGATGTGTCTTTAAGCTAAAAATGTGTTTCATGAAGGAAAAAAGGGGGGAAATGAAAAAACAAATGTAGGAAGAAGTTCATAGTACCGGCAAATTCTACAATACATGCTTGTTCCTTATTTATCTTGAAAGCTCTCTAACACCCACAGATTCTTAAGAAGTTTCGCTAATCACTAGATTAGCCTCTTAAAAATAGAAGACCAATTGTGGCTATCCACCCATCCCACCTTAAAAAATAGCCTAGCCTAAATTGTAAGATTCAATACAAAAAAAAAAGTATCAAATTGTAAGATTTCAGACCTGAATCCTACGATCCACTTGTAATTGGGATTTGTTGTATAGATACGTATTATTTTCCCTATGATACCCACACTTAAATTGTTTGAGTGGTTCGGAAGTTCAGCAATGAGCCGGATACACAATGCTAGTGGGTGGTCTTGTGTATCCGGGGTTTTACCAATGATCAACCATAAGGGGGTCGGCAAGTTCCTCATCATAAAAAAAAAATAAAAATTTTCCCCTACGATTCAATCATAATTCAGAAATTATTTTCAGTCCCCATTTCGATTGGGCATCTAAACTGAAATGTTTTGCCTGATTTGGGATTTCAGCAAAACATTTTGGAGTAACGCTTCAGTAAAATATAAAAAAATGGAAATACATACATATATATGCATAAATAGAAAAATATAAGATTAAAACTTGAAAAAAAGAGGGTTTTATTGAATGGCTACTCCAATCCAGCCCAGTACAACCAATTGCAGGGGAAAAAGAAGAAGAAGAAGAAAAGAAAGAAAGGGAAGATCAACCTAGGCCGGTCAACTGAACAGGGTAGCCCAAGCTCCCAGCCCAACTGATTACAGATCAGCCCAGCCTAGTCAATCAAATAGGGCAGCCAGGCTCCTGGCTCTGCCGATTATGTGAGAGAGAGAGAGAGAGAGAGAGCACTCAGCAGGCAACAGTTCCAGTGTTCGACTGAAAAGTAGAGATCTACAAAGAAAGCACAAACCAAAGGCGAAAACAAAAAAAATAAAATAAAGGAGGATGATGAGGGCAAGTACCTAGGACTGGGAGAAGCAGCAGCAGTCGAGGTAAGAACTCCTCCTCCTCTTTCTTTTTCTTTTTCTTGCGCTCGAGCAAAGAAAAGGGGATTTTATAGGGTTAGGGTTTTTTTTTCCTTTTAAGCTAAAAAATTACAGTCACCCCCCTTCATTTAAAACAATTATTTTTTAAGACGGAGATCCATTTTGGGCAAAAACTGCCACTTCGTCCAAATTCGCAACAAAATGTTCAAATTGACTGAAATGCCTAATTTCATCCAAAACGGACCGAAATATGGGACAAAGTTTTCTGAGTGGTGTTTTGAATTCGTTTTAGTGTCCGAAACGAAAAATCTCTCAACTATGGGTTCAATATGAATCATAGGATTCGGGATCCAAATACTAAGATTTTAACAAAAAAAAGTCAAAAAAACATGAAGACATTTATGCTTGCCTACTTTGAAGCAACCAGGTATCAAAGCTTAGAAGATAAGTTGTGACTCAACAAAAAAAAAAAGGAAAAAAAGAAAAGAAAAGAAAAGAAAGAAAGAAAGAAAAAAGATAAGACTCAGTTCTAAGACCACATGTAAAGGAATATATATTATATACTCCACGATAATTTTACCATGAAAGTACAAAATAGAATATTTATGTTTTTTTGAAAATCAATCACATACTACCTCTTCCCATCCCTGAAAGAGATGCCCATGGGTTTCACCATTCCTGCCATGCCACGAACCTAATCTAGCATGAAGCTATAAAATAGCATATACTTATATTTGGAAGTTGATCACACACAATTGCTTCCTATACCATCCCTAGAAGGGTTGTAGTAGTTTCGGTCTTGTTGAACCAATTATTTAATGAACACATAAACAAATAAAGAAAGGGCAGCATGGAGTATTCATTGAGATCATCAGAAAACTCATCAAATTGAGTGGTGGAATGTCACTGTATAGAAGATCTAATCAAGTTACCAAAGGATAATTTAAATAGTTGAAGTAATGATAATCGGGGAAGGCAACTCGAAGAAATCTATTTCGTGGGCAACAATTAGTAGAATCATTTAATGGTATCTGTAGTTTAAACTTTAAAAAATTGGGAGTTATAATTATCTAATTAAAATGATATTTGGATAGCCCCATATCCTCAAAGTTTCCTGCACATACAAACTACCTTTATGAAGTGGTTGGCATCTCACGTCACTCCACAGGGTAAAAAGTGTATACTTATTAACAGTACACCCCATTTTGCACTAGCAAGATTATATAAAAACAATATAGAAAGCCTAAATAAGAATCAACAAAACAAGAAGAAAGGGATCGGAAGCAACCGTGCAACACTTACTGCACTACCACACTGGGGCTACAGGGGAGTTTGCCCGGCTTCCCTTTGGGCCCGGAGGGATTAGTCCAGCCCAAAGGGTTGGGAACCCTCCGATAGCAAAAAAAAATAAAATGCATTAAGCATAATGTAATTAAGATAATTAAATATAGATGAAATGAATCAAGTATATGTATGTATGTTTTTAGGGTATTTTGTAATGGGTATTGGGGGGTTTGAAATTACCTTCACATCCACATTTTATTACTGCTAAATGAATATTGCAAGTGCAATTTAGTGTGTGTGTGTATATATATATATAGAGAGAGAGAGAAATAGGAGGGTCAGGGCTGCACCAGGTACTATCCAAGCACGGCCTTAGGGCCTTTTGAGGGTTGGGCCCCCTTGTCTGAGGTCTAGATTGATAGGCCTAATTGGAGTGTAAAACACTACTTCCTCCACTATGTTAATCAAGTGTTTCGTGCGTGATCAATGGAGGAACAAACTTCGACTTGAGTGAAATTTAGGCTACTGAGGATTCATTAGGGGTAAGTGCCTTGTAGCAGTTTGGATTAGAAATATTGGACAATACGGGAAAAAGTAGATAGGATCATTGCACCTTATATTTATAAGCACACAGAATTCAAGATACAATATGCATCATGATGATGACTGATTATATTGAATTAAGCAGCTAATGCATCAAACAGATTTTGGTGTTCCAATTAATCATGCATTTTCACCTGTATCGCATCTCTGGTCCATCTCATCATGTATTTGGTCTCCCCTCATCTCGTTCAAGTTCTGAGAATGATAGAGCTTTCTTGTTTCTGCAAATAAGGAACATGCAGGATTAGCTTTGGCCTCTTGTTATTAAATTAAGGAAATATTCATCAAAAGGGAGCTTAATTGTCATCTGGGCAGCAATGAGCTGTGACCAACATACTGTGCATTGAATTTGAATGTTTCATAAATGCCAAAATTAGAACTGAATAATTTGAAAGTTTCAAAGTTTCTGTAGGTGCATAATTAACAGGGTCAGATTTCTTTTTTTGCTGGTAGTATCAGATCACTTATTATGGAAGTGATCTTGTTGACGAAATATGTTAAAACAAGTAACACCATTCAAAAAAATAATGAGAAGTGAAGATGGGACGAGATTATTATGGAAGGCACTATTAACATTAAGTATTTCATTATGCATTTAAAATTTCAAAAGTAAGCTTGTTTTATAATTGCATGAACCAACAAAATGGGATTTGAAGTTGGCCCCCAGCACATAAGCAATCCAGCTCCTCATGTACTAGGGGCAGATTCTTTTCTTTTCTTTCTTTCATTTTTTTTTTCCGTCTATGCTGGGGGAACATTCATTTTATCCACTCTTTGGGGATCATATTTAGCAGCTGAATCTGTAAGAAATAGACATTCAAAGCTTCTGTAACTTGTATGGCACGCTCTCGTTTTACACCTTAGCATCTGTTTTCAATATAGCTCAATAGAATACCATTCACGGTGAATATTGAATCATTTCTTTTCCTATAATACAAAAAAGGTATGGCATCTTCTTCAAGATAAGATATACTTCGAGCACATTTGGCATGTTCCTCATAAGCTCCAAATAAATGGATTTTAATTAAAGGGGAGAAGGGTCATGGGTCAAGTATGGAGATCTAAAAGATACCACCAAAAATGTCAACTTTAATGGCCTTTCCTGAAGTTGTTGACTTTGGCGACTCCTATGGTCATTAAACTTTGGCGATTCCTTGAAACTTCAGAATCTCTTTGTTTCCTTGATCATCACTCTTTTTGTCCAGAAACAATTGTTACTCATTGAAAAAGGTAAAAATGGGAACAACAATGATCCCTTGTAGTCAAAGATCGCTACCCGTGGCTTTCACCCCATAGACCAAAGTTTCTATTCCAATGAATTCCTAAGGAAAAATGTCAAATGTGCCTTAAAAATTGAATAAGTTGACCTAACTGATTGAGTATTTATTGACCGGGGCTAGCGTCATATCAGGCTCAAGTGAGTTTTTCCCTGCAAGAGTAAAATGCTTTTCCTAGATCTAGCTGTGGTTCAAAATAGTGGCTGCTATGCTACTTATTGGCCATAGCGGTCAACGCCGCTACGCTATTTTGAAAATAGCAGCATTGCGGTCTAAAACCTAGTAGAGCCAAGTAATTTTAGTTTTAAACACTGTACTTTTTCCTATTTCTTGTCCTCAATAACCATTTCTAAAGTTGTCTCTGCCCTTATATGGTTTCAAATCACTAAGAAAACATAATTTTGGTTGCTATATAAGATTCAAATCTTTTTGACCATTTAAAAAATTCGCACCACCACACAGCTATGTATCACCCATTGCATAGCATTTTATCCACTGACCCCTACACCTGCCACAACCGCTATTTTGATCCTAGGCTCTAGCATTATATTTGACTTTTGCTGCACCCACAGCATAGTTGTCAATTCCATTCCGGTCCACATTCTGGATTTACCCACAACTAGAACATTTCGGCATTCCAGTCAACTCTGGTATTCTATTCCGGCAAAGGTGCCAATGAAAAATGAATCTATATATAAGAATACCTAAATTTGAAAAAAAAAAAAAAAAAGTTGAACACTAAAGTAATACTAAAAATGCATACTTATTTCACTTAAATTAAACTATGCTTTACAATTGAATGGAAGTATGAAACATGGGGCGGAATGGAGCCCGAATGGGAACCGGAATCGGGACAGGAATGACTGAAAAGGACCAGAACAACCTAAATGGACTAGAATTGGGTCTGGAAACTTTCAGGAGGCATTCCATTTCCACCCTAGGCAAATTTGAGAATGTTTCAGCCAATTCCAGGCGGAATGGAATTGACAACTATGACAGTTTATATCGGCCAGAATGATTGAAACTTTCCATTTCAATCCTTCAGCATAAACGGAATGGGGCTCAAAACTTTTCAGTTTGCATTCTGGTTCATTTTAGCTGATTCTTGTCCATTTCAGTTTGTAGTATGCAGTCTTTGTAGTTCCGCAGCCTGCAAACACAATTTCCACCAGCTTTTTTATTTTTGTTCCCAATATCAATATCAGGAAACATGCATAATTTATATTTTTAATATTTTGTTATTTTTTACTGACGCAGTCAAGGAAAGTAATGATCCCAATTGATGGTGAACCCACAATACCCCGATCTTCAATCAAACAAAAAATCCACACACAAGGAGAAAGATAGAGATTCGCTTACCGTTGATCGCGAAAATCCATCGCTAATGCCTTCCATCCAATGGGAGATACTCAAACCAAGGAGAAGGAAAATAGATAAAAGCGCACACATGCAATTTTAATTAATTTTCATAAAATATTCCAAGACGGCCTCGGTTGTCCCTTTACATTCTTATTTATAATATTGAAAATCCAAAACAATTCTGCTTTCCTAAATTGTAGGAGTACCAGGCTACCAGCAACACTAATTAGAATCCTATAAAGAAAGAAAGTATAACAACTTGAACATTGACCACTCTTTGGAGGAATGGGCTGTCATATCTATAACAGTGGATAAAATCAATCACTAATCTAATAACCTATTTATAACTGAATAGAAGGAAATCAATCCAAATCCAAGAATTAAGCAACTGGATTTAGAAAGAAAGTTACTGCATCATTATTTGCTTTTTTTGCCAATGGGACTAGTCATCTCTTATAAACCGACAGCTAGGCCTAGGCCTGATTTGGGTCAATTTTAGGTGGGTAAAGCCCATTGACCTGCCACCCATTTTTAATAAGCCTGTTGGCCCTATTGGTGCCTACGTCATACTCCTCCCCTAGAAAAAGACTTGCCCTCAAGTCTGCACCCACAATTCGGCCTTTTCTTTTCCGCTTCTTCTTTCTCTTCCACATCCACTTTTGTCCTTTTGGTAGCAATTGAAAATATGGAGATCTATCATGATTTGGTCTGAAGATTGACATATGCTATCCATCTTGCCTGTAACTCAACCCGTAGCAGATCTCGCCGTTGGATCCCTTCCCAAAAAGGATCTGACTAACAAGTCACTAGCATAATCTGCCGAGTGAGGGTCTCAACTTGCATGATTCTCATTATCTGCATAATCTTTCACATCTCCACACTTTAAATTTTCATTTGGCTAGACAACACCCTCCAAAGTAACGACAGTCAAATTCAGAGAGTCCAAAATGTCAATCTGCTCATCACTGACTATTGGAGCATCTTCTTCATAATCTTGATACTGATCAAAGATTATTCTATCATCAAAGTCACGATCTTGAAATATATCAAAGATCTGATCATGGATATCATTATCATCTTCATAGAGATCTCAGATTGGTGTATTAAATTCATCATCATGACCTTCATCTGACTCATCATCGTAAATCGGATCCTCAAAACCACCACCATCCTCCGGTCTATCACCGTAAACTGAAAAATCATCGTTGCCTTCATATGCTAACTCATCAAATAACTGATCTCGGTGTTCGATTTGGTCCAAACGCCGAGTCAGGGTCTCAACTTGCATGCGCAGATTCTGAATTTCCAAATCTTGTGGGTTGGGTTCATTCACCACGTTGCTCTCAACCAATTGCCTACAACCTAGTACTCTTCAGGGAGGCATGATCAGGGAGACGAACTCACAACAAATCAGATCTAAGGACCGATTTACTCTGATACCAACTAACGCAGTCAGGAAAAGTAATGATCCCAATTGATGGTGAACCCACAATACCCCAGAAAATCCACACACAAGGAGAAAGATAAGAGATTTGCTTACTGTTGATCACGAAAATCCATCGCTAATGCCTTCCATCCAATGGGAGATACTCAAACCAAGGAGAAGGAAAATAGATAAAAGTGCACACATGCAACTTTAATTAATTTTCATAAAATATTCCAAGACTGCCTCGGTTGTCCCTTTACATTCTTATTTATAATATTGAAAATCCAAAACAATTCTGCTTTCCTAAATTGTAGCAGTACCAGGCTACCAGCTACACTAATTAGAATCCTGTAAAGAAAGAAAGTATAACAACTAGAACATTGACCACTCTTTGGAGGAATGGGCTGTCATATCTATAACAGTGGAGAAAATTACTCACTAATCTAATAACCTATTATAACTGAATAGAAGGAAATCAATCCAAATCCAAGAATTAAGCAACTGGATTTAGAAAGGAAGTTACTGCATCATTATTTTCTTCTTTTTTTTGCCAATGGGACTAGTCATCTCTTATAAACCGACAGCTAGGCCTAGGCCTGATTTGGGTCAATTTTAGGTGGGCAGAACCCACTGACCTGCCGCCCCTTTTTAATAAGCCTGTTGGGCCTATTGGTGCCTACATCATTTACATATATATATATATATTTTATTATTATTCGGAAAAGTTACTCAGAAGAATTTCACCGAAATTCCAAAACCCCAAAGTACTTCATCTTGGAGGTTAGACCGAAATAGCAATCCAAACGGAATTGATAGCTATGGTTGCACCATGTTTGATACAGCCCAAGTGCATCATAGGCCACAATTTGGCCCACTGTCAGCTAGCCATCGGGCCAACCATAGTGAGCCAAGCGCATTGATGACTGGTCCAGCCAGCCCAATAGCCCAACTATGATTTATTTTTTAGTTTGTTCATTTCCAATGAAGTTTCTTAGATTTAAGATTCTTAGTTTAGAAAATCCCATCTTAAATCTAGCAAGATATTAAAATTAAGATAATTGATTCAATTGATTAAGATATAATTGATTGACATGTAATTAACAAAAGAGAGGATATTCAGCGCTAAGATATTGGCATGTAATCAATTCATGGAGGGAAAAGGGAAATGTTAGCTATGCCCCTACTAGGCAGGACAGACCTCCCTCCTCTATAAATACCATTGTAATCTCTCATTTGTGATCAATGGAAATTTCTCTCTTTTCCTCTTAATGTTGTGAGCAACTGTTCTCCCCTTGTGTGAAGACTCTTTAGGTTGCCAATGGTGATGACTCCAAAGTTCGGGTATCTGTTGTAAATGTGTGGAGACTCCATTTATCATTGGATCCCATCAATATTGCTGCCTTTTATGTTTTTCATTTGCATCCTGTGTCGGATGGAGTTCAAAACATGCAAATTTTAACACATGACATAATCCATTAAGGGTAACAAATATGAGAGTAGGCATCCTAAAGAATGTATTGTACAAAATTAAAATGAACAAGCTAAAAAAGGTACTCTACGGACAGTGACTTTTAGAGCTAGGATTGCTAATCCGGCTTACTTGCTGAGGAACAATTTGGGAGAGTTTTTCTCCTAATAGAAGGCAAGTGAGGGATACCATTTGAAAAATAAAAATCACCTAAAGACAAAAAAAGAATATTAATAAGTTGGGACTGGAGAGTGGACACTGATAAAATTTGCAAGTGTAGAGAACCAACCTTCATGATGTTGTCTGTTTCTATCAGAGGAAAAGTTACTTTCAGATTCCATTAGTAATTCAGCTAATTGTGCGAGTACCAGCAAGCGATCAGTTTCACCATCAGCATTGCTTTCATCCGTGATAGCAACATTATTTAACTCACTATGCTCATTTAAAGGCCTAGTTTGACCCTTGGCTTTCTGTCCTTTTTGTTGTGCACTGCAAGAGTGCTTGTGTTCTTCAGTTAAGTGAAGCTTCTGCTGCATAGTAGAATGACACTGTTTTTCCTGCAGTTCCTCCTCCACATCGGACATCTGTAGTGAGCGTTGCTGCGCAACTTCACACATTTTTTCCTTCTGCGCATCAGAACTTATGACCCTTCGTTGCTGTGAAACATTCTGATGATCGATTCTCCGTTCGTTAGTCATTTCTATACTAGTTGAAGGCAGTGAATGCTGTTTCTCTGTTCTTTTTGTTCATAAATGAACTAGTACCATTTCCCACTTGGCAAGATGAATTCTTGGTTGTTGTTAAAGCCACCTGTGACCTGACAATGTTATTCTCAAAAGGCAAATATTGAAGTTCGTTAATTGTCTTCATGCAACAGTATTACATGTAACAGTACCCATCTTTTGCTACAACATATGGCATGAGTATTCCATGAAATTCTGTCAAGATAACCTGAGTACTGAACTCTGCATGTCATCAACATTACTTAATTAATTTTTCTAAACAAATTATTTAGAGTTCCTGCTGCTGTAACTTTTTGGATTTGAAGTGAATTTCAGAAAATATTCCAGAAGAGGGGGAGAAGCTAAAAAGCTGTAATGCTGAATGTGGGGTCAATTTAGGATTCAAGCATAGATGTCTAAAATCCTCATCAGAACAGTTGGATCACACTCTTACTACGGAGTTCCGCTCATAATATAAAACAATGCAATAAAATTGCTATTTATTGGAGCCTGTTATAAAGACTGTTACAAAGTAAGTTGGGAGGGAGGGAGTTCAGAATTTTTGAGCCAAGAAAGGATAAAATACAAGAATGGTTTTAATGGCATTGCTTCAAAGTACAAAAATTGTAACCAACAAGAGTATGTAGGGGTGAGCTTCATTTTACTCGCAGCAAGCTTGGGCCGGGGTATAGACACAGGGAGCAATGTAAATGAGCTGTACATTATATGCAAGGTTGTGTTCGTAAGATGAACAATGTTTTCTCTCCATGAACTTTTATTCTTCTCATTTGTTCTCTCTTTTTCCATATGTTGTTTTAGATCTTCATCAAACTGAAAATCATGAAAGTCTCACCTACAGAAAAGGATAGATGCCATGGGGAGGCTCATTTACTGTTAAGGACAGTTCAACTTCAAACCCTTTTTGTATTGGGTGGTCATCCTGTCAAAATTGGGTCAAAATTGATAGAATTTTGACAGATAAAAGTTAAAATTTTCTGATGGCCGGTATCCTTCACAATGATCACGTTAAAAAAAAAAAAAAAAAGAACTGACCAACATGCATTTCATGTGCAGAAAAGCAAGGAAAAAGTCAATTACCTTCTCACTCACCAATGGAGTATCACGGGTCTAGATATATTTCTCCTCTTTGATTTTAATATATAAGGGTGATACTTCTAGTGTACTAAACATGCTATTTACATAGCAACGGACACTTTAGGGGTAAAGAGAGAGTTCCTTGGTGCATATTTCTGTGTGCTGTTTTGTGTAGTTTTGGTTGGAATGAAACCACGGGATTTGAAGAGTGTTGTTCTCTTTTTTCTAGAGTAATAGTGGAAAAAATCACAGCGAGAAAAGTTCAAGGGAGTTTGATTGGATGATCTGATTCACAAGTAAACTCTTTTCTTTTATATCAGGGATAGTAGTCACCTAATCGGTCTGTTTAATTTCTGCACAAAATTATTTGGTCTGCGTCTTTCTATCCCGCCTTGCTCTGCTTTCTTTCATCTACTGAATAGCTCATCCCTTGATCTTTTCCATATCTATTTCTTTCTTCCAATATATATCATCTGCTACTCATAACCAGAACAAAAACAATAACAGTAATAATAATAATAATAACGAAGAAGCACTTACTATTCCAAGTTCAGTATGAATGTTTGAACATCATTCAAGCCAGCAAACATTATGCTACGTCAAAATAATCAACTGATTAATATGGCCAGGATATGGAAACTAAAAGGAAAATTTAAATCCCAAAAAATTTACCCCTGCAATCAATTCTTTGTGAGTATAACTACAGCTAAATAATTTAGAATGGACCCACTCGCACATGAATTAACTTATCTGATACGCATCATATGATGACATATGCCCAAGGGTGGAAGATGAAACTTTCCTTAGTGGAGCCACTATATATAAATATTTAAAATAAATAAAAAAAGATTTTCAGAAGGAACCTTCTGTAAAATGAACAATATAGATTTTCCAGGGGGCAATTGTCCTATTTTAAATTGATTTCCTATGAATTCAGAATAGGTATCTATCAAATGAGCATTAAACAGTTGAGATGTGAAGAATATCAGGTGGCAATATAGATAGGACCCCAACTTTCCTAGGATTTGATTTACTAGGTTGTGGCTGGATAACCATTTCCTACCAAAGGGTAGACTATTTGATGGCCCTAAGTGGAACTTCACCTTTCCTCCTTTTAATTTTAGGCCCTTTGATAGGAAGGTGTTGCTTATAATTCCGAGGAAATCATTAACACAAATCAAACAGGTCCCTTAATAGGAAAATAAGGGGAAAATACGTTTAAAAAAATAAAATAAAATACTAACCCTAATCAACTTTAGAATCAAAATCGAAACCCAAAAAGAAATTAAAAAAAAAAAAGCCTGAAAACTCAAAACAAATCCTTTTATTCCCCAAATGACCGAACCAATTACAAACTAAAACTAAAACTAAAACGTTAATCAGCAAGAAGGAAGAAGTTTGGGTTCTATTCATTCCTCATAGAAAACAGAAAAGAAAAACGTAAAACCCCAATAATCTAACAGTATAAAAAAAGAGATGGATACATATACACACACACACAGATATTTTCATTGAAAATGATCATACTCTCGGTAAAAAAAAAAAAGAGAAGAAAACAGCTTCTGATATAAATCCATTTGCCCTTTGATCATCCTCTTATCTTAACGATCTGATTACTTCTAGAGAAAGAACAACAAAAAAATAAATAAATAAATAAGATGAAAAGGTTAGTTTACATGCAAATGCAATTGGAAATCAACTCAACTCAACTCAACCTCTTCCATTTCAATAAATAAAGAAAGAGGATGATGCGATGCGATGCGACTAATAGTTATGCGAGAAATCAATGCAGATGAAAGGAAAGGGACACTCTGTCATCATCGGCATGAAATGAAATTATCAAAACCCTAAGTGAAGGAGGAGTAAGCTGAGAGAGAGATGGAAACGAAAGACGTACCAACAAAAACCGAAAACCAGGAGGACTAGTCTAGGGCTCTCTCAGTCCTCACGCACAGGCGCTCGGGACAGCGAGGAGGAAAATATTCGGACTGGTCACTGGTGGGACTGGGGAGTCTCGGGGGCGTTTTGCTTCTTCTGTATACGAGATTACGACTACGTGCGCGCTTCTTCGCGTTCCGCCTTGTGCTCTGTCACCTTTCCTTCACGCTGCCTGCTGCAATCTTTGCTTTTGCTGTTGAGCTTTCGGTCCCACCGCCACTTCAAAAGCATACTTCATTTCGGCATCACCAAACATCTCATTTGGCACCTTTTAAACCTCAATCAATTTAACCTTTGCTCTCCCTCATTTTATTTAGGGCTTCTTCGGCAATTCTTATCTTTACGAAGCAGCTCTATACGATATATATCTGTTTCAAATTAGTAAGCCATTGATATTTTAAAAATAGGCCGTTTGGTAAGATACATGTAAAAATAAATCTAATGGTCTTCACCTTTTGTAAATATCTCAAAATCGGTGATCATCCGGCGGTTGAGATTTTATCTGAGACACGTGTTCCATGTTTTAATAACTATGGGCGGTTCGGATCATCATTTAGTGGCATTTAGTGGCCTAGAATAATTTATAATTCATAAAAATCGGACTGACAGTAAGTAACATGAGAGTGAGAGCTTGTTTACATCTAATGGTTCATGCTTTTTAACAAATAGCTCAAGATCTATATTGAGTTAACACCTTAAACTTGATCTCAAAGTTATCTGTAGCTTTCCAAAGAGGATGGACGGTTTAGATCTTGATTGTGGGGCCCACAAGGTCCAAAAATCCAAATCCAACAGTCTAACTTTCTTTACAAATATTTCAAGATCCGTGATCATCCAACGGCTGAAATTTTGTTTCATGGCCATATTTGATGTTGTAAAGATATTTAACAGTTTGGATTGTGATTATGGTGCCTAAATTTTAGAAAACAATGAGGAAACTGGTAAGTCCAAAAGTAGCGTTAAAATCACTGTAGCCTTAGTCTTTCCGCTTCAAACTGATATGTCTGTATGAAATGGCACTGATTTCGAGGCTATGTGAAATAGAGGTAAAGTCTCTTTGTACATTTTCAAAAGGAGGTCAAATAAAAGCTTTCCAAATATTATAAAACTGTTTAGAATCAGTTTTAAGAGAAGTAGAGGAGGGATGTAGACATGCCAACAGAGGCCCTTAGTCTTATTTAAAAGTACTCTTTTTATCTTGACGTAACTTTTTTATTTACCAATAAAGTAAAGTAAGTATCGAATCACTAATAGGTAAAATAAAAGTTGCATTTATTTTGTACGGGGTAAAGTGAGTTGTAAAGTAACCATTTTACTTTGTCTCTTATGAGTTCTTTTTTCTTCTTTTACTTTACCCGAGACTCCAACACACACTCTTATAGACGCAAGATGTCCCAGCCAAGTGAGTTCCACCACCTTACAACGGGCTAAAATAGTTTGGCATCGTTCTCGTATTGTTTATAGTTTTGTACTCAAATCAGGTTGTACTGAGATCAGGTTGTACCGAAACTATACTCTCCAGATCTTGTTTGGCAACATTATATTAAATTATTCTGTTGAAAATATGTTGTCCATAACTTATTTGGTAACATTATAAAAGTTTTACTCTAAAGAACGGAAGCAAAAGAATCATAGGATTTATAATGTGGGACCCACCTTTTATTATTTGTAGCATTCTATTATTGTCGTATATGGGATCCACTTATAAAATTATAAGTCGGTACCACCTTTAAAAATTAGAACACGGGGCCCATATTTATAGGATTTACAACATGGGCCTACTTTATAGGAATTATAATGTAGAGCCACCTTTTTGTAAATGTAAATACGGGACCCACCTTTAGAAATTACAACATCGTACATACCTTTAGAAATTAGAATATAAGCCCACATTCATAAGATTTACAATGTGGTGCCCACCTTTATAGAATTTATAATGTGGGTCATCTTTTGATTGATTGTAAATTCATGACCCATGTTTAGAAATTACAAGTGGTGCCCACATTTAGAAATTAGAACATGAGGCCTTATAATGTGGTCCTACCATTATAAGAATTATAATTTGGGTCCACCTTTTGTGATTGTGACTATGTGACCCACCTTCAAGAATTACAAGTGAGGCCACCTTTTTTGGGATTGTGAACATGGGGCCTACCATTAGGATAAGTGAAAGAATTTGAAATCTTTTTAAATGACCTATTTAAAATATAAGAGATAAGTAGGAACCAATTGTATCATAAAGTTGTTTCTTAAAAAAAATAAAGATTTTTTTGTTCCAACTTTCTTATGCCAGTGGGTTAAGATCTTGAGATTCCTTCGCGTGAGACCAAAATTGGGAACAATAATTTACATTAACCAAATATGTTTTTTGTAGCCTCATCTCGTGGAAACATGAGAACATCCGAATGGCACGATGCCAAACACACCCAAGATGTCCCAGCCAAGTGAGTTCCACCACCTTACAACGGGCTAAAATAGTTTGGCTGCCCAAAAAAAAAAAGTTTTCTATCAAAACAATATATATATACACACACACACTAAAATTTTAAGAAAAAAAAAACGAATACAATATCTTCGAACATTCATGAATCCACGTCCACATCCAAAAATGCCATCCAAAATCTCTAGTCCTGTGGAGAAATGCACTTTCCTTCAAATACATTTCATGGTCCACACCAATCTCATCTAATTTCTTCTTGTTTAGACCCTGTCAATGGCTGTGGACCGAGTCTCTCAACCACGTCATATCTTTGGCTTTGCTCGAGCCCCCACCCCACTTACCCAAACTGCTCAGTCTAGGGACCCATTTGGTTGCTTGGAACAGAATATATGAGAATTCATAATCCATAGGGCATAGTACTCCAACAAAGGATTATTAAAAATGAGAGAGGGTCAAAAGATATAAGGCATAGATGCGAGAAGTTAAAAGGATGAAAGGTTTTTTTTTTCCATTGAAGAGAAGAATATTTGATGATCATTTTTTTTACTCTTCAACTTTAACTACTTAAAAATACAAGTTTTTGCATTTCAATTACATGAAACAAATGGGCCCTATCTTTATGTATATTTCCTGACATAAAATTTTCCCTGCAGCCGCTCCTCAAGAAGGAAAACACGTGCATTGCAGTGCCAGAAAAACTTCAAGAGGGAAGGTATACCATACTAGCATGCCGGATTGAATATCGTGCAGCAAACAAATACATCGCGAATGCCTACATGTGAAAATCTCTCTGATATTATTGACCCAGCCCACGTAAACAATCACGTGTGTGTGTGTGTTGGGGGGGGGGGGGGGGGGGGGTGGTGTGGGGTGTGTGTGTGTGTGTGGGGAGATGATCAACAGGTATGCCAGAAGCATCCAGCCAAATGAATCCCTGTGTTTGTCTGGCGATCCTACCATTCAGGGGCTACAAGACAACAGATACTCCTGCAAGAAATTTATAGAACACACCCGAATGCGACAGACAACAAAGCAAACAAATTTCCAAATATAAGTACAAGGGTGCACATGTTACAGGGTCGAGTGCCCAAGGGATATGTACTATCAGGTCAAATACTTCAGGGATACTCTTGTCAGCTAAAAAAAAGATGAAGAAGTAGTACAACCATAATAAGCAAAAATCAATCCATAAAAAGTTGTAATCCTGTATCAGGACAGCAAGCCATGCAAACAAGTTACAAAACCACTGTATCTTGTGATCCAAAAGAAAACAAGAGAGAAAAATCAATTCTTGTACTGGTTAGGGATAGTCTAACCTCTACTAATAGCAGTAATGCATTGCAATATAAGCATACTGCTCTTTACTCCAATCATTGCATTCCATAAAACCCAAAAGAAGATACCAGACTCCTACAGTTTCCTTTTCGATATGCTCTCTCTCTCTCTCTCTCTCTCTCTCTCTCTCTCTCTCTCTCATGAAAAAAGGAAAAAAAATCTCCTATATACCAAAGAGCTGAATGCACTGATGTGTGAATAACAGAAGTTCTTTTTTGCCTTTTTCTCTTCCGCGACTACCATCTATAACATTATCACATTAAACAGATTCAACTGTGGCATTCAAACAGTCACGGGTTGCTTCTGTGCGAAGGCCAGACCCTTTTCAATGCTAGCCTTCAGCTCTGGCTTAAGGGCCTCCAGAGCTTTTTCCTCATACTCAGTCAGACCTTGAAGGTCAGCAGATATCACAGCTTCAACACCTTTCTTCCCGAGTTTAATCCTTGATGCAAAAAAGGGCAATTCAGTCAACTCTGACTGAACATACGAGCATTCGTACACATCCCCGTCTCCATCGAGAGCTCGGAGAGAAGATTCTACAAATCTTGCAGCCGCATATGCCATAGAGAGTGTTGCCGATCCTGCACCTGCTTTTGCTTCTACAACCTCTGTCCCAGCATTTTGAATTTTCATGGTCAACTCTTCTACTTCTCCATCCAAGAAGCTTACAGATGGTTTCATCTTCGACAGCAATGGCAAGATTGTGATTCCAGAATGTCCCCCAACAACTGGGACATCCACATCAATAAGCTTTAAATTCTTCCTCTCTGCAACAAATGTGTTTGCTCTAACAACATCAAGTGTTGTAACACCAAAAAGCTTTTTTGGATCATACACACCCTTCTGCTTGAGAACCTCAGCTGCTATAGGTACTGTAGAATTTACTGGGTTACTGATGATGTGGATGAAAGCTTCTGGGCAGTTATCTGCAACAGCCTCTACCAGTGTCTTCACAATATTGGCGTTGATGTTGAAGAGGTCATCTCGAGTCATGCCTGGCTTTCTTGGAACTCCGGCAGGTATGACAACCACATCCACATCTTTCAAGGAATTGGCTAGTTCAGAAGGTCCTGTGAAATCCAAAACCTGTGAGGGAGTATTGCAATGGCTGAGATCAGCAGCAACTCCTTTAACATTTGCAATATCATAGAGATGTAATGCTGAGACAAGTGGGGACATCTTGATTAAAAGTGCCAAAGGTTGCCCGATCCCTCCTGCAGCTCCCAGAACAGCCACTTTGAAGGATGAAGCCCGTGGCTGCAGGCGATTCCGGAATCTTTGGCTTTGCTCTCTTGCTTCTGGGGCAAACGACTCTCGAAGAGCAGCGTTTCTTTCCTTGCCCAAGAAGGATGTCTCTGATTGACAGCTCACTGAACCTGCTGCCTTGAGACCACTGAAGCCCCTGAGATAATTTGGAGAATTGGATTTCATGCCATAGGGCTTGGATTTTGACCCCAAGGTCTGGGTCCTCTGGGAACCATAAGAACCAACTGAACCAATGGAAAAAGTTGCCACTGTTGTTGCGGCCATCTCAAAATGTCAAGACCGCAGCTGTAGATACCAAGAACCCATAATGAATTATACAACCAAGCACTCCACAAGTAAAAGAAAGAAAAGAAAACCTTCATGGTCATGTATGCAGAAATTGATAGGATTCTTCTTTCATCTTGATGTACATGAAAAATTCTAAACTGACCTAGACAAAAAATACATAATGATCCTTGGTACAAATAGAGCATTTGGCAAAAGATATGGTGATTTAAACACCTTTTATTTTTGGTGGTGGTGGTGGTGGTGGTGGTGGTGGGGAAAGAGAGAGAACACAATGGCGAGCTTGAATAAAAGAGGTACATGGTAACTCTTAACACAATAATAATACAAAGAGTTGTGCTAGTGTGAGCATGTGAGAAAACCAATCAATCGCAATGACCTGATGACTACTTTAAAATCTGACATGTGGCATGCTGGTGGTGTCCAACAGTTTTTTTTTTTTTTTTGCTTTTTTTTATTCTTATTATTATTATTTTTTGGCATTTGGCATTCGCAAAATCAGCCCCATTAGTCATTCTTAGTCGTGATCTCTTAAGCAGTAAAATGGGTAGTTTAAAGAAAAGGCAATGAACGACTTTTTTTTGGCACGAAAGGCAATGAACAGTTTAGAATCTCATTCCAATCATGTGGCTCACAACATCAAAAGGGGATGTTTTTCCTAGATGCTTAATACATAAACCACCTTTTCTATCTGGCGGATCCTTGGATCCAACCAGCAAGCCACATGTCAATTTTGAAAATTTGGTAGGTCACAACTAACTGGCTGTCTCATCGTCTTTTTTACATAAAGCTCTGGCTTCTTCATTAAGTTGAAATAATAATAAGTTAATAATTCATACATGTGAATGCATATCTCAGAACCCAAAAATATTACCACAAAACTGTCCTATCTCCAAAACAGAGTTTTAACTTTTAGTTCAGTGAACATAATTCTTTAAAGAATTCGAATCCAAACAATCAAAATCTGCTAGTCTAGGACTTTATTTCATTTCAGCTACCAAAGAGTTCACGCATCTAAATTGAGATCTCAAAACATACAATTTCGCCTAAAATGAACACAGAAACCAAATTCTAATTCAGTTTCATGAACCTGAATTAACATATCAGAAAATATAAAAAAATCTACTTCAAAGCCTATAAATGGAGGTTTTACATAAAACAAAGAAACTATAGAACACAAGCATAGAAGGCAAAACCTATAGGTAGTTTCGAAGACCATAAAGATATTGAATGTAGTAGTGAGGAAAGACATTTAAAAAAGTGGAGTTACAGTAGGACAATTTTGAATTGGGTCTAGTGGGAAAGTGTAAGTGCATAACTCACATAGACAACCATAAATAGATGGAATAAGGCCAGTTATGGTGAAGTTGATGATCCTTGATGGAAAAGTGACAAGTAAAAGGGTAGTGTAGAGCAGATACTGCTTTTCTTATGTTCATTTTTAGGGCATGTGTGTTGCAAAATACTAGTACATTCTTTTTTGGGGTGTTTCTTTTGTGTCTTCATCTGGTAGTAAACAGTTATTTTAAATGGTTAGTGGTTTGGAGGAAAAAAGATCATGTAGCCCACCCCAACATGGGAGGGACTAGGCTTTGATGATGATGATAGATTGTTAGCTCTCAAACTCAGCCTTCGAGAAATCCTCATTGGTTACCTTTTGAACAGGACTCTTTTTGTGCAATTCAATGGTCGACTCAATCTTCAAACCCCCCTTGCCCTTGCAGTTATCATTGAAGAGGTTAGCCAACTTTCGGGGGATTTCAACACTTCCTTCCACCATATCAAGCGTTCAAGGAATGACAAAGCAAAAAAGCTTGCCAAAGGGGAAGTTCTTAAAACTAAGTTGCATGTTTCTATTTAGTTTTTTTTTTTTTTTTTGGGGTGTTTTGGGTTTTGGGGAGCGGGGACAGGGGGGTTGTTGCCACTTTTTTGGGATTTAGTTCTTTCCTTTTTTTCTTTTTTTCTTTTTTTGGTTGGTACCTATAAGTTTTGTGTGGGCTTTTTGGAGTTTAGTATATTTCTCTTATTCTATAGAGTATGCTTTGAGCAATGAATACAATCACCAATTAACAAAAGAAAAAAAATTTGATGATGGTGCTCTTATCTCATTGTCACCAGCAAGTCTCATGTTCCTCAGAAGAGAAACCTTTTATGGACTTCAGAGAGTTTGTGTATATCATGATAATGAAATCATGTGGGATAAGACTAAGATGACGATGATATTGAAATCCTGTTGAAATCTACTGAACTAAACTTTAAAAAAAAATTCCAGAAAAAAAGATACTAATTGTTTCAGTTTCGGCACTTCTTCAAAAATATTAATTTAGATCTCGAAATAAAAAAAGACAACCAACCATAACCTGCAAATCAGCTCCATGTTTCATTTTCCGCTGCATAAAAATCAATGCATCTAAAAGGAATCTCAGAACATTAACTTATGCAAGGGAAATATACACACACACACACACTATTCGCGAGTTTAAGCAAACTCAAATTCAATACTCAAAATCTAGATCTCAGAGCATAATAACCATATCAAATGCACTCGAACTCGATCAAGCCAAGAGACAAATATGTCGATAGATTTGTGGTTTGCGTATTTATTATCATAGATCCAGTGTGTTGGTGACTGCACTGCGCCCCCATCCAATCATCATATCTCGAAACACAGAAAGATAACAGAGATTTGAACCTAGAACTCAGAGCATCAGAATGTTATAAAACGAAATCTACAAGTCCAATGTCCACATCTCATTTCCAGCCAGCCACTTTTAAGCTCACACAGTCAAATCCAGCTCTCACACAAGACGAGATTTTTCCACGAAATATCAAGTCTTGAAAACATTTGCAAATGTTAATCTGAAATCCGGAAATATGAAAATGGGGATTCTGCTTTCTACGAGAATAACCCAACGGGCAAAAGGAGCATAAAAGAGGAATGTGAAATACCTGGAAAGAGATGATCTAAGCCCTCCTCCTCCTCCTCCTCCTCGCGCCTGTCTTCTTGGCCTCTGTGGACTCTCCCTGAGCGATTGATTCGTCGAAACCAAAGCAGGCGAAGGGTTTATAACGGAGGAAGGGACATTGGATCTGCGGCTGAGATCATTTGAGAGGATCGGTACATCGTTTTAATCGAGGAAGATCTCACGTGGTATTTTGGAAATCCGTGATGGCGTTTGGACGTGGTTGATAAAAACAATTGCGAAAAATAGAACCGCACCTAGATTTTTCCACCTCCACCTCTTTTCTTCTCCTACTCTCTCGTACGCACATAAACCGCAGAGGCCCTTCCGTGTGTTACCGCAGAGAAAATTGCGAAAAGATTACCTCTACACCGAAAATGAAGTAAAAGGTCGAATTAGGGGGAAAAGATAAATATATTATATATAATAAAAAATATATATTATTATAAAAAAAAAGATAAAAACTTACTCTTTATGCCGCTGAACGACAAAAAGATATTTTACTTTTTATACTTTCTTCTATTTTCTCTTGTTCTTTACTTTTGTTTACTATACAAGTAAATTACTAAATGACTGCTCTAGTTCACTATGTAGGTAAATTACCAAATGACTGCTTTACTTTTTATTTGTTTGAAATAAAATTTGAGGAATTTCCTCATGTGATCAATATGACGGATGGCCCACTTTTAAAATTTTATTTGAGAGTTAAGTTACAGCTATATAAGGGGTGGGTGTTAGGGACGATGATTGACTTGGATTTTGAAAAGGCGGGCCCCATCATAGTGGAGAAGGGCGTTGCATTGTAGTTATGTTCCCTTAGCTCCAATCTAATAATATTTAACAAATTTCTAGATGTTATTGTGTATTTATATCCATTGGAAAGTATAGTAACTTTTTTTCACATTCTTCTTTCCATCTCATGACTAAAGAGGCCCTATGGTGGTCGATCAAAGATAGTCTTATTTTGGCAAAACTCAAATAACTTCTATAGAGGAGGATGAATAAAAAGCTACAAAAACATTTGGTTAAGGGTTTGAAGGAGCACGAGTGATACAAGGGTTTTATGTTTTAATGCAAAAAAGTGGCAACGGATAGCTTGACTGCAAGCCAAACTTTCAGGGTGAGACCAATAAAACCTTTTCTTTTCCTTTCATAACAAAGTGCCTAGCAAAATCCTCTTAGTCCTATGATCAACAAATCACTCTGTGAAAAATCTTTCAGTAGTATATATAAATTTCTATATATTGGTAAAAGAAAAAGCCAAAAAGAATAAAAAAAATCTCAAACAACGAGCCCCATCAATTGGCAAAAAATGAAAAAAAAAAAAAAAAGAAGAGATGAAATCAGTCCAGGGAGATTGGAGCAAAAATGAGAAGAGTTTTTAATAAATGACAATTGTTGAAGTCACGAACCTCGCTGCCAAGCTGGAAAATCTCTTCTGTGAATCCAAAATTTTGAAATACTCGGATGCCCAAATACAAAATATAAACCGCTTTAGATCACCTTATTTGTTTGATCTATGATTCTAAATTTTAATTATTTAAAAAAAAATTATTTTTGTCGATTTTAATTCAACAGCCTGAATGAGTGTCAAATACAAACATGTGCCAATTTAATCAAAATTCCATTTATCATGGGAGGCGCTTGTGCCGGGAAAACACACATATATATATATATTTGGGGGGTCTTCTTATGCATACTTCCCTCACCAGACATTTCCATTATGGGAAATTTTTAAGTACAAATCACCTTTTTTAGTACATAGGGTGAGGTACTTTGTACTTGAAAACTTTTTACAATAAAAGTGTCTCTCTCCAAAATGATGAAGAAAATATGCATAAGAAAACCACTATATATATATATATATATATAAAAGCTGCTTAACAAAGAAAAAACAATAAAAAAAGTCAAATCTAACTCTTCAAAAAAATATCTCTACGCCCCGTTGAATCTGGTAGCAGCAGCTGGGACCATTTCTCATTATTATTAATGAAGCCATCACGGTCACGGTGTGAGTGTCACTGGGACAGCCCCTCGTATCATAGTGAATCGTAGTCCGTCGCAAGCGCAAGACACGGGGACATTTTATATTTTTAGTCAATTACAATATATTAGATTTCTTTTCTTAAAAAAAAAAAAACAAAAAAAAGAGAGTCAATAGTAGTACGATACGAAACGGAGACCGTTCTTCTCCATCTACACTTTGTACGGGCCTGCCTGCGAGAGACAACTTTTAAGAGTTTAGACTAGAAAACATCTGAGGTCCTGTAGCCGGCAACAGCTTCCTCTTCTTTTCTTTATTCTCGATTCTCCTAAAAATCCACGCAATCTCTGTCTTTTCCTCTTCTTCTTCTTCTTCTTCTTCTTCTTCTCGAATCGACGGGCACCCACAAAGGTTAGGTAAGTTTTTTTTTTTTTCTCTTTCTCCCCAAAAAGCATATTCTATGCTCTCTTAACTCTTTTAATGGCGTCGATTTGAACTAGATTTTGTGATATTTTGTTTGTTCTTCTTCATCTAGTGGACTTTGGGTGGTTCTCCGAACAACTCATGTTCTGGAGGTTCCAGATCTGGTTGGAGCTTGATATTTGTGTTTTTAGTGAATAGAATGGAGTTTTAAGGTTCTGTTCCAGATGACTAGTTATTTTTTTCCTCTTTTTTTTTTTTTAATTTGTTTATTTTATGATTTTATTTATTTATTTATTTTTTTTTTGCATTTTCTTTGATTTTCTGATTTTGATTGGGAATTGGTGACTGTTTGGATATTCGTTTGAGGTCTGCTGGAAGTGAGGCTTTTGACTGGGTTGAATTGTTGTGAAAATGGAGGACTTGGAGTGAACAGATGGGAACGTCTGCTTGGAGATCTCCATTATTCCCCCCTCCCCCATTTTTAAAAATCTAGGTCCTGTGATCCCGGTCGAGATTAATGAAATATAATTATTGCTTGCAGATCATACATATCATGGTTTAAAAATATGGTTGCAGTGGTGTGAAATTGGCCTCTAAAGGCGATGGGTCACGGTCAATACATACCGGCCCTTTGTCTTGTCAATCCAATATCCAATCATATTCTTATGTGTTGTCCACTCAAGCATTTGATTGATACCATTTGTTTCTGATATATTGTGTGCAGTGCTCTTTCAAAATTTTTCTTGGTGGTCAGTGAAAAGATGTCTATAGTTGCACAGCTGGAATGTTGTCTTGGAAATGTGCTGGAGATATGTTTCTGAAAACAATTCCAGAGGCACCGACTTTGGAATCTTGACAGGGAGCATACTCGCATAGTTTGCAGTCAGTGAGGTCTACATGCAAATATTGGATGTGCGGAATAACAGATCGTACTGTGACTTACCGAAACAAGCAATTTGCTCTTCAAATTTCGGACTACACATGATTTGCAGCGAAAGATTTTTATTATTTTCCTTAAAAGTGCTTCATTTCCTTCCTTATGTGCTTGCGAGGGATTGAAACTTTCTTGCTGGAAATAAATTCCCAGATATTTACATGAATGGCATTTTCTTGTCAAGAATTATGTTGTACTGATTTAAATATTCAGGTTTTAAGCTGTAACCACAAGTGAAAGTTCAGTTATCAGAAGATGAAGAAGTGGTATGGAGGTGTTCTGATAACATCTCTATTTCTGTTGTTGGTCTTGAGATATGGTTTGATGAAATATCCCTTTGGGCAAATGTCAGTTTTAGGTCCTTTCTCCAGCAATATCTCAGAGCATCTTAATTTGGAACATCCAGGGCTCCCCACTGCTTTTCAGAATCCAGATAATAATTCTCACGTGGTTTCAGCTGATATCTTGGTGTCCGGTCTTTTTGCTCGAAGAAATTTTTCTGATGAAGAAGTACGAACCCTACAGACATGGAACCATTTGAATCACTTAATTGATCGTTCTGAGGTTTTACCTCATGCTATTGAGGCTATTAGAGAAGCCGGAGCTGCATGGGAAAGTCTTATGGTTTCTGTTGAAGAGGACAGATTGGTTGGCTCCGCAAATGGTAGTGGGCATGGAAAGGCGAAAGAGAAACCATGTCCATATTCTCTTCGTTATATGAATGCTTCAGGGCTTTGGGATGGTAGTGGATATAGATTACGGACACCTTGTGGTTTGATTCAGGGTTCTTCCATTACTATCATTGGCACCCCAAATGGCCATCTTGGTAACTTCCGGATTGACTTAACTGGAACACCACTTCCTGGGGAACCAGATCCTCCCATAATCTTTCATTACAATGTTCGGCTTAGCGGTGATAAGATTACAGAGGATCCTGTAATTGTTCAAAATACATGGACCCTAGCTCAAGATTGGGGCACAGAGGAGAGGTGTCCTGCTACCCCTGAGAATAATGAGAAAGGTAGTGCTTTATATCTGTGTTTATTGGCATTTTACTGGTGAAGTTTCATCGTATATTGTTCAAAAAGAAATTTGTTTGATTAATTGTTTTATAGTTATGCTTTTCTTTTAGACTGGATGTTTTATGGTACACCTTCAATTTGGGTTGGTTCTAATCTCTTAGTAGACCATTGCTTTGTCTTTGATTTTGTATGTGTTTAAGAAATATTTGATAAGCATTTAATGGCACGGTTTCCTGACCGTGTTGGTCAGTTAGACTCGGTCATTGTTATTTAATTATGAACATATTCATTCATAATAATTGAAAAGAATGGTAATTTCATTTTGTAGTTCTCACTTAGGTATATTTTAATTTCTACCATTATACTGATGTGATTCTATCTGTATTTTAGATTAAGTAGACCACCTGGCTGACTAGGCCAGACAAGGACAATTCAACCCCAGTCTTGATTTGACCGCATGAGTCTACCGAACTTTGACCCAACATCTAAATGAGCCCCACCCGATGTATTCATCCGCTCTATGACCGGGACTCTGCTTGTTCAAGCTCGTAGTCCATCTGCCAGTTGAAAATCTACCATACTGTCTGAGGGTTGGAAAGTCCTTTGATGTTATATATGGCCAAAGTGTTGAGGGAGACCCTTGTTAATTCCAGCCCCCATGCGAGGCCCACCTGTTATCAATTCAACACCTTCACACTTCACATGAAAAGCACATTTTTTTCTTAGGGTTCCAAATCATGAAACTTGAGGTCCTAAAATATGGATTGGGAGGATCTAATAGTGGCCACTTTTGGCATACCCCTAATCCATAGTTAGACTTTTCTAGCCATCACTCCCTTCTTGATTGGCATGCATCTAGGTGGGGCCTGCAGGGGTTGTATTAGCTTAATAATGACTGGGCTCCCACTGACTATATATAGGAGGATCCCATAGGCATCAATTTTTATTTTAGGAAAAGTAAGGTTTTGATTTAAATTGTTTAATCCAACTTCCAATGTTGTATGTATGATAAAATGCAAATTGACTGCGTGAGTTCATGAGGGAAGGGTTTGAAATTATTACGTGTCTCACAAAAAGAATGCATGCCTGATCAGGTCATTTAATTAATAATGGAATGCTTAATGTCCGGTTTGAACTTTCCAGTCATTTCTAATCCAGAGGTCATTGAATATATGGTTTCCTTGTCTCTTCCTAACCCATAATTTAAGCAAACAGCGATAAGTGGCATTTGATAGTTGATACCAACTCATGGTTTTCCCTCCAGATTGTCTTGTACTGATGTTGATTTATATGACTAAATCTTGAGATAAAGGGGATTTTTTTTTCGTGCATTTGAAGGCTTCCGTCCAAGAGTTAATACTATCAATTTGAATGAAGATTTTGATATTTGTTAACTAAGATATTATAAGAAAATATATATTTTATAGGATTATAATGTGACTAACTGTACAAGACTAAGACCATATGCATCGCCATGGACAATTTGGCAGTCATCATCTCATATATTCTTTTAGTTTTAAATTGAATAGTTATTTTATGCAAATTGAATATATGTTTTTATTTCTTCATTTCTATTCATTATTTTGCTAGCATATATTCTTTTCTACCTTTATTCCATCATTGCTTTCTCCTTACGCTAAACTCTTTTCCAGTGGATGAATTGGAGAAGTGCAACCCTATGCTGGGTAAAGATGATAAGTCGTGGCTTCCATCCATTAAATATTCAAATGGATCACAACGTCCTCCACTGCCAAAAGAAAATGCTAAACCGAGACAATATTTTCCTTTCAAGCAAGGATATTTATCTGTAGCCACTCTCCGTGTGGGAGCTGAAGGAATTCAAATGACAGTCGATGGAAAGCATATAACTTCCTTTGCATTCCGTGATGTAATGTCACTCACACTAAAACTATTTTCTTCTTCCCTCTTATCCCCTTGCTGTAGAAAAGATGCCTTTTGTACTTATATTTACTTCTCTGGTGCTTTTAGAGTTTAGAGCCATGGCTTGTTAGTGAGGTGAAGATTTCAGGGGACTTGGAGCTGATATCTGTTCTGGCCAGTGGTTTACCCACGTCAGAGGAGTTGGAGCATGTCTTTGATTTAGAGATACTTAAATCAGATCCTTTACCTGCTCACAAGCCACTGGATCTTTTCATTGGAGTAGTTTCTACAGCAAATAATTTCAAGCGTAGGATGGCTGTTCGGAGAACATGGATGCAATATGATGCTGTGCGATCAGGAGCTGTTGCAGTGCGTTTTTTTGTTGGGCTGGTGAGGATGGAGTTGTGTAGTTGATAGTAGATGTCGTCGTTTGCATTGCTGTTATTTGTTGTTGAGCTTTATGTGGTTGGGCCTCTACATATCCGCACTAAGGGGTTGTTTGTCTTTTATGCATGTCATTGGAAAACAATTCACATGTGCAAATGATGCATGACATATGCAAATGATGCATATGTGTTTCATTTCCCTATGCAATTGAGTCCCATGTAAACAATTTCCATTGTATGCCATTTTCACATGCGAATCTCAGTGGAATCAATGCTTAACCATTCTTCTCAAGTTTCTCAAAATCTATGATGAGTCAAGACATGACATTTGACCCCCAAGTTGTTTTTAGATTTCCAAAGACCGGATCATGATTTGGGGCCCCACAGAATTAAAAAAAAAAAAAAAAACAGATTTACTCTCATTTATGCATCACGTGTGTAATTGGTCCAACAAAACATGGGATGCGTAATCGTTATACATGACCATTTACATATGTGAATGGGTGCCAACCAAACAACCTGTTAAGGTTTTAAATTCAACACTGTCCTACCTGTCAAAAGATTGTTTAACTTGTATTCTTAATATTGGGGCCACTAAGATGTTACATAATGGCAGTTATTTTGTGAAATTAATCTAATTTTCATCTAATTAAGAGCAGGCTACATCAACACCTTTAGATTGAGTTAATAACAACTCAAGGACCAAAGTTTGTTATATTGGCTAGTGACAATATGTAGAAATTCGAACAGTTGTTTCCTTATTACTTGTGGTCCTTTCCTGCTATTAAGAAGGCTTGAATTTTGAAGGGATTTGGCTGGCTTGAATTATTTTCGTTTTGTTATTATAATGGTTTTATTGTCATTTTATATTCAGAGGATTGTTTCCTTTGCTTGTGTTGGAAATGTACTTCTTGAACTGAAATGTGAAGATTGTGGTATCTCACAGCATAAAAATCAGATGGTGAATGAAGAACTTTGGAACGAGGCAAGCACATATGGAGACACTCAGCTGATGCCTTTCGTCGACTATTACAGCCTTATTACCTGGAAGACTGTTGCCATATGCATCTATGGGGTAAAAATTGGTCCTCTTTTCTAAATTGCAGTTCTTCTCAGCTGCACTCAAATATTTTCTAAATGTAGTTGTTTGCTTAAACAGATGGAAATTGTATCGGCCAAATATGTGATGAAAACAGATGACGATGCATTTGTGCGTGTGGATGAGGTTCTTGCTTCTTTAAATAGGGTAAATGCAACACATGGGTTGTTATACGGTCTCATCAATTCAGATTCCCGACCCCATCGAAATACTGACAGTAAATGGTATATAAGTTTGGAGGTAAATACTCTATGCTGTGCATCTTTTTGGTTCTAGTGTTTCTTAATTAGTTTTGCAAAAAGAACAGTTTCAAAAGATAAATTTAAAAGAAAAAGAGGGGGCCAATTGAGTAGAATCAAAGCACAATGTATGAGACTTGGATTTTGGTTTAACTTGACCTAGTAAAAAACTGATACTTAGTGCTGCTTTTTTTTTTTTTTTTTTGATAACAATAAAACTTTATTTCACCAAAACAAAAAGGAGCAAAGCACAACGAAAGAAAATCAACAAAAAGAAAAGAAAAAATAACTACACATTGTTATGAGACATTGTTGAAGTTACTCTTTGTATTCCTTAGTTTTTGTAGCTTTTCTAAGGAATCTTTTCCAAGTTCCCACTGTAATTCAGCATTCATAAACACACCAATCACCATTAAAAAAACAACACACTGATCATTATATAACTTGGATTCTTATCTTAGGTTATGACCATTGTAGAAACCAATCATCGGATCCTTCTTTTATCAGTTTGTCACTGAGCCTCTTCGAATCTATCTAGGGTTGGCTATATAAGTTATGCTTTTCCACTTATTACTATTTGACTACGTTCTTGTTGCCCCCCAATCCAACATGATGCTTCTTATTACTCATTCTGAATATTTACTGGTCTCCCTTTTTTTTAGCTCCTTTTACTAGTATCTCTTATACTTTCGCGAAAGGTCCTTTTCCAGTCTTTTATTTAAATTTTCGTCCATATCAAACATCACCATCAAAGCATTGTCCAAACTATGTTGAGGTTAGCTGCATGAGTTCCGATTCTCCAAATGTTGTTTTCTCAGAATTCATGTTTGAGTTGTGAAAAAACTTTTATGCTGGCTGTCACCTACCTAAAGCAACCCTCTGTTACCCGTAGGCTTGGAACCGGCAATAAAAACTGGCATAGTTTAAACTGGTGGAGTTTTATCCCTATCAACCATTATTCCTTATTTTTCTCCTATTTGGATTCAACTGTAGTTTCCTCTTTTATATTCATTTTTAATTCTTTTCGTTTTGTTACTCTTCACATCCAATTTGGGATATGTGCATATCAGCCACATCTTTTGTCTTCTTTTCTTTGTTGCCTAGCCAGCTCGATATAACAAAGTGAGTCTAATTGCTATCGTATAAAGATGCCCCCTTGACTGAGTGGTGCTCAATAATTCCTCTATTCTTCTTCAGCTTTTCTCCACTTTGCCTTCATTGTTCTGATCCTATCTGTGACAGCCCCTGTAAGGCTTTTCTCTGTGTAGTTCCGTGATTTTCTCTTATTTAACAAAAACCATTATCATGAGAAATCTATAACATGCAAACTAGAGACCAGATCCTGTTGTGTAATGTTGGTTAGTTTTCATTTAACCAGGCATTGTATGGATTGTGGACTGCCCCACAATTTTTAAATGGACCCATCACATTGCTTCCGAATGAGTTAACAACATGGCCAACCTAGAATTTGCAAATCACATAATTCATGAATTCATGGGTGTTTGAACGTGTCCTCACTCAGGCCCTCAGGACCTGCAATTCCATGATTCATGGGTGCTTGAATGCGCCCTCAGGTCCAAATGTGATTCAATTCAATATTGACAAATCACATTTGGGTTGGCGTCAGCTTTTGAACAAAGCGTAAGATGACGTGTTTCACAATAAAGTTTGTATTCCTTTGGTGCGACTGATGTGCATGCTGAGTGCTGACCAATTTTCCAATTTTCATTGATGGATCGGAGCTGCAAAATTGAAAACTTGTTTGCCCAAGTTGGGTTGGTCTTTTGGATCATTAGTCTTTGCACTTCCACAGAAGGCTTTATTATTTTTCTAGAGCTTTATAAAATGATTTTTTCCATTTACTTCATAAATTGCTTGTGCATGTGAAGGAATGGCCTGAAGATACTTATCCACCTTGGGCACATGGTCCTGGTTACGTGGTGTCACGAGACATTGCAAGGGCAATATACAAATGGCACAAGGCGGGGCGGTTAAAGGTATGGATAGGTTCCCATTTTCTCATTCTAATTTTTTCATATATATTGTTCCCCACGACGGGCACACTTTTTAACACAGGCATCTATCTTCTTGTCACTAGGAACCTTGAGGAACATGTATTTACATCTGCATGGTATTTGTAAGATGTTTGCCATGTAGGGCAATGTGGCACATGATTGTCATGATCATACACTAAATGTGCTGGATTGAACCACATGAGGCATGAACGCATGGGAAATGACCACCTTGTACATGAATGTCATTTGGCAATTGCTCCTTGACTGTTCCTTCTTCGAATGTACCTGTGTTGGATAGGGAGGTCTTGTTGGGAAAAAGGATTATGCATAGAAATCCATCAACTATTATTAAAATTTTCCTCTTAAGATTTCCGTAACCGTTTGTGTGGAAGGATGTATTCACCTGAAATTAATCTAAGAGTTTAGAACACCTGGACATTTTTAGCAAAATGTGGCAGCTTTGGTTGTTATTCTAGCATACAATTATGTGCATTTCACTTATTTTCTTCCTTTGAAAGCTAAAATTGGTTGGTTGACATGACAGATGTTCAAGCTAGAGGACGTAGCTATGGGCATATGGATAGCAGAAATGAAGAAGGGAGGGCTGGACATTAGGTATGTGAATGAGGAGAGGGTGTACAATGAGGGTTGCATTGATGGCTATGTTGTCGCACATTACCAAGAGCCTAGAGAGATGCTTTGCCTGTGGCACAAGTTGCAGGAAGAAAAGGTAGCTAAATGCTGTGGCTGACTAGCACCGTGGTTATAGGTGGGCCATTCCAGATCATGGAAAAGATAACAGTGAACTGGGGTTTTTAAGTATGACGACTAAACTACAGGAGGGGGCGCTAGCTAATACCGGGCTTTGACGAGAAGATTTGCTTTCATTATCATTGGAACTGACAAGGGCTTTACGTGGTGGTGAATAGAGTTGGAAGGAAGAGATGGCGCAGGCTTTTTGACTAGTAACTATGCTTGATGTAGAGTAGATATTTTTGCCCTTAAAAGTGCAGGATATATATATATATATTATTGGGTTTAGAGAGTATTTTTGTGGTAGAATATCCTGTGCTTACCTTATTTCATTTGTTATTAGAAGGGGCCCATTACACTAGGATACTGTTTACAAAAAAGAGGTTTATATATGAAATGCCTTTATTTCATTCCTTTCATCCACAATCTGTTGCTTGTAAATATCGTTTAGTTCTGTTTTTCTCTCTCTTAACTATTCCTAAATATAAATCAAATAGATGGCGACACACACACACCAAAAAAAAAAACCGTTTAAAAAAGAGGAAAAAGTATCATGCTTAAAATCCAAAGCTAAATGCCCTTTGACTGGACAATCAAGGTTTCCTTACCATTTGAAATTTGTGCGTTTTAGTGGGTCTTGTGATTGTGCCCCTTTGACAGTGAGGAGTGCATCGGCGGTCAAATTTCGTTTGTGACATCCACAAGATTTGCTACGAGCGGCAGCGTCGGCATCATCATCATCATCATCGGCACTAAACCGTCAGTACTGTAGCCATATAATTCCTGCAATTCCTATTTTGGTCATGACGGATGTCATACTAGATAGAGAGAGAGAATCTCTAGGGCTCTAGGGAAGCAGCAATTCATCAATAAGTTTATAGCGTCCTCAATCGTTTTCATAAATAGTTAAACTCTAATCAGTAACACATACATACTTTTACTTATGCATTAAGAGAGTCGATAGAACACTCTTCCTGACAACAATTTGAGTCAAGCAGCCATGCACCCTATGCCATATCTAGTGTTGGGGAACACTAGAAACAGGCCACTGCATATGATCCCTACCATCAAGGGAAAGCTCTCCATGACCTCGTCCATCGCTTTCTCATGTCCCGGAAATAGGCAATTTGTCACTCGATAATCCGACAAGGCGATGGCCGCGAAAACCAACACAGACATCAATGCATGCACAAAGTCCACGAACCCGACCTGGAACCGCTCGTCTTTCGGGACCTCCAACCCCATGCCTGATTTGAAGACCGCCAGCCCTCTCGGCGTCACAAACCCATAATATACCTTGCCATCTGGACCCCGAAAGCTGTCTGTGAAGTGAAAGAAGAAACAGGAGATGGCACAGAGGCCCAATAGGACGTTTATCATCATACTACTCACGGGAGAGCAAGTTCCGTCGCCGGAGACCGGAGGGAGGAGCATCTCGAATGTGAGGAGGGTGCCCGTTGGAAGGAAATTCACCAGCATGGATGTTTTTGAGAGGGTCTTTTGCATTCCTTTTGCCACCACTGCATGCCTTTTCCGGCCATGTGTCGGAGGCGCCAATGAGGGAGAAGACGGGCGTGCTGTTTGAATGTAAAATGCACTTACAGTTTGAAGGCAGGAAACAATACTCTTTGTTGAAGTTATTTAAATTCAGAGATCAGCAGATGATCAAGGCTAGTGTTTAACACTGTCCTTAAGACAAAATTCGCCCCTACAATGGTGCTAATAAGTCTTCAGTGGCGTTTTGTCTCCCAGGATACAATGATCATACACACAGTAGCAGCACAACAAACTGTGTGACAGTCGAACCAATAGGTGCAGCATGACTCTCTCTTCTTGACTCTGAATGATGACCCAATGCAAGTGCAGGACAGTTGAACCAATAGGTGCAGCAGGACTCTCTCTTCTTAACTCTAAATGATGACCCAATGCAAGTGCAGAAGCAGCGAAAAAATGAAATTGTGAAAACAACATGAACGAGATGCATTTATAGCCTGCAATCAGATCTCTTTATATGGGCTGCATCTATTTAGAATAATGACCGTTCACTGAACAGATGTTCCTCTTCTTTGGACACACCATTTCGGATGCGAATGGGTATACACCTCTTGGATACACCTCATTTGGAAAAAGAATTTTATTAAATAAAATTTCTCCAAAAAATAATAAATGGGTAGTGGGCCGAGCCAGGCCCAACTCACACGTGAAGCCCAAGCCCAAGCCCAGGCCCGAGCCCGGCCTGGTGCGGGTTGGAGCGGCGCGCGCGTGTGTGGTGGTGACCCCACCTTGGTCTAGGTCCTCTCTCATCCACAAAAGTGGAATGCCCCATTGGGGCTGATCCTATACTACCAAGGTAAACATATTTATACCCAAAGAATGTTTTGCTCTCAAGCAATGTGGGAAGCAAGTTCACCGCTACCTTTTGTTTCCATATTTAACATGTTCAAGTAGTAGTGTTTAGGAAGCAATTTCTCATTCACTTCTTAATGGATTAGAGCAACCCAATACATGTTCTTAAACTACTCATGAAGTAGATTACATTCCATGTATTCCCACCTAAAAAGATAAGTGGGTCCTACTTTTATTTTGGCTCAAAGATGACCAAAATAATGGGTTCTCTAACCATTTGTCCAACATGATGCTGATGGCCTATCGGGAGCACCAGCAGCAACGTCATAAATTTTGATTGGAATCCCAATGGTTTGGTCCATTTCCACACTGGCCGGTATTCTGAGGAGCAGAAGGACAGAGTCTGTAATGTTGTTGATGATGTGGCTTTATATTAGTTATACATACAGACATTGGTGGTGTGGTGTGGTGTGGCGGTTTCTCTTCAGTTATGGTTTAAAATTTGAAATTTAACGGTAATTAACCGCTTTTCGGCTTATTAGTCTAGCTCACTAACACCTGTTAATAATATTTAACAACGGAAGCATCTCAAATAATATACAACTAGTACCATTTCATTGAATATTCCTATTTAAAGTTAAAGGTATCAAGTTATACAAAAGACATATACACATTAGAACCAAAGTAGGGATTACAAAAATTACCCTACAACCCTATACAAAAGATATCTCTAATTGTTTCTTTGTATCTATCTAGTATGACCCACACAAAAAGGAGTCAGTCACACTCTACAATTCAGCTCTCAAAAGAATTATCCACATCCCTCTCCGGTGGACAACTACATAGGCCCATTATCTAGTCACTTATCTAATCCTAGAGGAATCTTTTCGGTCTCCTCTTCTCCAACCTGAGCCTCCTCAGGATCGGAAGCTGCACTTGCGTTCGTGACACCAAGAATAGTATTTCAATACGACGATTCAGCAAGTATAGGCATTAATAAGGAAATACATAATGTATCAAACGAATTAAATGACAATTGATTAACATATGTCAATATAAAGTAATAACTAGGCACTTGTGTAAAATCGAATAATTCATGCTTCATGAATCAAATGAAGAATAAGACAAACTAATGTGACTACTACATTGAGCTCATCATCTCAATTAGAGAGCGAATCTAGTTGGGATGTCACCAGCAAACAGGCCAAAGGCTAGCTGGTTAACCGGGTTTGGAATTCTGGTGCCCCAGATGACCTACTGTAGTAGTCTCGAATATTAAACTGAGTTTATCCTCATCGGGTATCACAAGGTCAAAACTAAGTAGTGCTGACTCAATCGAATCGAATAATAATCGAATTTGAGTAAATTTACATATTTTGTTCACAATCGAATCGAATAGTAATTCCATATACACAAAACTTACTCAATTCAAATTCCCATCGGATACCGAATAGTTGTATAATAATTGTAATAACGAATTGGAAAATGGATAGTCGAATCATAATGCAGCTAACTTAAGTAATTAGAATTGATATCAATGGAGACATCTAATTTCAATATGAAATTCGATTTAGAGAATTCAAGGTATCTTATTAGCCAACTCAACTATTACCCATAGTCGCTCACCGTCCAATACATGATAGTTTTAGGAGGATCAACATACTACTGTCTTGTTTTACTGTCACTTACTATAAGGAAGATACGTTGAACTTCTAAACCAACCCTCATGGCATAGTATTAAACTAAAAGAAGGAGGTTAATGGTTCCATTCTAAAGTCATAAAGTCTTTGAGGTCTTAATTACCTAATGGTTAAGGTGTGCACCATAATCATGTAGTAAAGAGGGTTAGGGAGGGTTATTAAAGGTTAGGAGTGATACCTCACACTTTTGATTAGGTCAAAAGAACCCAAACCATCTCAGCTTCAGGTTTGCTCGAGCGGTTCCATATATGCTCGAGCGGATGTTTCCAAAAAGGTGGTTGCTCGAGTGGCCCCTCTTGTTCACTCGAGCCATCCCTTTCAGAGAGCAGTCTGCTCGAGCGGTCCCTTGTCCTCTCAAGCGGACACTCTAGATTTACATAATCTAGGGTTGTCATGTGTGCTTTTTTCCATTCCTTTCTCAAACTTCTTCTAACTTCTCCTAACATAAAACCTGCAGCAATGACCCTCCTTGCTCCCATATTCAACACAAAGTATCACTAATACATCTACATCAATTAACTCAATGAACTAATACCAATCATACATTCCATTAAGATCCTAGAATTATCAAATAAATAGAATTGTTTTGAATCAATCAATGAATGACAACATGCACTTCCAAATTAAGCGTATACTTGCCTCAATTAAGCTCTTCAAACTTTTTCTCTAATCTTTTGCTCAAATGAACCAAAATCCCCATATATCAAACCACAAATACACATAAAAAAATGCTAAGGAATGTTTATGCATGACTACAAGAGGGTCTCTTGGCTCAATTTCAACTTAAAAACATAAACAAGAAGGGTTTTGATCCTTACCCTAGCAAGAAATCCGAATTTGAAGTTGGGAAAGAAGATAGTTCATGGAAAACAAGATAATAGAAGGATGAAGAAGATGAAGATGGAGAAGATGAAGAGATTTCCACTCCTTGCCTCCAAATGCACAAGCAATCACTCTCATTAGATGACTTGAAGAGGAAGAAGGAGAATGCAGAAAAGGTAATGAAAAGGCAAACATGGGTAAAGTCGTTCTTAAGGGATAATGATGTCCCTTTTTGCAAAGAAATCCACTAAGTTTTGTATATTTCCAATTTGAGTCAAATGAAGATCCACTTCTTCAACAGTTAGTCAAATGAAGTGAAGGTTGATACTAAAATCGATGTACTCGTCGAAATACATGCAATGATATCAAGATGACGTGCATATGATGCAAAATGAAAAAACCAATAATTACGAAAAAGCCCCGATTCAACTCAACCGAGTCAAATCAGTTACAACTTACCTTCCTATGACTCATAATCTAATCCAAAGACGAAAATAAGACTAATTACTTTAAAATAGCTTAATTAATATCTAAGTATTATTAAAGTAAGTAAAACCTAGTTAATCAACACTAAACACCATTATTTTGGGTCGGGGAGTTACACCTATCATCAATCCAAAGCTTCTCACACACAATTGCCTCCCGAAATTTGCTCTTGTACCTGTTTTGCACTCTTCTTCGATTGTGATCTGAGGTCCCACAATTCACCTGATCAAGACTCAAGAGTAGTATTTGGTGAACCGTAATAGACAACGTAGGGCAGGCTCAATACAAATACAAGTGTACTTTTGAATGCGAACCGGGTTACTTTTAAGCACTCCCTGCAGGCACTCACCTTTCAAATCCATGCGTATCTCTGTCTCTGTCTCTCTCCATTGCATTTATTTTTATTATGATTGACTTTCTAATCTTAGTAGGCAGCAGGCAAGGTTTCCGATATTGGGAGTGTGCCACGGGCCTCTTATCATAACAAAATATGGTTTGATGATTTCAAACCCTAAGTAGTTAACATTACAAAATATTATTTAAAAATATGTATGAATTTTCCAAAAACACGTCAACTTGTCGTGTCTTTCAAAAGATAACATATTCATATCTGAGTTTTTGAGAAAAATAATTTTATATTGAAAAAAAGGCATATGATATTGATATTTTTAGAACTTGTTGCACAAAAATGATTTAACTATCATAATTTTTAAAGTAAAATATATAGATAACTATTAAGCAAAAGAAAGCGAAGGAGGGCAAAAAAAAAAACCACAAACCCGACACCCCACACACGTGTGCATGTATAGGTAGACTCAAGGATATGTTTTCTCATAGACTTGTTCTTGTTTTACCGCCGCTGAAGCAGCAATTGGCCCGGCTATTGTTTCATCGATCCATCGTAACAGAAAATCAACTCGTATCAATCAATCGAATTTGTTGAATAAATAGTATTAATGATATAAATAGAGACAGATATCTACAATATATTCACTAATTTAGAACTAGCATGTATGATTCGTATGACCATGCTTGTTGAAACGTAAGAAATCAAAGTATCTTGGCCCTTGCTCATGAACAGATCCAGAAATAGATTGATTATCAAAAAAATTCTGGTAAACCACTGATTCGTCTGGCATCTACAACATAATTTATATAATTCAATTACTAATCTTCTAAACCTTTGGTATAGGTTCAAATCCTATTGGACGCAATTTATTTCCATCTATTTTTGTAGATTGCTATGTCAAGAAACATATTTTGAATGATTCGAATCGGGGCCATTTCTCAATGATTCGTCTTGTACTTAAGAGTGATCAATTTTTTTATTTGTGTACTGACTCCGAATCGAATTATTTGGGATTCGGAAGTGAAAGAAATCATTTTATCTACTCATAGTGGCCAAATTGGCGTATTACTAAATCACGCCCCTATTGCCACAGCCGTAGATATAGGTATTTTAAATAAATATATATATATATATCTGTGTGTGTGTGTGTGTGTGTGTGTGTGTGTGTGTGTGTGTGTCTGTGTCTGTGTGTCTGTGTGTCTGTCACATGTGATGCAGACCTGAATGCATGTTAAACATAGAGATAAGAGGGTGAGAAATTTATCTATGTAAGAACTAGAGATGCCCCAATAATATTCAGCCTAATCATATTGTCATAGCATGCATTTTTCAAGCCTTAAAACATGAATGGTAAAATTAGTTAAAAAAAAAAGAGTATATCATTCCCACGGCGAGATACCAAAGGTGAAAATAGGTCTTGATGGGGGTTGAATTGATATGATATGAGAATTATATAAGGAATTGCACATATAATTAATTAACTAGCAAAACAGGCCCGCACTAAGCCCTGGCTTAAAAATAAGAATATATTCAATGTGACTATTTTTTTAAGATAGAAATAAGAAGAAAATGTACCTAAAATAATTTATATATATATATATATCATTTACCATTTTTAAAATTACATTTATCAAGGTTTATTTGAAAGGAGATGTCCAAAAAAATTAAACAAATTTGCAAATCAAATTTGAGTTTATAAAAGTTCACATATTTAAAATTCTCATGTAAAAATGCATAAGAGTTTTTAAAATGTGGAACAGATTGTAAAGCAAATATAATAATTTCTTTTCTAGAAAACAAAAGGCCAATTTGGGGGTCGGAGCAGGACAATACCAAGCCTTGCCCAGCCCTCATATGCACATATAATTAATTAATTGGAAGTAGTTTCGTGTGACTATAATCCATCTGTGATCTAAGTTGAGCCAACTCAGCAGATTTTCAAATTATTACTCATGATTTAAACATGCTCGAAACAGTAGTTTTTGATCGATTAGTATAATAATATATCATCCTGGCCATCCAATCTATGGTGATATGAGCAGCCCACATACTTGATTCGCCCAATGGGAGGTCAAGTTTACCAAATATCATTCCGAATCTGAAATCCGATTGGCTAAGAAAAAATGATCTGGATCATTATTCTGTAAGTGGCATGTAAAGTTTCGGTTAAGGTCACCGATCAGTCTTAAGTTGGTAGCCAATATGAGTTAGAGAGTGGCTCAACCACGTTGGGAAGATGGTGAGGTGTTGAATAAAACCACCACAGCTTGAGTGTCTTAATGAATAACAAAGTAGCAAAACTTCTAGATCTCATTTCTTGCAAATCCTGATTGAGCCATATATTTCTCATCAAATCAAGCTCTATTAGTGATATTCAAGATTATGAAGTCATTTTTTTCAATCAATTTTTAAGGAAGTAGAAACCCATGTTTAACAATTGTAAATAACGGAGGACTTGAGCCATCTAAGATCCTCGTTTGTGAGGATTCTAATGTTGGGCACCCTACCCCACATAGGACATGGAAATCCTCACCTAGAAATGGGAAAGTATGAAATCCTCAAATCTGCCAATTTCTCACCTGTCATCATACAACACATAAGAAATCCAACATGGGACTATTTAGTCTAATGATCACTACATTCACGTTGAGGTAGGTGCGGTAATTCCTCACTTGACCCACCAACCCAATCTGAAATGGACCATCATCTTCTTTGGGGTTTGGGTTTAACCTTTGTACTTCTTGTTTCGGTTCAGGTAAAGAATGTTAGGGCTAGAATTGAGTCCATAGTTTCTATTCAACCTTACTACCCGAGTCAACCCATTTGATTACTCTTTAATCCACCAACATGACTTGAACCGGACCTGGCAATGGAGGGTCTAGGAGGGTTTGGGTTGACATTTATGACCCCATTAATAAAGGGAGAGGTTGAGGCTGGCCAAATATTGTTACATGCAGTGGTCAACCCATTGCCTCTCCTAAACTGCAGAGAAGGGGAGAGACGAAAAAAATGGTTATAAAAAAAAAAAAAGGAAAAAAGGACAAAGTTGAGTAGATTCAGGTGAGTCTTTGAACTCAACTCAATAAAGCTTATCAAATACGTTAGTTGGGCATACAAGGCGCAAGACATGGGCCAACTCAAAACAAGATGGCGTCATGAAATTAAAGGGAAAAAACTGCACCTGCTTTCAGGTAGGTTTGAATTTGTGAAGGTTGGTGCATCCAACTTCCTCTACTCTCCTTCTATACTTGCCAACATAAACCTCCAAGTCCAACCTTTCCTGCACAAATTTTAGCCAACCTCCCATACTTGTGATCTACTCCAACTTCTAATTTTAGCACTTATTGCCCAACAAGTTTCAAGTTTCCTTTAGCACTGGATTGATAATTGCTATGTGCCTCAATATAAATCACCCCAACTTCTATTTAGGCCATTGTGACTTTTGACTTGGTAGCCAGAGTTGCTAGAAATGGAGGTCTCAAAGGAAAGAAAAACAATGATGGCAATGGTGATTCTGTTGCTCTTTGGACTAATGACCGAGCAGGCCTCTTGTAAAGTTGTGCAGTTCATCTTTGGGGACTCACTTTCAGACGTTGGGAACAACAACCGTCTCCCTCGGAGCCTCGCTCAAGCGTCTCTACCCTGGTATGGGATCGACTTCGGGAATGGAATGCCTAATGGGAGGTTCACAAATGGTCGCACCGTCGCTGATATAATTGGTAGGTGTTCTTGATTCGCTAAGACAATTTGATTGAGCCTCTCATTTTTATCATCTGTCAACTAGTACAAAGCTCATGTGCAATTCAATCTAGCATTGTACTACTTGATTTTTGTAGCCACATTAATTCAATTGTCTTGTGTTACTTAAAAATGTTTGAAGGTGACAAGATGGGTCTCCCAAGACCACCTGCATTTCTTGACCCATCAGTGGATGAGGATGTGATACTACAAAATGGGCTGAGTTATGCTTCTGGGGGGGCTGGGATCTTGAATGAGACAGGACAGTTATTTGTAAGTTTATCTGACATGCAATTCTTCTCCATATAATATCAGCGATCAAATATTTCAATTAATCTTGTGTGAGTAGAGATACAAGAAGCGACCTTCACTTTTTTTATACTTCTTGGGCAGTTGCAAAGATTCTCGCTCGACAAGCAAATTGAGCTATTTCAAGGGACACAGGCCCTTGTAAAAAAGAAGATTGGTGAAAAGGCAGCCGACAAGTTCTTCAGAGACTCTCGCTATGTGCTGGCTCTGGGCAGCAATGACTTCATTAACAACTACCTATTTCCTGTCTACGCTGATTCATGGAAATACACAGGAACAGGCTTCATCAACCTTCTAATGACAACACTTGAACAACAATTAACAGTAAGAGACCGCACTCTCGAATGGGCTTGGGATCCAAAATTGTATTTGAGGCCCAACCCTTCTCTTTAGGTTTCCGAGCTAGCTTAGTGATTAGATCTTTTAATTAGCCCATTTAGATATAAATCTGGAGGCCAATTCATTGGAATGTCAAATGGAAAAGGACATGGGCTAACTATTTTGACCCTCTGACCCAACTCATATGATAAATATGATGATATGAAAGGACGGAGATGTAGCTTTTATCTGACACAATCTGATTAGACGGGTTGGATCGGCGCTGATTGTTTAGAGGATGATTTGATTTGTTCGTTTTTTCAGCTATTGCATAGCCTTGGAGCTCGTCAACTAATTTTCTTTGGGCTTGGGCCCATGGGCTGCATTCCCCTACAACGCGTGCTGAGTACATCTGGGGCCTGTCAGGAGAAGACAAATCAACTGGCCAAGGACTTCAACAAAGCTGGAAGTCAGCTACTGCTGAGATTGTCCAAATCCCTTCCAAATGCATCCTTCCAATTTGGAGATGCCTATGATGTTGTGGAAAACGTAATTAGCAATCCGACTAATCATGGTGAGTATAATAATAAATAAAAAAAAGGATGATGATCATCATCATAAAATATGATTTAACTTGTATGACTGAATATCTTTTAATTGGATGATCTCACAGGCTTCAACAACTCGGACGCGCCATGTTGCTCACTGGGGAGAATTAGACCATCTTTGACATGTACTCCGGCATCGAGCTTATGCAAAGATAGAAGCAAATACGTATTTTGGGATGAGTATCACCCTTCAGACAAAGCTAATGAGATCATCGCCAATGAGATTATGTCTAAGATCACCTTTTTATCTGTCAACTCAACAACACATACGCCTTCAGTGCCACCACCAGCCCTGGCTCCGTCACCGGTCTAATGTTATGTGGAAGCTAAAGTACATCTTTTTTTTTTTCCTCTCTTTCCTACTTTTCTTTTCAACAGTTGTATACAAAGTACAAACAGCACAGGGACTATCTGAATTAATTCATGTATGGTTGGTTGTAAGCACCCGTAATTATATATATATATATATAAGCTAGTATTTTGGTTGTTGATGTATATGCTTCGGGTTCAATCCAATTCTCCTCCTATTGCTATTGATTAATCAAATACATCATCCTTATCATCAAAAGCACTATTCCAACTATGTTGGGTCAGCTACCATGATATTAAGTAACAAGCCACATAACAACCTAAAAACTGAAGCTAATAGGTGGAAGGCCCAAACAGATATATGAAACGATGTCCAAGTTAGGACTTTGGCGATGTAGGATATGGGACTTCCGAGCAGTACCAAAGTCTTAATTGCTTGTGCTCTTTTGCCGTGGCATGCAAGGCGTTCAAGGCGCCGTGGGCTTTGGGTTGAAAGGGATGAAAGGATCAAACTTTCTCTCTGTTGCTCCTTCAACTATCCTCCCAATTCTCTAATACATATTTCCTCTGGAAGAGAGAGAGAATACATGTATGGGTTGGGTGACAAAACATGTAGCATCAGAGGCATTGACTTGTTGGTGTTAATCCATGGCAACACGGTCTATGACATAAAGCCAATCTAGTTAAGTCATACAATTTATTATTAAAGAATGGCAAGTTGATAATACAGTCAGCAAGAAGATGTTCTGTGGGACACCCCAGATGCAGCCATCAATCTTCATCCAATAAGAGATGCACATATATTTATAAATCTTTGGTCCACTGGATCCTCTAATAAGGCTCGGTCACGGATGTAAATCATGGGGCTCCTCATTGGGGCCTATCAATTAAAAGTTTGAACGGAAGATAAGACAAGCCTCACAGCGGCTCTCTGATCTAAAGATCAATATCAGTACATTTCTTAGAAGATTAGAATCTGTAAAATCACAACTATCAAAAATCTGGTCAATAGGTGCACTTTGAATATTGAAACGAAAATTAACATCCGTTGGGTATCTTAGAGAGCAAGGGAAAACACTAATTAATTTATACCTCAATGACCCATTAACAACCACTAATTTGAGTAATGTGGAGACTAACCTTCAACTCTTCTCTTTCCCTCACATTTCCTTTTTTGTTTTTTTTATTAACAAATGACATCCTTGGAGTTTTATATGTCTTGACAACTGCCTACAAGTTGGCACCTACAAGTTAAAGGTGATTGTTATGGTGCCTTGCAATGGCTATACTTTCAACAACTTGGCTTATCGTAGAAATTGTTCTCATTCCACATGGATTTCAGAAATGGTATAGCCTTAGCTTCTTCATCCATCCCCTCTTACTCTTAGTCTCCCAGATTTTCATGTGGATCGATCATCTAATATTTCGATTGTCGACTTTGGTTGTATGGTCTATGATTTTAAGGGCCTTTAGATTGTTAAGAGATTGCGTAATTCGCATGCTTTATCGCGGTGAATCAGAGGATTACCAAGTTATACAAGACAATAGAAGGTTTGAAGTTCTTGAAACCATTTGCGCAATTCAAAGCATTGTTTTACATGACTGCGGTAGAGTACTTCAAACCATGGGAGGAGCAGCAGGAGAGAAGGAACATGGGTTTCAAGAGGAAGAAGATAAGAAGGAAGAAACGGGCGACCATATTGAAACAGGCGACCATATCGATGAAGATTCCAACACTGATGAGTCATCTTCCATTGGATTTAGTAGCTTTGAATCCCCCATCAGGGAGAGGAGAGTAGAGGATGAAAGAGAAGAGGTAGAAACTGATGAGTTTTATAACAAGTACATCGAAAGGATGGAGTGGTTTGATCTACTTAATTATGAGAGAACATGTGGGATAAGTAAGTATTCCTTGATTCATTTAGCTGGAAGGGCCATGGCTCATGGCACGATCTATGGTCCCAACTGTAGGATGGCATGCTCATGTGCTAATGGGCTGCTTTCAACACTTACCCACTTGCAACTTCATCTTACATGATTGTGTTGTTTCTCTCTCTCTCCCCTTCTCTTCTTGTAAGCATTACTTTTTTGGTTTATATATGATGCAGGTGCCATTTTGAATGAGCAGTTGGAGACCTCAAGTTTGTTGGGGAGAATGGAACCCATGAGTTTCTCTTTCCCATACATTAGTTGGAGCAAAATGACCAAAAGAAAGCTTATAGGGAGTTTAGAAAGCGATTTTGAGATGGTGTATGTGGCACAGTCATGCTTGTGTTGGGAGGCCCTTCAGCATCAATATAGGAAAGTTGAGGCACTGGCATCCTCTGCTTCTTTAGGGGGTGCTTTCTATGACAATGTGGGAGGAAAACTCCAACAGTTTCAGGTTTTGCTGGAGAGGTTTCTGGAGAATGAAAGGGCCGATCAGAAAAGGTTTTGGAATTATGTTCGAGGAAGATTTTCCATGAAAAATCTTCTACAAGTTCCAGAGATTACAGGTACAAGACTTTCTCCAATGCTTATCCTTTTGGTTAAAATATTATTCTTGATCCTTTTGAAATTTAGACTTGGAAGCCATAGAACTTTGACCTTTCTTCAAGAGTGCTGCAACTGGGTTCTTAATAATAAATTTATTACAAGCCAATGGGACTTGAATAGAGAAATATCTGTCCTTTTGAATTGATAAAAAAGGTGAGTAGTCCTTATAAAAATCAAATTAACCTTTCAGTGCTATGCTCATCACAGCCATGATTTTGTCCTCAAACCAATGTATTTGTTGCAAAGACAAAGGGACATGATCCAACTGCTACCAAATTAAAAACCATGTCAATTGTCATTCATGTCAAAGATTCCCAGTGTATTAGTTTTACATTATTTGTTTATTTATTTTCCTTGAAGCTTACCTTTGGCTATAACGGGCTATTTTGACAGGAGAATTGGAATATTTTGATTGGTTTTATACTGAATTGGAAAGGTTTATCTAGTTAACTTTCTACTAAATCAATGTCATCTACAGGCTACGTGGAGAATGAGGAGGGAATGAAGCGAGACCCGGTATTTTCTAGAGAAGCGATGAAGGCCATAGAGCAAGCAATCAGAACTTTCTGGGTTTTCCTAAAGACAGAAAATAAAAGGGCTTCATGGAAACTAAACAATCATTTATGGGCACATTCTCAAGTGGAAGACCCCAAGGACTTGAAGAGATTGGATGACCTTAGAAAGACACTCCTGAAGGTTAGATGAGTTTGTGTTTTCTAAACCATATTGAATGAAGGTTCATGCATTTGGATAACCCTAGTTACGTGTACTTCACAGTTGCTTTGGGTTTTTCCTTTTTTTTTTTTTTTTTGCATGACCAAGTACAAGTAACTAGAGTTATAATTTTTTATGAGTGCAAATTCCAGTGGTTGAAAGGGACTGTTGACGAGGACTCATTTTGGTATATACATAGAAAAGTCCCCTGAATCCCAGAAAGAGAGAGTGGGGACAGTCATATGAACAAATATCAATTACTTGATTTTCATATGACCAAAAAAAAAAAAAAAAACAATAACAGTCGTAGTGTCAATTATTTGGCCGAGCCCACTGTTTTCGTACTTGGTGATCTGTGGAAGACATTGATCTGGATATAATGCTTTTGGTCTTGTGAAGTTTCAGCTCCATCTGACCAAGATTCTTTGTTACACTTGAGGGATTGGGGAGTAGTATTGAATTAAGGCAAAGACCACTAGGATTGGTTTAACCCTGTTCTACTTCTTTGTGCAGAAGGAGCTTGGAATGAAGAATGTCCTGAGGAGGAAGAAGAGATGTTGGCTGAAACGAACTAATCCATTTGATGAGCCCCAAAGGCTAGAGGTCCTATTTAGTATGATAGACATGAAACTAGTGTCTAGAGTGCTAAAGATGAGCGTCATTTCTACTCATCAACTGCAGTGGGGCCAGGAGAAACTTGACGACATAGACTTCGAGAACGAGAGGGTGGTAAGGGGGCCTTCCACTAGTAGTTGTTTATTCCCACCTTCATAAGCATAAAGCATACATACGTATCATCTCTTTTTATGTACATATTGGCGCTCCTTCCTGTTTGTATATATATTGAGAATAATGAGTATTGATCTTTCAGATGCTCTCCTGTTTTATCTATCAAAAAAAGAAAAAAAAGCTATGGGGCACTTGCGGTCAATGCAGGTGCAGACATCATCTGCTGGTGGTGTCATTTGAATAAAGAAACAAATAAATGGATGAAGAACGGTCTTGTCCTCTCAGATGGCTACACTATAACTTAGGGCAATGTTGTAATGGGCTTCTCTTTTTGCAGATTTTTATTCCTTCCCTACCCCTCATTGGAAATACCTTTTTCACGTAATCACGAAGAATTATCATTGCTATTGATGTTTTTCTAGCAAAAAGCACCCACGCCAAATGACGGAAAAAGTTCTCCTCAGAAAGTTACACAAACGTATTAAAGACAGTCTCTTCTACCAATTATGGAGTCATTCCAATGAGATATTGATCACTTGTTTTGACTGCTTTCTAGTTTTCCTCCACCTCGTGAAGTTCCTAAACAAGTACCACAAAACTGCACCAGATTTAATGTGAGAAGGCATTAGATGCTTGGAGCCAATCCTTATTTGATGGGATAAAGCTATGACAATGACGACCCTTGTTTATATAGTGATTCACCTGCATATGCCTGGCTGAATAGTCTCCCATTACCCAAGTTTCTGCTTTTGAGTAATTGATGTTCAATATCTTCACCAGTATTGAAAATATGGGAGCATGGAAGAAAACTTGGGTTTTAGCAGTCATATATAGTTCTCCAATAGAAAATTGCAACTAATTTGTCCGTCTAAAACTACAGTATCTTCAATGGCAAGAAGACAGATAAGATCTGGATGCTTTATTTGTTGGGCCCAACTCCACCCACAGGCACAGGGCTGACCATGTTCCGCCTGGGAGTTCTTTTCTTTCATGTGATGTGGTTCCACCTAAATGCATGACAATTAAGGAGAGCATATGGATAGTTTAGTCAAGGGCTAATATAAGTTTAATCAAATTATCCTCAACCTTAATCTGTATAGTGTAGATTTTGGGTAATTAAGTCCAATGGTCTAGGGCTAATTCATGGGAATAGGATGTGTGTGAAGGAAGTAGATTGTTCATAGATGCGCCCTTGTGGCCTTGTGTGAGATTAAGAAAAGGATAAGGGACAGGCATCTTTGAGAATTTCTACTACAGAGCAGTCCTACTCATAGCTGCCTAATTCAAGGCTGAAAACAGATTCGGTTCGACTTAAAGACCTGACAGCGCTAGGATCAGAGGCATTCTACAGAATGTTGACCATGCTTGAGTGTCTTAAGAAATGACACACCTAGTATCAATCTAATTATTTTTAGGCCTTCGGTGCCAAGTCCGATACTAATTTTAATTATGAATTCTTATGTATTTGATTCTCATCCGTTCTATGTTAGCAAACAGGCCCAAAACATTTTCTAATTTAGCAATTAATTCAATTATCAATCACTCTTGTGTTTAATCCCAATTTCATTCAAAATAGGAGGCGGGTTATAGTTAAGGCTACAAATAGATATCTGATTATCTGAGTATCCAATGGTCGCCAGATCCAAATAAAGTAGGTATGGAACCTATTTTTGGATTTGGAAGAAATTCGGATTCAAATCCACAACCACGCATGTAGGATCTGGAATATTCAGATCTAGAATTGGATCGTTATATGTTCTGACCGAGGATCCAGACCAAAGACGATTACATTCACATATTAAAATATAAAGATTTCAAGGACCTGCCTAGCTTGAGTTATGTTGACATTTGAGAGTCCATTAGGCTTTAATTAATAGCGTACCCTTCTACATTTAAAAACCTTATCATTTGAAAACCTTCTACATTTAAAAACCTTATCATTGAAGCCTTTTTATCAACCGAACTTCACATCTCATTTTGGATCTAGATATGGAGTTGTATTCTTACGTTCATTCAGATCCGGATTCAGCATATAGGTTCCATGTGACATTCGGATTTGAAATCGGATCATCAAAGACGGATACCATGATTTTGTCATGAATTCAATCCGGTTGCATCCCTACTCACAATTATTATTAAATTTTGTCGCCTTGGATCCGAATCTGTGGTCACTGAGATTGAAAGGAATTGCTCGTGCATTTGCACTAGTGGTCAACAAGCAACATAGAGTGGGACAAACCAAAACAAACAAAGAAAAAAAAATAAAAAAAAATCCATATAGAGCTTTCATTTTCATCACATGGTTCATATTCTTCTCTTTTTGTGGAGCACGTGAATCCACACTGATTGATCAAAATCAGGGTTCAAAATTTATATACTCTCGGGTCTCCATGAGTCTTGGCCGAGTTTGAAAAATAAATGTATTAATTAGTATTAATTACTCTATATATATATATATATATATATGAGGAATATTCATATGCATATTTCCCTCACCATAGGGTGAGGGACACTGTCCTTTTTAGACTTAAAGACAAACAAGTGTACCAAGGTCCACTTCCTTGTTTTTAAGTCAAAAAATGAAAGTGTTTATCACCCTATACTGAGGGAAAGATGCATATGAACATTTCCCTATATATATATATATCACATGCGCGTTTCTTTCACTTGTTTAAATTTTCTTTTACAAGCCTCTTCGATCCTTTCCTCTATTATTGTTGATCAAGACAAATTGAGAAGAAAAGGGTGTCCAATATTTTACTCTCATTCAGGAAAAGGCCCACCAATCAGCAATAACAAATGGTCCCCTTGTGGGAAACTCGACCCTCTTCAGTTCAGAATTCAGATGAGCCATCAGTATGAGCGGCCCAACAAGACGGCAGCAGCAGCAGTAACAACAACATTAGTCAACACTGAAAAAATAAAAAATCTTTCCTCTCTGATCTGAGAGGCACACGTTTTTCCCACTCTGTTATATGTAAGCCATACGTCTTATGTATGTTTTGGCGTTTCACAATCCAACCACATACTTGTCAGAGCAGGAAGAAATCTCTCTGCTGAGTCCTTGGTTCCATGTTCCATCCACTCTCTCAACCTCAAAACTTGACAACTCCTCTCATATTCTCTTACTCTATTCAGGTCCACTTCATCACATCACATCCAAACAAATTGTTTCATGGTTTCTTTTATTTTATTTATTTTGGTAGAAGTTTCATGGTTTCTTTTATATAAATCTGATTTAGCATCCCTCCCCTTAGTCCCCTCACTCCCCCATTTCCTCTGCTGGTGAGAATCTCATTCTCTACTGGGTCTTGAATTCCTCACTCTCTCTTTGTTTCCTCAACTGGGTCTTCTTCAATTCGTTGTACTACGGCTTCTCTCGGGTCTCTTTCTTTCGTTGTGGAGACTACGATGGACAATTCTCTTCGTCTTGTTCCAGGCGCAAGTAACCGTTGTCGTAGATTTGGTCCTGTTGGGTTTTTCAGGAGGGATTTTATTGATTCTTGTCTAAGGAGGGGGCATTTAAGGCAGAGTAAGGGTCTGAGAGCAAGAGTTATAAGCAATGTTAATGAGGGAGAAACTGATGATCAATCGGATGTTGAGCTTCAGGCGACAATCGAGAAGAGCAAGAAGGTTCTAGCGAAGCAAAAGAAACTACTTCAACAGGTAATCTTTCTTTCTTTCTTTCTTTCTTTCTTTCTTGTTTTTTTTTTTAATTTATTTTCTTCCTGCTTGCTACTTGTTGCTTGTCTGACTAGAAACTGTGCTAAGGGAGGTGAATTTTGCTGCTGAAACTTTCCTTCTATGTTATCTACTATTTCTCGTGAATTAATCATGTCATTTCTTATCTTTCTAATTATGGTGCATGAAAGGTGAGGTCCCTCTCATGTTTGCAAGTGAGTGAAAGCCACGTGGGAGTAATTGGTGCGACAAAGAGGAAAGGAGAGATAATGTGGTAAAATTAATTATTTTGCCTCAATAGTAGCTCTGTTATGTTGAGTGAAGGTGTCCCTGATTTAAGGCCTCTTAAAAAGCTGGTTAATCTCTCAATGAATGTAGGCTCACTATCAGGGAACTGTGCAGTTTTAAACTTTGAATAAGAGAAACCAATCCTGTATGCACCTCTATGTAAAGGAACAAAACAGCTGTGAAGAATTTTTTTTATCCTAATCACAGTTCCCATGAGATCCACTGTATCAGATTGTCCAGCTTGAGATTGTTGTGACCTTGTATAACAGCTTCACTTGTCAAGTCCAAGGTGTGACTTTCCTGCATGTTATCGCTCACCAGTCACCAGGACATCTTACACAACTTTTCTTGTAGCATACACTTTATTTAGAAATTGGGTTGAACTGATTATCTCATGGAATTCTCGCTTCTGTTGCCTGTTGTTACATTTAATTAGATCCTGGCTCTGTACAAGTTCAGGAAGCTGTTCTGGCAGATGTCAACATAATTTTTATCTCAAGATAACACAGTATTTTTTTTTTTTACTTTGAAATCATTCTAATTATGCCTTTGAATAGTAACAGAGATATTCTTATTCTCTTTTCTTCTAATGCTATTTTTCTAATGTAATAATGGGTAGCTTTTTTCTCTTTCTAAACTGTGCACTGCAGATTGAGGAAAGGAAAAAACTTGTTTCATCTATTAAGAATAGTATTGTAAGCACTGAACAGGAGGCAGTATCCTACAGTGAGAGTCATAATTCTTTCTCAAAATTTGATCTACCTTCAACAGATGGAGCGCTCGATCACAATTTTAGAGATGAGAATCTTTATGAAAGCTATGCCTGTTTGACTAGATTTGAAAGTTCGGAAGCTCCATTTGTAGGCATCGGTGAAGATTTTGATAAAGAGAAGCAACCTCAGGAAATCAACCAGCTGGAGAGAGTTTCCTCAGGTGTAGATTCTCTCAAAGAGCTTAATGGAACAGCTCGATCTACATTAGTACCATCGTTGATTCCCAAAAAGTCCAAAAGTCATAGTTTAATAGAAGAAGATTTTGAAGAGTTGAAAGAAGAGATTGCTGATGATGCAAGTGATGTACCTGACACAGCTGCCGAGGAAGAAGATGTTAAACCTCCTCCTTTGGCTGGGACAAATGTCATGAACGTTATATTGGTAGCTGCAGAATGCGCTCCTTGGTCCAAAACAGGTACTTGATATATTATCATGACATACAACTGGACATTCCTTATGCATTTCTGTCTGTATCTGGTCTTTCATATCACCATCTGGTTTTATGCTTGGTTTTCTTTGTAGTTTATTTGCTTTACTTCTTTCTAATAGTGCATATAGAAATGTCTAAAATGGCATTGCTTTGCGAGTTGCAATATTTCAATCTAGAAATGAAATGTCATATTGGTGGTCATCCAGTTGCAGAGGCATGGTTAGTGCAGGGTTTGGTGTTGATTTCTTCCAAAGAATGGAACAAAAAATAACACACTTCATTATCTTAATATTGTAATATTTGGCTAAGGGTGTAATATCTTAATAACACCCTAAATCTTGCAAATTTCTGCAGTCCACCCAAAATGTTTCTTAAGCCGCTGTATGTAAGTTGTCTGTTTTGGATGTGGTAGACACTAATCGGTGGTGAGTTTCATAGGTGGGCTTGGAGATGTTGCTGGTGCTTTACCAAAGGCTTTGGCTCGACGCGGGCATAGGGTTATGGTAAGCTTTTCATATTATCAACTTAGCACCAACAAAATAAAGAAAAACTCTCTGTTATGTCCCTGTTAACCCAAAACCAACTTGACCAGCCATAGACCAACCTTAAAATTTGCTGTTTGGGATATTGGTTAAGCTTGAACTGAACTAGGTTGGTCCTGCGGTGCCAGTGTCATCGGTTTTGTATTATTTTGAGGAGAATACAGTCATTAGTAAGTTAGGAACTCCTTTGGGTAACTGAATTAATTAGTCTTCTGCATTCTAGGTTGTGGTGCCACGGTATGGTGATTACCGTGATGCACAAGATGCTGGAGTGCGCAAAAAGTACACAGTGAATGGTGAGGTATACTACTTTTTACTCGTACCTACTATTTACTCATACCTAGAAGTTGGCTTACCATTGCAATATTTGTCCAACTACTTAATATTTGATTGTCTTGTGATGTTCATCATGCAGGAGTTTGAGGTTTCTTATTACCAAGCCTATATCGATGGTGTGGATTTTGTTTTTGTGGACAGCTATCTTTTTCGTCACCGTGAAAATAATATATATGGTGGAGACCGCTTGGTAAGCTCGCATTCAACCAGTTCAATAGGATATGCTTCCAAATCCTGATGGTCTCTAATTTACGTTTATATTTAGGTAAATCTCGAAATAGTCCCTAAGTTTTGGCCTAATAACAGAAAGGATATGTGAATCTAATATCAAAAGTGTCCCCAAGTTTTTTAAGCAACTTCCAAACAGTTTATTGCTGATAACTTACCACCAAAACATGCATCCAGTGGGCCCCATAGGTTTTGCATATGAGTAAATGTGTGTGGAGAGAGAGAGAGAGAGAGAGAGAGAGAGAGAGAGAGAGAGAGAGAGAGAGAGAGAGAGAGAGAGATTTCTCAGATTTTGATTAGAAAAATGCCTTTAACAACTTTGGATTTTCATTGGCTGCAGGAAATATTGAAGCGGATGGTTTTGTTCTGCAAGGCAGCTGTTGAGGTATGTTGTCAAACCATATGATCAATTAGCTGTAGATAAAAGCTTATACCACAAAAAATCAAATTGGAATATGAATTGGTTTGGCAAAATACTTCTTTTCATAGCCGAGTTACAACCAACCCTCCTTTAACAGGACTTGGGATTGGCTTGTTAAATGGGTCATGAACCTCCAATGTCATAGCCCATAAAGGCCCAGCCGGGCCAGCCCACTTAAAGATGGTCAAAACCATCCAATCGTGTACAGCTATAAAACAGTGTGTAATTAGGAGATTCTCTTAGGTTTGTGATTGATGTAAATTAAGCAGATTGTCGTGGCTCATGTCAAGACACCACATATGGTGGAGGAACAAAAACTGAAGCAATTGTCCACAAAAAATGGGATTTGGGATTTGTGGGCTCCTTGGAAATGCTCAACACAATGTTACATGAAGGAACCCCCAATACCCATTTTTGTGGAGCTTGGGATTTTTGCAAATGTGTGAATTGGGGCTCCTTGGAAATGCTCACCACAAATTTACACGCTCCCTACAAAAATTTTCTGCTATTGAAGGTTTATGTTCCAAGGGTCTTTCCCCAACTTGAGTAAATTTATTATATAGTTACTTATTCCTTTCTAGCTTACTTGTGATTTTCTCCTTCAATTATGTTTGATTTGGGCATAGGTTATCATTTTATGGGTTTGTTCTATTGTCCATGCCTCATCTTCAATGTTATGATTTATCAATCAACATTGAAATTGGCCATTGTGTGCTCGCTTCAATTTATCCATGTAAATGAAAAGCTGCCCTTTTTTTTCAAAATACCAAGTCAATATATGACACTGCCTTTGTGTCCATGGAACCTGACGGTGTCCTTTGCACCCCAATCCCTGCTGAATTGATTCTATTCAGCTAGCCTTTTGTATTCATTTAATGAACTTTTGAGCATTTAAGTGGCTCAAATCACATAATCTACTCCTTTTAAGTTTGTCTTCTTCAGTTGGGTCTTTCATGTCAAGATGTAGTTCTCCTTGCATCTGTTCTAAAAGAATATGAGCCTGTAAGAATTCAGGACTTGGTTTTCATCTCCTTGATTTCCTTGTGATAGAGCTTTTTTTTTTCTTAGGTTCCTTGGCATGTTCCATGTGGTGGCGTCTGCTACGGAGATGGGAATCTGGTTTTCATTGCAAATGATTGGCACACTGCATTGCTTCCAGTTTATCTCAAGTCATATTATCGTGACAATGGCTTTATGAACTACACCCGTTCTGTTCTTGTGATCCACAACATAGCACACCAGGTTTGTTTTAAAAATCACAAGGGTTTTAAACTCATAATAAAAATATGTTAGTACTTCAACAAAAAAAAATGTTAGTAAAGAACTTGCTAATTATCTTCGAACTTTGGACGAGCCAACCTAGTTTGAATGAGCTCTATAAAACATGCTGCCTTATGCATATTTCTCTACTTGTTTCATGATCCAGATTGTTGATCTGATGGACCCTACTGGGTAATGGATGCTCCAAATGGTCCACGTGAAAGATTTGAACCTTTTGATCTGTTACTCGCAAAAGAATGATGGAAGGTCAGAATCTTTTAGTCTGGGAGATCCTGGGGCATCATCACACTACAGTTGCCCTGTCAAATTAATGGTGGATCATTGAGATGTATGGAAATGCATGTAGTACTGTTAAGTCTGTTCAAAGAAGGTTAACGTTTAAAAAAAAAAAAAAAAAAAACAAACAAAGAAAGACTATGCTTATGGTGGGAAGTAGGATCCCATAATTCCTCAACCGTCAAATCCTTTACAATCCAGAATATTTATCCAGATTTCTTATCCAGGGTCGTGGCCCAGTGGAAGATTTCTTTCATTTGGATTTGCCTGATCACTACATGAACCTTTTCACGTTATACGATCCAATTGGTGGAGACCACTTTAACATCTTCGCAGCTGGTTTGAAAACTGCTGACCGCATAGTTACTGTTAGTCATGGTTACATGTGGGAGCTGAAAACATCAGAAGGTGGATGGGGTCTTCATGGTATTATCAATGAGAATGAGTGGAAATTGAAGGGTATTGTGAACGGAATTGATCCAAAAGAATGGAACCCGGCCCTGGATGTCCACCTAACATCTGATGGCTACACCAATTACTCTTTGGAGACACTTAAGACAGGCAAGAGCCAATGTAAGGCAGCACTCCAGAAAGAGCTTGGTCTCCCGGTCCGTGATGATGTTCCTGTGATTGGCTTCATTGGGAGGCTGGACCACCAAAAAGGTGTTGACCTTATTGCGGAGGCTATGCCTTGGATAGTTGGTCAGGATGTGCAGCTGGTCATGTTGGGAACTGGAAGGCCAGATCTCGAAAACATGCTCAGGCAGTTTGAGAGTCAAAACCATGACAAGGTTCGGGGGTGGGTTGGCTTCTCTGTCAAAATGGCGCATAGGATAACTGCTGGTGCCGACATCTTACTGATGCCATCAAGGTTCGAACCTTGTGGGCTTAACCAGCTCTATGCAATGAGTTATGGAACGGTTCCTGTTGTTCATGCTGTTGGCGGATTAAGAGATACAGTGCAGCCATTTGACCCATATAAAGAGTCAGGGCTTGGGTGGACGTTCGATAGGGCAGAGTCTGATAAGCTGATACATGCACTTGGGAACTGTTTGTACACATACAGGGATTTCAAGGGCAGTTGGGAAGGGATCCAGAGACGAGGTATGGTGCAAGACCTCAGTTGGGATCATGCTGCCCAGAATTATGAGGAAGTCCTGCTTGCAGCCAAGTACCAGTGGTGATCCTTGGAACATGAGAAATGGCTTGGTTTGGGTTCCTATAACTTTCTGACTCTGAGCAGCTCCTCAGGTGACCGTCCTACAATTCAAATGCGACTCAGGCCTTTTGTTGGCGGTTTAACTATGGAATATGGATATAGATGCACTATTGTTTTTTTTTTTTTTTTCACTTCTTTCCTTCCTTTGTTTTTTTTCCTCCTTGACTTGTTGTATCTTCACTTCTGTACTAAACTATTAAGCTGTTCATTTAGCACTAATTCGCTAATGATAGATTTTGTTGAGCTCTTCTTTCATTAGACAAATGCAGAATCCAGGAAATGCATCTCTGTTATTGGACTTCCAAAAAGTGTTGCAATATAGTTTTGTATGATTCATTCCAGAACTGAAACTCTCTCTAAGTATTAAAGTGTCTCATTCGATGTCTGCTGCCAGCCATGTGGTGCCTTGGAGCCTCCTCAGGAGGTAAATATATTTTTCTCTTTTAACAATAGTTTATATAATAGTTATGAGTTATATAAATATTACAATTATCTTATTCCATTTTACTAGCAGTTATATAATTTTTTTATAGCAAAGAATTGATATTTGCAACCTAATTACATTTCACTTTGTTATCTTTAGTTTTCAGGGAGATCAAATTCTTCTTACTTTGTTTAATGACGAAATATCAAAGTTTGGCGACACCTTAAGTGAAGGCAAATGTTATTACATTAAGCATGTAAAAGTCAAGCAAGCATCAGATCAAGTTTATGAATATTCTAAATTTGCTTATATTCTTGCTTAAACATGACATGGAATGTGAATCTCGTAGTAGTAGATTTCTGAAAAATAGTATTAGACTTGGGCAAATCTCGTAGAAACTACAGGTATAAGTTAAAGGAGAAGATATTCAAGTACATAGGTCTGCATGCTTTAAAATGAATGTGAATATATTTATTTATTTATTTTAATTTTCTTTGGTAACGAGAACTGTTGTTTCTTATTTAAATCTTCTAGTAGATATATGCTGTTCTTATATACGTGAGTTTGGGTTCCTAACGAGGACAAGCGATACCTCATCTTCATCTTTTCACCTTTCACTGGTAATCTCTCTCTCTCTCTCTCTCTCTCATTTTAGGTACTTAATTCGAAAGAACAGGCCATGTTAGCTGATAACTAAATATTGCAAGTGAGGCTACATATAAGATAAAACTTCTATCAGTTCCTCAATTACAGGATATGCATCCACTATTTTGATGCGTTTGATGTGCATCCACTATTTTTAGCCTTGCTTAACTCAGATCACAGCTATGGCCTGATAGAAGCCCACCAAGGAAAGTCTAATTGATATGATTTAATTTGATGTTCCAAAACCACCCTAAAGCTCTGTTTGGTCCTTTGTAAGAACCTTTCCGTCAAACACATGACTAGACACTGATGGAAACAAAAACTCTTCAGGGCTGGCAGGCAGGTAGCTTTGCCCTTGTAAAAATATGTATTTCTGATCAACCTGTCGTAAAGGACCCTGATATTGATATGAAATTGTCACTTCCAGCAGCAGTTAAAATCGATCCAACCATAAACAAGTGAAAAAAAGGACAAAAAAAAGAAAAAGAAAAAGAGAAAAGGTATGGTTACAAAAATCCAAACCACTGGACAACAACATAATAAGTCCAAATTTAACTCACATCTAACAAGTTCAACTAAGCCACCTGATTAAACTAAAAGCCTGTGTTTACTTTTAAATCCAACTTACCTTAAGCAGTAAAGTCAAAACTTTTCAGAAATTTGAAAGGAACTACAAAGGAATGGAATAAAACAAATAAACTGGTAGCCATGTAATTTTGACACAGATATGCAGCTAGAAATATATCGGTAAGAATAAAAATGCATCAGAACTACATAAAAGGTATATAATAGTACTAAGATATTCTTTAGGTTTTCGTTTGTGGTCTCAGGTTGTATCTCTTTTATCTTGTTAATATATCTCTTATGTTACCCCTTTTTATTTAAAAGAAGAAAAAAAAAAAAAAAAGAGTTCCTCCTCAGATTTCTCTCGTATGGTAGTGGTAGGGTCCTCTACCCTCACCTTGTCCAAAGAGATAAAGAAGATCAAGATGAAGAACCCATTTCCATCAGCTCCCAAATGAAAACGATAATGGATCTACTGAACTGTGTCAAGGTACATCATCAAATAACTGCAATCTACCAAGTATGTTTTAGTGGCACTTTCAATGTCCAATTATAGTATAGATTGCTTTAGAATATCATGTAAAAAAGAATCAAACCACTGCATTTATTGATTAATCAGAATTACAACAATTAAAAGGAATCGTCACAACAAAATAAAATTAGTGCAATGGCAACAAAACCAAAGCACTCCAAAGAAAAAAGGCAGCCATAGAAATAGAGGAAGGTGACCATTAGAGCATAAAATCATAAATTATACAAGTTTAAAACTAAATTTGTGAAACTCTCCTTCCCTGATCAAACTGAAAACTGTAGCTTGTAGAGAGTCCTTCAAAGCCTTTCAACAGGCTATCCTCAACCGCACATGCCGAATTGTTCAAGCAACCTAGCAGGTTATGTTTATTCATTTCTACATAATCATCTGTGATATCAGTTCCGACTGTTGATGGATTTGTCCCACAGTGTGTCAATTTATCAGCAATAGAAGTTTGCCTGCTTTGCTTGGATTTTGCAAAATGCATAGAGCTTATCAATTTCTGAGAGGAGTCTGGCACTTCAACTTTGTTGCTATCAAGGGCTGTAACAAACTTCCGCTTTGAACCAGGAAGTACTCTCAATCCTGTAAAACACAACATGAGAGGAGGCAGTTTTTAAGTTACCTTAGTGACCTGGCCATGTCATGGCCTCAGGTGTAGGTTTAGATTTTTATTTTTTTATTGGCATTTAACAATACATCGTCATCGTCATCAAAGCCTTGTCTCAACTATGTTGGGGAAGGCTACATAAATTATGTTTTTCTATTTCAATCAATCCTAAATCAAATCATCAGATAAGTTGTACGTCTTCATATCTATATTTACTTACCTCCATCCATGTCCTCTTCAACTTACCCCCTCCCCTTGGTGGGCCATCAACTTGCATAGCCAAACTTCTCCTTACGGGCGCCATTGCCAATTTGTATCGGACATACCCAAACCATCTCAAATGGGTTTATCTAATTTTATCCCCCTATTGATGCTACCCCTAGATGCTCTTGAAAGCACTCATTTCTAATTTTTTTCTTCCTAGTTTTACTACACATCCACCTCAACATTCTCATCTCTACTGCATCCATTTTATGCATATGTTACTTCTTGATTGGCCAACATTTTGTTTCATAGGTTATAGTTTGGTCTAATCATTTTCCTTTAAAAAAATTCTTTCAATCTTGTTGGCATACGCCAATCACAAAGCACTCTAGAATGAAGTCTCTACTTCAACCATTCCACTTTTATCCTATGTTTAACATCTTCATCAATCTCTCCATCCTTACTAATTATCAAACCAAGGTAACAGAATGAATCTTTTGTGGTTTCTACTGGGCTATAATTTTCATAGTAGTTTCAACTCTTTGTATATGCTCACTAAAGTTGCAATTCATATATTCTGTCTTTATACAGCTTATTTTAAAGCCTCTCGCCATCTCTCAAGTTTTGCATTCACATCATCTCTTGATTCATCCACCCATCTCTCAAGTTTTGTATTCGGCCATCTCTTGATTCATCAACCAACACTATATCATTTGCAAACAATATACACCAAGGTACCTCCTCTTGAATATAAGCAGTTAACTCGTCCATAATCAACGTAAAGAGATACCAGCTTAGGCCTGAACCCTAGTGCAAACCTATGGTTACTAAGAACTCACCTGTCTCTCCACAGGTAGTTCTCACACTCGTTATCGCTCATTTATATATGTCTTTAATAATTTCAATATAACCTCTTGGAACTTTCTTTTTATTTTAGACCCCCCAAATTAAATCTCCAGGTACCCTGCCGTAAGCTTTTTCTAGGTCGATGAATAAGATATGCAGGTTTTTCTTTTCCACTAGATATTTTTTCATTAATTGCCTGATTGAGAAAATAGCTTCCATTGTTGACCTCCCTATAATGAAACCAAATTGATTTTCAGATATCTTGGTCTTCTATCTAAATCTTTGCTTCATTATTATCTCCCATACTTCAGTATGACTCATGAGTTTAAACCCATGATAGTTGGTATAGTTTTGTATATCCCACTTGTTCAGTTGTTCTTATATATACGTACTACAACACTTCTTCTTCTCCATTCCTCTGACATTTTCTTTGTCATCAATATTTTATTGAAGAGCCTAGTTAACCAAATCACCCTAATTTTCCCTATGCATTTCCAAGCCTCTGTTTGAACATCATTTTGGAGCGCAGCCTTTCCTATCTTCATTTTATGTCGATGCTTTCTTCATTTCCACCACCTTAGTTTTGCATAAAAATGTATCTCTTGCTAAGGAGTATCATCTCTTATTCTTATGTCTCCTATATAGTCTTCATTTAAAAGTTTACTAAAATCTTCCCTCCACCTTTCTTTGACATCGTTGTCCTTCACTAGAACCTTTAGGTCATTGCTCTCAATACATTTGACATGATCTAAGTCCCTACATTTCCTTTTCCTTATTACGAGATCAGAAAATATGCTCTGTGCATGTCTATCAACATGTGAGATTTTTCATTCTAAAGGTGGATTTTTTTTATTTAATGAAAAATGATATAGGCGTAAAAATAATATTTTTCGGTATTTATATATGTAGTTTTGTAATTTTACCAGGAAGAGGACTAGATATGTGTTGTTGTTTGTTTGTGTCACCAGAGTCGCAAGAAACGCTAAGTGTGCTGCAACAGTTAGATTCAGTCATTCTGCAATAGTCAAGAAGGAAGATATGTGTAAAGGCAATATAACAACCATGACACTCAATTATGCACTATGCTGGTTAAAATTCTTAATATGAAAATAAATAGATAGTACGATTCTGCTTCCAAGTGTGCTAAGAAGCAACCACTTCAATTAAACAGTAACTTCAAGAGGAAAACCGTGTAAGTCAAATTCAACTCCGAGCATCATGATATAAACTACAATAATCTCAAAGCAACTATGTGCTGAAGTAAAGTACGAGGAGACTTCGAGAATCTAATAACATCTAAAACATAAACAACAACAATCACGAAGATCTCTCTAATGGGTATAACTAAGCTTTCTCAATTTTTCTTAATGAAAATACATTAGTTTTTCGCTTACTCTTATAATCAGTGTTCTGCCTTTTTTTATTAAGAAAAAGGAGAGCAAACATAGAAGATCTAGTTAAGAAACTCATGAATCTTCAAAGATTAGAATTCACTGTCAGTTCATGAATCTCCCTAAGACTTGTGTACTTAATAAAATATACAGGCCAAATGAGCTATACAAGTTTAACATGAGCCAGTAATAAAAGTGTGATTCACGAATAGACAGTAAAAACAGTATTAAGACTTAAACCGTGACCAATACTTACCACTAAATGCTCACTCCCATTCAATGAAGAAAATCGATGCTGCAAGTGACACATGTATAGGCAAGGCACCATCAGAGTGAGTGCACATGTGGACTATTATATCACAGTTGTTTATTTCCATAGGCTAGTAGATAATATTTTACCATAAATACAATAAATTTTGGCTTTTGGTGATTTTATCCCCCAATCAAAGGGATTGTGGCAGTGCTTAATTTCTCTCAATGACAGTGTGCATATACACATATACAAGGGTATGTTCTGCAAAGAGGTACCTCTCACGGACTTTTGTGAGAGGTTACCTTTTTTTACCACCATGTGGTACACCCACCCCATAACAAATCCAACCCCCTCACACTCACTGACCCGCAATAAATCAGCACTCATCCTAAATTGGCAATAATCAAAATACACTAACCCCCAATAAATTAGCCCTCATCCTAATTTGGCAATAATCAAAACAAGAATCACCATCGGATCTAATTGGCACTAGTCTGAAATCTGAATAGTCACCTAAGGACGTCTCTCATGGAAGCAATCCGGAGCACCTTTTTTAGGCACATGGGTCACCTGACCAAACCCCACGATTAATCCTAGCTTTTCACATTTATCAAACCCCCTGATTTAGTAGTGAGTATTAGCCCCTCTTATTGATCATGCCAAAATCAGCCAAAATCTGGTCTTTGGAAGTTATGGATTGAGAGGAATAGTAGAGTTTTTCAAAATAAATGTAAACCTCCTTAGGAGATTGTTCGGTCCATTGTTTGGGTTGTTTCGGAATGGGCAATTAGGAAGCTTGAATTTGTTGGAGTCTCCTTAGAAGCTCTTACTAGATCTTGGCCAGCCCATTTTCAAGGTGGAAGGCGCTCTATCTCAGAAAAAATTCATTATAGGAACCTCCTCCTAATGGTTTTCTTAAGCTAAATTTTGAAGGCAGTTATTTTCCGCATATTCAAATGGGTGGAACTAGGGTTGTTATTCGTGACTTCTCTAGAAAAATTGTCAAAAAAACTTTGCGGGTCCTGTGAATTGTGTTGATTCTAATGGAGCAAAGATGTATGAATTATTGGTGGGATGCCGTGAACTACGTCAACTGGGAGGTTTTCATGCAATTATTGAAGGTGATTCTTTCTCTGCGATTCAGTGGAGTTCTGGGAAGTCGTCTCATCTGTGGACTTTAGCAGATTTGGTGGAGGAGGTGCAAGATATTTCATCTCAGCTAGGAGCTTCTTTTCTTCATATTCCTCGTGAAGCTAATGTCTTGGCAAATGGTCTTGCTAGGGAAGGAGTTTTTCGGCTTCACATTTCGTTTGATTTTTAGTTTATTTGTTTGAGTTTATTTTTAGTCCTGTTCGTTGTTCTTTTCTTTGTTTCTCCTTTCTTCTTTGAATAAAATGCACCATTATCAAAAAAAAAAAAAAAAAAAATCAGCTACGATTTGGACAACTTAGAACCCTGATTGGATGGTTACCCTTTTTGCACAAGGATAGATGATCAAGAGATTTCAAACCTATGATTGTCATGCTTACATGAAGGAACCACAGGCTAGACTGTTCCCAAGCTAGGAACCAAACCCGTCCCACCCCCCACCCCAACCCCTGTGCGCGCGCACAAAAGGCGTGATTTTCTTGCTTCTAGGTGATTCCCACAGGCATAGGCACGCATAATCAAGGATGAAAATATCGGCCAGATATAGAGCATTTAGCGGGTATCGCACCGCTACAAAGTGTAGATGTAAGCGGCCGCTACATAGCAGTGGGGGGTATTTAACCCCCCAGCCGACCCTACTCCTTTTTCTTTTTCACTTTTCAGCCTCTTTTACTGCTATGAAGGTCTCCCAAATCAAGTTTCACCCCATTTTCACCACCTCAGTTTAACACCCCCCACCCCCACCCCCCCCCCCCAGACACACACACACAAAAACGACTTTTTCGCTTTTTTCCCCGCCGGGGGATACCCTCGGACCCCCTTTGCAAAGCGCATGTTTTAAAAAAGTGGCAATCATGAAGACAAAAGGATCCTACTTAACCATGATAGCTAGGCCTCTTTTACTGGTTGTCTTTCTTTGTTGTGCTTAGATGTCTATTATAATCATTATTTGTTAATATATAATATTAAGCCTGTTTAATTATGTTTGGAATGTGTGTAGTAGTATAGATATGGTTACCTATTACTACTAAATTTTAAACTGGTCTTAATTAAACTGTTTTTAAAGAACCCCCATTGTCAAATAACTAAGTGGGAGAGAGAACTTCTTAAGTTCCCTTGGTCTCCAACATTGTTTTATAGGAGATGTAATTGATTTATGTGTTAACCTTGGAGTCTTCCTCCTAATCGGATGTGTCATCTTCTGAGAGGACGAGTGTTGACCACTTCATTTCTAAATTAGTGTTGAATGTTGAGTTGTTGAGTGTTGACCACTTCATTCACTTGATTGAATTTGAACCTTTAACCTTGAGGCTTGAAGTATTGACAATTGATTGTTCAATGTTCACTAATGACCTAACTCTTAATTCTTATGCCTTTATTTCATGTTCTAGTTTGTTTTTTTTTTTTTTTTTTTTTTTGGTATGAGCTTTTCATTACTTTCTAAGTTAGCATGACTAAAAAATATGAATACATGTGAAAAAACTAATCATTACTATTATTTTCTATTTATATAGTGATACAGATCTCATATATTGAGGGCACCGCTACACCCCATTTTCTTACTTACTTTTGCAAAAGAACTACATTTTCTTTCATTTTACAATATTCTGAATTTTTTGGAATTTTTTCAAATTTTTTTGGCGAGTATTTCAAATCACACCACTACGCCGCTACGTATCCCCGCTACGCTACGTATCGCCCGCTTCGTAGCGGTTTGGTGGCAGGCTTCATCCTTGCGCACAATGGCCATATATTTAGAGGTGAAACCACAATGGCAATATCCTGAATTTTCATTTTTTTTAAGACCATCTCACAGTCTCTCATCTTATTTCATTGTTCCCAGTGTATGCATTTTTTCTCCTAAACTTATTAATACATGATACATGCAATATATAAATAAAGGTATTGTATAGCATCCAACAAAGCAACAAGAGCTCTCAATAAATAAATTCATTTGATAAAACAAGTTGTGACAAGAATGAATCTAGAACAAAAAGCTTAATATGGGGAATGAAACCAAACCTGTACATATGCTCAACAAAATCATCAATGAGAACAGGCCAAGCACCTGCATAAAGAGTTGAAGCGGTTATAGTCTTGCAACAAAAGCAATATGGGCATTTCTGTGAGACTGTTATATGAGAAGATAGGAGTGAGATTAGATGGTTTTCTCAAGTTTGATTGGTATGGCATGTTGTAAGACGTAGAATTGAGAGCTTTTCTTGAAGGTCACAAATATTTAGTGGTCCTGGCCTCTTGGTCCAGCATTGTCTTTTTAGGTGATTCACCACATGCTACAGTGCTACTGCTGTGTGCACTTTGGAAATAAAATAGTGAATTGAGCTAGTAATGAGGACAGCTCTTTTTTGTCATCTACCGAATTCTAACAAGTTATTCAATACTCAATAGCCTTGTGTCTTGATCCACCCTTTGTATCTTTTCTATACTCAATTCTTCTGCTGAATCTACTGTAGTAAAATTTTCGTGTTTGCTGGTTGCTAGAACTGCTCATTGCTAACAACTCCATACTATCAGCACAGGTGTTAAATGTGGAAGCATTGTTTGAGGTTCTGGTCTTCTATAAAAAAAACAAATAATGATGATATTAATAGTAAGCCACTAGTAACAGGAGCCCATGACAAATGTCAAAATCAGAGCAGTTGGATGATCCTTAATACTGGATTTGAGGCAAGAAATTGACAGTTGAACAATTCAACTTTCAAATCTAGGGTTTGGGTAGTCCAACTAGCTTGACTTCAAAATAAATCCATAACTATGGAGGATCCGACCATATGAGCACTTGATGCAAATGCAGGCCCTAGCGTTAGGGCTTGCGGGGAAGTGCCGAAGCATGTGTCTGCAGTCACTACACATCTCAGCAGAGACCATAAACGAGGACGCAGCTCAAAGGGAAAACCCAATTCTATTAATCAACTCTCTGAATATTCCAGGTCTACAATGCCATATAAATCGGAAAAAGAAAACTTAGGACCTAAGAAACCTAATTAAACTAGAAAACTAATAAAACTAGAATTCTATCCTAATTGCAACTCATTAAAATAAAACTAATAACTAATAACAATTAATTAAATAAAATAAGAAAATCCCTAAACTATCTTGGGCCCTACACATGGCCTTTGAGGTCTACCCTACATCATTACCTTGGATCTCTTCCATGTTTAAGTTGCTCTTAAGTTTAGCGTGTAAAGTACATGTAAGTGTAAATTGGGAAGCAAATGATGTGGTAGATTGATTGGCCAAAAAAGGGGACTTTACGGTCTCTATTATTTGGCTTGTGATTTGGCTGGCAACTTCCAGTTGTGGTTGAATTTTTTAGGAACAAAATTATGATTACCAGTTCATTAAAATGTGAGAAAACAGTGTGGTCTCTTATAGCTAGAGCTTCCCAACTCACTAATCTTTACTCTTTATTTCCCATTGGACCTAACCTAAATGAACTTTATTAACACAACCTTCATGAAGCACATCCCAAACCTTGTCATTCCCAAATTCCCTCTCAACACCAAGGGCATGTTTGTGTAACACTTTTCCGCGGAATAGTGGACGGTTTTCCAAGGAAAACCCATTTTTCAGGTGTTTGGTTCGGAACAATTGTATGGAAACGCTTTCCTGCCTTGTCAGCATTTTCCTTGATAATGGTGGAAATGGATTTCCTTGGGGGAGGGGGGTATGGGAAATGGATTTTTTCGGAAAACTTCTCCCTCTTTTCCTCTCTTGTCCATTTCAACCCAAAACCCTACAACTCCTTCATTTTTTATTCCTTTAAATAAATTATTATTTGATGTTGAATAAATAATATACATGTTATGTTATTTTTCTTCAAAAAAATGTTTCACCAAATAAGAAAATTTGATTTTCTATAAGGAATCCACAGCCACACCAAACAATATTAGCAAAAATTCAACGAGGAAAATTTTTTTGCACCAAACATGAATTTCTAAATTCTACGGAAATCCTTTTCCGAGGTTTCCATTTCTATGGAATTTGCTAGCGTGACAATTTCCTCTTTCCACGGAAAGGGTGTGTAAACAAATGTGTCCCAAAACTGTAAGGTCACTGGTTCAAACCATGTTACATATCAAGAGAAAGCAAACACTGTTAATATCAATTTCCTAATAAGTCCAATCTATCCTTCCAAACCAATGTTTTTACTTTCTCTACCAACATTGAAGCTTCCCTATCCCTTATGATGTTTGAAGAAAGCCCCCAAACTTCTCGAGAAGGACTCATTTGTCATCCTAACAACACACACACACACACACACACACACACAACAAAACAAAAAAAAAAAAAAAAAAGAGGACCGTGAGTCGGACATTTTCAATCAATGCCTCTCAAAAGAAACAACTAAATGAAATAGCCAAAAGTAACTGGAGCCAATCATGGAATGACTGATTCAATGACGAAACAGAATTCATGAAGCTGACCCAACATCTTTGATGATGACGACTGATGCAGTTTATGTTCAGAATAAAATCCCCTTCCATTGAATGTAATTGATGGTCAAAATTTCATCTGCATATCTGTCCAAAATAAAAGTTCCAGCCAAGAAGGCATGAGACCATTAATTATAGACAAGCAAAGATGTCATCTTGCACAGAAATTGCAAGATGATTAGAACAGAGGAAGAAGAAGATGATTTTTGGATAATTTTGTTGTGTCCTTCATGGAACGACCTGATCTCCCTTAAATAGATATGTATATCTTATTACAAGATCTATTACAGGCCCTTTAAAAGGAAACAAAGATAATATACAATTACCATTCCCCTAATCCTAGCAATTAGATCCCCCAATTACAGTAATATACAGTCAATGCTTGACCAAGTCCCACATGTGCAATAAGCGACTATTGGGCCTGGGCCTGGACAAGCAGGCCTCTATTGACAAAAGAGACCGATTAGAATGCCACCAAGAAACATCTAACCAAGAACAGCTAGCTGATATGTTTGTGCTTTAAATTTTATTTATCCATTTATTTTGGCTCAATTTTTTTGGCAGCCAACTTGCATTAAGAAGTCTGCACAAGCTAAATTTAGCATTCACAACTTCTCTGCCAATTCCACATGACAATGACAGATCTACACCTCAAACAGATAACAAACATTTATTGTATGTTGTCTCTAGTCTCCACACTCCAGTAGAATCATCACATCTGTCCTTTTGCACTACATCTCACCAAATAATTGATGAATTAATAAAACGTCACTGTGTATAAGGGAACCTGCTAAAGCCAGCAATGAGCCTAAATTTAAGTAAGCACATATCTCTATGCTTCAGATCATAAGATGACTAAACTTCGACCTGAAGAAATAGGATTAAACTTATGCATGTTTCACATGTAATTTTTATTTTTTTTTATTTTTTTTGTAACAAGAATCAAGCATGCAACTTGTAGCTACGACAATGAGCACCTTCTGTCAGGAGTGTAGCTTGGCTAGCCAAGGACATGCATAGTGTGCATTGGTATGAGTTTGAGACTTGAGTCCCTTGTTAAGTGGGGAAAAAGGAGCACCTTCCAGCTGTGATACAGACTCGTCTTTCACATGTAAACCTTTAAGAAAAGGGAACTTGGAGAAGTACCTCTAGGATCATATCCCTCAAGATCTTCACGTACACATCGACTGAATGCTAGAAGTTGTTGCCAAGTATCCTCAGAAATGTTATGCCTCTGATGTTTCTGTGTGCGGAATACATGGTTAGCAATGGAGAAAAAACAACAAAATAATCATTATGAAAAAAAGAGCACTAAGATAAGCATAAACCGACCTTCATGCAACCAAAATAAGGAAAAATAAATTAAAAATTAAAAATCAAAAATTGATTTTGAATATCTACAATGAATCATTTTGACAGTGCATAAATTACAGCTCTGCGCAACATTAAAAATCCTCAAATAACTTAAGGGCCCTAAATTTGAGTAATCATAATAACGTAATCGTCTAATTGTCTATTAAAGGTTTTAAGAACATAACTACGAAAAAAGGAGCAAGATGATCTGGTCACACAATTTACTCACCTTTTTTGTGATTTTTTCTTTTTTTGTGAGGACATAACAGACTAAAATGTCTACCTACAAGCACTGATAAATAGCAGAGTTAGGAATATGATTTCCTAGTTTCTTGGTCTTTAGACAGAACTAAAGGGGAAGAAACAAGGATGCGGGGGTGAGGCAGGAAGTTGGTCTAAGGAGAAACTTCCTCATGAGCTAATGTTGATGTTGTCACTTCCTCCGCACACCTTAACAATGCCTTTGGACACACCATGATGGCCTATGCTAACCCACTGGATTGCAGAGAAAGTATTCCCACTATATTTACAATCACCCTCATTTGGACAAGCTCATGGCAGCTAAATAATAACACCATTAGCTCTAGAAGGTCCTGATCCAAGTGTTAAATAGTTACTGCATGCATTACAGATACAAGGAGAGAGGGAAGTAATCTGACCCTTCTTGGAGATAAGACCAAATGCAATCAAAAGCTGCTCAAGCAACCCACAGGCTCAGTCTCCAGTCTGACGGAAGAAGAAAGTAAAAGTAGATAGGAAAGATAGCCTATGAACTCAAGCAATCAGCTCGGTGGGGGCACTGAGAGGCCAAGGTGCAACTAACTAATAAGCATATACGCCTAGCTGTCCGGCTTCTGGGAGGACTTCTGGCTTTGGTGAGCCCACACTATACGCCTAGCTATCCAGCTTACCCAAACATTTTGCACCTCACAGGATCTATGTTTCTGGCTAGAAGCTGACAAGAACATCCCACCATGACCTGCCTCTTCCATGCCACCACAATCTCCAGTGTTCTCAACCGCCGTCTGGAAGAAAGGCAGGACATGAATGAGGAACAGAATCGACGTGAAGTTGTGGATCCAGAAACAGAGAATATCCCATTTGTCCCACCCATGCCAGAAGAAGTGAATCTTCCAATGCCCGCAAACTTGATCACCTCAGAGATATTGGATGGAATGGAAAAGAATTGCCATGCTGCCCCTACTCTGGTTTCTTTTTTCAAGAAGATCGTTCCAGTGAATATCAATATCACCCCTCCAATACCCCCCACCCCCCTTCTCTCCCCACGGTCTCCTACAGATTACAGAATCCTTCATGAGGATTCCATAAAAGCTAGTCTTGAACAGACCCAACAGAAGCAGCCAAAACAGAGAGAGGTTGACCCAAATTAGCTCTAGATTCAAGTATTCCCAACAACTCCACAAGCCGGAAGCACTCATCCAATAAAGTTCTTCGCAGGCTAATGCCCCAAGAGATCACCTTTGTTGAGCCTTTTGTGTTGCTGCTGCCAAGCATGTATGTATTTCAAGATGTCCCATTATTAGACTCCATACACACCAACCGAAGGATAAGCCCCATAAAAATGCTTCTTTTCAGGACTTGAGAAGCTCACAGAGAGAAAGGTGCATGACCGATTGCACCAGATACACTCAAAAATATCCCCAAAACTCTCATCACAAAAAAGGAAGGTGATTTGCATCTTCCTCAGCCCTGTAAGCATACAATGCAAACATTGGCATGTTGCCAAATCCTTGATGACAATTTTATACAAAACCAGTTGTCCAGAAGAACACAATAGCTCTTGAGGAGCATTAAGACAGCTACAACCTCCAGAATCGTCCATAGTATAAAAAAAAAAACCATAAATAGATTAAAAAAATTAACTGAAAATGTACCTTTAAAATTGCACCACCAATTCCAGTAGCCAGCAGCAAAAGAAAGGCAGGGCAGTTACTGACCATCCAACCATGTCAATTAATAGAAAGCTCATTGCTTCCTCATCAATCAGATATCTGCCTGAAGTAGGGTTCAAATCACTTAGTTTTGGACCAAGATTTATCATGATAGAAGAAAGAGAGCTGGATATTTAATCCTAAAGGCCTCAGACTCAGAGACAAACCAAAAATCCTTTTGAAACTGCACCTTAAAAGCATCATGGACAATGCAGCTAATTCCTTTCCAGTATTAAAGCTTTCAGAACCAAAATCCCCTTCCAAAATCTGGAAGCCCAATAATCTGCCGCAGAAACTATCAGCCAACCTCATAACATTATATTTCATCAGGTGGCTTTTTATATTTTGGCTGCCAGTTTAAAAATTAGTATGACCATCTTAGGTCAAGAGAGGTTCCGCATTTGTAATTGATATATGATTTATTTTTTTTATTTTTTATTTTTGAAATGGTAGCTTGTATTGATCAAAAGCTTTACAGTATAAAAGATCTATACTAAGAAGCAGCAGGGAAAGATCCCCCCAAAAAGACAGCCACCACCCAAAAAGAGAGAACTATACAGGGGGCGCAGAGGCCCTGGGACAAAAGGAGGTGGGGACCTAATAAAAAAGCTATGACTTCCCTCCAATTAAACAAAATTACATCGATGGATAATCCTCAAAAATCTAGAATAAGAGAGACCCACGAGAGAAAAATTTTCATTTTAAGGATTAAGTCTTCTTGTGGGCTAGAGATCCCTTCAAAGCACATCTTGTTTCTTTCTTTCCAAATCGTCCAGATGCAAGCCAAAAAAGATAGTTGCCACCTGGTCTTCCCTTTAAAGCTAGAAATCGGGCAAAACCATCCTTGGAATAACTCCGGAAGGAGTTGAGGTAGCCAGGTAGGAACCAACTGCAGCTGAAATCCTTGAAAATAGAAGAACAAAGAGATTTTGTCAACCTGCAGTGGAGAAGTAAATGATCGACCAATTCCTCATTAGCTAGGCATAGCGGGCAAGCATTGACTACGATCATGTTCCGGCGACGAAGGTTATCCATAGTACGGGTTTTGCTCTGAAGAGCGAGCCAAGCAAAGGCTAGAGGGGAGTCAGCAGCCCAGATATCCTGCCATAATGAGATTTTCTCCCTGTTGCCAACTCGGTAGCGAATGGAGTTAGCAAAGTTATCTTTGATAGAATAGATCCCTTTCTAGAATGTAGAACACATTTGAGGAGGAGAGATGTCCCATCCATTTCTCCTCACCTTGTATTTGTCTATCAAAATGCTTCTCCACAAGCCATCTGAATCTTTCCCTAGTCTCCAGAGCCATTTGCCCAACAATGCTTGATTCATATTCCGTAATGGCCTTATACCAAGCCCACTGGAGTCCTTTGGGGAGCAGACTATTTTCCAGTTGACGAGACGAATTTTCTTTGATTCCTCACAGCCCTGCCAAAGGAAGTCGCGTTGAAGCTTCTCGATGCGGTTGATGATAGCAGCGGGGCATTTGAGGATGGGCATGTAGTAGATAGGGAGGTTGGCAAGGGTTGTGATTATTCTTGCTTTTGATGGAAGCTGTTCCTTAAACTTTTTGTTGCAGTTGTATCTGGGGGTTCGCCCAACTTAGGCACCACCCCTTCTGTATCCTTTCTTTTTGGATTTTCAATAAAATTCTTATTATCTGTCAAGAAACTAAGGGGGAAAAAGCAATAACTTAGGCAATGATTTGAGACTATTCAAAAAAAAAAAAAGGAAAGGAAAAAAAAGGGGTTGATATTAGGAACCTGAAAAAACTTAATAACAAGATCACTATAGCAAGTTGCTAACTTCCTTTGGATCTGAGTTTTTTTTATTAAAAGTCTCCAGATGTGAAATTATAATCAGTTCTTTGTGAATGCATTATACGGTACAGTGGAGCAATTGGATGAGCATGTATGCCAAAGTGAGGCGGTGGCATAGAAGGCATGGAGTAGCTCTCCCGTTGAGGCACAAGAAGGTTGCACAAATGAAGGAATAAGCATGCCAATAACCTAGACAAGCCTCCATATCCTCAAGGCAAGCATGTAGACACACGAGAAAAAAGAAAAAAAACACTGAGACAAAATGTGCGGCATGTCTAAGATGGAGAACGGTAGGAAGCATCAGGGACAAAAGCAAGTTCACATTTGTGGATAGTTTTAAAGAGACAATACAAGCATTCAATAGTTAGAGAGAGACTTTTCACACTCTATAAGTAGCATGTACAAAGACAGTAATTTAGAGCAACATTAAAGTTTAATTGTAGTCAACAGTAAAAGTAAATATCATAGTGAAATATTGCTACTTATACAGTGAAAAAGGAACATTGTATCTTTTTATGTCATGATGCGCCTCTCAAAGAAGCATAGTTGCAAATACCAAGTTAACAAAGTTGTAGCTCACATCAATGAAGTAATACCTCAACAAAGCCACACCACTGATTAAGCAGACGAAACCTTCCTGCCAAAACTAATCTCCAAGCAGCTACAGCCCTGCTTACAGCTGAAAATAATTGAATTAGAAAGAATATAGACATCAATATCCGAAAAAAAGGAAAGAGAAAGAATATAGCCATCAAGATGGCAGAAGATAAACCAGAGTGCGCGAAAGTCAACAGATATTATACATGAGTTAGAAGGGAGTAATGGTAGATGATTTTAAGGAAGTACATAAAAAGAAATGAGCTTACTGATGTTCTTTTGACCATTCTCTCGGCAAATGAAAAAGACAAAATCATAGAAACATGTAAATGGATGTGAATCTACCTACAAAAGAATAACAATGAAAAGTTTGTAAATAACAAAGACATGCAATTGCATCACTGGTGACAAAAGTAGTAGAAAAAGGTGCCCGCATATGATGATTGAAGGAAAAAAAAAATGATAACCAATAATGCACGATGTAACACAAGATGACAACTCACTGTCAAGTTAAGGAATGGCATGAGCTTGGAAAGGTCATCAAAAATATTATTCCTGTGACCAGGGGAAAATCTTGCGTTAAACAAAGCTATGAGATGGCAAACCTACTTGCAACCGTAATTTTATCAGCTAGTTACTACAATAACCCCCAACTAGTAATAATAGAAGGATGCGTGGTATATGATTCTTCTTAGCACAAAATTTATAGCTGATATGATAAGGCAGCAATCACAAGCTGTAGATAAGGAACTCCTGGTAAATGATTGAGTAGAGCTATGATATTTTTCTATTTTGCAGTACCATTAGAATCCTTTATATTTCTCTTTCTCTCAATATAATCCTTTGTTACTGATAAAAAAAATAACATTAGAAATAGAAAATATTTTCCAGTTCACAATTAGCATACAAATGTGTGCATGTGCATGTGTGTGCAAGTTACATGTAAACTGCTGAAAGTGTTCATAGCAGAAAAACCACACAATTTGGCTCTAAAATAAAACAGAGTCCATGGTTTGAAGACCAGCAAATCATTTTGACCAAAATAGTGTCCAGGATAAAAGCAAAGCATTCAAGTCAGATGATTGTCAATTGGGGATCAGTGCCAGTCCACAGTGGGTAGTGACTAGTGATGGGGCTGGATTGATCATAGGGATCTACATTTTGTTTGGCCAGGCCCTGCCTTGCTAGAAAACTACTTGTATCTATCTATTAATCCATCCAAGAGAGGCCATATATCAAATATATTAAGACTATAATAAAACGGGTGCATGAATAATGGATGCCTCTGAATCAGTCTGATCAGGTCATAATACCGGTGCTGGTAAGGACTTACAAATCAATGATAAAAGGGTGTTTAAAAAATGGGGTGTAAAAGGCTGATTGGGAGGCTAAAGAAAAGGAACTTTTGATTACCGAATAGTTACAAAGAGCTTTTTCTATACACTGCTGGATGTCAACCATAGGACTCCTTTTGGGCTCTGTTTCAGCAAAGGGTTGCTGAAATCACATCTTTTCCGGTGCTCTGATTTGTTTCTTTTATTTTTCTTTTTATCTATTTATGAATTTATAATAATAATTATTATTATTATTATTCAAGTGAAGGTTACTTTTATCCACATCTGTTTCCTTGCAGGATTTACTCCAACTTCAACATTGAATATTCAATAGTCAGTGGCTAAATACCACATCTCCCAATCAAACATCGGACTGCAGGCTGTTTTTCCTAAATTGTGTTTGAAGAATCCTCTATTGTCTAGTGCCAAAGAATCAACCTCACCACCAAAAAAAAAACAAAAGGATCCAAATTATAAACTTCATTCACAACACAGATTTCAGGTGCTAAAATCAAAAGAAAATATTAGTCAAATGGCTGCGAAATTGGGACGCATCACATATGGCAATTAACAAGAGTAGGTGTAGTGTGAAGGTTCAGGTTGATATTAAGTGGACCCCAATTATCATGATGGTTCTTTTAGAGCATGGTTCCACCCCAACCCACCACCACCACTCTCCTCCTCCTCCTTCCTCCCTCACATCCACAATGAATTAGCACTTACCCCAAATTGACACTAAACCGACTATTATTCGTCATTGGACTAGGGAAAAAGAAAAGAAAAAGAAAAAAGATGCACTTAATCTAAGGGTTAAAAATGACCAAAATTCGGCCCTTTAAATTAAGAAGTATGCCTTTACATGATGATCTGATGGAGACCATTTCCTGGCCCAATCAAGTGCACACCAAAGACCTCTCACAATCTGCCTTCCCCAGAATTGGCACCCATCAAGATGGGCCCCACAAAGGGGTTCGCAAACCACAAGTTATGAGACCAGTTCAAACTAGAAAAATCCTATACATATATTATACAGACACATGCATCTAAACATATCATGGCTTGTATCTTATCTTTAGAAAAGACAAATCATAAATATGTACCTTGTCTGTCTTCTTGACTCTATCCACTTTGACAGCAAAGTTAGTTCCTCCCTTGTGTTGGCATATCCATTTCTTGATATAATTTCTAATTTCATAATTAAAAAAGTAACTACCTTATTAAATATCATTAATGACTACACCAATACCTCAAATATGAAACAACATATAAATGAAAATAAAATCTCTCAAAATCCCATTTCTTGTAGGACTGATGAGGCCAAGAGCATAATAGAAAAATAAAATACATTTGTTGTTCAACATTTAGACCAGCCAATAACATAAGGCAAATATTTAAATTGAAAACAAATAGAATACGATTTGAAATTGGAAAGATCTGTACAAGTTCTAGGTTTTCATCACCACCTTGTGGAACATTGTTAGGTATGAATAGGCCCGATACCTGTGACTCAATTACTGAAATAGTCTCTCTCCCCCAAAGCATTTTTCTTGTACCGAGACATAGAAAATATTTTGTTGTAATGCACAAGATATTGAGGAATTGTCATCGTCTTCATTGTCATCATCGAAGCCTTGCTACATAAATTTTGTTTCTCCATTCTGATCTAACCTGAGCCAAATCCTCAAATAAGTTGCACTTCTTCATATCTGTTTTTACTACATCCATCCACATCCTCTTCGGCCTACCCCTTCCACTTGGTGTGCCATCAACTTGCATGACCAAACTTTTCCTTACCGGCGCCGTTGTCTGTTTGCATTGGATATGCCCAAACCATCTCAAATGGGTTTCTCTAATCATATCACTTATTGATGCTACCCCTATATGCTCTCGAAAGCGTTATATTTCCAATTTTATCATTCCTAGTCTTACCACACGTTCACCTCAACATTCTAATCTCTGCAATATCCACTTTGTGGATATGTTGCTTTTTTATTAGCCAACATTCTACTCTATAGGTCACAACTAGTCTAATCATTATCTTGTCAAATTTTTCCTTCAATCTTGTTGACATTTGTCGGTCACAAAGCACTCCAAAAGCAAGTCTCTACTTCATTTATCCCACTTTTATCCTATATTTGACATCTTCATCAATCTCCCCATACCTACTAATTATCGAACCAAGGTAATGGAATGAATTCTTTTGTAGTATCTCCTGGGCTTCAATTCTCATAGTAGTCTCGGCTCTTTGTAAATACCAAGTTTAAAAAATCGGACTGGGGACCGGACTCGGCCATGGCCCCGAGTCGGCTAGGCCAAGTCCCAATTTCCAATAAAATGGTTGGAGGGGCGCAGCCAAATCGCATTAGGACTCGACCGAGTCTCATGATTCGACTCGGTATGTGCGGAGTCTGAGTCGACTCGGACACGAGCAATTTTTTAAACCATGGTATATACCAACTAAAGTTGTAATCCATACATTTTGTCTTTGTATGGATTATTTTAAAGACTTTGGATTCTAAAACCTCCCATCGTCTCTCAAGTTTTGCATTCACACCATTTCTTGATGCACCAACACTATATCATCTATAAACAACATACACCAAGGTACCTCCTCTTAAATATAAGCAATTAACTCATCCACAATCAATACAAAGAGATAAGGGCTTAATGCTAATTCCTAATGCAAATCTTTGGTCACTGGAAACTCACCTATCTTTCCACAAGTAGTTCTCACACTCATTACCACTCCTTCATACATGTTTTATGTAAAATCATAATTATGAATATGGGTCTTGTCCAAATAAAAATGGAATCCTTTGTAACAATAGAACCAGAAGTGATGGGGATGATTCAAGAATCAAAGTCTATTTGCTTTATAAAAAGAAGATATCCATGAACATTTATAAAAAGGTTTTATAGGATTCGACCACTTGCCTCGATGGTGGGATATCAGTGAGAAAACGGAATCGGTGTTCTCAAAGGATTTCCATAAACGATTTGAACCCCTATTGATTCTAACAACTGATTGCAAAGTTGATCATTCAGACCTTTCAATTCATAGATCTTGGTTTCAGAACTATGAATGGAACTATTCCCGACACTCAGAACGAAAAAAGGAAGTGAGATCGATAAAAAGAGAAGTGACTTGGACAAAAAGAAAACAAAGTGACTTGGACAAATCTTGTTTGTCAATAACCTCAGACCAATCAATCAAATATTGATTAATATGCAATTGATCGAACATTACTTGAAATGCCCAATGGAACCTAAAACAATGATGAACAAACTCTAAAAGAAGGAGTCACCTTTTGGAGACCCAAATTGGTTTAGTATCTAGCGACTAGTGTGCTTTTTTGAGGAAAACCATATTTTGTTTATCCAACCTAAATCATCCTTCTATTAACCACTCTATCAATCTATCAGGATGCCTATCAAAGTCCATTTGCTTTATAAAAAGATGATATCAATGAACTTTTATAAACTAAAAAAAAAGTTTTACAGGATTCAACCAATTGTCTCGATTGTGGGATATCATTGAGAAATAGGAATCTGTGTTCTCAAAGGATTTCCATAAATGATTTGAACACCTATTGATTCTAACAACTGATTGCAAGTTGATCATTCAGACCTTTCAGCTCATAGATGTGGATTTTGGACCTATGATGAATGGAGATATTCCTGATACCCACTACGAAAAAAGGAAGTGACTTCGATAAAAAGACAAGTGACCTGGACAAAAAGAAACAAAGTGACTTGGACAAATCTGGTATGTTGATAACCTCAGACCAATCAATTGAATATTGATTAATACGTAATCAATCAAACATTACTTGAAATGCCCAATGGAACGTAACACAACAATGAACAAACTATACCAGAAGGGGTCACCTTTTGGAGACCCAAATTTGGCAGAAGAGCCTAGCGACTAGTGTGTTTTTTTTAGGAAACCCATATTTTGTTTATCCAACCTAAATCATCCTTGTGTTGACCTCACATTTTTTTAGAAATAATCAGCCTTTCCTACAATGAAGGCATTCTACTACATGTAACAAGAATTTAATCTTGATCACCTCAAACCACATAGCTTTGCTCTTCCAACTATATCCTTCCTTTGTTGGCACAAGAGAAATCTGTTAGCCATGTCTTCATTGAACACTTGCTAGGCTTTTGTGGCCCACTTTGTTGATCTTTTCTCATTTATTTGGGTCTTCCAAAAGTCCTTTTGATCTCTTGGATGGGTGGAGTTTAGGACCGTTACAATGTGTGGCCAAAATTTATAGAAATTGTTATCTCTTGCAATCTACTTCAGGGTGAGTGCAGATATATATATAGGGAAATGCCCCCATGAAAGTTACTCTCACGGTACTATAAGAGTAAGGGTGGGGCCCCTCGCATCCATATCAAATGCCAACACCCTAAATGTGTGGGGGCCCCCACCCCTCACTCTCATAGTACTATGAGAGTAACTTTCATAAGAGTATCTCCCATATATGTGTGTGTGAAGGTAATGGCCCTTTGTGAGATTAATTGATGTGTAGGATATAACCATCACGAAATTGAGTGGCATTTATGATCTAGAGATTCAAGGTATCTCCGCATCAACCTCGATAGAGACTGGTCAGCTTCAATTAAAGAGTTAATGGTAGTAGTTTGCAGACCATTCAAGTGCTTTCACCCACCAATAGAGGCTTTAAAAATGAAAGTGGATGGTAAATCCATTTAGGGACCACAAGGTGGATACCCTGATTAGAAAAAGACAATGAATGGTGTATAACTTTTAGATGTCCTCCTTCTTGGTAGTTTCTGAAGGCAAAATCTGTCTGCACATTATCTTCTCCTTAAATTGGATGTTTCTAGAAAAAATTGGGAATAAATTTTGGCATGTTATCCTCCCCCATTTAATGGGTAGATTTCCCTCTCCTGCTTAGTTAAAGAAATCTACTCTCAATGAGGAGACTTTCCTGACAAAAGCCTGTGGCACAATGTAAGGTGCTTACTATTGCAACCTTGAGGCTGCGGGGGTCTAGGCATACCAATGTTATAATATGGTATGTTATTTACTTGTTAAGTAATGAGCCTACAAATCGTGAGAGAATTCAACATTATAAAATCCATACATCTACATGAAGGACAAGGCTGTTGAGGGCTTCTAATGCATTATAGACATCAAGTTTTCTATACATCTATATATATATATATATATAGAGAGAGAGAGAGAGACATAACTTCCGTCAAGTGAACATACCAGATAACAAAAGAATTACCATAACACTTACCAGTTTCATGTAATATTAATGCATAGAAGTAGTCTCTAAAAAGAGATCATCTCAAAGAGATTAATAGCACCTTTGTATAATGCTGGAATTCAGATTTCTGCAGATTACGATTTCAGTGTGAATTTTTCCTTAATTCTTTTTGCAGGGTAAAACTTCCCCAGCAAACCATAGAAAACTGGCACCAAGGAAAATCAGATGCTTTTTTTTTTTTTCTCTCTTTCTGTGGAACCCATGAATCCTCAACATTACACACAAACATGCCCTAAGGTTCACTACAATCTGAGCAGTGAATTAGTAACGAAAGGCTATGCATGCAATGAACTGACCTAAATATCAGTTCCATTTTAGCAGAGATAAAAGTGTACATCAATATGGTAAGAATTCATATAGGGACCGGTACCAAGGCCCTCTATATCCACGATAAAATAAAATAAAAAATGAAGGGAGAAAAGGAAAAAAAAAAAAAAAGTGCTCCACCCAACTTGGATTTAGTTGTCAGAGGAAACCCAAATAAGTATATAAATAAACAAATATTTCAATAACAGCTCTTCTCCACATCCATCTCATAAAACGAGGAAGAAGAAGGAAACAATTGCGATGAGAAACAAAAAAAAAAAGAAGCTAAAAGTAGAAAGAAATCGGTTTCGCCCAAATCCAAACATGAATCGAAATCTACATCAGCGATAACTTGGGGGCATCTTTGGTTGAGAAAAAAAATATATAGAAGAAAGAGGAAGCCCATAGATTGATTGAGGAAGCCGAATCTTCTTACCGCAGTAGCGAGTGTAAATCTCGAATATGTCGATTGGATTCGAACCATAGGAACCCATTTGACAAACGTAGAAATCAGCTCGAAAAACCTTGGTCCTAGGGATTGGTTTATTTACCCTACGAACATGGGAGAAATCTCTCCCTCTCTCCCTCTCCCTCTCCCTCACTCTGTCTCTATCAACCTATCCATCAAGATGCCAATCCAAGAGCTGAACCAATTATACGGACACCCGAAGAGAAATTTTTTTTTTTTTTTTAATGTTCTATATATTATAATATGTTATTAGATATGGATTATGATGGATGCATATAAAATGAGTCAGGTTTATTATCTTATTGTAATTAGGGTTGTCCAATTGGGAGATTACTTTGCCAATAAATAGGCTTTCTTCCTTTTTATTTGAATATATTTGAGATAATAGAAAAATTCTCTCTCTTCTCCATCTAATCTTCTTCTTCTGAGTTTTCTACTTTTTCTAACATATTATCAGCATGAAACTCTAAGAGAAGTAAGAAAACCCGAAGAAAGAAAACCTAGTCTTCTTACCCAAAGAGAAGAGAAATTATTCACTACATGGATTTTCATCGCGAAATCCTTCCCTACGCGGATTTCCATCTCGAAATCATTCCCAACACGTATTTACATTGCAGATTCTCTGCGTAAATTCCTTCATAACAAGGATTCCCATCGCCAATTCATTTCGAGCGCAGATTTCCATTGCAGATTCCCTACGCCGATTCTTTCACAACGCAAATTTTAGAAAATGGTAATATGTTTCTTCAAATACAGTAAGAAGTATCTGACTCAAAATCGCCTCAAAATCTAGTTATTAGAATGCATGCAACTAGTTTATAAAGCTAGTTTACAATAATCATGGTACTCACATACTATTCGTTATCTTGTTTTCTTTATTTTTTTTATACTATCTATGTGAATGAATCACAATATATAACCAAACGTTCTGAACTTCACCGATCTATGGACCAGCGGTCCTAAAAGTTGGAATATTAATATAAACCTGTAAATTCATATCCATAAATCGAAACCTAGAGTTTTTTTGTTCCAATCCAAATAAATTATAAGGCTATGAAATTAAACTTGAAGATTTGACATAACCAAAAGTTCTAATCAATTGTTAGAAGTAGAAGTTCTACTTTAAACCTGAAGATTTGAAAGAATCAGAAGTTCTGATCAATTGTTAGAACCAGAAGTTCTACTTCAAACCTGAAGATTTGACATAACCTCACTGAAGATTTAAAAGAACCTGAACTTCTGATCAATTGTTAGAACCAGAAGTTCTACTTCAAATATGAAGATTTGACAGAACCTGCAGTTTTAATTTCATGTATTATGACATTGAAGTTCTAAATCAAATCTGAAGTCTTGAAAGAACCAGCAGTTCTGATTATCAAAATTGAGAACTTGATGTTGCAACTTTTCATTTGCTAACTTATTTGTCATGATTAATTCCTCCATTAATTTATTTTTAAAGTTAAGTTTTCTTTTTCTTTTTTATTTTATTGATTATCTTCATATTGTTAACTTCATATATCTTTTATTACCGTTCTTACATGATGTCAAATTTGGCAAAACTTGATTCTAAAGCACTTAATATAAGCTAAAATCTACTTGCAATCCAAGAAACTTGGAGAGACCATAAAAGAAGGTTATAAGATGCCTCCATAGGACAAGGCATTAGCCATCATCTTCTTACGTCACCTCAAAAATGAATATCTAACTGAGGAGGACCCAGCAGGTCTCTGGATATCCCTGAAGGATAGGTATGATCACTAGAAGATGGTCATATTACTAGCTGCCCACAATGAATGGGCAAATCTGAGATTGCAGGACTACAAAATAGTATATGAATATAAATTTGCCCTCTTCAATATTTTTTCCTTAGATATTAGAGATTTCTTTGAATATGAGGATAGCCAACAATGGGGCATTTAATGCTCAATTGGGAGTACCACCTGGCATGATCTAGAAGACCAATAATTTTTTGAACTTCACAAACTTAAATTTTTTTTTCTTAGTTCCTTTGAGATGCATGTGTTTTAGATTTTTCCTTTATGATGGGGATCTTTACTTTCATTGATGTCCTAATTTATGGTGAATGGTTTAATTATTTTAGTTTTAATGAATCTAAGGGTAAAGTTGTCATTTTTATAAAAAAAATCAACACAAATCTTTTTGTAGTCACCTATTCACGTTATGACTAGTGAATTTGGGAACATGAAAGGTATTAAAATGAAAAAGCAGGGGATATATGCAAATACTAAAACAATGGGGGCCTATTTACAAATTCTATAAACCCTAGGGTGGTATATACAACTTTTTTTACTTCTTTTAATTCAATGGCCGATATCATCCTCGGGTAAGTGATGATTGGAAGGGTCACCTTTGCTGTAATAGTGTACTAGTACAACAACCTGTGGCTAGAACGAGAATGTTCACCAATAACTGAAAAATAAACTTACTGATTTATTAAGAAAAACTCAAATTACACAAAATCAATCCTCAAATATGCATAACAATGATTTAGTGATTATTTATGATAGGGATATAAATAAAGTTCTTGCATAAAAGTGAGAAGTGCTAAGAACAAGTGTTAAATGAAGTGGAGGAAATAAGTGGTTACATGTTGGAAGTGGAGAGTGTTTAAATATTAGAAGTGGAGAGTTATAACTCTCGGTCAAAATCATAATTAATGGTCAAAATCACTTCAAAAAACCATCAGCTTAATATAATATAATACTACACTTTAATGAGAAAGCAAGTATGTCCGAGTCCAACCCTTAAGACAAAGTTGGCCCAGCGACTGACAATTTTAATTTTTCCTTTTTCAAATAATGAAAAGATTTTTTAAACATAGCAATCATGGAATCTGAGCCAATCCCTTGTGACATCAGTGGTACATAGTATATGTTCATGCTTATCCTAACCAACCTGTCATGGGCCCCACCCAAGAATCCATTGATCATGATGTTGACTCAGTACTAATTTTCTTTGCAATTGATGGCTTTAGATCACCTGATTAGTTTGGCTTTTGAACCTATGGTTCAACATATCCTACAACTTAAGCGATCATCAACTGTCAGTGGATGGCATTGATGAACTTGGGCTGCTGCTACAGCAACAAATAAACAAGGGTGCAAGAAAACATCTATACCCGCATAATCTGAGGTTAATATACATTAAGCTGAAGAAAACCAGATGATTTTGGTTCTATTGGTGGTTAATCCATGTACTTTGTACTGAAAAGGACTTGGATAGAGCATAAGTTGCCTCCTCATCCTTGATTAATTGACAGTTAAAATAATTTTCCCCTTCAGGGTCAAAACCATCTATAGATGGTTTTGGGTTTTTTTTTTGTTCAGTCTCCCATGGTGTCTTGTGCTTCACGGAGTATAACAGAACACTTCATGTTTCTGGGTTCATGAACATGTGCAAGTCAGATACTCTCTTCCTTTTTTTCTTTTTCCTTTAAAAAAAAAGCAGCAAGATAGCAGGATTTTTATAAATTAATGCATGTTCTAATCAAGTACAGTGAAATAGGAAACTTCATTCTTGTTTGCTAATTATGTATTCCATTCTTTAACTTTCTCAGAGTACTTGTATCCATCTATAACAATATGAACACCAACAGTTTCAGACAAGTGGGAGTCCATAGAATCCAAAGCCCAATGCCACCTGTTGTGACATCAGAAGATGATTGTCCAGAGTCAGACGCTGGAGGAACTAATTAAAGCCCCTCAAATCCAGCAATTCAGGTCCAGTTTTTGCCCATCTACATCCATCTCGCTTTGATACTGGCTGTTTAAATCAATATCCTCAGAAAGTCTAATCCTTTTCAAGTGATTATCAGAATTTTCTTGATAAGGGAGAGGCTCGGCAATTTGCTTCTCAGTGCCAGTATCATCCGAGGAGTTGCTTCTGCGAGTTCTTTTACCCCCAGAGGGCCTATTGCTCAAATGGATCTTGCTTAGATTATTGTTATTTGAGTTGATTTCTATAGGTTTAAGAGCACAAGCTCCACTCCTCTCAGCGTCATATGCTGAATTAACATGTGAGCTCTCCAGTTTTTCATCTTTTCTTTCTGAGCTTTCTGAAGACGTTAAACAGCTATCCATGGAGGAATCTGTAAGCTGAGGTTGGCGAGGTAGAAAGCAATTTCCTGCCGGTCTTGTCCCCTGTCTCTGCATTTGTAAGTCTGACATTTCTGTTAATTCAGAAAGCGAAGAACTGGGGCCACTGGGGCTATTGGCATTCGCCAAAGAGACCAACTCGGAGAGTTCTTCTTTTGCAGCTTCAAGTCCAAGCGAAGAAATGTTACACCCAGCAAGCATTTCCTGTGCTTTCTTTAATACTGACTGCAAATATTTTCCTTGCGCTTCAATTCGGAGCTGCAAGCATCTCTGCACCTAAATTAAGAGCAAAACAAGGAAGGAGCATCATTTCAGATGAAAATTGAAAGCTATTAATCGTTACGCAATCGAACCTGCCATTAGATCTTACCTCAATCTGTTCATGCAAACGCTGCTGCACTTCCAACTGCCTCTGCAGCGCTTTAGCAATCTGCAAACTTCTAAGAAGCAGAAATCGAAATCAACAAAACTTGTTTCGCTGAACACTTTACATACACCTGTTACAGTTCACTGAAAAAAGATATGAATGCTCATCTCTTACTCATTAATCTGGATATGGTTTTTCTCCACGTTTTTGCCATGGACGCGAACACCTCTAATTTCAGTGTCTCCGAGCGCTGCCACTGCACAGTCTGCTGTAGAATCCCATTGATGAGCAGTAGTTAGACGGATCACAGATTACATTTCAGTGTCTCAAACTTGAATGGGTTTGAATATTTTGGGAGGATGGATGGTGACAGGTGACCACCCCCTCTCTGCGTTTCTTTTGTCACAAAGATCAGAAATCGCATTCGGTGGGATAATGCTTCTCTGATTAATCTTGCCCAGATTGGTGCTGTTCCTCCACACCAATAGTGGCAATGATATGAAGTAGGAAGAACCCTACCCACCTTAGACTCTCATGATTTCTGTTGGGGAACAAACACAATGCTATGCAAAATGGACGGCCATCCATCCTTCCATCATGATGACAAACTATATATTCCAACCGCTTGTAAATCATGGTACGTCGGAATGTATCGACAATCTCACCTTCTTTGTTGTCACTACATGTTCCTGATTGTTGGTTTTTGAGCCTATATTTCTGCGACAAAAGAACATCAATATATTGAGACTTTCTACAATCATCTGGTGTATTTTGGGTTCTGAAAACAAAAAAAAATTCTGCTGAAACAGATCACTAACCTGCAAGTGACTCTTGAGGTGGAACAGATTCAGTTTAGGGACTCCCATCATTTTCATCACTGTTTTAGGTGTTGCTTCTGTCAAAAGAATAACAAAGAGGATCACAGAGAGAAAAACGACATCACAGCGAAGAAGATAGAATGTTTACAAGGAGCTAGCATGGCTAGCACAAGAATTGTGGGTAAGGATTCTATCTAGTTACTCTGTATGCCTCCGAGCTTAGAAACAGCATCGACAAAGCGTTGATGAAGCTCTGGAGTCCATTTTAGTCTGGGCTTAGCATCAGCAGAGAGAACCAGTCCCATGTCGTCTTCTCCACGAACTAAAGAAATCTTGTTCGCTACTTGGTTTTGCATCATCCCTGGCAAACCCGTTTGAGGCAAGTTTAAAGATTGTCAGATTAAAATGATCAGGACCTCCTAATTGTCTGTGAAACAAACGTGGGTCTGCCCTCCCACCTATGTGTCAATCTGTGGCATCAGTAGTTCTCTTTATATTTTGGGGTGTCTTTTGTGTCCCCAATCTGAAAACATAAATGGGTAGGGTTGAAGAATATATGCATGACCTGTGGTTCTTCTTTACTCCAAGTCTGAGTCCAAATCATCTTTATTTCCCTCTTAAAACATGAAAGAGAGAATCTTTGGAGCAGGAAAGAGCAAAAGTGACACAGCTAAATTTTGGGTCTTAAAAGAAGAGAAAAGAGGAAGTGTAGGGACTGTTTTCTTGCTGATCTCTCTCTTCTCTCTCACTGCTAGATTCTCTGCTTCATCAGATGGGCCCACCATGATGAATAATGAGTGCCTCTTTTTCTCCCCCTGATTGGAATTAATGGATGCTTTACTTGACCTTGTTTTTTCTTGAAGCATGATTTACAGTTTTTCTTCCAACTGCACTTAGTTTGCATGTTTTGGTAGAATGGATGATCGGCTTACCTAAAAACAAAACAGGGTAAATCAATTTTCAATTTCGGTGTTGACACAAATTCAAGTGGAATGAATCATTTTTTTATAATAAAAAAACCCATCTAATCAAATAGTATCCATTATGGATACATCTATATCATTATTACCATCAAAGCCTTGTCCCAATTATATTGGGGTGGCTACAAAAAATATTTTTCTCTATTCCGATCTATCCAAAACCAGGTTCTATCCTGTTGGAAATTTCAATAAATGAGAAGTCTCAATGTATAGCTAGGTGCGGCATACATTATAATTTTCTACGCTTTTCTTTTTTCATTTCTTTGTAACTTGTTGTCCTTGTTAACTCAATAATAGCATGCGCCTACATTGCTACTTTCTCAGTAGACAATAAGAGATGCTTCTAGGACCGTGTTTGTATTTCTGCCAGATGAGATGTACCATGGCCCCAAAAGATTTAGATCCTATCCAATTACCAATACTGATTACTTCTTCTTTTCTAACCGCCTATTAACAAATGGGAGAATCAGAAAAAAGAAACAACCAACGTCTATATACAGCAGGGTCCATTAGAAAAGTAGTCTAGATTGCTGAACCCATGGGCCTCGCATGTACAATGCCTACTGATACTCGACGTGTCGTTGACTATGGGGTGACCTATGGCAAATAATACAGTACAAATTCTTCTTTCTAGAGAGAGAGAGAGAGAGAGGTGTATATGACAAATATACTCTCTACCTCCGTTGCTTTACTATGTGTTCTTTTTTCCCCTGCTCTTCTATAAAGTTTCAAAGATTAGCGAGGTATGAGAAACAAACGGACTTACTAGCCTTTTAAATTAAAACCCACACCCGAACTGATGCAAAGCAGAGAGAGGAAGCTAACTATGGCCAACACCAAGTTGGTGAAAAGACTATCATATCCCATAATTGCAATTTCCCTGATTATGGTCATTAACTTGTATTTATCCAAACCATATTTTAATGATTGATATCCAAAGTTCCAACATCTAAGTGCCAAAACATTTGGTTGTCCTGCGGCATGTAGTGATTGTCAAGCAGAGGTTTAACTCTAAACAATCGCAAAATATAAGGCATTTAGTGATTGTAAGGTGGAGATTTAACTTTAACAATTACTAAATTTACAATAAGCTCATAGAACATAACGCAGTTAAGGAAAGTTCAAAAACGATTCTGTACGCAGCTGACCGCTGAGTATCCAACCCCCGTAAAAGGAGCGCTGGTGTCAACATGCAGCCAGCGTAACAGAACAGGTGGGACTACACTTTGAGTCTGCTTTTATTTACTTATTTTTTGATCGGTAACAGTAACTTGCATTAAGAGAGAAAATAATACAAACATAGAGAACAACAAAAAAAGAAAAAAGGGGAAAAGAAACGTAGAGGTAGAAGAGTAATGTACCCCCTTACACCACAACTACATAATAAAACCCTCCTCAGAGAAAACTCTCTCAACACCTTGCATGGCTAAAGCATCCGCCATCATATTTGATGACCTAGTCTTATACTGAAAGCTAACATTAATGGTAGTGGATAATACTTGGATTTCATTGAAAAGGAACTGAAACTTCTATGGATAAGCCTTCCGGTTCAAAACCCAACTCACTGCATTAGAAGAATCACCCACCACAATAAGATTGCCATGGTGATACCTTAAAAAACACCGAAGAGATTCTAGAATAGCTAAAACCTCAGCTTCTTTAGAGTCACAAACCCCCACGTATTTGGAGAACATAAATAAAACGTCCCCTTTGCAATTTTGAAGCACCCCTCCAATACCAGCAGGTCCAGGCTTCCCTCTTGCGGCCTCATCAACATTGAACTTAAACAAACCAATAGGAGGAGGAGACCAAAGAATATATTTTCTGAGGAGGAGACCAAAGAATATATTTTCTTACTTTGACTGGGTCACACCTCATACATGATTCCTAATTGATAAGTATGTCATTAAGACAAAAATTAGAGAATTCCTTTCTAACCAAAGCCCACTTCGCAATCGTTAAAGTGATCTTCGAAATCAACTGTGCAGAAGTTAAGTAGGACCCCCTAAAAATTCTATCATTTCTTTCCTTCCAAATGGACCACAAAATAGCAAATGGAGTTATCATCAAAAGAGTATGACTGCATCCAACAACAATCTCCCAACCAAGACTCTGCCGCATCAGCAATCTTCTCAAGATAGCACCAATCAACACTACACCTACCAATAAAATGGCCCCAAACACTGGATGTAAACTCACAATGAAGAAGAAGATGGTTCACCAACTTCAACTCCTTATGACACATAACACAAGTGTCAGTGATGGTGGATGCTGTCAATCCTCTTATCTTCAAGTTATCCACTGATGAGATCTTAGCTGCCACTGCTAACCAACAAAAAGCCTCCACTCTGGGAGGAACCAAACCCGTCCAAACAAGGGAAGGAGCTCTATGGAAGGCTTTCACCGAGAACTCTCCGGATATGGATGGCTTCCAAAACCTAAAATCCGTAGAATTCCTACACAAAAAAACATTAGAGAGAAGACTTAACAACTCCCTGTACTGGACATCCTCTGAAAAACGAAGACTTCTTCTAAAGGTCACACCCCCACAAAGTACAATCATCCCTTACCTCATAACAATCACTGACAACAGACTCCATATTGGACACTAATCTAAAGACCCTAGGAAACAAATCACACAAGGGACCCACCCCAACCAAATCATCCAACCAAAACCTAAGTAATTGCACCCCAACCCAATCACCCAACCATCCCCCACCACAAAACCCACCCCTTTGGATAACACTTCCCCACTTACAGAAGACGAATCTTCAACTGAAGTAATTGCACCTTACAAACTTGATCTACGAGACCTATGACCTGGATTATGCCACCACCCCAAATTATCCACCCCATACTTGTCAGCAATGACCTTCCACCAAAGAGCATTCCTCTCATCTCCAAACCTTCACCACCACTTCACTAATAAAGCCACATTTTTATACTCCAAATTACCAAGGCCTAAACCCCCACACGACTTTGGTTTAATAACCTCACTTCATTTCATTAAGTGCAGTTTCTTCTTAATACTCTTACCCTCCCAAAGAAAGTTCTTACGAATATGGTCTAGTCTTTCCACCACCACCTTCAGCATCTTGAAAAGTGACATATAGTACACCAGGATGTTTGACAAGCAGGCTTTTATCAAAGTGATCCTTCCGTCGAATGATAAATATTGTCGCTTCCAAGAATACAACTTCTTTTCAAAATTGTGAATAACTGGATCCCACAAAGACTTAGATCTTGACGTTACCCCTATCGGAAGGCCCAATTATAACAAGGGTAGTCTCCCCCATTTGCAATGCAACATGGCCGCCAAAGATTGAGTGGTCTCTTCAGAGCACCCAACTCCTACGAAACGACTTTTGGAAATGTTAAGCTTCAAACCTGAAACCAGCTGAAAACACCGCAAGATTCTTTTAAGAGCCATGATAAAAGCAGACTGAGTCTGCTTTTATTTAGAAGTAGCATTTGATCTATCCGGCATTGACAAAAACTGGATTGTCATAACTTTCTATATATATATATATATGTAAGCACTACACAACGCCTGTGTGTTTTTAGGAGAAAAAGCCTCTCTTAATTAGATATATTGGGATGCATGATGATCAAAGAAATCCATTGGATGAAAAGATCCATATGAAATCTACTTATATGCAAAATCGCGAGTTCATAAGATCATCCTAACCTTTTGATCAACGGCTTTAAAACTTAATGGTTTAGAGACCTCATTTTATTTTGATTTCAATCCAATGGTGAGGAAAATGTGGATAAGTGTAAAACTTGGACTTCTGATTATTTTGGGGGTAGTGTGTGTGAAAAAACTAGATTGACTCAGCATAAGTTCGAAAAGGATGAGCGAAAAAAGGGACATATTTAAAGTGGGGGTGTTTTTTAGAATATATATATTTATATATATGGAGATGCTCCTATGAGAGATATCTCTCACCTTAAATGAGAGATTGGTTGGGGCACTCACATCCATATCCAATGCCAATTACTTAAATGTGAGGGCTCCCACCACTATCTCTCATATAAGGTGAGAGACATCTCTTATAGGAGCATCTTCCATATATATATATATGAGAATATTTATGTATATCCATCCCTCACTATAGGGTGAGAGGCACTTCCATAATTGGAAATTTTGATGTACAAAAGAGGAAAAGTCATATATGAGCATATGTATAACAGGAATATTTATGTGTAAAAAGAGAAAGTTCCCTCACCCTATGGTGACGGATGGATACACACGGATGTCCCCTATATATATGTATATATATATATATATATATATGGGAGATGCTTTTATGAGAGATATCTCTTACATTATATGAGAGATAAGGGTGATGTCCTTCATATTTAAGTTGTTGGCATTGGTTATGGATGTGAGGGCCCCTACCTTATCTCTCATATAAGGTGAGGGATATTTCTCATAAGAGCATCTACACACATATATATATATATGAAAAGAATCGAAGATAGGTCATTTTTTCTGAAAATGTATATGTGCAGTTAATAGAGAAAATCAGCATCAAATAGATATTCTTGGAATAGTAGGTTGTTGTAGATCTCATATTTTCTTGGTACCAGAATTGAAAGCACAACTTTGAAATTATTGTAGGCTGTAGAGGAATATTAATCATTTGGTCGAGGGAGAGGCCATGTTTATCTGCCCAAAATGTTCGAAAACTAAGCAAAAGAAGATTACAAGTACCTTTTACTTTAACCAAGCTGCTGTACTTTCAGCTACTTTCTTGCTTTAATATATTCCAAACCTAAAAAAGGAGATTCTAGGATGATGCTGAAGGAGCCCTGTTGGTAGGATCGTATAAGAAGGTCTAGTGAGCAAAAGCTAATAGCAAAAGGACCCACCAATTATTCTTTCGAGGGCCCCATCAGATTCCCTCTTCCGAACCCAAAAAACGAAAAAAGAAAAAAGAAAAAAGAGAAAAGATGGCAGTAAGAGCCTCAGGAATCTCCAAAGGGCAAACCCTCAAGAAAGGCACTATGACTCACAGCTACCCACCAACCTTTCAAAGAGAGAGAGAGAGAGAAAATAAATCAATCAAATCTTTTACAATTTTCGTGGATAGCCTGAACAACCAATATCAAATAGCGATAGAAAACTGCACATTGTTTTTGTATTGCATAGTTTCAAACCTGAAACATATTGGTTCTGACACCATCTCCAAATTAATTGGTTATCTCAAAACCAATTAGTGATGGAAATCTACACAAACAATTACTTAACACATGACTGAATATGTGGTTTGGAATTAGTTTAGTCCAAAAGGCCGGGACACAATCCGTTATAAAAAAAAAATAAACAAAAAAGAAAAAGAAAAAAGAAAAATCAAGTGGGGCTGTCAAGACAGTACTATGTTTCAAACTTTTGAGTCTCTCAAATGACAATATGATCCAAGCTCGCTAAACTCTTCAAGACATCTTTATTTGATATGTGGCACTAATTGATTTGATGAGGGGGAAAAAAAAGGCAGGTTCAATGCCCATATTGCCAATAAGAAACATCAACATTTGCACGGTTAGATACCCATTGATATAGGGAGGCCAATTTGCCTCCGATTATCAATTACCTGGTGCAATCATCCCAGAAAAATTTAGACATAGCCCCTCTTTTTGGACAAGATTTATATTGAGTGCAGTCTAGGTAAAACCAAACCCATCTGAATATCCAGAGATGTGTGTATAAATTAATAAATTAATATATTTATATGCAAGAAATAAACTCAATTCATATTTTTGGTTCAATCATGACATTTTACATATCTGCCAGAGTTGGGCCTCAATCCAGTTGGATCTATCAGATGGGGTCCGGATCCCTATATGCCAAGTAAATTTGGTCCAGCTCCACCATGAACTCATACTGAACCCGACTTGTTTACATTCATACATTACGGCAGACCTACTAAAAAAGGCGAGCAAGAGTGCATAATGCACCAAGAAAACGTGAAAGTGAAACATAAAAATAAAAAAAATCAAGAAACGCAAGATGCCGGAGTGGAGAGGGGTGTCTCATCTCATACAGCCACCCAAGGATTAATTATCTCTACTCTTTTTCTGACAGACCATTTAAAATAGAGCCATTAAAAAAAGAGTTATAAAAAAAAAGAGGCTAGAACAAAAAATTGGGTTCCGCCTCTTCTTTTGAAGAGGCATTGCCTCTTATTTCTACATGCCCAAAATGGGAGCATTTGGTTTTAAGCGGATGAGCCTCTATTTCTCTAAAATAGATAGAGGGTAAAATGGTGTGCCAAACGCTCTAAATTTTCAAAACTCTATCCGCTTTAAACGTTTAGACAAATAGAGGGTAAAAATAGATTTGTCAAACATGGACTAAGTAGTCTCACATCATAACATGTACCGTACCACTGCCTAACTTTACAAAAAAAAAAAAATGGGGATAAAAAATACCGTCTCCATATATACTTGATTGAATGATCATTCTAATGACATTAAGAAAATGACTCAATTCCCTAACCAGATTAATAATTGAGACCCCACAACCTTAGTGGTTGAGAAGAGAATATTGTGTGCATAATGCAGTGAGATTCGTTTGCATCATTGACGCAGACTTCCTCTTTTATACATACACTAGGATAAGAAAAGAGAAGCCTTAAAGGTTACTTAGACAAACCACATGAAATGACTTCATTAATTTCATGACTTGTTCAAGATGAGAAGATTTCCAAGGAAAAAGACTTGGGGCGGCTTAATGGAGTCATTTAAAGAGCGGATCATTTAAGACTCACCTGACCCGAGACAGAGAAATCTTAGACCCTGATCCAACTAACCACAACTCAAAGAACCCACCCCACCCATTTGATTTACAAGACTTTCCAACTTGCTTCACAACAAAGGATGGGCACAGAATAAAATTTTAAGGACCATTTCTCACGACAAAGGTCAATTCATTCATACATACCAAACCATACTTTCTACAGCTAAAGGAATAATCCGGTTTATCAACTTTCTCACTCAAGTCACCACGATTGGATTCTGCCGAGTCATTCAACTACATGGGTCCTTTAACAAAAAAAAGAAAAAAACTCCATGGGTCTCTTCTCATTCGGAGTCAAGATGTACTGCATTTTGTTAATTCATTCTCTTTATATATTCTTTTATGTATATAGGGGATTCAAACTTATGCACTTTAATCAAGAACTCATGTGTCTAAAAAGACGAGATAAAATTAATGGACTTTCTTTGTAATTTAATTTGGCTAATGAGTTCCAAGCACATATTTTATCATGCATTTCTCGTGCACCAAAACTGTCCACATGCAACTCCAAGAAAGCCTTGACCCGGAACTATATAGATAGATGGATCATGGATGAGAAAGAAGATTCAGTGAAATTGTTCGCACATTTGATGGCAAAAGTTTTTATGGGGCCTTGTAGTCTACCTCTCGTGCACATTTTAGCATAGTTTTAAAAGAGCTGCTGTACTGATTTTTACTCGTCACACACTATTCCTCCCTACACCCACCACTTAAGTTAAAAAAATTAACAAAATTACTCTCTACATACCCCATTTTTCCTAAACTATCATCTCTCAACTTCTCTCACACTCCCTCTCCCTCCCTCTAGGGCCTCTACCCACCGTCAGCCACTGCCATGAGTGTATAAAGAAGTTGTGAAGGGAGAGATGTCGTAACTTAACACAAGGGCATATTGGTCATAAAAAAAGTGCAATGTGAGGAGAGCAAAAATTAGTGTGCATTTAGTAGCTTTCTAGTCTTACATGAATTTATATGAATCGCCTCCCTTTTTAGGGGCGCACTAATTTGTACTAATTTTAGTGGGTCATGAAGCGAAAGAATGTGAACATACTAAAATGAAATGAAAAGAAGGAAAAATAAAACCCAAGGGCTAGGCCTTCCATTTTGAGAGAGATTTTTACACTAAGCACACAAATAATTGCAAATGGATATCCAATTATCTGTATCTGAACTCTCTAATTCTATATAAAGCATATATAGAACCTATATTTGAATTTGGGAGAAATCCCAATCCATATCTGGAACCAAATATATAGGATCTAAAATACTCGGATTGGGGATTATTTCATCCTCATTAATATATATATAAAAGTTTTAAGAGCGTATATAATTTGATTAATATTGATATTTGAGGATCTAATTACCTCTAATCATCTACCATTTTAAAATCTCACTTGGATATTTAAAAAAAATATTTTTGAAGCACTTTTACTAATTATTCTAATGCATTTTACATATTATTTTAGATAGAAATCCAGAACCACATCCATTTTTTATTTTTATTTTTTTATGTCCTCGTATTAGGGTTGTCAATCCAGCCATTTCACAAGGGGGCCCGGTTCGGCCTGTAAAAGCCCTCAAAGCGAGGGCTTCGTTTTTTATCCTAAAACCTGAAGATAGGGTAGGGCTCTATTTTGAAAAGCCCCAATTTTGAGGGCCAAGCGAGGTCTTGACTCATCTGGCTCTAGGGGGCCCGGCTTAGCTCTTAGTTTATTAAATATGTAAATTTTTTAATAGTTTTTATGAAGTTATTTTAAAAAATTTAAGAAGTGAGTATTCATCTATTCATTTATTTTTACCATAAGTGATTAGAATACACAGTTTATTGGTACAAAAGTTAGATAGTGAAGATATCTTTTATAGAAATATAGTTTGAAAAGTGAAGAAAAACTTTGATAAATACTGTAAGCAATATAATAAAGTATTTGAAATGGTTATACTCTTTGATCCTCAACGTAAGTTGTTGTATTTAGGGTATGCCTTAAGAAAGTTATATGGATCAAGTGAAAAATATGAGCATTCGTCGAGGTAATACTCTTAGACCCTTTTGGAGATCTTTATAAAGAGTGTTGCGTGATTTATGATGCACCTATACTATGACATTGTCAAATGTGGATAAAGTTAATTTAGTAAGAGTTACTAAGTTTGAAAATGATTTTTTAGTATTTGAGTAACAAATGACTCAAACAATTGCTTTAAAAAAAAAATTTGAATTAAGTTATTATTTTGAGGAGCTAAGGGATAAATCTATATATAAATTTCAATATATTGAATTGGTGGAAAGTTAATTCAGCAAAAATATCCTGTTATTTTCATAATGACTTGTGACATTTTAGCAATTTCAGTTTCTACAGTTGCTTTTGAATTGGTATTTAGTACATGTGGAAGTGTACTTGACCAGTATAAGAGTAGTTTGAAATCTGAAAGAGCAAAGTCTTAACTGCCTTTGTATTGTTGGTCTCTAGTCCAGATATAGTAAGAGGGTTAGCATTAAGTTGGAAGTCAGTGGTGGCATATGAAAGATTTATTTTCTTCAAAGAAAATTTTTTTTCTTTTCTTTTGGCCCTGGCCCGACCCCTGGCCCCTGCCCTGGCCCTTGAGGGTAGGATAATGGCTTAAAAATTATAAGCCCGTTGTAAAAGACGAGGGCTTTTGCTCGCTTAGGCCCGGCCTGCATATGTAAAGGTAGGATAAGGTGACAGCCCTACCTTAGATATATAACATAGGTGGTAGGTTTCGCGTCAGATTTGGATTTGGAATTGGTTCGGATCTATAAAGATGGATGCAGGCCTAGATCCACCATGGTTCTGTGCTAGATCCTGCCCATTTGCATCCCTAGGCAGAAGACTGGAAGCGAGCTGGACAAGTGTAGCCAGGCCCACATGGGGCTGGATTTGTGATTTGTTATATGCCCATGGACTGGACTTAGGCCTACATGATCCTAATATAATATGTGAAAAAGCTGGGTGGGCCTCTGCATTCTTGAAGGCCTGGTAAAAATTGATGCTTTTAACTTAAAAGGACATGACCACCCAACTCTCAGACCCATCGGCAGAACCAGATCTGAATTGTGAAGCTATATCTGGGACGAGTGCCCTACTTGTAGTTGGGTGGTGTTAACCAGGTTGAGGCTGACCTACGAGGACTTGGCTCAACCTAAAGTTATCCTATATTCCCAAAATGCAACCCTTGAGCTTGCCCCAAAAAACAAAACAAAAAGAAAACAGAAAGTTTAGTTTTAAGTTTGGACCTGCAAATTTCAACCTTTTTGATAATCAGGCACTTATTACTATGATCCATCAAAGAGACTTTCACTCTGATATGCTATATAACAGAGAGTGTTTATCTCGGAAGATATTGACCTCTGCATGATTTGTACACCAATGGTGCATCCGGAACCACCATCAAATGTCACTAAAACTAAAAAAAAAAAAAAATTTTTTTTTTTTACAAAAAGGCCCCTTTATTTTTATAAAACCTCAAAAAAGCTCCTATATTTTATGTTTTTACTAACACCCCCGCCCTGCCCCGGCCCGCCGACTTACAGTCAAAACCATATAGTATGTAACTGCTTCTTATCTATCACTCCCTTTTTCTTTTTTGACTGATTTACCCCTGAGAAAAAAACTAAATGAATTATTCATTGAGTTAATAATAAAAAGGCAATTTTACCCATTGAACTCAACCCAAAAACAAAGAGAACCCAAAAACAAAGAGACAACTAGGAGCAGGGATTGGCTAAATGGGCTACTATCGTCAGCCCACGCCCAGCATGCTATTTACCAGGATAAATCGGATATTTTTCTAGTTATGGGGCCCCATTTCCTAAAGGGGTTTAGATTGTTGGTGGGCCCTCCTTAAGAAAATTCTAGAAGATATTGGTTGACGATTTATTATTTTTTTTAATGGGTAAAAGCAACAAGTGAGAAATATGATGGCACTTTACTGAAAGTGGGCCCAAGTCCCCACCATAAAACTCACTATTGATGATTTAATCATCAAATTAAATGGATCGTGTCTAATGGCCCTGTGGATATTTATATTCGGTAGTTTTCTTTTGGCATCTTTCTGGGTAGTTTTAGTGATGGATCTCTATGGGCAAATTTGTCTTTATCATATGTAACTCAGAGATTTCTCTCTCAAGGATAAATCGGTCAAACCGTTACTAATCGGACAGCTTGACTGTCAGTCAAGGGGGGTTTTAGTAAAATTAAAAATTTTAAGGCCTTTTAGAGATTTCAGAAAAATACAGGGGTCTTTTTGTAAAAAACTCAAAAAAAAAAAAAAAGCTGACTTTTAGTCTCAGAAAAAGACTTTTTTTGGTGGTGGTCCGCTGCTAAAAGTAATTTTTAGCGGTGATTTTTTTCCCCCTGGCGCTAAACCTGTCATAATAACCTAGAAGGTCGATTGGGAGACTATTAACTATTATGACAAGTTTAACAGAGGATAAAAAAACTCCACCGTAAAAATCCACTTTTAGACACTAAAAGGCAAAGTTTTCTGCAGTTAAAAGTAACCTTTTTTTTAGTGCATAATGTGTAATATTCAGAGATAGCCCCCCCCCCCCCCCCCCCCCCCCCCCCCCCTCTTTCGGATAACAAAGTCCGCATATTATCTCATAAGAAATAAATGAAAACACACCTTTTTTTTATTTTTATTTTTATTAAAGACTACGAAATCAACTAGGAAGGTCTTGTTTCATTTTGGCACTTTCTGCCTGGAATGAGGTTATTCGGTCTGTTCCTTGTGATGTATTGATTTTGTACTATTTCTTTCTCGCATTGGACTTTGTATGGATATGTTTTTTTTTTTTTTTTTTTGCTCCAACACACATGAAGAAGCAAGGGTGGATGCCATCTGATCTGATGACCTATCTGGTCAAATGAGGGTATAAAAAAGGTGTGAAGTAGGAAGGATATAAGAGTTTAGGATGAAAACATGCAGATGGTTCCACCACTTACAACTCATAATACAACTTATTACGATCAGATAAAGAAGGTTAATGTCATTCCAGCATATAAATAAATAAAAAGAAGAAGAAGGGGAAGAAGATGATGATAATCAATAATTAATGGAAGCCCTGAAGAAATCTACTTCTCTACTTCCAAATAAAAAAGATCAACGTTCGGAAAACTCTCAGGTAGAGTAGTCCATTTCGGAAATTTAAAGCAGAGAAATGGTTAGGGAGAAAACCTCTCAAATCTGAAATTTCCTTAACGCCACATCAACATCCCTATGCCATATCGGCAATGACGGACTCTCATCTCTTTATCACTCTACAAGAAAGAAGCACATGAGATCAAGTGTACCGCCATCCAACGTTGACAAAACTTGAAAGTTGGGTCATGACCAGAGAGAACTTATCTCATCTGGATGCCAAAGTCTACCCCGGTCAGTAAGTCACCAAGTTGGGATGAATAGAAAGATCGAAGAGTTTGGGCAACACTTGGTTGAGTTCTTCGGCTCAATGACCGTCTTGCATGTGAACTCATAATCCATGAGCCATTAAAGTAATTTAAGAAATCTTTTGCAGAGTGCATTTGATTTTGTCATCAATCTATTGGCATAGAAACGATATGTATCATGTTACAGGGTCTTAATTAGATTTTAGCCTACACGATGTTTGAAGATCTTGCAATTCCATTTTACCGACAAAGCAAGCTCTATTGGCGGAACCATCAGGACCATCTATGGTTTTATTTCTCTTAACTCGAACAAAAGAAAACCCAACAACAAATTTTTTTCTATGCCTTCCAGTGTTGCAGGATTTCAATGAAAGGAGAAAGGGGTGACATATCTATCAAGACTACACTGAAGATATCACCACTCTGGGCATTTTTGTCTAAAGAAAAGATAAAATTAAAAATAAAGAATTGAAGCACTCTGCCCATGATTTCTAACTTTATCCTACTTGCGCGTGTGATTACGAGTTAAGACTTAATTTTTTTCCATAAAATGAATAGAAAAAGTAGATAATCATTTCATGTAGTGTTTTTGTACGATCACCCAATGGCAGAAGAAGATTGATTTATAAAATAATAATCTTCTTAGAAAAATACTATTTTCCATGATTTTTTTATTTTTTATTTTTGCAAGAATCCAGAAAGAATTTTTGCAAATAAAAGTTTTAACAAGTTACAAACCATCTCAGGTTCTATTGAATCTCAAACCCACACAATATCTCTTCATTTCAAAAGAATGCAAACAAATTTAGAAAAATGTATGGGAATTTTAACTTCAATCCAACATTCATAGCAAAACAAATAAAGAAATAAATAAAAATGATTTTGCTGACTTCCTGCCAAAATCAAACAAAGACACATTCTCATGAAGTGACAAAAGGTATATTATAGATGAACATGTTGCAAAATATGAGATATTTAATTAACATGAAATTCAACCCGTGCACAGCATGGGCTTTTTATGCTAGAAGATTGTTAAGGCTAAAATGAAGATGACAGGGTAGAACAACTTGCCCCTAGCATCACCTTAACAGGGTAAGAATTGAAGCAAGCAAAACTCTCATCACTTTGTAGAAAAGGCCGTGCCTCTAGCCAAACACAGTTCCTCAGTTGAATCGAACATAATACCAATAAAAGGGGTGTTCACATCATCATCAAGGGTTCATCGTATTGAGAATCAATGCTAATAAGGAAAATTGTTATTTATTTATTTTTAATTTAATAAGAGGTCGCTTGATAAGAAGAGACATAGATAGAAGATGAGATATAGATAGTTCTTAACTTCATAAAACAAGATACTAAAGATTCAGCTAGAGATTTGATCTTGAAAAGTTCTATAGTTAGTGACAAAGTTTTGAAGGAAACATGGATAACCTGGTTCAAACTAATCTCATTTAGTTGAAAATCTATAAATAGCTCTCCATCTACAAAGATTCAATGTACACGTTGAATACTACATTTTTCAGAAGTAGACTAGTTTTTATCCAATCAATCATTCAGACTTGACTGAAACCTTCTATTTTTTTGGTAAAAATACTTGACTGAAACTTGTAACAATAAGATCCACAGAAGTAACCAAATTCAAACAAAAAGAAGAAAGAATAGCCTCAGAGGGAGGGAGGGAGGGCTGTTTGGTTCTCTATTCAGATTTCAGGCATATCAAAAGGGATTGTTTTGTACATGCATAGAAATTATGGGCTTTCATCGGATCGGTTCACATTCAGGACTCTGCAGACTAAAAACCTTCCCACCAAAGGATACTTAATGCAGCAATTCTTCTTTTTCTAGTACTAACTTCACCTTCAAAATTAGACAAATCACTCAACTTCCTCGGCCACAACCTAATTTCTCACCAAATTAAGGGGAAACACTTTGGGAAACAAGCCGCTAACAACTTTATGATATATTAGAGATGTTCCAAGTAAATTTTTGAACCCAAGGTTCCAACACTGTCCCTATAATCTCTTCTAGGTCAAGATCATAGATGAATCCTCGCAGGATAAATGTTGGTAGTATGTTGCAGTCATCAAGGTTACACATCTGATGATGAGTCTTATGACACATTGTTAGCAAATAGATCGGTTTTACGAACCTCTTCTCATCATCAATCAATGAAGATTTCAACAATAAATAGTGTTTTGTCTCTACTGAAGGCATTACAATTGTTGAAATATATAAACAACTCACTCCTTCCTTTCATGAAGGTACAAAGAATCTCAACAATAATACCTTCTAAAACTTTCATGCTCATATTATTTCCTCGATGGCAGGATATTAAACAAAATACTCAGGACTTCAAACACAACTAACTAAATACAACATATGTGGTTGAAATATCTCAAATTACCGAGTACCAATATTGGTATATGGGTGTGTTGGACCAAAAGAGCAGCAGAAGGGAGAGGCTGGCATGGAACTGTTCCAAGCACATCAATGCCAATGAACAATAAAGAGCTTTTCTATAAAGATCTGACGTAAAAGGACCATCTGGATATTAGTAACATGGCACTAACTCAGTTTGCACGTAAATGAAATATCATGTGTTTGGGCTACCTGGCTTATCTGTAAGTCACAGTTGTTTTTCTCTTTGCCATAACAAATTATAGGTAATCAGATTTAAATGCAACTAGATTACAGGAAAACAGAGTTCAAGGACCAACTAGGGCCCACAGTTTATGACCTTTCCTTCCCTGTTCCAAGGACACCGGTGTGACACACAACAAAGAAGGGTGAGGATTGCTAGCATGAAAATCTACTAACAGGGAGGTTTGTGAGAGGATCAAATTCAAAGTCAGAAGGAGAAGCCATTCCTTTTATATAATATGGAAAAATCCTAACGTGCAAAATACTGTAAGGGCATGATTGGCTGCGTCTTTCTCCAGTAACGGACAACTTTCTTGAAACCATTGATAAAAGTCAGAGAAATTGAATTGGAAGTTCCTTTGGGAAAAAAACAGAATGCATATTGTTTATCAGCAAATAAAATTTTCTACCGACTTAAAAGTTTGTAAATGCATTCCATTGACTCAAATAATATGAAGGCCTTAAAAGTTTGTAAATGCATTCCATTGACTCAAATAATATGAAGGCCTTTCAGTGCAAAGAGAAGTGCTAGTTCTTCAGTGATGACTACATTACAAGAGGTAGGGGACATCCAACGAAGAATATCAAGATAGGGAGTGGAATTTGTTGCAGAATTCTCTGCATAACTTAAATAGCATTGCTATAGTTAGGATCCAGGAACTTGTACACTTAAAACATGAAACTGTACACAAATAGATTGGGAGGAAGAACTCCTTTCAGGTGGAATACGATGACAAGTGAGAAAACTAAAAAAGAAATGGAAATGTAACGGATACAATTGAGATAACTTGTCCTTCCACATTTATCCTTTCACGTGCTAGTGGCCCATTTAGATGAATTTAAGTCCACTAAGAATTTGAATCCTTCTACAAAGGAGAGAGTTACTGATTCTACTATGCACTTTCTATGTGGAAGTCAGACCCCTGATTAGATTGGAGATCCAAACCTAAGCTCCATGCCATCGCTCAATTATATTGGTACAACAACATGGACATGGTCATCACTGTTTAATAGTTCAAACATATAATTCATGATAGATAACAGATCACACCACCACAGTAATATACACAGGAGCAGAAAGAAAGGATATTGTATTCCCTTTTTTTAGTGAAAGTAGTTACATAGATGATGCCATCCACTAATGAAGTGTGCTTTTGGATGTAACCCACGTAATTAAGAGTTTGAATGTGTTGGTTAGCTATTCTTTATTTACTGGGGTAGCCTGATAGGTGGAAGCCACATTAGGTGGGTAGCAGTTCTCTACAATTTTTAACCACAAATCAATGTCTCTGCAAATCGCCCATTGATATTGGTGGGAAAAAAGGGGAAAACTAGCACTCCACCTAATGCAGATTCAATTATTGAAACATTATTCAAATTGGTAACCATATGGAAAACATCCAAACTCACTCTGTGGCATTTAAACAAACGTTATAGGTAGATAGATAGATAGATAGATCATCATATATAAGTGTAGTAGTGTATGAGTATCTCTACATAGAACTGTATCAAGCCAATAAATCTAAACTACCTTGATAGATAGCATAGCATCCAATTGTCTCCCTATTTCTTAATCTTACGGGCCTTTCTTGGACCCCACACTTCCATTCTACCAGCTGCACATCCGCAACGCGCCCGAAACACTAGAACAGCTTTCCCATTAGGAGGTGCCATTTTTTTAAGCTCGGCTTCCAATTCAGTGTGATGAGCCGCAGACAATTCAAAGAAGCCTTTATCTGCATCAGCTTTGTCTGCAGAGGTTGGATTTTTCAAGCACTCCTCTGTCTCAATCTGGATATCAAACTCTGCTGCCTTGCGTAGGCCGCGGCAACTTGGATTGTCACATTTCCTATCCATCAATTGAAAGACCCCCCAAACAGCAATCACAGCTAAGAAAAAGCTGACCCCAAGAAACGCATAAACGATTGGCTCTCGACCCACCTCGTCCTTGACAACAGACAAGGTCACAAGCCCGATCTCAGCGACTCCGTGGCAGAAAAGCTTGGCATAAGGAAACACCAACACCCCACTAGCAGCAAGAACAGCAATCAAGATTAGGACATCAATTGCAGCCGAGTGGGGGCGATTGCAAGGTGGGAGTGGGGGAGAATTGGAAGCTGCTTTCTTGGTCTTGTTGTGAGATTGATGTGATTGCTTAGAGTGAGCAGATTGGTCGGTGGAAGGGAAAGGACTCGCCCTGTGCATGTGCTCGGAGGAGATCAGGCTGGGATAATTGACCATTTGGAGTGAAAGTAGCCTAAAAGATTTTGAAATCTAAACTAAACTGGAGGTGAGATGAGATGAAAGGGAGGGAAAAGGGGATTTGACTCGATCTCTGTTCGATCGAATTATGAAATCGATCGATGAAAGAGAAGATCCCTCCAGAGTCCAGAGATATGGAGAAATTGATCAAGGCACGGCACCGCACCACCGACCAAATCTGATCTATAATCTATAATCTAATCTTATCTATCTAAAGTAAAGCACCCCACAAGAAAGAAAACCCATTACTTACTTGTTGTGTATGCATGAATCGAATCGAAGATATATTGGAAAATTGGGAGATCATCAGGAGAAGAAACCCTAAGTCGATCGAAGAGACGATCAATCTGGCATGGCTAAGTTTATTGAAACAGTGTGGGGGCTGCGGCTGCGGCTGCGGCTGCTGCTGTAATCGGTTTCTGCTTTGGAGGGGTGTTGAATAATTCTGATCCCACGTCAGGAATTTCAGTAACTCCTTTTACGCCGGCCAAAGTTATGAAATCTCACACGACGACGAAATCAAAAGGAGAAAAAAAATGAGAAAGACGGGACGCAAAGATCGAATAAAGAAAAAAGAGTGATATCATCCCTTCGTTCATTTCATGAGGAACTCATTATTATTTAATGTGAAATGGGGTTTTTAAATAGAAATAGAATGGAAGATACAGAACGGAGCCTGTAGGCACCCAACGACGACTTCGCCTCCGTTCTCCACACGTTACGGAATTTCTTTTTTTCGTTTTCAACACATCTTTATTATTATCATTATTATTAACCCATATCCTTCTCGGGCTTCGAAAAGCTTGAACTCTCTCTTTATCTACTATCTCAATTTCTCCCGTTAAGAGCAAATCCGTATAAAATTTATTGTAACTCTAGTGTTGTAATGCAGTTTCGAATTTATAATTTTCATGTGTAAACCGTGGTTATAAACCAACTGAGTTACATCTTGTGATTACTTATATCTCTAATAAGTCACGTTACTGTGAAAAGATAATTGAAATTTTTTAAATTTAATAGAATTTAATTGATTATCAAACCTTCTAATCTCAATAGCTGTCTTATGATTAACATGCGGATGGACTATGGTCGTTTACCACACAACAAAAACAGGGTTACACAACAAAAACAAGGTTACATATTAACATATAGCTCAGATTGAACATTTTATGGATGGCTACAAATTAAGCCACATAAGAAATGCATTAAAAAAACGTGTTGATTTTATATAACATTGATTTTTTTTTTTTTAATGTTTGAGATGGTTTATTCAAGATATATCTGCATAAATGTGTGTCCTTTAGTTTTTCTAGATGGATATTACATTATTTTCTCTACATATAATAATTTAAATTTAGCATAATAAATATGATTTTATATGTGAAGATGTCTTCGATGGTTTTATTTGTTTTGTGAGTACCTTTTAATGTTTGTTTCTATATATATATATATATATTCTGATTTATGACAATAGAGTTTTATATTTTATTTCTTGAAGTTATATAATAAGGTTTTTATAATGAGAAAAAAGAAAAACATTTGCACCAATTAAAAAAAGGCCCATATATATATATATATATGAAATGCTTTTCTGAGCGTAACTCCACACTTCTATGACAGTAAGACACCCAAGCCATTGGATCCACATTCAAGTCCTATGGCCTAAAAATAGTAAAAAGCAATGAAAATAAAAAAGTTATTTTCACTCTCTTGCGCAACCTAAATTAAACATCAACATTTGTCTTTTTAGACAGTTACATTTGGATATGGATCCAATGACTTGGATGTCTTTACTTTGATATGAGCATATATATATATATATATATGAGAATTTTCAAAAACTCTCCATTTTTAAAAAGGGAGTTCTTGCCCCCTTTTAATTTGTCTAATGAGATGGTGCCAACTCACATGTGCAAAGCAAAATAATAGGAGACAACTAGTTTTAAGGAGAAATTAAGCTAGATTTAAGGAGAAGCTCTAATTAAATCATTTAAAGATGAAGAAAAAGTAAGAAATAAATATGATTATAGTGCGTGATTCGCGTACCAGATGGCTATGCACACCTCAACGTGGGGCCCACATGGGGCCCCACTTAGGATTGGGACCGAGGGTTGAAAGATCTTCCCTGTCCCTTCATCTCTACAAAAAATCAGCCACATTCCTGATCATCATTGCCTCCATCTAGGCTCTACAAGCTTGATGGTGTACAGTCCATTCGTATGGGTGTGCAATCGTTTCAATAGTATCTGATAGATTGGAAGGGGCGCAAAGATGGGCCCCATGTGAAATTCAAGAGGGTGCGTGTGTGTGGTCCATTTAGATGGACCACCAAGTGGGCCCCACCCCGGTGCACAACTTGCGCGTCGGGTACACCTTATAACCATCATATATGGGTAAGGCTCTCCTAAGCTTGAGCTTATGACAAAATTCCTTAAGCTCACACTTGTGAGGCTAATCCTTGGTCCTTTTCAAACACACGAACAACCCCCCCCCCCCCCCCCCCCCCCCCCCCCACAACACGAATTGCACATGTCAACTAGCTTTCGATCAAATCCGAATTTACTATATCGTTGGACTGACGATTTACTGATCTGAATTAACAATTAAACTTTTGGGCCTAGATGAGCATTTTCAAAACTATCATATAAATGCATATCATCCGGGGAGGGGGGGCGGGGGGGGGGGCTGGTGGGGGAGGAAGTGGGAACCACTTGACTTGATGAGGAAGCTATTCAAATGAGTTAAAACAAAAGCAAACTTTTTGGCGGAAGTTACAGGGCCTTGAGATTCTTTTAGACAAAGACTAGGGCATCACCGAGCCTCTATATATATATATATATATATATATAGGCCCACGTTTGAGTGATAAAAATCAATGAAAAATTATCAGAAATAGTTTTATTTTTAATTTTACCTTGAACAACTTTTATAATTGTTTCAAAACTATTATCAATTTGACTAATCAAATGCCCAAATAAGTAGTGGAATGGAAATGCTAATTTACAACATAGATCAGAAAATGGTATAAAGAAAGTAGCCCGCTTGGCATTTATTTAAGGCACCACTTTTGGCTACGCCTGGCTCTGAAACCTAACTGATTACGATATAAGGGTCGGGCCTAGACCTCTACATCAAATCATGTCCAGTCTGGGTCATGGCCTATTACGTACATTAGTGAGTTAATTGCAATGGATAATGATACTTCTATATATTATTCATTTACATTACATTACATTACCTATGGTCGTTGTCATGTCTAATTGGCACCTCTTGTTGTTATCAACAATGTTCAAAGGATCTGGCTAAAAGGACTTTGAAGGTTCTAAGTACTTGTACAACTAGAGCAATGAATATATTTATAAGGAGTTTATGGAACCCAATAATTAGATGTACCAAATAAAGTGATGGACAAGGAATTAGGTATCAACAAGAATTGAACTTCGACATCATTAGAAATTTTGACGCAACTAATCTAATTAGGTGTGATGGAATGATCACTTTAGATAGATGACTAGAAACATCCAGATAATTGAATCTTGTTGTCAATGTATTGTGGTATGGTCAGCCAACTCATCCACGAAGATGACACCCGTCTGAAATGAAATTTCCTGAGCTCGCAGCATAGCCCTGGATGTCACAAGTCACCTTAACTTGAAGACTCAGCTATATAAAAAGAAAAGTATAAATATAAATATTTCCAATTTTCTATATTTTTGAGCAGCGATCGAGTCAAGATTAGCACAGATGGTCAATCAATTAACTAAAATCTTTAATAGTCGAGTCAGCCAGATTAAGGCTTTCACTATTCATATAGTGACGAGTCGGTTCATGATTTTGACATTGCATATGCAATTCCTGCTGCTTTTGACTTTTGGTGTTCACGAGATTTCATGGCCCTAAACAAGGCGTGGTGGTGATGAGAATGTGATTTGGGCACAAGAATGAAAGAAAGAAAGAAAGTGCAAATTGATAACGTGGCAATTTAAACCACTTAAGTTGGGGTTGGGGTGCAAATGAGTCTTTTTTGTTGTCGCTGATTACCCATGTCAATGTGTTGCAACTTGGAAGTGGGCAGGGCCATCTTTCTTTTCACTTGTAGCTTTGTAAAGGTCCATGACAATGACCTATTTATATCTAATTTTAGTTTTGTTTTACAACTCTTCCTCAACAATTCCACTAGAAGTACAACCTACTATTTGTAGTCGCCATATAAAGATTTTAACTCCTCTTTCTTCAATGTTTGGACTTGGTATTAAAAAAGGTTAGGTCATTTCTAAAGATGAACAGCCTGGCTTGTAGGGCCGACATGAACCCATAACCCACTTTCCTGAAAGAAAAGGGGGAAAAAATTAAAACCATTTGATGACGAGAGCTATTGTTTTCTAGGCCTCAAAGTTAATTGTTTAAATATTAGCTATCAAATGAGTATAAAATTTGCGTGATTAATAATTTGGTGGCCTTCAAAGCTTGAAGGAAGGTCAAGTTTTGGGAGGCCACATTATGCAGGCAATGGTTGTAAAAGGGTTTTGATTGATCATAAATGGACAAAGTGTGTCCCACAAATCCATCTGTTATGTGTTTGCCTTGAGAGATCATAATCTTTTGAAAGAAGGTCAATAAATAAATTGAAGGAAAATACCACTTCACAAGTGCTGTGGTCCGTGGGCTCGCCACAATCCCCCCAACTTGTTTAGGAATGGCTTTGATATTGATAGGGATTGAAAAAAGAAAAAGAAGAAGAAGAAAAGGCAGTGTCGTTGAAGAGCAAGTGATTTACCACCTCAACCCCACTTCATGCACCCACCCACTTGAAAAGAAATTAGTGGGCGCGGTATTTGAAGGGTGTGTGATCTTTTTCCGGTTCTACGGCCTTTACAAGTGATCGATCATTTTGTTGCTTCTTGCATAGCTTGCTTAGTATGCGAGCCTTTGATTAATATCAGCGGTGGTTGGAGTCAAGCTTGGGTTGATTTTTTAGGGTCGAATCGCACGTTTTCTTCTAACTCATCGGCTCAAACCTTGTACACGCATGTTCATCAAGTTTAATGTCTTATTGGACCTCGGACCAAGAAACATGTTCAAGCCCCACTACCTATCAAATTCCATGTATCCTCTGACCCCCATAAAACTATGACTATGCTTCAGCAAACTTAGTTTTAAGTTCCATTCATGCTACAGCGAGTCTAACTGTACACCAATGGATTATAGGACCCATGTATCTAGAGCCATAGATGTTCAATGATCCATGAATCAATTACCTTTTTTCTATAACGACGAGGAAGTTCAATTTGATGTGTTTTCTTACATAAAAAAATCCTTACATCAAATTGAAAGGAACCACATTTTCAATGGCTTCCTTCGGTCTAAAAAATTCGAGAGGAACCACATTTGCAGGGGCTTTCTTACGGTCAAATCAAGGATTTTCCAAATTAAAGGCTTTCTTATGTCACATTCTAGGATCTCCGCATTCATACTTTCTTACATCGAATTCAGGGAACTCCCACTGAACAAAAAACGAAAAATTAGAACGGATTACCGTTCCTAATCTGTTAAACCGTTCCCAAACCATTCCAATTTCCTATTTTTGGAACGGATTAACGGATTAGGAACGGAAAACAGGAATTGGAACGGATTACCGTTCCTAATCCGTCCGTTCCTAATCCGTTAAACCATTCCCAAACCATTCCAAATTCCCGTTTTTGATGTAGTGTCCATATCCATTGGTTTTAAAAAGTCCAAGAAACCCCAGCCATTTGTTTGCATCCTTTCCTAGTTTCTTTCCATCAGAGCCAAGAAAGACCGTTCCACATGCCTCTCAAAATGCACAAAATCTAAAATATTGAAAGTTCCCATAGAGTAAATAATTTTTCAAAACTTCCGGAGTCCCTTTTTTTTTTTAATTTTTATTCAATGCTAATTGAGGTCCAACCATTACCATTAGTCCCATTGTGCTAAATGAAATTTATAAAGCCTCTTGAGGCCCAATTTGAAACCCAAGGCCGAAAAGGTACTATTTTGTAATCAAGCCCCTTTATAAAGCCCAATTTGTCACTCGACGCTCGTTTAGGCCCTGAAGATGAGACTTTTGGGCCAATTTATGCCCAACAAAGTACTCAAGATAACCCGGATTTGCCATGCAAGCACCATTGAGTCCCAAATATATTAACAGTGTCCCACTCAAATGAATTGAAATCCAAGCCCAAATTCAGCATGAATGGTCAATGAAAAGAAGCCTTAGTAGCCCAGGGTGAGGCTTGTCCAAGGTTTGTAAGTGGACAACGCTGAGCCAACAGTCCTAAGAGTCATCTGTAGGGACCGGGGCGAGGCCCGTTCGTTTTGTTTATGTCACATGAGTTCACCTTTTGGGTCTTTAGGCATAGATTGGACCAGTCAAGGCCATTTAGTTATCAGGCCAAATATCTAGGCATGGTTACCAGATCAGGCCTAAAAAATAAGCCCAAATCCAGTCAAATGCGGTCTGGAGTTTGGACTCAGATCCAAGAAAGGACCAAGTTGAATGAAATATATGCAATCGCTTGTAGTTGTAGGGTTAACTTCAAATTTTATAGCAGTGATTTATTTAACTACTTCTAGAGCAAAGAAAAATACATATGAGATGTGTTACATGGAATTAGCCAAAAATCACTCAAATTACAACACAATATCGTCCTTCCTGACCACCATCTGCTCATTTCCTTGGGATTATTACTAATCAGTTACTGAATTGGGAGGCAAAAATTCCAGTCCATTCTGCCATTGATTGGGAGTCATCTATACTAGCAAACATGCCCGTGCCAATATAATCTATAATATTTAAAATATATAAAAACTAAAATAGAAAATGCAAAATAGGTTAATTTTTGGCTAAGTTATATTGAGATGGGAATAATTAATAGGAAATATAAAATGTGACGATTTCCTAACTGGGTAGGGTTTGATAGTGAGTTTTTTTTTTCTTCTTCTTTTTTTTTTTTTTGCTTGGTGGCATAGTGGGCAGTAGATGTAACGGAAAGCTATGACTCTAGGTTCAAACCCTGGAGGGAGTTGTGGGAGGCGAGTGTGCTATCCACAGTCACACCATGTGATTCCCAGTTTGAAAGTGAGTTGTTCGGGTTTAAGGGGTACTCATATGAATTTAAATTGAAATATAAAAAATTCACAATCAAAATAAAGAATATGAAAGAGAATTGATTTCATGGTTTAGGGCTGCAATGAGTTTTCTGACTTTGATAGAGTCAGATTTGGAGTGGGTTAAACTTTGGGCTTGGCCTAGCTCCGCTTGCCTTTAAATTATATATTTCGTATTCAAATTTTCAATCTAAAGTTATAGTTGCATAATTTTGAATAGGCAATACATATTATTCCTTAATGGGTTCAATTACTATCCACCATGAGTATTTTTTATTTTAAATGAATAGAAAACCATCTATTACGATATATAATCCAACTAGTACAATCATAGGTTGGGTCAGCTATAGGGCAAAGAAATCACCATTCGGATTGGCCTAAACATGAACCTCGACCCAACTCATTGACAAAACAAATAAAAATATACAAAAATTCAAAATCTTATAAGAAATGTGAAATATGACATTATCAGTATAAGTTATACTAAGATATAAAAGATTGCGATCAAATTAAAAGACATAGAAAATATTTTATTTAATGGTTCGGGCTGCTATGAGTCTCTGAACTTTAATTAAGTCAGGATTGAGGCAGGTTTAGGCTTTGGATTTGGCCTAGCATATTTACCTTTAACTTTTATATTACTTGGTATAAAGTTATAGTAACGTAATTTGTAATGTGCTACATTCAATTATTATCCACCTCCTAATAATTTTTTTATTTTCAAATGAATAGAAAGCAATCCATTAGGACACATGACCCGGCCTATACCAGACACAGTCAGGTTTGCTATAGAGCAAAGAAATTAGGGGTGGACCCAAGTGAATGCCATTTGGGGCGGTCGCCCCAGGTCAACTTGAGACCTCCCTTTAAAATCTTAATGGGCCCTTGCCCATGCCCCACATGTGCCAAAACTATCGCCCCACCTCTTGCATTCATTTCAGAAAACCCTTCCACACCCTTTCTTTCATTCTTCCTCCCTTCGATGGCGAAAAAAAAAAACCCACACCAGGCAGCCCTTATTCCTCATAGTGCATGAGTGCGGCTTTAGGTAAATCTTTCCCTCTCTCTCTCTCTCTCGCCTCTCACTCCCTCAATCTCCCTCTCTGCTCGTCTCTTACTTCTCTGGCGCCTCTTTTCATTTATTTTTTTTTGAATGGTGCTTCTCTGTCCCTCTCCCTCCCTATCTTCTATGATTTCATTCATTATTTTAGGCTCTGCACAAAAGAGATAGGGTTTTACTTGTTTGATTTCTGTTTGGTGGTTAGCGTTAGAATTGTGTTGCTTTAGCACTTTTATTTATGGTCCTCTTTGTTATATTGCTTGATTTTTGGTTTTTTGTGTGGTTTGATCTGTGAATGGGCTAGACTTTAGGATTTTTTTATGTTCGTTTGGTGATGGAATATCTTCCTGTAACTTGTAAGCATTGGTAAAATAGCAATTTTGCAACATGGTCATTTTGTTTTTATTATTATTTCAATTTGGGAGACTTGAATAATCATTTGAGTCTGAAATATTTATTATTATTTTGTTCTTTTGGCTTCTATGTTTTTGAAAGGAAGGATTATATTTGCATTTATGATTGATTGATTGGGATTTCATGTAGAAGTTAGGCATGGTTTGGGTATTTCTGAGTTATGTTTTGTGGATGGAATTTCCCCCTGGAAGGCCCACTTATGAGTAGTGATGAGAAGAGATATAAGAACAAAGATCGTAAGATGGGGCAGTTCCGGGGTTGGATTTCTAACCATAATGACTTGGGGCCTGTAAATTGTAAAAAGATATTGCCAATGCTTTATGCTTCTAATTGTCTTGATCAATATTTATTTTATTTTATTTATTTATTTTTAGATTGTTGTGACTTGTGAGCAAGTGTTCTTTTGATGTGTTGTTGGTCCACATGACATGATTGCACATGGCCTGAAGAGGAGAACTCCATTTTAATCTCAATTAGGAAAATCACTTAATCAATGAAATCCTAGTGCTTCACTAGCGTGACCTCATGAAAGTGGTGTCCTTGTAGATTATTAAAATGTCCTAACTCCTTAGCATATGGAATTCTCACTTGTTTTGTATGTATTATGTACATGTTAGATCTAGGGTTCCTTGATTTGGTGAGATTAAGTGAGCATTTTGAATGAGCTAGAGTTTCCTCCAATTCCATAATCCATGGTTGTGTCACATTATTGTCATTCCAAATCTCTTAATTTCTCTTTTACATAGGAGTTTGCATTTTTTTTTTCTTGCGAAGGAAAGTAGGTAGCAACAAGATTATAGAAATTAAGCCTTAACTACTTATTTCTTCTTCTTTTTTTTCCTTTGGGAAACTTTACTCTTGGCCCATAATGCGATGTTTATGATGATGCTGAAAATGACCATTTATAAATATAGGTGCTCTTATTTACACTTGAGATGACTTTTGATGAGAGAAACATATGTTAGTTGATGCAGTTAAATATTTTGTTTCTATTTGAATGCAATATATTCTCTCTTTCTATTGTTAATGTGAAATTTTCTTTAGCAAAAGTTTAGCCCCACCTGAGGGAAAATCCTGGGTCCGCCACTGAAATAAATTGTCATTCGAATGAGCCTAAACATAAACCCTACCAGATTGAACAAATCGAGATAGGTCAAAGATTAAATCACATATCAGTCTCTTTTATTATTAGATTATATAAATCAATGGTTCATAATAACCATCCTCATCGTTTTTTTCAAAGACAATGGTGGACCATTTTCTTTTTACTCCCCCACTTTAAACCAAAGATACATATGCTAAAAAATAAAAAAAAACACAAATCAGAAGCATCACTAATGGCGAGAACCCTATCAAAACAACACATCTACAATCATCAAACTATAGGTGCCATAGCAGAAGCTACATATAACATTCGCAAATTGTTTTTTTTTTTTCTTTTTTTTTTTGGGTAATACCACAAACTGAAAGTTAGACAAAATGTCAGTTGGCGATACCAAGTGATGAGGATCCTAAAAAAAATAAGGCTACAATTCTTCAAAGAGGACACACATATGCAACAATCAAACCATAGGTGCCACGGCATCTCAAAGTGAACCCTAGACGATGCCCATGGTTCAAGTAATGCAAAACTGTTCTATAGATTAAATCAAAGATCTACATGGGTAGACCAACCTTATGCACAAATGTCAATAGATTGAAAAGGAGGTCGGCAATCTTTACATCCCAGAATCATACCTGCTCTCTTCCTCTCTTTTTTCTTGACCCATCACAATTTCTCTCTTGTTTTTTACTCAATAGAAAAAAAAATCTTACTATTCCATGCAACGCTACCACAAGCAATCTTCTTAAAGCTTAGCCTTTCTTCAAATCATCACAACATATCATCCTTTTTCTTTCTTCTACACAGAAGTAATGAGAATAGCTTTCCACCAAAAAATCGCCATACCATGCTCATCTTCCTTTCTCATGCATTCACTTGCAATTTCTTGCAGTTTGAATAAGTGTTGATATTCCTATAATTTAAGAAAAAAAAGAAAAAGAAATCAAATCATACTTTTGCTCAATGAAGAGATAAGAACAGAAGGAAAAAGAGAAAGCAGTAGAGATTGGGAGATGGAACCAAAGAGACGTTTCCTCTAGTATTATCAAGAATGTGCGAGGGTTTTAAGGGAATGGAAAATTAAATATGCAATTACATTACAATTACCAACAGAATTAAGTTAATTTAAGTATGTAATTAAGTAAAATTAAGTTAAAATGTGTAAAAGAAACGAAAACAGAATGAGCGAGGGGGGTATGGGAAGGTGGAGTGACATTGAGAAGGGCAAGTCAAAACAAGTTGAGCACATGGTCAAAATCAATTGGTTGATTTCTCGATTGAAACCAGTCCCTTTCATATATAATAATTGATTGAAGTTTAGATCATTATGAGAATTAACTAAGAATCAATGAATAGATGGAAGCATAGGAAAGTAAGTAGGCAAGTTGATGCAGGTCAGACTACCGGCCCCGATTAAAAGTATATTCCAAAAGGCCCAAAGCCCATAAGGCCCATGTCTAGCAATGACGTAATCTTCAGACGGCAGGTTCTGATTTTAGACTTCAAGATGATTTCCAAATTTAGTAGATTTCATAATTGATACAATTTAAACAATAATTTGGTAGTTTCTAATTTTCCTAGATTCTTAGAATTAGAGAGTTTCTTATTTAGTAAGTATTGATTACAAAACTCTTGCTTAGACTTTATTATATAAGAATGTAATCCATTCTCTTGGGATATCCAGAAAATTAATGAAATTTGAGTTTGCTCGAGTGATTGTCTCTCTCTCTCTCTCTCTCTCTCTCTCTCTCTCTCTCTGTGGTGTGAGACCTAGACATCCTACGATAAGCAGTTTGGCTTGGAGAATAGCCCATTGGCCATCATCCTTCTCTCTGCACTACTTCAATTGGTATTAGAGTGGAGATCCGTCGTAGATCGCCGGTTCCGATCACGGATCCGAGGAAATCCCCACTATCCATCGTCACACGCGAGCCTTCTCCTTCGCCAATCACTACGACCGAAGCCATCCCAAAATCCCTACCACACCATTAAACCCTTTTACCTCTTTCACGCATCACAAAAACCCTACCCAACCTCACCAAAAAAAGGTCCCACTGCTGGCTGAAACCATTCACATTCACAATCCACAAAAACTAGACTCAACCCCACTGCCCCTTTTCCCTACCCAGAAAAAAAAAAAAAAAAAACCATCCACATTCAACCACAGCGCATCGCCCATCATCTCCCAACACTGACCCACCACCCCTGCAGCCACCAAATCGAATCTGATTCCCAAACCCCTAGGCCGAACTAGCCACACCCCAACCGTCTTGTCCCTGCCTCGCCAAACCTATTCCTTTGCTTCCATCACCCAGACCCAAAGAATAGAAAAAAATAAAACAAAAAAGACGAAAAAGAGGAGAGACAAAGCAACGAACAAATAAAAAAAAAACACATACGTGTGCTATCGCCAATCACCATCTTCGTCTGCGTCATCGTCGCCAGCCACTCGCGTCGCCGCCTTTAGCTTCCACTCCACCGAGGTCGCTAGTAGCTTTCTACTTCCACTTCTTCTTTTCTCCCGAACCTCCAGTAGTAGCGAAAGGGTAAGAAGACCCTTTTCTTCTTTACTGGTAGCAGTCCCTAGGCACCACACGGGGGCCAGTTCCCCAACAGCAGCGGTCACGTGGTTTTTTTAGCCTAGTTCCACCTTCAAGGCCCTAGTTCGGGTCAAGCCCGCCCCAACATCAAGTAGGAAAAAAAAAATTAGCAAGTCAGCATGTCAACCCCCATCTTGACTACTCGCACCAGAGCCACATTCAGAGGTAAATTCATCGACCGTCAGTGTGATAGCTACATCATGGAATTAATGGATAGAATCGACAGGGTTGAATAACTACTTCGGAACACGCCTCCTCCGAGCAGCCGGAACAATGACAATGTAGGACCTTCCACCAACAAAGATGGTAGTAAGGCACCAAGGGGAAACAATCGACAGGTAGACGCGGAACATTCTGTCAATGGTGAACCACAGAAAACTTGTCAGCAAATTATGGAGCGCATTATGGATGAAACTGATTATGAAGACTATCATGGCCAACGAGATGACATCACCAAGAAGGTACGTATTGATGTTCTTGATTTCTTTAGACGCGTGAATGTGAAAGGCTTCACCGATTGGATTACAGCCCTTGAAGATTACTTTGAATGGTACAATATGGAAGAAGACAAACGCATTTCCTCTGTCAAGATGAATATGAAGGGTGCATCACGTGTTTGGTGGTGGAGTATTGATGACAGGAATGCTAAATATGGGAGATGTTTTATCAGTACATGGGAGGAGATGAAACAAAAACTTGAGGATACATATCTACTGTTTGACTATCTTGATTCCCTCTATGATCAACTAGTTGACTGTAGACAATGGACCTCCATTGTAGATGATTTCACATAAAGGTTTCATGATCTCATGATGCGATGCAAAGTGCCTGAAACTGATCGACATGCTATCACCAGATACAAGAAAGGACTACGTCAAGAGATCCAAAGAGAATTAACTACTCACACCTTTTACTGCATTGAAGAAGTTCATCAATTAGCACTCCGTGTCGAAGAACAGTTGCGATATCTGTATTCAAGGTGTTTTGGTGAGCATCTCCAAAGGTGGACCTCCGATACAACTTTTCAGCGGGTTGCTCCAGCACAAAACTCAACCCGACAACCTCCTCCACAAAATTCCAATAGGCTAGCACCTCCTCAGAATCAATTGAGACCTGCAAATTTTGCCAAAAGGGAAGAATGTTGTCAATTCATCACTTTCAAAGCAGGACATCGATTGTTTTCGATGCAAAGGCAAAGGACGCTATGCTTCTGAATGCCCAGGTTCAAAGAATCTTCACTATGCACATAATGAAGAAGATATCTATGATTCAGAGCTTATTGATGAATAAATTGAAGCTGAAACACCATATGAAAAGCAGGAACCTCCGCCCAAACAAAAAGATCATTCCTTTTATCAAGCTGAAATAGAAGGACGGGACATTGTTCATTCGTCGTCTCTTCATTACTACCGGAGAAGAAGCTAAAGATTGGAGGCGAACCACCATATTTCGCTCTATGGTAAAAAGTCGTGTTAGATTGTGCAATCTCGGCATAGATGGAGGAAGCGAGATGAATGTGATCTCCCAAAAAGTCATTAACAAGTTGAAGCTTCCAACAAAAAAAAACCCGAAGCCTTACAAAGTCTCTTGGGTGAATGATTCGGCAGTTCCAGTAACCAAGCGGTGCCAGGTAACATTTCGAGTTGGTGGTTATAAAAATTCTGTTTGGTGTGATATTACTCCCATGAATGTTACTCATATTCTATTGGGAAGACCTTGGCTTTTTTTTTTTTTATAACAAAGTCCAAAGTGATGGAGAAAATAACACCCATACTTTTAAGTATAAAGGTCGCAAGGTTACTCTTCTTCAACTTAAGCCTCCTACTGCCCCGGCAAAGCAATCACCATCAGTTCCGACAAAACAAGCTGCATCACAGCCTAGTTCTCGGCATCCTTTCTATGCAAAAATTTGAAGAAGAAAGTAAAGAGCACGGAGTTGTTTATGCCCTCATCCCACAAGAATTCAAAAAGGCAGAAGATAAACAGGCAGTTTCTACCCCACCAGAAATCATGTCCTTGTTGCATGATTTTAAAGACTTGATTCCAGCAGATCTTCTAAACGAGCTACTGCCTATGAGGAACATCCAGCATGCTATCGATTTGGTCCCCGAGTCATCACTCACAAACTTATATGCTTTTCGCATGAGCCCCACAGAACACACAATATTAAAAAGGCAAGTTTAAGAGCTCTTCCAGAAAGGCTACATTCGGGAAAGCATGAATCCTTGTGCGGTACCAGCCCTCTTGACACCCAAGAAAGATGGTTCCTGGAGAATGTGTGTCGACAGCCGAGCAATTAACAAGATCACCATTAAGTACGGGTTTCCGATACTTCAGCTGGATGACATGCTTGATATGATGGCCAGATCTTTCATCTTCTCCAAAATTGATCTTAGAAGCGGATATCATCAAATCTGTATTCGTACAAGAAATGAATGGAAAACACCTTTCAAGACCGAAGATGGATTATACGAATGGTTAGTCATGCTATTCGACTTATCCAATACTCCCAACACTTTCATGAGAGTTATGACACAACTTCTACGACCTTTCCTTAGTAAATTCGTCATTGTATATTTTGACGACATCTTGATATTCAGTAAGTCCAAAGATGCACACCTTGATCACCTCAGGTATGTGATGCGTGCACTTTGTAAAGAAAAGTTTTACAATAATTTGAAGAAGTGTACATTCTTAAGTTCCAAAGTTATATTCTTGGGATTTGTTGTCTCGGCCCAAGGAGTAGAAGCTGATCTAGAGAAGATCAATGCAATCGTTGACTAGCCCATTTCCAAAACTATCAATGAAGTACTAAGGTTCCATGGATTGGCCACTTTCTATAGGAGATTTATTTGCAATTTCAACTCCATTATGACTCTTATAACTGATTGCATGAAGAAATGTGACTTCAATTGGACCAAGGCAGCCACTCATGCTTTTGAACAAATCAAGCAGAAAATGACGGAGGCACCTATTTTGAAACTTCCAAATTTTGACAAGGTCTTTGAAATCAGTTCTGATGCTTTACAAGTTGGTGTTCGCAGAGTCTTAAGTCAAGATGGCCACCCAGTTGCTTATTTTAGCAAGAAATTAAATGACTATCGCAAGAAGTATTCGCCGTATGACTTCGAATATTATGCAGTTGTATAAACTATTTATCATTGGCGTCATTATTTGATCGGAAAAGAATTTATGTTGTACTCCGATCATGAAGCTTTACAGCATTTGAACTCACAGAAGAATATGAGCGCTAACCGTGTCAAGTGGAGCGCATATCGGCAGGAATTCACATTTGTGTTGCGTCATAAGTTAGAAACGGAAAATAAGGTTGCAGATGCCTTAAGTCGTCGTTTTCACTTGCTCACGACCATTTTCGTCACAGTTGCAGGCTTTGAAGGGATTCGCAGAGAATATCCTGATGATCATGATTTTGGCCGTATTTACAAAGCTCTTCTTAATGGTGAGTTTTCTGACCATCCCAAATTTTCTATCCATAATGGTTATTTATTTCGTGGAAATCAATTGTGTTTGCCAGCTACTTCCATCCGTGAGTATGTCTTCCGAGAGTTGCATGGAGGTGGATGCAATGGACATCTAGGGCGAGATAAGACTTTGGCACTTGTGGAAGATCGCTTCTTTTGGCCCCGCTTGAAGACGAGATGTTGCTCGAATTTGTGAACTATGCAGAGTATGCCAGCTTACAAAGGGACAAAAGAAGATCACGAGATTATATCAGCCCCTTCCTATTCCACATGAGCCTTGGCAAGATCTAAGCATTGATTTTGTCTTGGGCTTACCAAAGACTGCAAGAAGAGTATATTCAAAACGGCACACTTTATTCCTTGTGCAAACACAGCAGATGCAAGAAAAGTTATCACCCTTTTCTTCAAATAGATTGTTCGTCTTCATGGCCTACCCAAGACTATAGTGTCGGACAGAGATATTAAGTTCATGAGCTTCTTCTAGAAAATTTTATGGCATATGATGAAGATAAAGCTCCAGTACTCCAGTGCCTACCATCTTCAGACTGATGGCCAGACTGAGGTCGTCAATCGCAGCTTGGGTAATTTTCTTTGATGCCTCGTTGGAGACCACATTGCTTCAAAGGGTCTTATTTTACCCATGACAGAGTTTGCTTATAATAACTCCCTAAACAGATCAACAGGAAGATCGCCTTTTGAAGTTGTCACAGGAATTCGGCCGCGTCTCCTGATTGACCTTAGTCCTTTACCAACTGACACAAGGCCTAGCCAAGAAGCTGAACAATTTGCATGGCACATGAAGGACGTTCATGATGAGGTCCGTCAACAGATTGCCAAAAGTAATGACACTTACAAACAGCACATGGACACTCAAAGGCGCCATGTTGAATTTACGAATGACATGGTTATGGTGCGAATTAAGCCAGAACGGTTTCCCACATGCACTTATAAGAAACTCCATCGCAGAAGCGCATGTCCTTTCAAGATCTTGAATAAAATCAGCTCTAATGCTTATGTGCTCGATCTTCCAATGGATATGAATATCAGCTCTACCTTCAATGTCGAATATCTCATAATTTATCATGGGCATTATCAAGATGAATCATTTAAAGAGCAAGATATCCAGCTTCCCTTAGTTCCAGCCCCTCGAGAAGAAATTGAAGATGTTTATGATGACCAGCTAGTGTCAACGAAGGTTGGCGGATATCACAAATTTTTGGTCAAGTGGAAAGGTAAACCATTTTTAGAAGCTACATGGATCACCGCCACAGATTTTCAGAGACTCAACTGGGATTTGTACGAGAGGTACTAAGCTGACAACTCGCCAAAGTCGGAGAGAGCTAATGCAGGCCAAACTATCAGGCTCTGATTAAAAGTATATTCCAGAAGGCCCAAAGCCCACAAGGCCCAGGTCCAGCAGTGACAAAATCTTCATACGTCAGTTTCTGGACTTCTAGATGATTTCCAAATTTAGTAGATTTCTTAATTGTTATGATTTAAACAATAATTTGGTAGTTTCTAATTTTCCTAGATTTTTAGAATTAGAGAGTTTCTTATTTAGTAGGGATTGATTACTAAATTCTTGCTTAGACCTTATTATAAGAGGATATAATCCCTTCTCTTCAGATATCCAAAAAAAAAATGAAATTTGAGTTTGCTCGTGTAATTGTCTCTTTGTCTTTGGTGTGAAACTTAGATATCCTATGATAAGCCGTTTGGCTTGGAGAATAGCCCGTTTCTCCCTATGCCACTTCACAAGTAGCCTTGACGGTTAGCTTACACAATCAAAACATTCCAAGCAAACCACGTTGCTTGCAGACTGTAATGGTCTTACATACATGACCACTTGCAAAGGAGAAACATACGAATAAAGAATTTCAATTTTTTTAAATACTAAAAATTGAAACAAGAAGAAGAAGAAGATTGATGAGGCCGATCACCTTATTTTTCTTTACTACTACAATTTCATCCATCATCCATCGTAAGCGGCTCCCGATCTTGTAAAATAGAACAAATAAACAACATAGTAATGGAATCACATCTGTATCTATAACCCCACTCATGAACACTTGGGTCTTGAACCATCAGTCCCAATATTCACATACTAAATGACCAAAACCCCCAGCATTCTAATTCCAAATCAAAACTCCAAATCCAAACAAAAAGCACTAGTCAGAAAAGAAGAATAAAACTTGAACAAAATAGGCTAGTGAAGGAAAAGAGCCTAAAAACCTCAGATTTTGCACTGTAAATCCTTTTAAAAAACCCTAAATTAGTTCCTGAGGAGATGTCATAGAGAACGAAGACAGTGCCGAAGATGCAACGGTTAGTTAGCTGAGAGAGGAAGAGGGTTAGGTTGACAGGGGTCGTGAATGGGTATTTGGAAACTTTTTTTAATTTTAGTTTAGGAATAGAGACCGCGTGGAGGAGGTACCTACCATCGTACGCTTAGAAACGAAGAGGAGGGGGAGAGTTAAAAGAGAAATGAATACATGTGAAGGAGTTACAATTGCTTATGAAGAGGAGAGGACAGAGGAGTTACAATGGCTTAACCAAGAGGAGAGGAAGAGTTAACAGTAGAGTTACGAGGATCGGTAGAAACATGGGAGCAAAGAAACTTTTTTGCTATTGGAGAATTAAATGGGAGGGTCAAAATCAATTTCTCAAGGTCAAGGTCAAAATCAATTGAGCCTGATTTCTTAATTGGATACAGTGGCTTTCATATATAAGAATTAGTACTAATAATTTCATTTCCTTTTGGCTTGGGAGTGTACGTGGTGATTGTTAGCACCAGATCCTGGATAATCTTTCTCCAACTCCATCCGACTGAATGCCTAATGATCAGCTCGGCTTTCCATTCTTCCTCACTATTTGTCGGTATACACAACAAAAGACATCAATGAACCTCGATATAGAGTTTTAACTAACAAAACACATACTAATTAATCATCACCCATGCAAAAAAAAAATTTCTTTATAACCACGGAGGCATTTTGTCACGGCCCCAAACCCGATTAGTAATTAAATCGGATCCGGGCTGTGAGATTTAGGGCTAATTAAAAATTTTTGCCCTTAATGCCGAAGGATCGAAGTCCACTGTGAGGATTGTGTAGTTGAGCCTCATTATCAATTTAATCAACGGGGCTTGTCTGGTAAATACATTCATTAAACTTGTAGAGATATCGAAGCAAGTATGGATTTCATTCCATTATATTTTCAAGTTTCAAAAATAAAAATATATAAAGTTTATAAACATCAGGATCATCCCAAAACTTAGGCCCTGGTACAAAAGATATACAAAAGTATGGTAAGTACAAAAGATCTAGACCAAAAGATGAAATGAGTTAGCACGATGAGAAATATCCCCGTGTAACGCGCACTAGTGCCGGGAGTGATGACGCTAAACTACGTCATCGCCACCCCACTTTCGTACCTCGTCATCCTCCCCCGATTGAGGATCCTCTGGGATTGCCTCAGCATCCGGGTCTGCGTAAGGGTAACAGTAGGTGTCCTCTGCACACCATGGAATAAAGGTCAACAACATGTTGGCAAGGAGATAAGCAATATACATTATTCATAACATGTTTCAAAGAAGAATAAAGACAAGTGCATGATCGTAAGATGACAAGGTACAAGCTAGGAAATAAGCATAAGTAATGCGATAATCAAGTAACAAGATAAATCCTAATAAGATAAGCAAGAATAACCATCTGTGAAATGTAATGCAAGCAAGAGGAGACTCCGAGGATGTCCAAGCCAGCTCCCAGGGGTATAAGTGACGTCCAAGCCGACTACGAATACCTAAAGTCCGGCTCTAGGGGGATCTTAGCTCCCGGTCCTACGAATAGCAGCACGGTCCTCGCCCACTCCCAGCTATTTGCGCCATGGACGTCGTCCAAAAGCCAATTGCCCACCTTAGTGTTCGGTATTTGGCCCATTTTAAAATCCTCAGTCTGTAGCTGGTCATGAATGCAAGATGATAATGATGGTTTACATGCGAATCGAATTCCAAGACAAATACACGTGGATAGATTTCCAAGTACAAGATGACAAGCCGATAGCTACTCCAAGCCAACCCAAGATACAAGTCCAATTCCAAGTTCCCTGAATAGTACTCTTTCAAGTCTATCCACATGTGTCCATCAATACAAGACAAGGTACCTAAGGATACACTCTAAGTCTGGTCAATTCCTAATTCTACAAGTTAATTTACAAGTTATACAAGTATACAAGATAGAGTGTACAAGGTACGACATGTTACGGATATAAGATTCGAGAGTCAAGAGAGAAGAACAAGCCAAACCTAGGTCAAGGGTTGTCTACCGTGTATCGAACGCATCCCCAATGGAGTACGTATGAAGAATGAGTCATTAGTGTCCTAATTTGGCGGGCCCATGGTGTACGGAAATTATTGGGCACCAATTAATTCAATACCACACGCATTCGGCCAAGTAACGTCAATATACGGAAAATCCCGGACAACCGACGAAGCACACTAAGCCAATTGTACTCCGTTTTCATCTCCTCAAGTTAGTCATGCAAGGGTAAGGTCAATGGGTGTCAACCTAGGAGTCCAACTAGGTTTAGAGTCCCTTTCCAAAAGAGATAAAAGCTTGGTTCATTGATCCACTACCCACTTCCTCTAGAAACCTCTGATCATTATGATAAGTATACCATTGTATTCTATGCTTTAAGAGTTTTCCAACAGTATATAGAACTCCAAATTCCGACGAATGGGTCAAAAGTTATGGGCGTTTCAAAATGGTCAACTTTTAATACCCCCTGCAGGTTCCCGGCGTCCGGACGCCCGACACCAGTCCAGGCACCCAGAAACACTGTCTTCTGGCGTCCGGACGCCAAGACCCCAACGTCCGAACGCCCGGAGTCAGAAAACTCTTGAGATTTCCCTATTTTTGGTCATTTTTGAAGCTCTTCCACCCCATGTCATTCTCCTCCCTTCCTAAGCATTTCCAAAGGTTAAAACCTGCACCAAAGAGCCTTCATGCTCTCCTCCAAACCACAATCCATTCAATTTACCAACCCATCCATTTCAAGTCCATAACATCACATTCCTAATTAACATGTAATTTCTAAATAAACAAAGACAAGCTTGGCATTATGGGTTACTAAACAATAACATTATCAAGAATGAAGATAAAGATACATGCATGAACAATAAATAAGCTAATCTACTTGCCTTCACCAAAGGAGATGGAAGAGATGGAGATTAGAGAGAGAAACTTGAGGAGGAGAGCTCCCTAATACACCCTAGCCAAACTCACCTTCCAAAACTCTTCTCCTACACCCAATGAACACCAAGGAAGAAGAGAAAAAGGAAGCCATGAACATGCTACCCATTTACAGCCATGAAAAAAGAAATGGGAGGGAAGGAGAAGGGGAAAACTCACCAAATCTAGATCAAGAGGTATAGGAGAAAGAGAGGAAGAAGATGATGTGCTTAGTTCTCTTAGAATGCCTCCAATCTCCACTTGCAAGAAGAGAGATGAAGGAGGAAGAAGGAGGAGCTCCAGCCGCTGATGAATGAAGGAAAGGAACGAATGGTAGGGCTGGGTTTAGGGTTTAAAATGAGGGGTGGAGGGGAAAAGTCCAAAATGCCCATTTTGAGTGAAATGAAAGAAAATTAATTATTTGAGAGACTTCGGGGCGTCGAATCATGACGAGCCAAGAACGAAAGATGACGAGTGAGACGAGATCTTTCCAACGAATCCAAATTCGATGAAAACGAAACTTTTCGGAAAAATACTCAATTTTCTTATTAATTACAACCTAACCCCTATTAAGACTAATCGCACTCGGAATCAAATGAAACTTCTGGAACATCTTTCTAATGATAAAAAAAAACTCGCTTAGCCACTAAACCCGCCTAATTAGCTAAAATCACAATTAATTAGACTAATTACCAATATTAGGAAATTAAACACTCTATTAAAGTCGGGGACCTTACACACTTCAACTCGATTTCACTCAAAATCTGATGAATTGATGGGTTGTTGTTTAGTTTTTCTGCATCCAAGATATATGGATAAGCATAAGTGAATAATAATAATAATAATAATAATAATAATAGGTATCTGCTTAACCCATGTTCAAACACAATCAATAACTCATGGATTTTGATAATCTGAACTGACTTTCGCAATACCTCATGGTGGGTATCATCTGAAGCCAAAAAAAATACTGAGGTTCCTGCAACAATCGCCGACTCCCTATAAATCGCGGAAAAACTGACCAACCTTGAGACCATACTTATTGATGATGATTTACTACTGTAATATGGGTCGCATGGATTATTACTATTTACTAGAGACTTGCCTGAAAGCGGGCTCCATTCAAGCTGATAAGGTAATAAAAGCCCAATAGAATCCCAAGGAGATGGAGACTGGTACTAATTTCCATTTCTTATATGGAACTTCAAGTTGCTGGTACTTCGGAATTTGGACTTCGCTTCTCACCATGTCTGGTGCTCCCCTAATATGTGTGTCATGTGTTGGGCACTTTCCATACTGCACAAAAAGTCAAAAAGGAGGTATATACAGTGCACACCATGTCAAGTAAATGGAGGTGCACCTCCTGTTTTGGGCTTCTTGACTGGTTAATGCTTCCTTCGGAAAAAGAAAAAGAAAAAGAAATGGAGGTGCACCTAATGCTCAGTCTCTAATTATTATATATTCTCAATGACAAAAATAAGAAACATGTCTCACCAATCAGCGAACCATTAGCGTTTTGAGTAACAGAAATTAATGCCCATGTGCCATGTCCTTTAATTTCATTGGAAGGTGCCAAACCAAATGTCAGTCGGGTAAATCACAGGCATGTTCCTGGAGATTTCCGAATGCAGGTGAGATATTAGCTGTTGAGGGGAAAAATCATGGCCCCATGTGGACAGTTGCAAGGAGGATAGATTATTCACGCATGGAAATGAAGAGTGATGCAAGTCAATGCGAGGGAACCAAAAGAAAATAAAAGATGAATCACACCACATACAAGTGGAGTATGACATGAATTGGTTTCCAATATCAATCACATGACTTGCTAGAAAGTTCCGAGTCATTCACCTAGCGGGGAGTGGCATAAGATCCAAGAAAATACAAGGAATTGGGCAGTGAGGAGAAGGGAGACTCCGGTTTCCAAAAGATGGGTAAGGAGTGATTTCCCATCTTTCTTTCCAACAATTTACAAGGGCAAATCATGTTTTGCGTGTTGTGACTGTAAAGTCAAGTGTAGTTTATGTAATGTCCAAGAGTGGGAATAAAGGGTATGGAGCTGTTTCATGGAAAAGAGGTGGAGATGGCATTTACTGGTATTAAGGTTGCAAACGGATATTCGATTCTCTGATTAAACATGAAATTTCGACTCTGAAAAAAACTGAGTCTTAGAACCTATTTTAGGTTCCGATTTTTAAACTGGTCCAATTTTGGTTCAATATAGGTTTCGACCTGTAGACCATGTACCTGACATATAAATCTTTGATATTACAAACTGTATCTCAAAATTAACTTTTTTTAATACATTTTTATGTATAATATTGGAGGTCGTAGACTTAATGCACCATTACAAGTTGAATGATATGCTTAGTTTAAGAAAAAAAATAAAAAATGAAGAGAAATTAGAACCAATTTTGAAACTAGATTCTATTCCTCTAGATGGATTTGGTTCCAGAACCGGATCCAGATTTTTCTATTAGAACTGGGTCTAGAACCAACAAAATAGGTTTTGAGTCAAAACCAAATCCGAAACAATTATTTAGAAACGGATCTAAATCTGGGTCCATTATGATTCCAACCTGAAACCATTACATTTACAACCCTAACCGAGGTAGATTGAGATGTGAAGTCGGCAAATACTTTGGCTTCACAGCTGTTATTTACAATCACATGTTATTCTTCTATGGGTTTTCTCAACCTCATGGATGGCCATGGCTGGACTGGCCCACTAAACGGGCCGGCATTGGGCTCAGAATTTATGTTTGTCGACTAAATTGGGCCCAATAAAAATATGTGGCTGCAATTGGGCTGTTACATGATCCGCTTTTACCAATCCAGGTGCGAATCTTTCATGGGATAGGCCAAGATCTGGTCTTCAGTGGCATTGGGACAAGAAATGGGTGGGCTAGGATGAGTGCTGGCCCGGCCGTGTCTTCATGGCTACACACCCTGGGCCAGATTTCAGTTAAATAATGAAGGTAGCCCAGCGCAGGCCTCAATATAATGGGACATCCTATAAATGTAGCTGACCTGGCTGCTCACCCATCACAAGTCAAGTGGGTGGAAGTTCACTCTTTGTCTTTTCTTTTTTTAATTGTTTATACAAACCATTCATTCAATTGATGGCTAGCTGTGTGGCCCAATCATGTTACATATGTTTTTCATTTCAACAGGGTGGAAGGTTGATCCTTGTCGTCTCTCCCTCCCTCTGTTAGAAGTCTATTCTTGGAGTAAAGAAGCTACTGCTGACTCAAAGTCTTTGACTTTAGTGTTTTTTTTTTTTTTTTTGTTAGAAAGTTCTACATCACATATCGCCAAAGTAATAGGATTGACAAGTCTTAGTATATGGCCTTTCACCTCTTAACTTTTTAGGTTGGTATATAGTTTATTACACTCTATCATTGGGGGAGTGTCAGAATCACCTAAAATCTCTACCAAAATACACACGCATGTGTTTATTTGCTTGGCAACCAGCTAACTAAGGCTTCATCAGTCGTTCATTCGATCTATCGACTGTGTCTCCTTGGTATGTATAGGAGAGGCAATGGGTAGGCTATTTTGGTCTTCGGTAGCGGGATGGAGCATTATAAATTGTAGGCAGCATGTGAAGGCACAGGCCAAACTTGATCGATTCATTACTGGGATTGAAGTTTTAATAAATGGGTCCGATTCTGATAGCTAGATCTGGCGATTCATTATTGGGATTTCCTTGCAGATTTGTTGCACATCATGAATTGATAGCTCAGTTGGTGACTGGTGAGGCAACTCTCTTCCGCAGAAATAATCAAGGACCAATCCCTACCTAAAGCGTTTAATGATGGAGCATTGGGTGAGTGTTATAGTTGGTTTATCCGAGTCAGCTTCGTTCACTTTGAGTTGGGATCTTTAGATGGACCCTGCCTCTTTCCCATTGGAATTGGGACGTCCAGGGAAAAGAGTAGCCAATATCAGTGCGAGGGAGTGTAGTTATTTGCAAATGTTGCATAAATCCACAACTTTCTTATTCATATCTCCATCCGATTAAATTTTAACAAGTCTCTTTCATGATAATTTTATTTGTTCTTTCTTTTAGCGCCTTCTCTTCCCCTCCTGGCTATCTTCTTATCATAGACAAGATATTGCAATCCAACCAAACTATGCAAGTTTAGTTCCTCGATTCATTTGGTATAACATGGTGGTTCCTCGATTCATTTGGTATAACATGGTGGTGCCAAACACACACACACACTCTCTCTCTCAAAAATCAAAATCAGCGTTCATGAAATGGGGCCAAAACAGAAAGCGGGGTTTCTGTAATATTATAGGTGAACTTTTATGATGTGTTAAACTTGCATTGCAAGTTGGTCATGTGTCTCTAGCCCCATCATAAATGGACCATGTCCAAAAAGATATTCCAATGGGCCAAAAAATGTTTGCATTGTCAGACTGTCACAAATAATTAATGTGATCTTCTTTTTCTTTTTCTAAAAATCATATTTTTTATACTACATTATGTTTTTTTAACATTCCAAATAGAAATTTAGTTGTTTAATTTTTCATAGTGATCGTATTTCCTGAAAGATTTTGAAAAACTCCAGTTAATAGCAACCCATTAAAGGGTCATCTATAGGCATTTGTGAGTAATTGAAAACAAGCGAATTGTAGGGAAAGTAGTGCGACAGAAGGGACAACTTACAACCGACAATCAAGCACGTAGACTCAAATTATACAATATCAAGCAATCAATTGACGGATAAGATGAAAACACAACATTTTACGTACTTCAACAAGACCGTTTATATCCACGGAGAAAGCTCACATCAATGCCTTTCTCTCCCATATTGTGCTCCACGTAATTCTGCAGAGTTGAGGATTACAAATTATATCATATATATAATTATATAATTTACACTTTTTTGACCTTCAAGAAAACTCCAATAGAATTACCACAATACTCTTAAACCTCATATGATCCTAACTAAATCAGATGAACCGACTCAACTAAATTGAAATACTAGACATAAATCCAACACTGAGCAAGTGACCCACATCTCAATGACACAAGTCTATCCATCCATGCTATTTTTTATTTTTTTTTATAATTTTATAATGGCACGTACATTATATGAAAGACTTAAAAAATGTTAGAATTAAATACCAACGTAAAAAAGCAACAAATCAACCGTGTTGTGTGGGTTAGCTCATTTTTAAAGGTGTGCATGCTGCTGTTTTTACAAACAGGAGAAAAAAAAAAGGTGGTAAGAACACCCCACACATGCGCTGTAGGTTAGCTCGGGTTCCCAACTCCAATTCCATGATCTGATGGTCCTCACCCTACATGCATGGTATGGTCCACGCGGGAAAGTGAAGAGTGAAGAGTGAAGAGAGACCACAAAAACCAAGATTCTTTTATTTCTGAAAGGTCTCTTTTATAAAGAAAAGATAAAGATGGCATAGCCATTACCCATCAGCCACCACAGCCCATAGGCATAATCCTGGAATAATATACACCCCCAAGCCCAGTGCCCCTGAGAAACGCACACGTTTCAGAGGCCAACGGCCAAGATTTCATGGCGGGGGCTTTTCACTTTACTTTTTTGGTGTAGGGTCCGCACCAAAATATGGGGCTGATGTCTAACGAGCCCCCACTGTCTCCTGACAATTTCTTTCCTTCGGGTGAGGGACCCGGCGGTGGGACCCTCACCAGAAATCCAGTTTTGTGAAAGAAAAAGAAAAAAGGTTTTTTCTCTTTAGCGAAAAAGAAGTTTTCCCATCACCCTATATTTTCTGATGAATTGAGGAAATTTTAGTTTACATTTACACTTTAAAAAAAAAAAAAAAACGGCCGCACCTAATAGAAATTTTACTTTAGTGTTGGAGATTTATTTATTTTTTATCTTTAGTTCTTTTTAATGTAGAATCGTGGACTACACAAATGAGTACTTAAAATATATATAAATATTTTTTTAAAAAGAAGAGGATTTAACCGGAAAAATCCCGTTAGACCTGTTAATGGCCAAAAATATCGTCACTGTGTTATATAGACTTTAGTAGTCCTAAAGGCCCTGTTTGATTTTTTTTTTTTTTTTTCCTCTAAGTAGGGATATCCTTGCTCTTTTTACTTTAAAATGTTCCAAATCCAAAACCGTTTTCCCCATTTCCATTATTTTGCCCATTTTATTAGAGTAGAAACTCATCTTCTCTAAGCAGGGACTCATTGAAGAAGAAAGGAAGCAGCAGAACTTTGTAGATCCCCTAATTGAAAAGGGCAAACTGATGAGAAGAAAAATGCTTCACCGGCGCTTCCTCTTTCTTTACCATTCTCAGAACTACATATTCATATCCAAGTCCAAATCCAAAACCCCTATATCTTCTCCATACAACATATGTAACACGCACCCATTTTAGTATTTTTCATTTTTAGTACTTTTCTTCATTACTGCTACTATATCTTCTTTTTTGTCTCTCAGAGAGAAAAGTAGAACAGGAGAGACTCATCTTCTTGATAACTAATCCTCTCCCGCCTGTGTTAGTGTTGTGGGCAGGGAGAGCAGGGATATCTCAGCCCAACTGAGTGTTGTGGGCGGGGATATCCCCGCCCATCTCCTCCTGCGTTAGTGCTATGAGCAGGGATATTCCCGCTCATCCGAGCCCAAATTGAGTTCCATAAGTATGGATACAGTCAGCTGGGCGGAGACAGTGCTATAGCGGACACATTAGACAATCCACATTCACACATGACTTCTACCTTCACATACATGCCTATGTGAGCAAATGCCGATGCCCTATTCTATCATCTTCTATTACATGCAAAGCTAATGCCTATTTGTATCTCTTTTAAGTAGGAAGGTTTGGGCTCCATTAAAAAGGTTGGTAGTGTAAATTTACTATTTTTACATTTGATAAAACCTACAAGCATAATCTCCACATGTATTTCTGTTTTACCCAAAAAGTTGATGTTTGGAACTACTTATTAAAGCTTCTATCTCCTTGATGAAAAATTAATATTTTCTCCATTAAAGGGTAGTCCACATTAACTTTCTAATGATAAAAAGAACATATTTCAGTAATACAAATGAACATTGGCTTTGGCTGTAATGGAAGATGATAGACTTGGGCATCAGCTTTTGTTTGCATAGAAATGGTTGGATATGGGGATGGGCATGGGCATTGACTAACATAGAAATGGTTAAACTTTGAAAATAGTTTTGAGATTCTATCAGTTACATACACATGGGTATTAGCTCAATAAGGAATAGATATTTGGTCATAATTCCTCAAATGAGAGATACAATTTTAAGAGACAGCACCCACAATACTCTAGTAGGCGGGGATATCCCCGCTCACCGCACTAACACAGGCAGGGATATCCCCGTTCATAGCATTAATTTGGGCGGGGATATCCCCGGCTCAACTGATACAACTCTAAGAGACAGCAAGGTGAGGATATCCCTGCCCACACGAAAACCGGAGTCATAAAACCCTTTCTCCCATTTTCGTTCTTCTCGCATCTTATTCCCCTTCCACGATATTGAAGCTAAGATCCTTAAAAAAAAAAAGAACACCAAAAGACCATATCAAAAGGAGAATGCAACCGTCGCAGTTGCAACTTTTCTCTTCTCCCTTCCATTATCCACTTCTCGCTCTCTCTCTCTAATATAATCACCATCATCTATCTCAATAGTATATATACATCACAGAAAAGAAAGAGAGGAAAATGGTAGGGGTGGTGTACAAATTGACCCCTGTATGGAGTAAAATTGCTCACTAATGCACTTGGATGATGGATCTAGGCCATCTTTTTAGTTGAGCACTCTATTTTAGTGTTGAGATTTACTTAGGGAGAAGGTTCGCTGCCTTTTCCTGATGAAGCTAAACAAATTTCCGCGTCTTCTTCTTCATTAGTGTTGGTAATGGGAGAAGAAGGGTTAGGATTTTGATCTAAGGGGTGGTCGAGCTTGAACATCGTGGAAGGGAGAAGAAGATGGGAGAAAAACGAAAAAAAAAAAGAAGAGGGTTTTGGGACTTAGAAAAGTAAAAGGAGCAGGGATATCACACTCAAAGGGAAAATTAATATATATATATATATATAGCAGAGCTTCTGTAATCACTATGGTGTCTATAACGCATTGATGGTGTTTTTGACCTTTAACAAGTTCAAGGGGACTTTTCCGATTAAGTCCTCTATAAAGAAAGTGGAAACACTTTTTGATTGAAGTGTTTCTTTCCACTTAAAAATAGAAGAATCTATAAATAAAAGTGGGGGTAGGGGGGAATAACAACAACAACAATAATAATCCCAACGCCACAACATCATTTTGTGGCCGAGAATCGCTTCCTTTTGCTGACGTGCCACTCCATGTTGTTAAACGGTGTTTGGCGAGAGAAAACTGAAGGGGCGTGCGTTCGTTCGTCGGTCAAGAGTGAAGCTCTAGACGTCGAGTGCCAAAAGGGTGAAGGAGCAGCAGAGACACCTCGACCCGTCTTTTCCGCGTACCGGGTTTCTCTTTTTGTCGTCTCGCTTCGGTTACGCCGACAAAATGTCGGAAACCAGAGACCCCGCGATTAAGCTGTTCGGCATGACGATTCCCGTCCCGGCTCACGGCGCCGGAGAAGGAAACGGAACGGAAGATGAAGAACTGTCGCCGGACGGCAACAACAAGTCAAAGGAAGAAGAAGAAGAAGAAAAGGTATAGAACGAGAGACATCTGATCTGGAGAATTCTATTATACTTGTTCTTCTTCGATCCTTCTAGAAGTGTGTGCGCGCGTGTTTTTTCTTTTGTTTACAAGTTTGATTTTGCTATTGGAATTTTAGATTTCTACTCCCCCTTTCTTTTATTATTTTTTTATTTTTTTAAAAAGGTTGGTTGAATTATACTTTGATTTGATCGAATACTCTGATAATAATAAAAATAATAAGTTCTGATTGATTACTGATTAGGAAGGGACGTACACTCGTTCCAATGAGATTTGGTTATGGAAGAAGAGTTAAAATGTAGCAAATTTATGTTTTTTCACCTTTCAGTGTGCATACTCAATAGTTTTTTCGAGTGGAAATTTAGATTCTTTATAAGCTTGTCTCATACTGCTACAGCGATATATTGAGTGAGTTCTGCTTGAAACTATACTTTTTTTTTTTTTTCCTTTGATGTTATGTAGCCTTTTCTTATGCTGTTTGTTATTGGAAGATTGTGGTTTTCTTTGACACATACAGCTTAAATTTGCTTTATTTTGTGTTTATTTTGGAACTTAAATTTAGAAAACAAGAAACATTGTTTTGAGATTTTTAATTTTGTGTTAAAAATCTTTCCAAGACTCTCTCTCTCTCTCTCTCTCTCTCTCTCTCTCTCTCTCTCTCTCAATTAAAAACAAGTGAATTTGGGCCTTTTGCTTTTTAAGTGGTAGATGTTCCTTCTGTTGTCCTATATTCTTTTCTAGGTTTTCTTTTTCTTTTCTTTTTTTAATTTTCAATTTCTAAATGTGCAGTGTTCTGAGCTGAAAGAAACAAATTAAGGTTCAGGAATTATTATAGACCATCTCATCTGCAAATGTTATGCTTTCTTGTGAATGTGGCCTACTTTCTGTTATGTTTAAAAGAATTTTGGTTTGTACTACAAATATGTTACTACTGTATGCTTTTTATTCATCATCTTGCTTCAGTTATAAAGGTTGTTGCCCTGATGTTTTGACCAAGCATATATCTATCTTCTAATGTTAAAAATTTTGAACAGCCATACATGGAAATGAATTGCTTTTAGGGTAACTTTACCAACTTTTGGGATTGGCTCTATTAATTATTTAATTAATGAAAATAGAGGGGAAAAAATTGTATTGCTTCTGATTTAGCAGTGATCTGAAATTGCTCTAATTATTCATCATCATAGTCATGCCAAATATGCATGTACATATATCATTTTCTTGTGTGGTTACCTCCTTTGCACTTGTTTCCTTCAGTTATTGCCAATAATAGGGTCTTCTATCTTTTTTGGTCATATAGCTGACATGAATTTCAGGATTTGTCAAATGAGACCACAGAAGATGAAGAGAAACATGAAGCCATCCAGATTTCAGAAGATCCAGCTGAACCAGGAACGTCTTCAGGGATAAACGAGAGCCCAAAACCTCCTTCCATTGATCAAGAAACTTCAACAGCCACGGAAGCTACAGAGGTTGAAAAGGAGCAGACTGAGACAAGCATCTCAAAGGAGAAGACTCTAAAGAAGCCTGACAAGATACTGCCTTGTCCTCGCTGTAACAGCCTGGACACTAAGTTCTGTTACTACAACAATTACAACGTCAACCAACCACGCCATTTCTGCAAGAACTGCCAGAGATACTGGACAGCAGGAGGAACAATGAGGAATGTGCCCGTGGGGGCTGGGCGGCGTAAGAACAAGAACTCCACCTCACACTATCGGCACCTAACTGTTCCAGAAGCATTCCAAACAGTTCGAACCGACTCTTCTGAATCAATTCACAGCCCCCAACTGAAACCCAATGGCAGTGTTCTCAGTTTCGGTTTGGATGCACCCCTCTGTGAATCGATGGCATCGGCTTTGAATCTTGCTGAGAAAACAATGCAGAATTGCCATAGGAATGGCTTTCATACAACTGATCATGAAGAGGCAAGATTTCCGGGTTCTTGTGGAAGGGGAAACAGTGAGGAGCATTCGCATTCCAGTGCTTCTGCAGTCACAGCTTCCAAGAATTCCATGGAAGAGGGAAAATCATTGAATTTGCAAGAGCCTGCAACTCTGGACCGTCAAGTCTTCCCTCCTGGGGTACAATATTTTGCGGGGGCTCCCTGGAACTATCCTTGGCATTCAGCTCAATGGAGGCCTCCACTACCACCGCCTCCACTTCAAATGCTGCCACCGCCGCCTGCTTTCTGTGCTTCAAGCTTTCCAATATCCTTTTACCCAGCAACGCCTTATTGGGGCTGTACTATGCCAGGTTCTTGGACCGCCCCTTGGCCAGCTCCCCTTGTTTCTTCTCCAAACACCGGGTCATCAGGCTCTGGCTCTAGCTCCCCCAAGTTAGGCAAGCATTCAAGAGAAGGAAATACATGTGATGCAGGGAATGGGGATACATCTAAACAGAGCAATTCAGAGAGATGCCTTTGGATTCCCAAGACATTGAGGATTGATGACCCTGATGAAGCTGCAAAGAGCTCTATCTGGGCGACACTGGGGATTAAGAACAACAAAGCCGACGCCATCAAGGGTGGGGGGCTTTTCAAGGCCTTCCAACCAAAGACAGATGACAAGAATCATATGATGGATACCTCTAAGGTCTGGCATGCCAACCCTGCAGCGTTGTCACGGTCACTTAACTTCCAGGAGAGCTCATGACAGATCAGAGCGAGCAAAATCCAAATCCCAATTTAGAAATGTTGTGGTGAGCATGAGCCATTGAACTTCCCAGGTCCGAGCTTGGCTGGTGAAACTCTCGCATTAAAGTAATTGACCACACCCTGTCCGTGAGAAAGACTTTGATAATTTTCGCTGCCTTCCTCAATAGAAGAGTCAGTCCCAAGGACCCCTAAAGGCTTCTAATTTCTAATCTTTTGTAGGATTACCAGACATGTTTGTTATACGTAGTTCTCTAATGATTTGATGAGTTTGTGCCTGTGTATACAATCTAATTTGAGATAAAGTGAGGAAGATGAGAAAGAAAATGATGGATTATCAGATGTACTAAAATAAATTTCTGAACCCCAGTTCTTTCCCTCACCATTTGAACAATGAAGTTGTAGAACTGCAGTGTTGAAAGAACTCCATCTCTATCATCACCTCCTTTTTCCTCGCAAGCTGTATCTATAACTCCTACTTAGGTGTGAATTTTTTATCAAAGAAAATGTGGTCTGTGCCTTGAATTGCATAATGAGTCATTTTGATGCTCTCTTTCTTTGAATGATTTTGCTCTAAATCTTGAATGAAAAACACAAATGATGGATACCCATCTGTCTTCTCCCGATACCCAACCACAATCCTATACCGAACCACGAATCAGATTGCCAATTTGATGAGAGGTGAAGTTGCGACTGCCTGTTGTGATTCCATTCAAATACCTTCTCGAGTTGAAGTTGCTTCCCCCGCAGCTTCTAAGGGTCTCGTTAGTCGTAACCTCAGTTTACCCACTAGAAAACTGCAAAGAAACGCAACGATCAGTCAGAGAAAACTCAAAATATCAGGCAAATGAAACGAGAAATGCCCTCTGATTGTTGAAGAAGATCCAAACAGTTCAATTATATAGGTATGGATGAGGCAAAGTTGGCAATGCCACTCATTGCAATTATCTTTAAACAATTTGAGATGGGCCAAGGTAGTAGAAAAAGAAGAGGATTCTGGCCAAATGACGGAAAACGGTTCGAGCCAGGACATCACCAGCAGATAGACATGAATTTCTGTCACATAAGGACAAGCATCTTTCTCTTTCATGGTTTAAAGCCAGACAGCTGAGGGGAACAGATGGAAAGCATCAAAAAAAGTCTCTTGTTATTGTCTCAGTGAGAGAGGAACAGAAACATCCATTCGAAAGTTCACCTTCATTTTCACCATCACCATTGTTTTTCTTCACTCGCAGATATGGTGTTTAATCTTCAGCGTGGTGAAAATCTACATGACATTTCATGAAACACTAACTAGGGGTTTTCAGTCTTTGTAATTAATCTTTGTAACTCGTACATCTTTGATGTCTTAATTTGGCAGAGAATAAAGCATTCTTTTGGATTGTCGCAACCCTGAGGAGACAGGATACCATTGCCCCAAAACAATTGCTGTTAAGTGAAATCCAACAATTATCACATAAATTTGATGGCTCTTTGACTCTGGGATACAATCGTCGAAACTTACACGCCCATGTAGAATTATGTGTTTGATTTGGGTGACTTGAATTCGGTGAAATTAACTGACTTCATTTAAAACAGGTGGCATTTGTGCATTACGGTTGGACCCAACACCGGATATTTTTTGTCATGACACTGATGCATGACCACATATAATTCATACTAGTTAAGCTGGTATGGGAATTGGGGCCTAGTACATGTGATGCCACACAGCCTTCCACTTGCTCTCCTGCTTTTCTTTCCATCCTTGTTTGTCATTTCTTTTTTTCCTCTTTACATGGGAGGCAATGAAGGTTCTTTTCAGAAATATGCCTGAATTATTACTACTTTTGTCGGTCACAAGAATTCCAGGAGCTGGGTGTTAGGCGGACAACACCAAACAATGGACATCTGTGTAAGATGAGAACCAGAAAATACTTGCAATCTGCAAATACCTGTCTCTGGTTCCTACAGTTTTGGCACTTGATACCATTGGCGATACCCCTCATACTGTACTTTACCCTCTTATATGTACCATTGGTCCCAATAAATCTAATAGTAGGCAGGCTAGAGCTTTTGGCTTTTGTTGATTGCTCCTCTCTAAATATACTTGCTTGGGTAATTTACTTGTAGAGTGAAGTAAGGAGAATGGTTAGATTAAGAGAGAATAAAAGAAGAGGAGGCTCAATTAAATAGTGTTAAACGATAAAAAGTACGTATGACATGATTTTTTGTCATTTAGTGGCATGAGAAGTTATTTTTTCTATTTTTTTCTTTAAAAAATGAAGAGGTGATTTTTAAAATTGGTGCTTTCTTATTTGACCCATTTTCTTTTCTTTTGTCTTAGGTATAATGTATTAATACATGTATGATTATGATCGTGTTTAAAAGTGTATGATTCAAATTAAATTTTATCTTCTTTCCCTTTGGACTTTTCTTTACCGATACTAAGATGCACTTACCTTCACAAATTCCACAGATTTCCTTCTCCAAACGAACCTAACGACGGAATAAATAGATGAAATTTGTTGTAGTACAAAGGAAAGGTCCAGGAACAAATTAAGGTCTACTTCAACTTTCATTACTTCTCCACAAGCTTTATTAAAAGGAAAAAGGAACTTCAACAAAGGTGCATGTAAAGCTTGCCACTACAACCCACTGTGATCTCCACTTAAAATATTGTTACACGGTGCGTTGCCCACTGGGAAAGTTATTTACCTGCTACAAATTAAATGAAAGTGCTATGCAAAGGTATAGAAGATGATGATGTAGATGATCTTTTTATTGTGTTTGAATGGTATCCAGCAATCCAAATCTATAACTCAACCAAATCAGGACTTCCTTTGCTATTGCTTTCACTGGTAATATTGTGATTCAGAAGTAGGGATGGACTCATTTGTGAGGAGGGATGTCCAACCCCTCTAGCTTGGTCAATGATGGTGATCTTTTTCTTTGGAACATAACATCACGAATGGCGTATAAGATGGATGAGTAACAAAACAGGGTGAAAGTCGGATTAATTAAGTTGGGGAGACTTATGGGTGTTCATGGGCCAGATCAGCCAATTAGAGCCTCGGTCAAGTGCACACATTGCGCTGAATCTGGGCTATGTTTTAAGGCAAATGGGCAGTATCTGGACCTACTTTTCTTGCCTGAACTGAATGTTTTGCCTAGCCCGTGCCCAGGTAAAGGCCTGACAAGTACTCATGACATATTATTTTATAGGGACATTTACTTCAAAAATCTAATTAAACAAGGTAATTACAATTGAGAATCCTAAATTTTTATAATGACGGCCAAAGACTTCCATCCAAAAATCCAATATTTTATTCCGTTTTTGCCCTTTGTTAGTTGATGTCAAAAAAAAAAAAAGTTCTTCACCCCGAAATCAACGGCAACAATAAAATGGTAGAAAGAGAGGAAGGAGAAGAAGGAAATCAACACCCTACCCCTTTTTTCTCAATCACGGTGAGAGAGAGATTGCTCGGTGTCAACAAAACCCTAAACAACGGAAAACTCAATTTTTGTTAATGCTAACTGGGCGTTACCACAATTTTATGTTGATGTCGATGAATCTCCCGTCAACGTCAACAAATTCACAGGGTCACTCATGCTGTTAACTGGGCATTTTTGTTGATGTCAACAGAATTTTATGTTGATATCGACAAATCATTTATAGATGTCAACAAATTCACAGGGTCACTTATTGTAATAACTGAGCATTTTTGTTGATGTCAACAAATATTACTCATAACATAATATGGAACTGATAATGTTGACACCAACAAAAAAAGGGCAAATTTATAAATAAATAAATAAATAAATAAATAAAAAAAAGATGATTTGGGCTTGAGGTCCTTGGCCGTCATTATAAAAGTTTAGGATCCTCAACTGTGGTTACGCTATTTGAGGGGATTTTTGTGGTAAATGTCCCTATTTTATACAAACGAGTGTATTTGTTTTGCAAATGGGCTGGATCCAACTCTCATGGGTGGGCTCAACCTAGCCATGACTTAATAATCCTTACATGAATATTAAGCCCAATATAGAAAAGTATTTCTGATGCCCTTACTAATTCCTTGAGGTTTTGGTAGTAACGGTTAGCTGGAGAAATTTAAGAGAGATGAGATGAGATCTACATATCCATGTGGTGTACATCTTTTCATCAAAACAGATTTTCGAGTCAATTCCTCCTCTAATCTCTATTGATGGAATTGTGTCACGAGAATCATGCCCATCAAACTGCAATATTTAGTTGGCTGATGATTGCTAGAATTTCTGATGAGAATTCTTTATTTTATATAAATATGGGAGATGCTGCTATGAGAGATATCTCTCACCTTATATGAGAGATAGTAGTGGGGGTCTTCACATTTAAGTTGTTGGCATTGGATATGGATGTGAGAGCCCACACCCAATCTCTCATTTAAGGTAAAAGATATCTTTCACATGAGCATATATATATATATATATATATCAACAAACAAATATGAGCAAAGCTCTCCTAAGCTCAAGCTTAGGATAAAGTAAGCTCAAGTGTGTGGTGGGGCCCACATAGGGTTGGGGGATTTTAAGGACTCCCTGTGATCTTTCTTTCTACAAAAAATCAGCTCCAACCGTGATTTCTATCATCTCCATATAAGCCTAAAAGTTTAATGGTCAATAGTCCATTCGGATCGATATATAGTTGATCCAACGGTCCAGTAAATTCGAATCTGACCGAAAATTGGTGGACATGTGCAATTTAGAATGGTCATGTGTTTAGTCCATTTGGATGGACCAAAGGTAGGCCCCACAAGCATAAACTTATAAGATTTTATTCTAAGTTTGAGCTCAAAAGATTTTGGTCTTGAGACGGTAAAATTCTACTACACCAAAAGACATGGTACGGACGTGGTTCTGACACTACCTCCGGGCGTCTGAGAAAGAATTTCTCCAAAGAGAAAAAAAAATCTCAGAGGGAGGAATTGATCCAGCTGTTTTGGATTGGAAAAGGAAAGGAAAACCCTCGTGGGGTTTCTGCGGATAATTTGTCCCTTACTCAAGCAAATCAGCTGGCAGAAAAACCTAACGGGACCTACCTAGTTTAATGCGTGAAGGACCTTACAACACAACACACATTTTCAGAAGGCAACGAATTTTCCCATTGAATCCTCCAATCTATTTTCAGAAGTGGAAAATCTGAGCCGCCTCCTCCCCCTTTTTCATTATCCCATGGGATCATTAATGCAAACTTGAATTTAATTTAAACCAGAATCGGACCTTCTAAAGACTCCAATATTTTATCACACATATGATTTATGTTTTGCTCAAGTTAGAAATTCCCGCACTAAAGATGTTATAGCTGCTATCTGGAATATGGAAATGACAACGGGCAAGACAAAAGAAGGAGACGTTGCGCACTTGGTTGGCAACCCCGTATCTCATCAAGGTATGTGGGGCCGTGGGCTCTACTTTTCACCATGTGGGCTTCCTCTTCTCTCCTGCCCGTGGCATCTCTTTTAGGTCCCAACACAACAAAAAAATAAATAAAGAAATTAATGGCAAGGACTGATCCTTTATTTGCACTCAGTAGATTTGCTCTTCCATTCTGCTTATGTGAGCTTCAGCAGTTTCAATTGTTCGTTCAATCAAATGAATGTGTTACATGCACTTTCTTTGTCCTTTCCCGGGCTGTGTTTACTTCCTCTGCACAGTATATATGTTGAAACTCTCTAGGGTTGGTTTGATTGGATGTGGGTGGAAATTTCCGACACATGAATTAGGCCGAGTAAATGAAAAAGTAAGAAAGTCATTATTTGACTTTTATTAAAAAGAGAAAAACAAGCTACAACTTATTATTATTATACATAGACCAAACCTATCAAAGTCTCTAGAGAAAAGTGAACCAGAAACATCCAAGATTCTACCAAAGAAGAAGCATTTCTGAGCTTGGCTAATGAATCTGCCAAGACATTACCACAAGGATTGATGAGTACCGTGGGAAAACCAAATATCTATAGCGTGGAGCCGGAGGTGTCAAGAGTCCCAGCGCGTTAGGTCTACATTTCAGGTCAGGGCCATTTGATGTACCAACAGTTAAAACTCAAGCCCAAGCGCAAGCCCATTTGTTTGCAAGGAATTGAAGGAATATATTTTATAAAAGTGGCTAAAATTAAAAAAATAAAGGTAAAAATCAACAAATGACCATCAAATAATCTCTCATTTATAATAGAAAAATTAAAGGGGGTGAAAAATGAAAATCCAGCCATGAACCTGGTAAATTAAAGAAATTCTAGAAATGTTAAGGTACCAACTCCCATCGATATCTTTGCCCTATATCCTTCACTCCTCACTTATTAAATAATTTGTTGGGACCCAACTTACCATGAATTGTAGGAACTTCATTATATGCAAATAAATCAGCCCTAAGCATCAACAAATAATAATAATATTAATAATAATGTTAAAGAAGCTTGAAACTGCTTGGGCATGTTTTTTCATTTTTTCCAGTCTTGAAATCCAACACATGGCCAATCTACCGGTAGCTAAGAAGTGGGGCACCTAGCTAGCTTCTACATAAACAATAACCAATAAGGTGTTGATCATTGGTTGTAGCACTAATGTGATAGGGTGCATGTGTATTATTTAGTAAAAGGTCCAAACAGCCTGTACAGTTAAATTTTGAAGGTTAGCATCTTCCATCCATCCCCTTACTTACCCTATCATTGGTAAAGGGGGACCTTCTGAGGCTCCAAAATATCTCCTAGATCCTTTTTGTAATGTAAATATTGTTATATTGTCCTCTCCAATCAATCATATGCTAGAAGGTGGCAGGCAAATCAGAAAGTCGGCGTCTTTCCATTGGGTAAGTTCCTGGTACTAGGGAGGCAGGGCAACCGGCAACCGAACCCAAGTTGGGTTCCATCAAGCAAAAAGTGTCTGTCACGACATCTTGGGTCTAATTAAGACAACTTACCGTGCAAGTCTTTATTCCTCGAGATTTATAAACAATACAACACGAGACATTCCCATGCTTGTCGTTTAATTTTAACCTGTGTTTCTTGTAAATTGCATTGCAATTTCCACACAAGCTAATATTACCCAACCACCTTCAACGCGTATATTAATTATTAGCAACAGAAACTTCAACGTAAGGAGGTGGAAACACACCATCTTTTTAAAATTCGGACTGGACGTACCACGTGGTCAGAGGCAGACTCATTTCGCCCAAACTTGGTTGCCTTGCCTTGGATGGTTGGGTTCTACTTCTACCCAAATCCTTCAAATGGTCAAGAATTGGTCAGAAAGCTTCACTAAACCAGGGAGTTTGGCAGAAATGACCAGAGCAACCAAACTGAAACTACATAGGAGACCTTTTATCTTTATTGGCATCCTTTTGGTGCGGCTAAGAAAATACATGGGAGTAGGGGCACCGACAAATATTGTATCCTTAAATAATGAAGAAACCTTCCACCCTCTCCACTCAAATCTCCCACCTCTCTTCAATAAAACGAAAAAACAACTCTCTCTCTCTCTCTCTCTCTCTCTCTCTCTCTCCATTCGTTCATTCTAGGATGGAAAACACATCAAGAAACACCTGCTCTTCTACTCCTTCATTCGTTGATTTGGTTGGGGTTGCCTTCTTTTACGCAATTCTGATCTGGGTTAATAGATTCCAGTTCTTATATTCCAAAATCCAAACCATCTTGGCAAAACCAAATCCCAACGAGAAGACCACAAAGAACATGCCAAGCCATCAGTTGTGCTTGAATGATAATATTAATAATAACGATGACCATGTTGTAATGTTGAGCAAGAAAGACAAAGAGACGGTGATGGAGAAGATGGGGTTGCCTTGTAGCCGAGATGACGGAAATCAGTCGACGGTAGTGGAGTGTCTGGGTGAGAGTGAGTTCTCTGACCTGTTTGAGGAGATGGAGCCAAGCTTGGAGGAAGTGAAGGAGGCCTTCGACGTGTTTGATGCGAACAGAGATGGATTCATAGATGCAAGAGAGCTGCAGAGAGTACTGCGTGATTTGGGTTTCAGGGAAGCATCGAAGCTGGAGGCCTGTGAGAAGATGATTGGAGCATTCGACAAGAGAGGAAAGGGTAGAATAGATTTCTATGAGTTCTTCAAACTCATGGAAAACAGTTTTGAATGAATAGTATAACGATGTCCCTGTCGTCAGTTATATACTAGTATTACATTCATCCTTCTCTACTATATATGAGTGATCAATAAGAGATATAATGAAGTATAATCTAATTCAGACATATTGTAAAATTCTCATACAACTTTTTTACAACTCAAATTCAAAGTTTGGAAATATTTCCCAGCATATCTAACAACATTGGCGGTGTTGGTGGTAGTGATAGCATTAGTAGAGTATATCTTTTTGAAAGTCGGGACAAAGGATACAGGATTACCTTTGGTGCCGTGGTAGTAATTTTCTCAAGATACAAGATTATTTGTTTTATTTATTTATTTTTACTGCGATCTGCAATTTTGGTCAAATCTATCCTGATGATAGGCGATTTTTCCTATTGGTCAAAGTATCAATTGCACTGTCGTTTTGTTTGTGCAATTGACTCCATGTGTCCAACATGCTTCGAATGGAAAGAATTATGTATACGCTTACAAATGTATCTGCATTAGAGAAATTCGGTTGGGTGTAAGATATACCTAACCCGATTTGGGTTTTGGATGGCTAGACCCCACGTAGTTGCGGGGTTATCAAAATCAAAGCTTTCTCAATTTTGCAGGCTTGAAACATGCTTGTTAGTTGTTACTGTGGCCCGCCCAGGTTGTTGCCCCACTGTGCATCTGTTCTTCTTCATTTTTTTAAGAAAAATTAAGGCGGTCGTCATCCCCAATTAAAAGGCAAAGGAATTGATTGATTGCTTGGATCTGAAACTGTCTCGGGTACTGGGTTGGGCTTAGGCTCTGTGGTATGGCCCCTTTGATGATGTGTTGTATTGAGACTTACTAGGGATGACTAGAGAAACTGTTGCAACCATGAGCATGTGAGTTCAAGTCATGTCTATTACCAATTAGAAAGGAAATGGCTAATGAAAGAGCCTGTTATCTTGTGTGACCATGTGCAGTAGAGTCGGAATTTTTGTGGACAAATAGTCTGCAAACAGCCCATCACCAAAGCAGATCTTAAAAGTAGGACATGCTGCATCCTCGATGATGACCTGACGGAGTAAACAACGTTTGAGTGATGTCGAATCTCTGATACCGCGTAGCATCAGAGGAAACCAGTATATATCATCTCAGCTCTGATACTATTGACAAAAAAACCTCTTGAGGGAAAGTTCAGAGAACTAGATTTTTTTTATTTTTTTATTTTTATTTACATAAACCGGAGTTCACATGGATATCAAACTTCACACGCCCTATCTCCTAAATCCAACCTTGGGTCTTTCAGTTGTGGGCTGGATCTGGCCAATACAGAAATTTAAAATAAAAAAAATAAAAAAAAAACCTAAATAGCATTTAGCAAATATGAATTCAGCAGCTAAAAATCTCAAAATTATTTGGAGACTTTAAATTGAGATTTGAGCCTTCATTTGGTTGTACTCCAGGCCTACTATCACTCTCATTCAAGACTCATGAGCACCGAAGCAGCTGTGTTCTTGAAAATTTTATTATTTTTGTTTCATCAGATTCAGGAACTATTTCACAGTTGCATTTTCTCAGATTTATAAACAAGTTCCCTCTTAGGGCATGCCTTACAGCCCTTCAAGTAAAATAACCAATCTCAGTTCTAGCAAGAGTTCCTTTTCAAAAAAATATAGAAACAAACCCCTGCCCGGCCACTCTTGAGCACCCAACTATGACCCGCCGGTCTGATCGATGTTGACAGGAAATAGGAAAGGGAAAGATAAAAAAAAAATACACCCTAAACCTACGTCATCAATGGAGAGAGAGAGAGAGAGAGAGAGAGAGCATTAGTTTTCCGTCTCACTACAATTTTGGCTGATTTCGCCAGTGACTGTTGAAAGAACCAGTTCCAGTCAGCCAGTCAATTCCCATTTGCACAACACTACTTAGAACCGTGACACAGAAAGAAGAGAAAGGCTAATGATTTGGTTTAAGAGACTTACATTACAGAGACAAAAATGCTCGAAGATTAGCACATCAAGCAGAATTTTGAAACCAACCACAACATTTGGAAGGGGCCCACTGAATAATGCACACAATTGGTTATGCAAGTTGCTCCAACTCATAAAAATTGACCACAAGCTAGCAAAATTTTAAAGAACATGAAAAAAATAGAACTTTAATACCCATTCTCAAACCCATACCATCGTAATTCTGTCAGCTTGCAAGTTGAAATGTTTCATCAAGCACCTGCTTGGAGGGTGTTTTGAATGGAAGAAAATGGTGGCCCACTATCAAAACCTCATACCATCACAATTCTGTCAGCTTGGCTTACGAAACTTTCCATCAAACATCTACTTGGCAGGCCTTTTGAATGGAAGAAAAAGGTCACCCAACTGAGATTCACAGGCAGTATAAGCTTCTGGCTTTAGTGCTTTAATAAATGGCTTATTCAGTTTAAGCATTGAGACTGCCTGCAAGGTCCTAGCACAAAATCTGCGCACTTCCGCACGCCTTGATTGCTTCTCTGGCAACTTGATAAGTAATTGCTGGATAAGATCACAGATCAGTGAAAGATGGGCCTTAAAAAACTGATGAGCAGCCGAATTGTCATTGTCACCACCAGCTCCCCTAGTGGGCATGCATGATTTCAGTATGCAATCCACCAATACCAGTGCTTCGACCCGTCGATATTCTGATTTTGCATTCCCACATTTCTCTAGAAGGAAACCAAAAAGTTGCTGTGCTATCCATGAATGCCGATGGAAGACCTCTTTGATAAAGCCAGATTTCAGTCTGCACTTTTTACTGTCAAAGTAGTCCACCACTGCATGCTGAAATATCTCCAAAACCCTCTTCAATTTGGGTTGAGGGAAATTCCTTGCAAGTACGATTTTCAATATCCAGAATACTGAATTCTGAGCAAGAGAAGTAACCATTTTGTGTCGGGACCGAGATGCTGATTTCAGGCCCTTCTCTATCATGGATTCGAGGGTTGACAGGTGAATCTCTTCACCCCTTGGATATTCCTTCGCCTTGAATATCTTCTTCTGCAAAATTCCTACTATTCGCTGTCCAACCTGATCACTGCCCTCAGCAGTATGAGAATTCACAAATGCTTGAGCTAGATACAAGTAGACCGTCAACACCTGCACCTTGCCTGAGCAAAGAAAAACACAAGTTAGTTCACCACTGTTTTGATATTGGACCTTTTTTTTTCCTTGTCAATCATCAATTATGGGCCCATGAGATAACTAATGCATCATGATGTAACAAGTCCTCAAAAGGACTTGTTTGTGCAACAGGAGGATTTTGCGCTATACAGAGTTATATTTTCCAAGGGAGAGAGGAATCCTGCATTCCTACCACCATCATCATGAAAGCCTTGCCCCAACTATGTTAGAGTCGGCCTGCCATAGGAAATTGATATCCTCTCTATCGAGGAAAATCAGTTTTTTCTTTCTTTTTTGCATGGAAAATGAGTCGCACCAAACAACGGTGCAGTGGGGCTGCACGGAAAATCAGAACAATTTTCCGCTTTATCGCGGAATCCTCTCATCTCGCAATGGGAAAACAAAAGCCTCTCTATTGAGGAAAATTAGTTCATTTTTTTTTCTTTTCCACAAGGAAAAAGTCTCGCACCGAATGCTGGAAGGCTGGGCGGCACTTAAAATCAGAACAATTTTCCTCTACCACGGAATCCTCTTGTTGCACAAATGTACCCTAAAAGAACTGTGGTCCTGAATTGGATTAATCTAAGCTTTTACTAGGTTCAATCTATTGGAGAATATTAAAGTTATCGTCACTTATCACAGCAGGGTGAGGATGTTGATCCAACAGTTCAGTCTCATGATAAATGGGCCAGTTCCATGGATTCTGAACGAGTTGATCATTACTTACCTGGATTCCTATGTAGGTATATTTCTATTAGTGAGAGGACCCGTAGTTTAAAGAGCACAAGCTGAAATTGAGCAGTCTCACTGCCTGTGGAGTTTTTCCGCTCCTTAAAGATCCGTGCAAGATAAGAATCCATCCGAAACATGGCATCATCATCCATGCCACCATCAGAATCATCAGAAGCTGGAAGCTCTCCGCCAGTTGTCTCAATTTCAGGCAATCCTTCAGAACCATCAACATGACCATCACTATCACCAGTGTCGGCAGCATCAGCTTCTTCAATCTCCTCTTCCGCTTCTTCAATCCCAAGAAAATCTTCATCGTCGTCGTCACTTTGTGTAACCTGATGTCGGGCAGGTTTCAGATCTTTCTTTATGACACGCAACATTCGAAGCAGCCCTGTATCTGTAATATCATCACAGAAGAACCTGAAAACCTGCAAATGCAAATTAAAAAAAAAAAAAAAAAAAACTCAAATTAAATTGATGGACACATCAATTGGTTTCATATTAGTATAAACAGCATTAGAATCATGTTAAAATGAAAAATCTGCATATTTAGATAATCGTTTCATGCCGATAAAATATAAGAGCCCATTTGTTGCTAATATAAAGATGAATCATAGAATCATGAGGCTAATTAAATACATTCTGTTCAGCACCTTTGTTTATAGAAGTGAGATTCATGTTTTAATGGTCTTGCTGTTGATCCAATGCAAACTGCCACAAGGAAGCGTAACCAAAACTTCCAGCTCTGAAAAGCCCAACTATCATTGTAGAGCGTCTTTTTTTATTTTTGACATTTACTGAATTCTTCCTTTTTCCCCCTTCCATTTCTAGGCCATGAATCATATTGTTAGGATCTCCCAATCTAGGCATATATTAAGGAACTACTATCTACAACAGAGCACATGATATCAGCAATATGGTTTACTAAACCATAAGACCCACATGTATTGAATTGGGGAATCCTCCATCCAGTGTGTTGTAATCCATGATTATAAAATAAATGATAGGAGCACTAAGCTTTTAAAAATCCTTGCATTTTGGTACAGACCTAATCAACAGAAGAAGAAAAATCTTTTAAAATCCTTGCATTTTAGTACATACCTGCTCAACAGAAAAACAGGTAGGAGAAGAAGACTGGGGTAACAAAGATAGTAGAGTATCCACAAGCACATCAATCAGCTCCGGCATTTCATTATTCTCAAACTCTTCTTCCTCAGGGTCGATAAGAAAAGGGAAGGCTTTCTTGCAACATAAGACAAGCTCAGAAGCAGCTTCAGAAAACTCCCCCGGCCGGAGGAGGACTTGCAAAAGCAACTGAATAAGCAAGTAGCGCAGGGCACGCACTTTATTTGAGGTGATTCCAGGCCCATGGTTCCTTTCCTGCATATATAATCAAAAGGAGAATCAATCCCATAGATTTATTATATAACAGTTGTACCAAGAAATATTGAATAGCACAGGCAGGAGAGAAGGCACGGAGGCGCATTTGGATGTGGCCATTACAGCACAAAAAACACCAACAGCATGTCAGTTTGAGACAACTCTCTTTTGGGCAGAGCTTAAATACATTTATATTTTTTTCCCAAATAATGGCATTCTTCTACACATACTAGAAAGAGGAGGGGAAGAAGCAAAAAGGGAAGCCAAGAATCAGTATTTCACAAAAACCAGGTCCGCAGTTAGCCAGAGTATGTGCAGCTGTTTCAATCAACCAATCAACATTCAAAACTAAGAACTCTAATTTTTTTCACCAAATGCTGCTGCTTCTACACTAGTACAGAGTTTTGGTTTGACTACAAGAGCAGCTACCAGCATGCCAACATGTGAATGATCCCAGCTAAGAAGGCTCACCATCGACATTTTCTGATATCCTGATACAAGATTTGGGCCAATCTATTCGGCAGGCATATGTACAAAAATAAAAATGTGCAGTAAGTACAAAAAGCTAAAAAATAACATCAATGTACGGAAGTGGTCTGCCTCATAAGCCATTTTTTTAGGCAAGGGCATTTCTTTTTACCCTGCCAAATGAGCACAAGACCTTCCCTTTGATACCTCTGGGCACAACATTATTTACATGTCAAAGCAAGGGGTAAATTTAAGGCAATGGGATTGGACTTCATGTTTACCAACAAAGCAAAACAACGGAACAAACAAAAGCAACAAGGTAAAAAGACAACAATGTGGTACATTGATCAATGTTTCTAAAAAGTGGGCCGGACTACACAGTCTGCTCCAGCTGAACCAGAAAACCTACATGATGCGGTGCTGTTGGACCTGAAATGCTACCAATTGCTTACCGCAGGTGAGTCATGGGACTCAACCGCCAAACCATGCAAGCCTTTGAGTCCAATGTCAATGAGCAAAGGTGAAACTAGAAGTTTGAATGCTAAGTTTTAGAAACTTCAAATTGTTATTAGTTATTTCTTCAAAACTGGAAATGCAAACTTTTTTTTCCCTCTCTTTCAACGGGGTTGGAAATGCAAACTTTTACAGCATTTGTTTTAAAAAGTGAGATGTGTCAAAACTCTAATTTCATGTGATTGTGCTACGAACATTATTTTAACCTTACAACTTTCCTTATGAATTTATATGGATTGAGTAAAATCTAAACTTGTTATATGGTAAATATTTTATACATGAAAATGCAAATATCAGTTTGATTATTCTCCACCTTTATAAATCCTATGCATTCTCTTATTTTTCTACAATTTTTCAAACTGTTTCTATTTTTAATTTGTTTATTGTTTTATCATGGCATGCCAATGTCATAGTTTGACTAGAATGAACCACCGGTTGGACCAACCGACCAAGTACTACAACAACTCAGCCATCACTAGTTCGATGACCGGTTCGATTTTTAAAACATGGAAGATAATTCATTGTACAATAACAAAAAAACATTGTGAGCCAAAAAGTGCTGAATTAAATACCTCCCGTGAAAGCCGAGCTTCCATGTCTTGCAATGACTTGAATGCCTTCTCATCCTCATTACTCAAGGGCCTAAAGATGGAAACTGATGGAATGTTGCATAGTGTACCAAGGAAACGCATAAAGTACAATCCCAAATCATTCATCTCATGTGGATGAAATGATGACCATGAAGCCTCTCCTTTCTGAGCATCTGCTAGTAATAATTGAAGCTGCTCAATACACATTCTGCAAATAGTACTTGAAGTGGCTGCCTTTGGCCATTTGAACTTCTCCTGCAACTCAAATGACGTCACTTCAGTACCAAGGGATGCAGAAAACAAACCCTGAACAGCTAAGAATTTTATTATCTCTTTTTGCACCCTAAACCTCGCTTCAACATCTGTTCTCAAATTTTTCAAAACGCGGGGGAGAGATTCTATAACCCAATTCTTCAAAAAATCCAAGTTTCCCAATGTTCCAACAGAATCCTTGTCCTCTAAGGAACCATGCTCGGAATTTTCATCCGTTGTCTGACTCTGATCAGAAGGTTCATCAGCTACCTGTCCTCCATCTAGAAACATGCTCATCAAGTTCTGGATAAATAGCATGCAACCTGAGCCAGTGTTCAACTCTGCAACTAAACCCTTAACTGTATGTGTTCGCGTGATGCAATCAAATCTACCGCAGCTGTGTTTCTGCAAAGCTATGATGACTGCAACTCGTCGATCATCATCATTCCCGATCCAATTTGACAACTCCCTCAGAAAATATTGTGCAACCTTGTATAGCCAAGAGTCACTAGTTGATAGGATATCCATCAAGCAATGGACAAGCTTTTCAGAAAGGATGACATGGACACATGATGCAGGTAATCTTGGCAGGAGAAGTATTAGAACATCAAAGGCAAGGTGCTTGCGATCATGAGATGATGATAAGAGACATCCTTCAATAACAACATCAAAGAAAAATCGAAGGTTCTTTTCATTATCTTCTTTGGAAGAATTACACTTCCGACTCTTCTTGTGCTTCTTATTCAAATTTGAACTCAAGCATACATCTTCATCTTGTCTTGCCAAATCTGGCATGAGAATGTTTACCAAAACAGACCACACTGTGTGTACTCGAGGTTGACAGAAGGTTGACTCCTGAAATTGCCAAACAAAATCATGATCTACGGACAACTTAAGTCTAAAGCTCAAATGATCACTATCTAAAAGCATCATCCAATAACAAGGAGCAACCAAACATTCACCAATTGATTTATATGACTGTTCAACGAACAAAAGCAGAAGCATCAATAACAAGAATATCCATGAGCAAAAAAACTATTTAAAAAAGATTATCCCAGGCATTGAAATGTATATGTAAGTCGATCTCATGCAAAAAAATATATCGATTTACACAAAGTAATAGGTATATGGTTGGGCCGAATGTCAATATGAGCTTTTGGGATCATGTCCAAGTTGGAGAGTTCCCTTTAGAAGTCATGTTTCCGCATCTGTATAGAACTCGTACAGATTCTTTAGCCAGTAAATGTTTGTGCCATTGAGAGGTACAGTGAGTTTGGTGTTTAGGAAAAAGTCAGTCTGATATTATACTTCAGAAGGAGAGTATGGTGTGTTTCCTTAACAATATTTACACTTAAAGGTATGAGAAAGATAATAGAAAGAAATTGGGACCAAATTCTTTCTTTAGAGCAATGTAGACCATCTGTCACTCCCATTTGCACGTTGGTTCGGAGTGGCCTTGCACCTCTAGAGGTGGATATATTTCGCTGATTGTCAGTGGCCAAGAAGATTTTAACAAATAACAGTTAAGGTGCCATCTTGAAATGGAGAGCAAGAGCCATTTTATACCTTTTGATCGTTGCCCATTATGCTCTCCATTGGAATGAATTGGATGAGTGGTGATCATCTGTCGGTCAACTGTGACTATAGTGGGAGGATATGGTCTCCTTTTTTCATTGCTGGGGATAACACCCTTTGATAGGCCTCTGCAGAATGCTGCTAGATATTGAGGTTAGGCACATTTGAAAAGGGGGGGAAGTTGATGTGGAAGGTAAAAAATGGCCCCACTAGAAATTCTATGGTTTGTTTGAAAAGAAAGGAGAAACATGAGTTTTTAAAGAGTTTTACTTGAGGAGGTCTTGGAGGCTTCAAAGGCTAAAGGGCTGATTAGCCGTTGGTGAATAAAGGATTCAAAGCTTTTAAGATGGTAAATCTCATGGGAAATTGAAAGAACGTAATTGTGGGCAGCTGTACAAGCAAAATCATCCAAAAGGAAGTTTTATAGGTTCCCCCATTGCACGTTGTTTGAACTTTGAAGTTCAATATGCATGGGGGCTGCGAAAGGTAAAGCAGGTCAGCTAGGATTATGAGGCATTCTCCATGAGACAACGATATGATTCATGTGGTGTTTTGGGTCCAATAGGAACCTATGATGCCCGGATACTTCAAAATAGGCAACGTATCATGTTCTATCATATCCGATACTTCAATTTTTATGTGTAAAATCTGTCCCGCTACCATATCCATGGCATGTCCCTGCCGTATCTGTGCATCCTAGGTAAAGAATATAATGAGATGGAGATGCCCACAATTCAAGAAGCTTTTGGTCTTTAGTAAAATAGATTTTCAAGGAATGATAATTGTTGAAGGCGGCTTGATGCTAGCACCGGGAATATCCAAGTTTCTATGGTCCACATGAATTGCAGAAGTGGCACCACTAGTGCAATTTTTCATGTTCTTTATAATCCATATTCCATGAATCAAACATTGTCTGAATGACATGAAATTGGGTTGTTTGAAGGGTCATTTAATTATCTTTCCAGCAACATGGCTCCAAGTAGGGTTGAAAGGAAAAGTATAATTCATGGATGAACCTGCCTAAAGTCTAAATAGACAGGATAAGGCTTAGATGATGATATTTCTATTTCTTTCAAATGAGCCCAACTACTTTAAATTTTCCCAGTATTGGCAGGTTATGAAAAACTCTCCAATAGGGTAATAACTAACAACAATTTTGGGATATTTTAGTTGCTTCACTTATTTAAGCCGCAGCAGTATCATGAGAATGTTGCTTTCTTTAGCAAAGATGATTGACATTAAAACTGACAAAAGAAATGGTTGAGATCAAGACATCTCAAACTAATGATAGATTAGATGGAATGTTTTCATTCATTCTACGGTAAACATCTATGCATTTTATATGTGAGCTCTTACTCCACATGATGAAATTCTTCCTTGGTTGGAATCTGCTTGCATGTGAACATATTGTCTAAGTGTATGAGACTTAAAAGGGTTTGGTGTCTAACCATAATTCTAGCAAGTGAATATGATTTCAATTGCAATTTCGGGTATTCTCCTCCCAAGTTGTATCAATTTGGAAATTCCACGCTCATCATTTGTAAATCAAAATGTGTCATGACTTGTAACCTATGATGCCCAGATATGGCAAGGACGCGCCATGGACATGGCAGGGACACCGATTTTACACGTAGAAAGTGAAGTACCGGATATGACACAACACAATACGTTGCCCATTTTGAAATATCCCTATAACTCATGTAAGGATTGGATAGATGGGGAAACGGTTATCGTTAGAGATTATATTTTTTATTGAGACTTAGAGAGGTTGGTAGCGTATGCCATTTTCTAGAAGTGGCTTTTAGATGTGAGAAGAGATAATGAAGACAAGATCATGTGGCACAACCGGAGGTTCTAATTGCCACAGCTCTTTTTTTTTTCCTTTTTTTTATTAAAAAAAAAAAAACACTAATGCAACCTTGGGTTAGGATGCAAGTGCCGGGGCACAATTAGAGTTCTCACGGGAACAATCACGGTGAAGAAGACACCTCTCCAACGATAATCTACAAAAGGGAAAATTCTATAAACTCAATTCACAGAGATTACCAATCTCTACAATGTCATATTTATAAGAAAAGAAACTTAAGGGCTAAGAAAGCAATCTTAACTAAACTAGGAAACCAAATAATAATCTTATCCAAATTAGAAACTAACCCTAATTACAATCTTTTCTATCTAATACTAATTAAAATCAGAGAATTTCATGGGTAGGTCCCACATGTGGCCCACGAGTGTATCTCAAAGAGACGGTGTGCTGCTACATCAATTCCCCCCAGGTTGGAAAAGAGTTCGACCTCGAACTCAACTCATCTTCTTATTCTTGCTTTTGTAAATAGTGTGCACTTGAAGCGCGTCCTTGGTGAGATAAGTGCTTGACCCTTTCTTTGGTGGTACCGGCTTCATAGGACGGAGTGTGACTTGCTTTGCACCATGCATGAATGTGTAGGTGTTGTCGCGCATGCCATTAGTGTCATTCTTGTCATACATCTACAGACGCCCCAACAAGATATCACAACTATCCATGGGTACCACATTACACCAAACTGTATCCGTATAATCTTCACCAATGGAAAAGGTAACTGGATAGGCATACCGTACTTGCACTTCATCACCCGTCATTAACCATCTAGCAAAATAGAGACAATGATGCTTCCGAACTTTCAGCTGCAATAGATCCACAAGACCCTGAGATATAATGTACTGACAACTTCCTCCATCAATGACTATCGTGCAGTCTTGACCCTTGATTGTTCCTTTGGAGCGGAAAATATTTTCTTCGCAACCAATTTGTCTTAGTAGTTGAGGTAATGTCAGTAACGACCATGAGAGACTCAAGACCCTCCTCGGGCATAATGTCCTCCACTTTCTCTGTGTCATTCTCGTAAGGATCATCTGGAGCATCTTTCACATCACTTTCATTCTCAATGAGGTGGATGCGTTTTGGACATTCCGTTGCACGATGCCCTTGTTGTTTACAATTAATGCATGTAATCCTATTTTGACCTTCGGGCTTGGCGAAAACTTTCTCCAATGAATCACTAGGTTTAGAACCTGCAATTGAGGAATTCTTCTGCACAAGCCATTTAGATGCATTAAGTTTTCTGGCTTGATGGTTTGCAATCCCCTCAGCTTTGATAGCATGTTGAACAATCTCATCAACATTATGAAAATGCTTGAATGCGAGGATATCTTGTATGACAAGTATAAGCCCATTAAAGTATCGGTCAACTAATACATCCTTATCTTCATCTAAACCACAACGAGCTTGGATGGTCATAAACTCCTCGGAATACTCAACAATTGTCTTAGATCCTTGTTTAAAATATTGAAAACTTGCACGCAGATCTCTGGCATAATTGACAGGGAAGAATTTTTTATTCAACAAATTTTTCATCGGGGTCCATATGTTAACGGGGTCAATTTGTTGGTTTCTTCTCTTCCTTTGCAACTTGGCCCACCATATTGCAGCATAATTACGAAAGCGAGTTGCTACTAGTGTAATCTTATGACCATCCGCCATTGGCTTCTATGCAAAAATATTTTCAATACACACTAACTAACCAATCTATGAATTCATTTGGTTTCAATTTTCCATCATATTCGGGAATTACGAGTTTAATACCCAAATCACGATCTACATTGACTGCATGTAGATCTCGCTGATTTCGATTATGTCCTCCATCATCCCGATGATTATCCTCACGCCGGTTAGTTTCCAAATTGGTTAATCGGGATTCAATCCATACAAGAGTCTCTTGCATTTGAACCATCATTACTAATAATTGAGTAACAGTTCCCCGCAGATCATCATCATTATTGGAAGAAGACTCCACTTCTACATGCTTCTTGAGAGGCATTTTGTTTAATGCAAATTTAAACTTGTTGACTAACCTGATGTGTAGATATGCTAATGCGATTGTGAAGAAATCTCTGCTGATGTCAACGCTAATGTTATAAATGGCTATTGATTGTGGATGAGTCGGATAACCTGACCTGGCCTGGATTTAAAAATCAGGCCCACCTGAGTTAGATATAGACACGTGTCCAAATCGTAGACAGGTGTGTGGGCTTCCCTTTTGTTTCTCGTTATTGGTGCCAAAAGAAGAAATAAAAGGGTTGAAAGTTCCCTTCTTGTTTCGTTTTCTCCTTCCTCTATTCTATGAATGCACTAGAAAGCCTCGAGTGAGGCTGCAACGAAGATGACGGTGTTGCAACGATGTGGAGTCGTCCGGCGCTGCTACTGGTGATCAACCGGTGAGGTGGAGCTTGGAAAGGGCGTAGAGATTTTGGAGGCGATGGCTGCAAGCGACTTTCCGCGGGCGTGGCAGCAATAGTGACAGGAGGCGAGCGGCAGGCGCTGGTGAACGGTATGCTTCTTCTTCCTTGGGTCTTCTTATTTCTCCTCTGCTCTTTTCTGTGCTGCATCTTCTTCCCTTTTTCTTTTTTTTTTCTCTTTCTGGTTGCTGCTGATTTGGTGGAGAGAGGTAGAGGATGGGGTTTGTGGACATTTGCGGGAGGCAGTGGACGAAAGGGGCTTCGGATGATGGGGAAGCAGTGGTTTCGAGGGTTCTAGTTGGGATTTTGGGATTAAGGTTGTGGGTCGATGGATGTGGGGAAGAGATTCTGTGAATGGATTTGGCAGGGAGATGTGAGATGATGTGGGTGGGCATCTGGGCTGGTTTCTGGGTGTTGGGGATTGGGTTGATGTCGGTGATTTGGGCTGGACGAGGGTGGGAGGTCAGAGACGGTGATGGTTTGGGAATGGGGAAAGGATAGGGGTAATCACGCAGTCCGATTGAGGGATCGATCGTCTCTGATACCAATTGATACAACCTAGGGTTATGATGCAAGTGCCGGGGCACAATTAGGGTTCTCACAGGAACAATCACAATGAAGAAGACACCTCTCCAACGAAAATCTACAAAAGGGAAAATTCTATTAACTCAATTCACTGAGATTACCAATCTCCACAATGTCATATTTATAAGAAAAGAAACTTAAGGGCTAAGAAAGCAATCTTAACTAAACTAGGAAACCAAATAATAATCTTATCCAAATTAGAAACTAACCCTAATTACAATCTTTTCAATCTAATACTAATTAAAATCAGAGAATTTCATGGGTAGGTCCCACATGTGGCCCACGAGTGTATCTCACGGAGACTGTGTGCTGCTGCATCAAAAACAAAGGCTAATCATATGGTTATTCATAACTCATCTGTGTAATCCAGGGTTGACAAGATTAGCTCAATGATGGATGTTCACATACACGTTGGACTATCAACAGGCATAAATCCACCCTTGTAGAACATGTCAAAGGCCTATTAGTTCAAGGAACTAGGAGAAAGGGTAGACCTATTGAACCCTTAAATTAAGAAGTGACATAAGATTTGTTAAATTGTGTAGTTATAGAGAACATGGCCTCATATAGGGTGAAGCGGACAAGCAAACAAATGGCATTAGGCCACAATGATGCAATGACGTTGGGTTTGTATAAAGCACTCGTCCACACACACTCTCACACATAAACTCAGAGAGACTCACTATGGAGGATCCTCTACCTTAGTTTGTCTCTTGAGTATAACACGTTAAGCTAATCCAAATAGATGGGATAATGCTAAGCTAATGAGATGATGGCTACACTTCTTTCATTATACAGCTCCAACAGTGAGCAGTTTTGGGTTTATCTTTTCAATCTATGAATGAAAACAATAAAAGATCTCATGACAAACGTAAATGATTTGCAAAGGGACAGAACATCCAACAAATTTTACTAGGGTCATCCTTACAAGATTCGAGGATGATACTATAAAGGTCAAAAACTACATAACCCAGGTTTGCTTTTCAATATGTAAATCCCATTTTTATTTGTAAAAAGCGGCCAACATACAGCAATCCCTAACCTTCGCTCACAACTAACCTTGGTGAAATTGTACTCGCCCATGTTGACATTAATCTGATCATTACCAACGGTTCGACCGAATCTCAATAAACACTACACCTATAAAAACCAGTAAACCTAAAAGTCGCAAAGGCAAGGATTATAATTATCCGATCACGGTGATATTTGGAAATCCTTAATCCACATCATACGTCCCCATTCCCATTATTGGGTCATGGTGGTATTTGGAAGTGCCTTTTAAGAGTTAAGTCAATAATAATAATAATAATAAAAAAAACTAAAAAAAACTTGCGTGTTTATGTGTACGCATTTACATGCACGTGTCACATTGTCCACATATAGGTATCTCTATAATACACAGTCATGCATGCCTGTGTATAAATGTCATGCATGCCTGTGTATAAATGTATGTATGTAATAAAGTTAATATTTATGTATCAATAGGTGCAGAAGAGTTATCATTGGAGGTTCCAAGATATGGCATCCAAGAAAAATACCTTAAAGCAAGAAATAAGGGAGGACAAATGATCAACGGTAAATAGTTTGTTAGGACTGAATGGACAGGGCAAAAGTTTGCTTAATGTTTTGTTGTCGGTAGATATTTTTTCTCGCATCTTTAAAGCTAACAGCAATGCATCTGGATTTCCAACATCGGCGGCACTTTCAAACCATTCCTGCATTCCTGGAGCTTCAAGAACATGTCCCACCAAGGCATCAACAGGTAACTGCAAAAGTTGAAGACGGAACAATCAGTTTTAACACAATCATAAAGCATAAAATTTAAATAGACGTATACAGAAAAACCTGACGTAAACTATAAGTAAGCGTAGTTTAATCCACACTTCAATATGTAATTATCATTCACCAGTGAAGTACATAACCAAGAAGCAAAACAGGCATACAACTTGAAAATGAGTTCAGGAATTCTGAAGAAGGTGAGTAATGTACGGTGAAAATGTCTCTAATACTTTTGTCTTTCTCGTCATAATATACATCAAGTAGGGGATGAGTAAACAAAGTATTTAGTAAGAGTAAAAAAGGGGGAAAAAATGGTGCTAGCAAATAAATGTGCATATCGTTGTGGATGTAAGTAAACAGCAGGACAACAGACTTCTCCTAACGAAAACAGCTAAGAGATACCTTTTCAACCAAATCCAAAATAACCCAAACAGCTGGCTCTCTCAAGTACAGCTTCTTGGAAGCAAGTGAGACAACATGGCCCACAAATTCCTTGACACACGAAGTGTAGTTATCAGAGATACACTCTTGCACTATTCGCCCAGATCTAGCAAGAGCTCCATAAGCAAATAAACGACCTAAAAGGCAATCCCTTGCTTCCTACAATTCCAACGAGAAGCAAATGAAAAATTAACGCAAATAAATTATCTCTGTTAATTTTACCACAATCAAACTATTCAGTCAATACGTGAAAAAAAAATAAATAAATAAATAAATCATTTAATCAAGATGTTCCACAAAATACCTGACCCTTCATGGAAGAAGTAACTTCTAATATATCAGTAATGAGTTTCATCACCGACTCCACATTTACAGCTGGAATTGTACCAACAACCAATGTTAACCCCAAAGCAAACCCTTGTCTTGCACACTACATAACAAACAAACATGACAATATGCTAGAATGTTAGCCTTCAATATTAAACAACTGATGAGCATGACACACTTGTCGCTCCACATTAGAGAGTTTCTGATTATGCAGTACACCGACTGCGATTGGTTGGACATGTTCGGGCCAATGCATTTCATGAGGAAGCCACAACCATTTCTGTTGGGTTTCTTTCACCTTCCACCATGTGGAAGTTCACAATTTAGTAATTTACTCGCCTTTCCCATTACAAATGCAGGGAAATAGCCTAACTGGCAAAAAGATCATCCAACAAAGTGATGTGATGAAGAAAATAGGACTTCAAAAACAAGGATAAGAACAATACTATGCATACCTCTCTTGAAGAAGAAACTCCACGGATAAGCCGGCGAACGGCATATCTCAGCGATGACGCACAGTTGTTCAAACCATCATCCTTTTCAGCTTCCAACTGCAACCCACCCTCATCTACTCCCTTCTCTCTGAGCTTCTCATGCGCCTTTTGAACTTCCTGCAGCTCCTTCACCAACATTTCAGCTGCTGCCTCTCTAACCAAGGAATCGGCAGAGGACAAATCGCTAAAAACAGCAACATGGATATCAGGCAGACCGGCAGAAGACAAAGGCGATTGAGATGCAACATGGCCTTTGCTCGAGTTTCTGGCTCTGGGAATTTCCACAAATTGGGAGCCATCATTGTGGTGTCTCTCTTTATCCAATGCCTTCCTTTTCTTTCTTTTCTCCATGCGATTAGCGAACGGAGGATTGTCGTCAGAGAGAGAAGTATCATTGTGGTCATCCTCTTCCAAGTTATCTTTCTTTGCTTTCTTTTCCCGTTTGGTTGTAATTGTTTCATCTGGGGTGCCATCCTCAGCTACTGCCTCTTCCACACTAGAAGATGCGTTTCTCTTATTACCACCCTTTGTGTTGAGAATTTCCATTTTCGTCAGTATCCTTGGAAAATTAATCTGAAAAGCACAAAATGATTAGATATACAAATGAGATTTATAGCTAAAACTAGCAGACGTATAAGGCAAACAGCAGATTCATTCCAGGCTGGTTAAGCAGCCCCCACCTCTCACTGAAACAGGTCCAACCAACAGTTGTTGCTGTTGCTGTTGCTGTTGTCATTCAGGATTTCATGAATCACTAAATACCCAACAGTAAATTATTTGTCAAAGTTAAGTTACAAAGGAATATATATAATATAATAGACCGACCCCTCTTAATTCTTCAACAAAGAGTCTAGAAAAAAAAAAAAAAAAGGAGGGGCTACTCAAATCCAAACAAAATAAAACTCAATCGATATATCATGAGGAAATACAGGAAGCAGAGCAGAAATTCAAGGAAGGAAGTGATTAAGAAGAAATAAATGAATTACCAGTGGAAACTTGTCGCACAAAGCGAAGAAGAAGAAGGAGCATATTATAGATGTAATACAATAGAAATCAGCAGAGCTAGGAGCTAGAATCACACAGCTTGTCAAACAAACTAACCGCACCCTTATTCATTCATTCACCTTTTTCTTTTCTGTTTTTTAATAAATTGATTGGTTGTGATGGTATGGAGATTCAGAGGCTGGCTGGCGGCCCTAAACCCTTTCTTTAAAGGAACATTTGCATGAAGAAATTAAAAGAAAGTTAAGAGAGAAAGAAAGAGCACTGACTGACCCGTCGTTCAAGTGCGTAGAGGAGATGGCAGAATGAGAGAGAGAGAGAGAGAGAGAGAGAGGCTCCCCCTTTCCCTTCTTACCCGTTTTTACTTAATAATAACTGTTAAAGAGGAAGAGGAGCTGAGCTTTATAGAAGAAGAAGAAGAAATGAAAACCCTAAAAAATGGATTTTAAAGCAGCCTGTCCAGAGTACAGACTCCGGATCGGCCGTCGGTCCGAGGCCGACTCTAAAGCTCACGAGCCCTTTTTTTATATTCAGGCTCACAATCTTACCAGGGCCCGGTAAGGGATGGGCGAGGCCTGGGCCTACGCCTAACTAAACACCATGTGTTGTGTTGTGTTGTGTTGAAACCTATTGAGAAATATTGATGAAAATGGAATGCCAATGCCCTGGCCCTGGTAAGATTGACTCTGCAACAATAAATAAAATACATAAGATGCGCTAATCATATTATTCAGCATCTCATGGAGGGCCAACTTTTATTGGCTTTAGACTTATTATTAAGGAACATCCCACACATATCGCAAGCACAAGCGCAAGGGCAAGGGCATTTTCCCTAGGCCTAATTTTCTAAAATGGGTGACCCACATTGGTGGGGGTGCGTGTGCCACTATTTCAATTCAACTCAAAATATTCGATCCCACCCACTGAAAACGCTGCTGAGCGGCTCAAAATGAATATGCACTGCACTAGCTGTGTAGAGAGCATCAACAGGTTCATCTATTTCTTTTATTAGGAAATATATTCTTATTATTATTAGGAAATATACTATTATTGTCATTATTCAAATTGGCTTTCATTTTGAACTCCCAAAATTCCACAGTTCCACGCAAGGGAAAGCCCGAGTGAGAGAGGCCCAGTGGAATGGATCCGGACTGGATACTTGATAGGCCAGCCAGCTGTGTAGGATTTATATGCCAGCCAGCCAGCCAGTGTGGATGAATCCTATTTCATTTCGGATCTGATTGGGCCACTGGTCATCGATTGTTGTAATTATATCTAATAAAGCAATCGCGTGCTCCCTATTTCCATACACGATCTTGATCAAGCCATTGTCACATGTGGGCCACTTTGTTCAATCGGGAATAAATCCCAATGAATTATTTATAAGAAGGGGTGCTGGAGGCTGAATGTGAAGAATAGATGTAAAGATCCATAGAGGGTGTGGGCCATAATGCAATTCTTTTGTACGGTGGAAAATGATTATTCAACCATTACATACCGTGAAAAATAGGGGCTCCATGAAAGTGATGCTCTCATCTGTCATGTTTTTTTTGGGCCTGGCTTGAGCCTATCAAATATCATAGCTTGTACATGGGCCAAGCCGGGCAATTTACAAACCCGCTAATTAGAAAGCTAAAAGATTGAGGACCTATTTGTTTGGAGGAATTCTAAAATGAGAATTGCATGTGTCGGAAATTCTCAACGGCATGATGTTATGGCTAGTTGCTGTTTGTGTAGCGAGCATCAGGATGTGGAATTACAGAATTTTAACCTTTTTTGTATTGTCACTTTTAGCATTTTGGGTTTGAAATTTTTAAAGCTGGATTGCACTTGAGCATTTGAAAACTCCTTTGAGAGAGAGAGAGAGAATTTGGAAATTTTCCATTTCTCCCTCAACAGAAACTCATTGTATTCCAGCAAACGAGGCCCTCAGTGGAATAAACTCCTTCAACAGTTATGTTGGTGGTGTGATGTGGCTTCAAATATTTTCCTACATGGTGGATCACGGTGAGCTCATCTCAACTCTCAAGTGAAATTTGGGAGGCCCATCCATAAGAGGGCATTTAGTTTGAGCAATTTAAATTTTTAAGAGGTGAAGTCTCATCCACCGCAAAATTGATCAGGTATAAAAACACAATCCAATTTGAACATGAGCCATTACACTTTCTATTAAATTACTCTAGTAATAATATGTTGTACGAAACTTATTTGGTAACATTATAAAGGTTTTGCTCCAAGGAGCAAACATAGGATTTACAATGTGAGACCCACCTGTAGAAGCTACAACATTGTACCTACCTTTGAAAATTAGAACATAAAACCCATATCCATAAGATTTATAATGTGGGTCCACCTTTATAGTAATTATAATGTGGGGCCACCTTTGGTGAATGTGAATATGGAACCCGGCCACCTTTAGAGATTTTAATATGGTACCATTTTTAGAAATTAGAATATTGGGCCCACATTCATAGGATTTACAATGTGGGTCCACCTTTTGTGATCGTGATTATATAACTCGTATTTATGAATGACAAAGTGAAACCACATTTTTTGTAATTGTGTACACATGACCCACCTTTAAAAATTACAATATGGTGCCCACCTTTACAAATTAAAACATGGAGGGCATCATATTCATAGAATTTACAATGAGAGTCCACCTTTATATGGATTATAATAAGAGGCTATCTTTTTTTGTTAATTATGACCATGGGACTCGCCTTTAAAAAAGAACAATGTAGTACCCACATTAAAAAATCTAAACATGGAGCCACCATTAAAATGTGATTGTGGACACGAGACCTATCTTTAAAAATTATGACATAATACCTACCTTTATAAATTAGAAGATATGGTCCAAATTTATACGATTTATAATATGATCCCACCATTATAGAATTATAGCATGGGCTCACCTTTAGTAATATTTGTGACTACGTGACCCACCTTTATGAATTATAAAGTGAGATCACCCTCTTTCATATTGTAAACATGAGGCCTACGTTTTGGATCAGTGAGAAGATTTAGAATATTTAAAATGACATTATTTAAAAAATAAAAAATAAGTAAGAGACAATTGTGTCAGCAAGTTGTTTCTTAAAAAAAAACAAAGCTTTTTCATTCCAGCTTTCTTATGCTAGTAAGTTAAGATCTTGAGATTCCTTTCCATGATACTAAAATTCAGAAACGTACCAAACATATTTTCTACAGCCTTATCTCTTGAGAACATGGAACATACAAATGACACGATGCCAAACGCACGCCTAGTTTCTTTGTTCTTTTTCTTTTTTAAAAAGGAAAGAAAAAACAAAAAAAGAAGAGGGAACTGAAGGGCAATAATAGAACTTCGGAATGGCCATGAAACACTAGAACCGGTACAATCTGGTCTAGGGAAGCAAACCTCAGTGAACTGACCAACATTGGCATATAGATTACATTCCAGCAGCCATCACTAGACAGAACAAGTCCCCGTCTGTCATGTTTGTGCACTCAAATTTCTATCGCCAAAGTGAATTCTTTCACAAATTTGTGCAAATCTAATGTTTGGTCCATAAACTTTCTGCTAATGTCATGGTAGAGTGTCATCCCAAATCCTCCTCTTTTTTTTTTCAGAATTTCCAAGTCATCAGAGGGTCAGACGTGCAATTTGTTCCACAGACCTGTCCATTCTCCATCCGCTCGTCGCTGCACCAAACAAAACTTGGTAACAGGCTGTGAAATCTAACACCCAAGATGTCCACATGAGTACACCCAACCCACAAAATCGGCAGCTGTTTCCAAATGTGTCCTAGGAAGCATGCCTACTTTGTCATTCCCTCCTAAGCATTTGATTTAGATACAATGCAAATAACAGATATGGCAAACCTATCCACAGGCCATCTCACAGATTAGCAAATATTGCAAATATTGCACCTGGAAACTCACGACCAGACAATCCAACAGCTGTTTCTTAATGGAGCAAAATCTAGAGCAATACCAGAAGCATGCAATATTAATGCTAAGAAACATATGAGTACTAACCTTCAATCATTGGCCTATTCATTGAGTGGCTCATTGCCTATCACAAAATGTAATCTCTCAGGACCAAGAAGGCACAACAAACAACCTCCCTTACCAAAATTCATAAACATCCAACTAAGAGATTCTTCAAAGAAAGAATGGTAGTATGTAGCACCTCTTCATCGAATAACCCTGCGACCTACCTGCACAAATGTATTGTTTCTAGTAACCTTACCTGGTAGTGAACGAAATTCTGAGACATGCATTGCATGCTCTCACAAAAAAGAAAAAGAAAAAAAAAAAAAAAGACTTAACATTTCTTCACAATGAATGGCCATATTGATCCCTTTGCTTTTCCTCTTGTTAGAAAACAAAAAAGACCATTGAGGATGATGGCCTGTACATGAAAATAAACGTATTACAATCTTACGCAGTATGGCTGCTGAGCTGGCTTCTGCCCATGTGAGACAACCTCGAGGATGGAATGAGAGGTGCTTCTTCACTGAAGTTAGGATCAGATGCGAACCTGTCACCGTTGCCTCCACCGGTGTCGTTATTGCTGAGGTCAAGGTATAAATCAGATGATCTCTTATCAAACTTCAACTCCTGTTGTAAAAGTACCAACTAAAAGAAGTTAAGATCACACTGACCATGTCATAAAATAATAGGACAAAGAAATATAGATAGAAGCATGTCCCACAGCTACAAATACAACATAAATGCAAAAAGATGCACCTAAAGGGTTTACTATTGATAACGGTGCGATTGAGGTAACTCACTTATAATTTGCAGATGACCCATTATATTTTGTGATGCTTCTTTGACTCAAGTGGATACATTGAAAATGATTTTGAAATGGTATGAGATGCTTTCGGGATTGAAAATTAATTATGGTAAATGTGAGTTTCTAGGTGTCCGGATGGAAGAGAGCTATGTTATTTCTCTAGCCAGTGCTTTTGGTTGTAAACCTGGTACTCTGCCTTCGAAATACTTGGGTCTCACTTTATGTTTGGGGTTACCAAAAAATCAGCTTTGGTAGGTGTTAGAGCGGATTCAGAAAAAATTAAGTTCGTGGAAAAGCAAGTATTATCTATGGGTGGCCAAATTACTCTAATCAAGTCAGTTTTGTCCAATCTCCCTATTTACCATCTCTCTTGCTTTAAATGTCCCAAAAGCATCTTGCAAAAGATTGAGAAGCTTCAACGTGAATTCCTTTGGAAAGGATCTGTTGAAAAACGGAAGTATCATTTGGTAAAATGGGATTCCACCTATAAACCTTTAGCTCAAGGTGGTTTGGGCATCAGTTCGATCGAAAATGTAAATAAAGCTCTACTGGGTAAATGCTTGTGGAGGGTAGGGGACCCAAGCCAAGGGTTGTGGAAGTGGATTTTAATTTGTAAATATAATTTAGCTAATATGGGGTGGAATGTGTCTAGTCGAGACTATAAAGCTTCTGGTTTCTGGAAGCTTGTTCTTTCTGTGAAGGGTGATTTTGATTGGGTGATTTTGATTCGTGGATTCGCTTTAGGGTTAATGATGGTCACCAGGTGAAGTTTTGGCATGATGAATGGTGTGGGCAAATGAAACTGCATAATCAATTCCCCAATTTGTATTTGTTGGATCAAAGGCAACAAGCTTTGAAGAGAATTTATGTTATTTGGGTGGAGCTGTTGTTTGGGATCTCTTTCCGGAGAGACTTATGGGATAGTGAAGTGGTGGATTTTGCCAGGTTGCTTGAAATGCTAGAGAAGGTGTACGTATCCACTAATAAATCAAATATAAGATTATGGAAGCCAGATGTTAAAGGCCAGATTTCTATGAAATCTTTTTACAATGCTTTGGTGGGTACGAATCCTAAAGTGGAAGGGTGGAAGAGTTTTTGGTATTCAATTGTGCCACCTAGAGTTTTAGCTTTTTGTTGGGTAGCGAAGAATCATAAAATTCTCACTATTGATAAGCTGCGAAGAAGAAATCATGTTATTGTTAATGGGTGTCTGATGTGCTTAAAAGATGAGCAAACAGTGCATCATTTGTTGATTCATTGTGAGTTTGCTTATAAAGTTTGGATGGCTGTTATTAATATGTTTAAAATGAAGTGGGTCATGCCAAGAACAGTTGCAGATCTTTTCATTCAATGGTGACTAAGATGTAAGTTTTCCTGGGCCAGGATTTTATGGACATCTATTTTGTATGCTACCCTGTGGAAGCTATGGCTGGAAAGGAACAACAGAGTTTTCAGGAATCAAAGTAAAGATGTGGAGGAGCTTGTTGATTCCATTGTTTGGACAATTTCGGAATGGGTGTGCAGGTTAAATGAGTTTGAAGGAGTCTCTTGGGATGATCTTTATAGATCGTGGACAGCTTATGCAAAAGCTAGGCATAGAGTTACTTGGAAGAGTCCTCCTCAAGGTCTCCTTAAGCTTAATTTTGATGGGAGTTACTCGCCCTTTATTTGTGGAGCCGGTATTGGGGGTGTCATTAGAGATTGGAATGGCAATGTTGTTAAGAGCTTTTTTGGGCCGTTTGATGGCAAGGATGCGAATGAAGCTGAAGTGTTTGCTCTTCTAATTGGTTGTAGGGGGTTGTCAAGATTGGATGGTTATAAGGCTTTTATTGAAGGTGACTCCTTTTCGGTGATTCAATGGGGTTTAGGGAAATGTTCTCATCCTTGGAGGATTGCAGATTCGGTGGAGGAAGTGCATGATATTCTCAGAAGCTGGATGTTCAATTTCGTCATATTCAAAGAGAAGCAAATGTCATGGTGGATAGTCTTGCTAGGGAGGGAGTTTTTCGCTCTTCTCTATCTTTTGATGTTTAATTCTTTCTTGTATGGTTAGTTTATGTACCGTGTGTTGTTCTTTCTTTCATGAGGCTGGCATAGCATTGCTTCTTGTTTTTTCTTCTTTTTTTTGTGCAATAAGATTTTTACAGTTATCAAAAAAAAAAAAGTAATTGGTGTGAATTCAGTTCTGATATTTGCAACATGTGGACATGAAACGCGTTAGTTTTTTGCCTTTTCTTTACCCACTCCATTTGTCAAGGGCCAGTCGTGAATACACTCTAACCCTAAAGTCAGACTGGCCATACATCATGCGGGCCAGTTGCAAATATGATTGCATTTTCAAGTTCTAGCAATATTTTCAGAAGAAGATTCTGATGAGATAAATCTGATATTAATGCAAGATTTTCATGATATCATAAAAAAAAAAAAATGAAGACCTCACAATCTTTGCAGAACTTTACCTAATATCTCCATATTTTTTAAGTTATATCTTCTATTGGTAAAATTTCTTTTTTTTTAAACAATAAACAATTACAAAGGAGGAGAAAAGAGGTAATTACAAGATATCACCTCCGGTCCTCATTTTTTAACTAGACCGCTTCTGGTGTTGCTGTCTGTGGCTAACATTAAGCTATATATGAACAAGATTGCATATTTTCAAACTCGCATTAATAATTTATATATTTTATTACTTTTTTTACAAGATTTTTATATCTATATACTGAGAAAACCCCAGAATTTTGATTCCTGAGATTTATCCTAGGTGCTTCCGGAAATAATATAGATTTTTATATCTATATACTGAGAAAACCCCAAAATTTTGATTCCTGAGATTTATCCTAGGTGCTTCCGGAAATAATACGTGTCATGATGGAGGCCATACATAATAATATACATTGAATACAGAGTTACAGACCATTGGCCCTCACTTCATTTAGAGTCCGTAAGCAATGTACGTGTGGCACAATGGATGAATGTAAGCATGTTTAAAATTTCTCGGTCTAATAATGTAATGAACACATAAATACCATTAAATAGAAGTCAATAATAGATTTTTGTGAAAGGACATAAATGAATAGCAATCAAGAATTGATTTCTGGAGAAAGAACTTATCCTTATCTTTTACTAAATTTTAAATCCTTTTATATCAGTAAGAAAGAAATGACATATCAAAGAAAATATTAAATATCGACCTTTGTTGACCGCTCAGGGAGAGAATCCATGGGAAGTTGACTTGACATTCTCACATCCTTGACCTTCAAGTAATTGTACAAGGCAACACCACAAAGAGCTGCATAAAGCACACATACTTTAGATGGACCAACTTTATAACTCATCATACAAAAACATGAAGCTTATAATAGGAGTGGTACCAATTGCATAGCCAATAATATTCAACCCAGTTAAAGATGACTCTGGAAATATAATTGTCGATAGGGCAATCAATATCCAGTCCTTCATAACTCCAGCAACCCTAAACGTGATTGCTCCAGTTCTACCAATTACTAAAAATATAGAGAAATTCAAGGCCAGAGCGCAAAAGGCATTTGAAAAAAATATCCAGAAATTGAACTGAATCTGTGTAATCTCCATTGTGTGCTTCTCCAAGAAATACCAAGGTACAAACAAGAACATGAAACTGCAATAACAATGCACAAACGTGAATGTCTCAGACAAATACATAGAATAGAGTATTAGAATGGAAAATAAATAGTAAAATGTCAACGTAGAATAAATGCTCATGTAATCTATGTTAAGTGGACGCCAAAAGAGTTGAGCATTATTGATACGGACGGAGGATCGAGATGCGCAACAGGTAGGATAGAGATGGAGAGGATGGAGGTAGATCAGGCGAACCTGAAGAAAATTGGCCTTACGCCAAACTCTCTATCACAGGCGAGGAAGAAGAGAACTTGGGAAACCCAAAAGCACCGAAAAAAAATTCATTTATTGTCACTCTAAACCTCAAAGGAGGCATTACAACACTTTTAATAGGAGAAAACATAACCCTATCCTACCTGAAGGAGGCATTACAATACTTCTAAAGCTAATCCGGACCATACAAATACATTGATGGCTAGGATTAAACATAAACTTAACCAACTTCAAACATAAGCCATAAAATAAGACTCTCAATAAAATAAAACATTAAAATAGATGGGCTAGGCCCAAAGATCTTTGTCAAGATAGATGGGTTGGGCCCATTGGCCGGTCAACCCATGGGGATCCTGCATCAATTGTGTAGTGTTAGCGGTGCTTGGTATATATCTCTTATACCGGTACATTTATGTAGGGGTCTTTTGATTATATTTGGTTGTACTATCTTTTCATCTTAATATAAGCTATTGTTAATGATTAAAAAAATGAAAATGAAAATGAGTTGATCATTTTATCAAGCAAAGACATGCTGAAAACTGTATCAGATGCATGCTATGTAAGTTGGACGTTGATATGGAAATTTATGCTGAATGAGGCAACTTAAAAAAGCAATTACTCTTTACATCCAAGCCAACATGTTTACATAACAAAATACTATAAAAAGAAAAAAGCATTAATTACAAATGAATATGTAAATAATTAAAAATAATAACTAAAGACAATTTAAAATTAATTGAAAACATAATCAGCTAGTCTTAACATATCAAATGAAAAAATTATCAGCTCGAGTTAACAAGGAAAATTTCATTAGGTCCCCCATGACGACCGGCACCGATCCAAATAGAAACGCAAAGGGTGATTACAGTGAAAGACTGGGAAACTGCTTATGGCAATTTATACGTGTTTCAATAGAAACACATTTGACCATATTGGAAAACCATTTCCCAGAAAAAGGGGAGCAGCTTATCATATATTGGGATTGATAAGAGGTCCAGACAAATACAAATATTTTAAAATATAGAATAACTGTATGATAACTGCAGCTTATTCTCTCATCTGAAATCCATGGTTTCCATAAACTTTAATCTCTTTCATTACTTTAAAACATTTATAAACATAAACTGCCCAAGTAACTTGCAAGTAAAATGATGATGATAATAATAACATACACATATACATCATACATAATGTGTTTCCTTTACTAGGAACCTACAAAAGAAGCATTTCCCATTTCTATGTCATACTTGACTCCACATTGCTTTTCATACTCAGGGCAACTACGTGCCGACCTTAAACCTATAAGTTTAAATTTAGTTATTAAACTCAGGATCTGAATATTTTAATAGCAAGCACTTGATGCTCCAAGCCTTCATTTATCACCACAAACGAAAATGTTGCTCAGGATCTGAATATTTTAATAGCAAGCCCTTGATGCTCCAAGCCTTCATTTATCACCACAAACGAAAATGTTGTTCAGGATAGTATAGATTTTCAATGAGGCAGTATAGATTTTCAATGAGACGTTAACAAAGTATGAGAAGTGATGGAAAACAAGTTATGTGGCAGATTCTCATGCCAACTGTCCAAATGTTATGTGGTCGAGTTGGCTTGATGCCGGGTGAAATTTCAAACCATGACTCTTAACCCCTCGATCTATGGTCCTCAACTTCAATGGTTTTCTAACATATATAGAGGGCCAACTGGCCTGGGAAATAGAGTAGACTGCGCATAGCCCGGGCACACGCACACGCAAATGTTCTATGATTAGATCCACATTCAAATCCAAAAGAAGATCTGGTCCATGTCAAACAGGAACCAGTGCTAATTCATGGAAGGTGTGCACTAAGGGATTGGATTCACAGGTGAATCCCTTGTATGAGAACTAAAATGGGCAAAATAGGGGAAGCATTTCAGAGAGTTTCTCATAGATCATCATTATCATCATCATCATTATCATCACCACCATCGTCAAAGCCTTGTCCCAACTATATTAGGGTCGGCTATTGTTTTTCCATTTCGATCTATCCGAAGCTAAATCCTTAGATAAATTGCACTTCTTCATGTCCATTTTTACTACCTCCATCCACGTCCTCCTCGGCTTATCCCTTCCCCTTGTTGGGCCATCAACCTACATAGTCAAACTTTTCTTTACCGGCACCATTATCGGCCTGCGTTGGACATGCCCAAACCATCTCAAATGGGTTTATCTAATTGTATACCCTATTGATGCTACCCCTAAGTGCTCTCGAAATCGCTTATTTATAATTTTATCCTTTCTAGTTTTACCACATCCACCTCAACATTCTCATCTCTGCTACATCAATTTTGTGCATATGTCATAGTTGGTCTAATCATTCTCATATATATATATATATATATATAGATGCTCCAATGAGAGAAAAGGTGGAGGCCCTCACATTTAAGTTGTTGGCATTGGATATGGATGTGAGGGACCCCACCTTATCTTTCATAGTAAGGTGAGAGATGCTCTCATAGGAGCATCTCCGTATGTGTGTGTGTGTCCATCCAATCCTCACCATAAGGTAAGGTACACTTTACATGGCTTTCCTTCCTTACACATGAACATTCCTCTTCTGCAAATAACCATATATGGCTTTCTCCTCTTTTGCACACAAATATTTCCAACTATGTATGTGCCCCTCACCCTGTGGTGAGGGATGGATGCACATGAATATTTCCCTATATAAGAGTATATACAGGGAAATATATATAGGGAAATTTTCATGTGCATCCATCTGAGATGCTCCTATGAGAGATATCTGTAAGTTATGTGAAGGAAATAGAGGAAGAAGAAGAGGAACACTGGGAGAAGGTCGTGCCTTGATTGAGCATCGACTATTCTATTTATAATGATCTTATGCCTTAATCAAGGCTCTAATTATGTAAAGAGTACAAATTAGAATAAACAAAGAATGGAAAGAATAAAATCCTATCCTATAAATGGAATGAGATAAATCAGCTACAACTATACAATCTTAAGTGTATCCCACGTGTGGGATATTGTACATGGGCCTTTGTTAGGCCTGTTGAGATATCTCTCACATTTTATGAGAGATAGGAGTGGGGGCCCTCACATTTAAGTTGTTGGCATTGGATATGGATATGAGGGCTCCCACCCCAATCTCTCATTTAAGGTGAGAGATATCTCTTATAGGAGCATCTCCCAATATATACAGGTATATATATACGTGTATGTATGTATGTATGTATGTACACGTATATATGTATACATATATATATATATACGTGTACACACACACGAGACCTTTCCATCGTACTATCCTCCCTTGATTAATGTGCATTCAAGTGGGTCCCACAAGGGGCTTTAGACAGATCTTTCACACAATCCGTGAGAGGCACCTCTCAACAAAACTTGACCCGCATATATTCAGATCATCAAAACCATTAATTTACAGGCCCTCGAGTTTAATGGTTCCTAAGTTACATATTTTTCATAAAATCAATCCAAATATCCAATGATGAGTATAATTCAAATTAGTATCAAACTAGGGTGGGTGCCATTTCTTTTCTTCTTTTTTTTTTTTTTTTTTTTTTTTTTTGAGGAGAGTGTGTGTGTGGGGGGTGGGGGGGTCCCACAGCATGGTCAAAAGGCTACCTGTAATGCAAGCTGTGAGTGATACCTGTAAGGCCCTAGCCCTTAATTAGGTGGATTAGTGTAAGTAATTAGGATTAAGGTTAGTTAATCGAGCTTAGTAGCCTACAACATTAGTTTTATTGTTAGGGGCTGCTTCGATGAGCTTTGGAGTTATCAGAGTGCATTCGAGGTTAGTAGGGTGTGTTTGTAATTTAGGGAAATTAGGAGGGGCTAGATGCAATTTCAGAAAACTAGTATAGTTGGGTGCATTGGGTAGATCTCATCATGCATGAAATCTCCAATGTTGGGCCCATCACAATCCGACGGCCCAAAACCCATCAAGCTACCCATTTTTCAAAATAGTCCCCAAGCCCTTATTTGTAATTCCCTAAAAAACTCTCTACAAAAGAGCCTAAGCCCCCTTCACTCCATTTCACTCTCTCTTTTTCTCTACTCTCCACTTCTTCTCCTCCCCCCATCACCAAGCCGAAGTTCCCCCAAGGTTTCCAAGCCCAAGCAAAGACTCCCAACTCCCAAGCTTCCCTAGAGCACCCCCATCATCCTCTACATCTCCTTCTTCTCCATTTTCATTTTATAGGTAAGCACATTTCCCTCAACTCTCATGTAGACTCACTTGCACATGCTAGAACCATGCATAATAGGTTTAGAGATGATTTTCCTCTTTCTCGTGAAGGATTGAGCTTCCAAACGCTTGGTTGGTGAGGGGTTAGTATTGAGAGGCAAAGAAGATCAAACCTTAAGCACTAAAAAGGGTATTTCTGCAAAGCTAGTAAAGGCAACTAAATGAATGTTTATAACACGATATCTATGCTTTGTTTGTTTGATTCCTTGTGATATTCATGTTAGTTGCCCATTTATGAGCTCATTGATGTTGGTATGGTTGGTAGGTAGGGTTTAATGTGATTTAATGGTGTTTGGCGTAATGGCCCTTAAAATGGAGATTTGGTGAGATGGATAGGACCCTTAGACCGCCCCTAGGAGGTGTTAGAAACCCCAATGGAGATAGGGGAGAAGGATTCCCTGAATCTCACTTTGAACCCCCTTCACATCCAGGAAGTTGAGTTCAACGGTCAACCGTGGTGTGTTCCACAGTCAACCATGGGCTCACAGCTAGTCAACCCTAAGTAGGTGCGGTCAACCGCGGAATGGCCATCGGTCTACTGTGAAACCCTTTTGTCTCAGTGTTAATGTGGAACTTGGGAGTTGTCGCTGACAGGACTTGAACATCGGTGGACTCGCGGTTAACCATGGAGACTCCACATTCGACCGAGGGGTGGCCCACGATTGACCGTTGACACATTTCTAGAATCTGGGATTTGGGGAATTTGGGACCCGTTCCCCTAGATTCATGACCTTGGGCCTAGGTAATTAATGAGTTTGTATGGTAAGGGGATGGGTGAGGTTTACATCTCCTTTCAGGCTGTCCGGCTACACATGTGATACCCATATTGAGCTAAGCGAGTGGTGTAGTGGAACTCCAAGATGATGCTAACTTCAGAAGCGCCAAATGATTATACAAATCATCTTGGGCCCGTCTGACCACTGTGTTAGACAAAATGGACCCTACATGTGCCAAACAACCATAGCCTTAGGTTGGTTGAGTGTCTACCCCTCTTGATTCCTTAATCGTGCATTCCGGATATGTCGGTATTAGGTTAGTGTTTCCATATAAAACATGACATGAGCATCTATCTACTCTCTTCATTGGTCCTTTTATTGCCTTGCCTTATAATAAAGGACCTAGGGTGGACTCGCATTAGTATATGGGCTTTGGAGCCCAATTTAGGTTATCGTCTCATAGGCTATAGTGTGCTAGAGTGTTATTTGTTAGGAGGTGCTCCGGGCTGGCGGAGGTGGTATCGGGGACTACTCCGTTGTGGGTATGTGATGGATTTGGTGAAACATATGCGTGGGATAGTTCCTCTTTGTATTGCTTTGCTTTGTTGGTGATACCCGTTGAGTGGCTAGCCAGATACCGTGCTTGTGTGTGTGGTCTTTGATCCTTCAAGTTAGGCACCACTAGGCTATTCAATCTCCCCACGGTTTGGGTGCCTCCTCATGGTTAGGACTTAATTGCATGCATATGTATTTACTGTCTGCAGATTGGGAGATGGGCATGCGCCATTGGGCCAACGCGTATTGTGAGACGTAATGCATAGCTGTGCTGTTTGCATTCACTCTGGCCGGGTTCGGCTGGGTGCATACATTTTGACCAGGTTCGCCTGGGTTGCATCATATGTTTGATCGGGTCTGCCTGAAGCTTTATGCCATGTGGAGTGCCACATTGTTAGAGTAGGTAGCTAGGGTACATTGTCCTTTATGATTCCTTTAGTAGTGTCTTTACTCCTGCTATTATGCCTAGCTATCCGTTCATTGTTGCTCTTACGATCTATTGTTGTCTTTACTCTTTATCGACGCATCGTATCTATTTATTTGCATTTATTTACCTGCCAGATTTCTGTAATCTGATGATGCTTAGGTACTGGAGTCCTCTTTGAGCAGGACGTTGAGGCGGTCCCAGAGGATCCACCTGAGGAGGAGATTCACGAGTGGAGTGCAGATGTCGTAGTGTGACATCGTTGGGCTAGCACTTGAGTGCCTCCACTTCATCCTTTTGGACATCCCCTTTATTTCAAAAATATATGCTTCTTTTGCAGGCCTTAGTTTTGTAGCATGGGACCTTTGCTAAAACTCTTTAACACATTTCGTATTTTAAACTTTAAGCAAATGTCCCTTTTGTTACTTGTATCAGCTTTGTTATTATTAGATGTAATGTTGGTTTATCATCTGCGCAGATTGTATGAATTGATGCTTCCGCATTTTGTTTATGGTGACCGATCATCACTCACAACCTCACTGTGGTTAGGAACTGACCGGATTGTGGGGGCGTGACAGTACCTCTTAGCAAAAAGAAATCCAGAGATATACCACAACATACAAGTATAATACCTGCACGGTGCGATGTAATATAAGCTAGTGATAGGATTTAGTGTCAAGCCTTTCTTTTGTAGAAGGACTTGAGTTAGGGCCAGCCTTAGAGCTTCTGCAAATATGCCAGTGACCTGGTAAACTGTCCCAACTATATTAAAATGAATTTCCCCATATGAGGAGATGACAACTCCAACACTAACCAGCACCATGTTCAAGAAAATGTCAAGTCGTAATTTGTCGGTGCCACACATAACGGCCATGAGAAATGTTGCAACTGGCACTGCAACAAAATTTTAAATATCAGCAACTAATTAGATCTTCAAGGCAAGACCATGAAATTAAGCATAAAAACAGCGCATTGAGTACAAAAACATACTTAGTGCCTTGAGCATCTGGATAAAAGCCACTGAGATGTGCAGATAAGCAGTGTTACCAAACCTGCGATCATAGGAGAAATGCTTCCACGTCATTGTTACGTAAACATAATACTTCGTTGTTACATGCAATAGTGATGAGAATGTGAATGGAGTTCATTCTCGTGACATGGGCAAAGGTCTCAAAGTAATTAATCCCATAATTCTATGTGAAGCCTTAAAATACAAGATGGTTACATCAGTCAATTGACCATTCTAGGTGGTTGTACTTCAAAGTGCATACCCACTTATAGCTAACTACCTCTTTTTCTCAAGGTAACTAAAGGCATAAACCTTTGGGTCTTGTTCTATTAGTGCTGCCATCTCTTCTTCCATAATGACCTTCCACCTCTACGAGAGAGAGCTTCATTTAGATTTTCCAGAAACCTTGTATCAAAAGTCCAACAAGCAAAAAAATGAAACTCTTAAGACATGGCTTGATATGAAATGAAACGATCAATAGGTTGAGTATAAGATCGCTGCCCTTCAGGAAGAGCTACAAGAAAATCAAGATCTGTTATTTTGAGGGGAGGAGATTCTAGTAACAAGTTAACTGAAGTTGGAGGAGATGTTGGAGCAGTTGGGGCATTAGCAGTTGCAAGAATGTGCCATCTTGCTGCTTCTTAAATAACTTAAAGAAGAAGATATTCGAAGTGAGGAGCAAAATTGGGATTTTGATCAAGAGCTGGATCGAATGTCCAGAAGAAAAACATTGTCTATCTGAGAATTAGGATGCAAATGGATCAGGTCCAGGGAGAAACTATGATGTATCCAATCTGGCTTATAGCATAGATCCGTCTCAAGATCCAAATTCGATGTGGATCTTATCTATTGGATCAGGATCAAGTACCAACTGAAAACACTAAAGATCCAATTCCAAGTCTAAATCTAAGATAAAAGTGGGCCCATGCCAATATACTCACGTCAGGATGCCTCAAAGTAGATAGAAGCAATTAGAATACAAGCAGGGCTTTGAATGTAAGAAGATTGAAGCTTAGTAGATTCTCAACATGATAATATGATCCGGGCTCTATAGACTCCCAAAACACATTTCTTTGGAGACACAACTGTAATTGATTCCGAACCAAGATCTAGTTTCAAATTTCTCTCAGATCCAAACAAAAAAGCTTCATACCCATTTTTTCCTGAACTGGGAACTCCAGATATTCAGATAATTAAATACCATTTATGCCCTCAATGAAAATCCTTACTGATTGGTTAGAAATTTCCCCCTCTTGAACAGGAAATGGTTCTACGCTAGAGTGCTTATTGGTTTTGTCCATAAAGGAATTTAAGGCAAGAAAACTTTTGAAGCTACTATGTTGGAAGGGAATGATGAGTGAGCTATTGGCAGCCACCAGACCAGACCCAGATTGGCTAAAGTTTAACGTTGACAAGTGGCAAGGGAGAAACCCAGTCCAGCTGGGATTGGAGGTGTATTGAAAAATAAAAAGATGAGGTAATTTTCTTTCTAATGACCAATTTTTTCAGAAAACAGGAAGTATATCTAGATTCCATCATCATCGCTTGATTTTTGTATGGAATGTGGGTAGTCCAATGTCACTGGTAATTCTCTGAATTTGGCATAGCATATTTCTCTGATATTATTCTGAAAACATTGTACTTTCATGTTCTCTTAATAAAATTATGTTTTTGTTGCTGATAAAAAAAATCTATTGTCTAATCTCCAATAATATTCAACATCATCATTCAGAAAAGAGAATTAATATATCATTTTATATTCCTCATGAGCGCTTGGATCTATGTACCCCACAAACAGGAAAGAATTCACAAGTGAGCACCATATTGTTTGCAGAATGGTGATCGTAAAAGCACTCAGCCAGTGTATTTTGTTACAATTTTAGTGAAATGACCATAACACAGAGCATTGCCGGGAACTAAATGAATTCAATACTTACTCTTGCCCACTGATAATACCTTAAATTACACCAATTGTGAAACCCAACAACATCTTACACTAGTTATAGATCTTTCTTGCTTCTCTAGGTGCTTACCATAGGCTAGATGCAAAGAAGGCGCTAATGGGAATTACGGATGTTCCATATCTGCAAAATGAAGAATTGGACACAGGTTAAGAAATGTAAAAACAGAAAGGACCCACACTCGCACCGACATAAACACAGACACACAGAGCGAGTTAAATAGGCTTACATTTTAAATGTCATCTTGACGGGTGCCACAACCTGCATGGTCACAGCATCAAATTGTGGATGTCAAGGCACAAGAAATAAATGGACATAAAACCCAACCAAAAATAAAAAAGAAAGAAAGAAAGCACATATAAGATGGCGCACTTGTAAACATCAGTTTCACTGTCGGAACAAAAACAATTTTAATATATGGGAAAGACAAAAGAAGAAAGCATTGCCAATTCTCCAAAGTGTAACAAACTAATATAAACTTACACACAGAGCATACCTTGAGAACGCGCACAAGAATAAATGCTACCATGCCAGAAAATCCCATGTGAATCATGGTAAGTGTTATAGGGAATGGAAAATTGAAATATTTTGGAGAGAGAACCCACTGCAAATTGATTGGGAAAGAAAAGCATTCAGATATTTACTCCAAATATACATGATTCAAATGTAAAAAGTAAAACATATATAAAAAAGACAATCTTCCATAAGAAATAATAAGTGAAAGTCCATTCGCTGGATGGTAGAAAGATGGAAGGCAATACAGACAACAAATTCAAGTAAGAACAACAAAGGAGGATGCATGACGTGCATGATAATTTTGCTGTGGCTCATCTCAATCTTAGGCTACAAGTAAGGAGAGGTAGGGAGTGGGAAAGCAAGCTAGCCACAACTTCCATCATGATGTATAAGAATGTTACTCATGAAAAGATTCTACCATGCTGTCATTCCAAAATATATGCATGTGTAGACCCATATTGATTATATCATGGATAATATCGAACCCGTCATGTTAATAAGACTTTGCTATGGCTCAACCAGTCAACCTTCGAAAAACAAGAAAAGGAAGGGGGGGCAACATGAAGTCTTTGGCAGGTATTTTGCATTCAGTAGTGGCCTCCACTAATGCTTCCTTACGATTGAGTTGCTTTTAAATGAATTCAAAGAAGGAAACCTTGCGTAAGGCAGAATAAAGGCAGTAGAGAAACGCTTTCATGTTGTTGGTATTTTGTTACCCTTCAGGGGCTAGGGGGGATGTTTGATCCATCTTTTTGTAGTCAAGTATAGCTTCTCTATTGCTCCATAAATCAGGTTTAGTGTCCTAGTATTTGATATCTTGCTTAAAACTGACTTAAGAGGGCTGGTTGAGTAGGTCAAATTCACCAAACCCTGTCAAGGAGAAAATGCATTACTAAAAACACCGACAATAACTACCTCTTACCTCACTTATACCTACCTCTTCCTAACCTGATTAGCAGAATAACATGCATCACCACTAATTAGAGCTGAATCAAGGACTTCCTAAACTAGAATAACATGCATCACCACTAATTAGAGCTGAGTCAAGGACTTCCTAACTGAGATATATAGAATACCCTACCTACCTAACTGGATAAGGTAACTCCCACTTAATTACCCCTACCTCTCTTTAAGGACAAGAACAAAATAAGAAATCTGACCCGATCCCTCAGGTTTCCTTCAGTTAGTGGAACGAAGTGCTTCCTTCAAGGAAACACGAGTGCAAGCTGACGTTTTCAACTAGTTCACTGGCTTATGGGCATTGCACAATTATAGCCTGTCAATTTCTACTGTTATGCCAGTTCAAGTACGTGTTTCAAAATGTTTCTCTGGGCAGAAGCCTTTCAGAGATAGGGATGGTGGAACCATTGATGTTTTTTCTTCCTAGATTTCTTGTGTCAACATTATGCCGCAGTTTGAACGGTTGATATGAGTAGATATAGCACATACAAAAACACCCATAGCTCCCCCTCCAGATCAGAATGGGTGGTTTGTGGGTAAAGCAAGTGTCAATGACTTTCTTCTTTCCTCTCTAGCTTTGACAAGATGAAAGAGGTATATACTTAGATTTGCATGGAAACATATTTTAAGGTTTTTTATTTTATGAAGTGGAACATCTAATGTATTAGGCATTATACTCCGATACTGAATGTCCTAATTCTAACAAGAGCCCGTGGCACAGTAAAACATGCTCGCTATTGCAACCTTGAGGTTGTGGATTCAAGTCATGTTACTGATAAAAAAGAAATAAAAAAAAAAGTCTTCTCATCCTATTAATGTAATCTAGATATACCACCAGCTCACACATTTTAAAGGTCTCCACTGTAACGAGTAGACAATGCAGAGATAGAACCCATTACACTAAACATTAATTTAGCCCCTAAACAATTGTGCTAAGGGAGATTTCCGTGTCTTGGGAATTCACACAAGCAACCTTTTGCCTTTATGTATAACTCATTTTACATCAACTTTGGGCCAGCACTTTATCTGAAAAAAATGATAGGATTTAAAAAAGAGAGTGAAGACATTAAATCATCAGTATCAAATTCTGATCCCATCTATCTAGGGTCAGTTAGAGTAAAAGCTTTAAATGTTTACACCAATGACTTCTCAAAGTCGATGTATTAGATCACGTTAAAATGGGATTGATTTCAATAAAAATAACAAAGATCATTGTCAGTACAACACACTGCTATAACAAAACCAAGCATACACCATAACGAGTTCTTCCAATCATGAAGCCACTTCAGGAGTTGCCTCTGTCATCAAGGACGTAGGTCGAAGCTTTTGCCCCCACTCTAATTAGATCAGGAATGTAGAAGATGACAAGTAGCATAGATCATCCAATTAACAAACTGATCACATTGACCAATGGTGCTAAGGGATACCCTTGCACAAATAAACCTTCAATAAAGTTTGTATCTCAGTTTTCCATAGAAAAACCAAATAAAGGGATTCTTATTTCATCAACTACATCCAACGTTCAATGTTACATTGTTTTATAAAGGAAATGAAGGGCATCCTAATCCTGTTTTAAATGGCTTAATCTAACCCATTACGTTTCTTTTGATAAAGAAAAGTATTTAAAATATCCTAATTAATCTAGATTACTAACAATGGAAACCAAATCCTAAGGATAGCTGATATCCTTCCATTCTAAGAATCCTAATAAAACTTGCCAAAAACATTTGCAAGAAAGAAAGAAAGAAGTTGTGTGTTTGAGCATGTCCTGTAAGCCACTGGATATGGACCCCACCCGTACATCCACCTCATACAGGCTGAATCAATTAAGCCACTTGATCCATTGGGATTTCAGAATTATAAAGGTAAGAACATTGAGTTCCAGTGTAGAAAGCATGAAAACATAAACCCCATTTCTATAAATCAGAAAAATGGAGCATAGTGAAAAGACCAATGCAACATTGCTAGGTCATAAATAAATGGAAAAACAACCATATGCATTACCGTGTTGTACAAAATAACTCCTGATGAGAGAAATATGTAGATAAGTAGGTAAAGATAGGTTAGCAAAAGTGTCTTGCTGATCATTGTATCGGCCGTTTGTTTTCTCAGTAACCTTTCCCAGCTGACAATTCTCAGCAAATTGATTGCTCGAAAGATAAGTTCTCCCACTTTAAAATAAAGGCTCTGCATTTTAAGGAAGAGAATAAAGTTAGAAGCAACATTGTATGCCCTCCACCTTAGAGTAACATTATATGGATCTTCTTCTGAAAACTTTATGTGTTCTACTCCAAAAGTTTGTAATGCTGCACACATGGGAAGATGTGGAAATGGGTGGACAATATGGATGTTTAACACTACAAAAGACGATTACCACATGAGCTTGTCAGTTTCCTTTTTCTGCGAACACTTAAATTTTCAAATTAGCACTCTTAAGTGGAATGAGTAAATTCAAATCGGGGTGCCACTTATCATTTAAAAAGATGCTTTCACATTCATTGGCATGGACCATAAAGTTTTATGTGTGTGTACTGTGCATGCGTGCGAGTTTAAAGGTACGACCAAGTACAGGTAAGTAGGAATATATGCATAAAGGATTAACTAAATTACAGGGATACTATCGCCCTTTGTGACACAGGTTAACAAATTCTCACTTGGGGGAGGAGACCCACTTCTCATCAACAGAGACTGCTGGGGAATGTAAGACCAAAACATCCCCACAGTGAACTGCAGCCGGCCAAAAACCAGCCACATCATGGTGACATTAACCGTTTGGCTCAACTGTACTTGATACAAACTAATATGCGGCGAGCACCATGTGATAATCGTGTGTGTGAGAACTAATGAAACTGGAAATTTTATTATAACAGTTGGGTTCCAGCATGAACACCATGATGCACAAGATACAATGCAGATCGACCCATTGCAGTTGTGCACTAACAACGACCTTCAGACTAGCCAATCCATGTGGTGGCCCACCAGACTGAAAGTTGCGATGACCATGACCATGTGCCATCAAGAAGTATAAATTCTAAGAGTAGAATGACATTTTCACCAACAAGAGGAAATCCTTACAATATTTCAATCAGAAAATATTTATGTAAAAGTTTTAAAAAGAAAAAAATATTTGAAACATTCACAGTTCATTAGCGGGGAGATTCGGACAATTCACCAGGAATGCCTGCTTGGGGAAATTACATTGTTAAGGTGGGAAATCCATAAAATATAGCTTGATTGGGTCATTCCCCTACATGCCCTCCAGATAAACAGTCTAGATCTCATCGCCATAAGCCCGTAGAAATGCATACATTGATCCAACAGAGGAATATATATATATATATATATATAGAGAGAGAGAGAGAGAGACAGAGACAGAGACAGAGCAATGTTGAAAAGTTGAGGGATCTATCTGATACTAATTACTAGGACAGAAATGCACCTTCGTCTCTCCTCCACCTCCTTATCTCTGACAAGGAGAGAATACGGGAAGATATAAGAAACCCTGCCGCTTTTAGTTATATTATGCGGAACGGATAACGGAAGTAAGTGATGAGTTTCTTTTTTTTTGTGGGTAGGGGAAGAAGAGAGATAGAGAGGGCGAAGGGTTTCTTCTTCTTCCTCTTCTTCACTTGATTGGTAATCAGAAGGATCAAAGATCTGCCCCTGCCTCCCTCGAAAAATGACAGATCCCTGCGATCTGCACACCTCCCTCCAACAGAGAGTGTTTCCACTTTCCACTGAACAAAGAGAGAGAGTCACGTGGCAGGGGGCGCACGTACGAACTCCTGCTACTCTGAAGTCTGACCCTTGATTTGAAAAAATCGATATAGGGGCTAGGATCATAATATGCAAGAGAGGAAAAGCGAATTACCATATCGCGCGCGTATATATATATATATATACACACGGGTAAGTTCTCATAAGTTCAAACTTAAAATAAGGTAAGCTTAAGTGTATGGTGGGGTCCACCTAAAGACCCACATGGGAATGAGGGTGGGGGGATTTCAAGGACTCCCTAAGATCTTCTTCTCTGCAAAAAAATTAGCTGCAACCGTGATTTCTATAATCTCCATATGGGCCCAAAAGTTTAATGGTCTATAAGCCATTCGAATCGATACATAGTCAATCCAACGGTCCAGTAAATTCGGATTTAACCGAAAATTGGTGGACATGTCCAATTTAGAGGGTTCATGTGTTTAGTCCATTTTGATGGACCAAATGTGGGCCCCATAAGCAAAAGCTTACAAGATTTTATTCTAAGCTTGAGCTTAGGAGAGCCTTGCTCATATATATATATATATATATTTAACCAGCTCTCCTAAGCTCAAGTTTAAGTATGTGGTGGAGTCCACTTAGGGACTCACATGGGAATGGGGGTGGAGGGGATTTCAAGAACTCCCTTGGATCTTTCACTCTGAAAAAAAACCAGTCACAACTATGATTTCTATCTCCATATGGGTCCAAAAGTTTAATGGTCAATGATCCATTTGAATCAATACATGGTCGATCCAACGGTACAGTAAATTCAGATCTGACCGAAAGTTTGTGGACATGTGGAATTTAGAGGGGTCATATGTTTGGACCATTTGGATGGATTAAAGGTGGGCCCCATAAGCATGAGCTTACTAGATTTTATCCTAAGCCTTAGCTTAGGAGAGCCTTGCTCATATATATATGTGATTATATATAAAAAAAATATTTACATATAAAAAGAGAAAGTTATTTTATCTATGGTGTGTAATAGACGCAGATAAATATATATATATATATATAAATGCAAGTGACCGGTGAATAAATATTAAAAACAAAAATAAATCAGAAAACTTTATAGACATGAACTCTCGAGTCGTGAGCCTAGACAAGGACCAGAGTCGAGACGTTTTGCACTCTTTTTTCTAGTTTTCATGGGAGTCGGTGGGTACATGAATTCTTCAAATACTGCTTTTAAAAAAAATTAAAATTTTGGAGTAGCAATTAGAATAAAATCTTGAAATTAATATACCGTAATCTATAAGAAGAAGTAATTATGCTTTAAGGGGGGTTGATTGTAATTGATGGGCCACACCTATACCTCTTGTGAGACATTCATCTGGGGTGAAATGGTACAAATGTGAGCTATATACAAGTGTGTTAAGCCCAGAAGGGCAGAATCAAGATGTGTTGGAAGATATATATATATATATATATATATATAAATAGATATATCTATTTCTGTTGCTGCTGAATTCCAGGCATCAAAACAAAGCTTCATTTTTTTCACCTATGCAGTCCATTAAAATATCCCTTTCGTGTCTATTAAGTGGTGGTAAAAGTCGACCGGCTAACTCTAGCTTGTTATCTGACCCGATTTTGGTCTATTAAACCCAATCCGTGACTTTTATCAGCGCGATAACAAAGAAAAAGCGAAAAAAGACGAAAAAAACCTATCTTGCATTAAAATGGGTTTATTTAAGGCCAACTTAAATAAATCTATCTAACCCGTTTAACATGGTATAGAACGAAGGAGACTAAAACAATAAAAACAAATATAGCTTTTCCTTTTCCCTCGAAAAGGTTCTAAGCGAGGGACGGTAAGAATCTGTCACACCTCGATCAACTAATCGAGGTTGCTAACCAACTACCACTGATAAGTTGGGGAGGTGCAAGAGGAGGGCTGTAGCCTGTAGGGGGTGAGGAGTCACTGAATTTCATGTGTTTTTCCAACTCATGAGCTTTATAGGGCATGTTAGTGTACACACCCTTTCTGTTGGAAAGAAAAATTGTTACGTCAGCAAATTTCATATAAATGAAAATATCAGAAAAGATTTTCGAGGGATTTAGAAATTCATGCTTAGTACGAATTTTTTTATTTGCTTAATTGGTGCTAATGTTGTTTAGTACAACTGTGGATTTCTTATAGAAAATCAAATTTTCCTGTTTGGTACAACAATTATCCAAATAAAAATAACATAACATATATATGATTTATTTAAAGAAAAAAAAAATGAATGAGTATAAGGTTTTGGGTTAAAATGGAATAGAGTGAGGAAATGAAATTATACAGTAGGGATAAGTTTTTTAAGGAAATCCATTTCACATACCCTCATATGAAACTCATTTCCGACATTAGTAAGGAAAACATTGACAAGGTAGGAAAGTGTTTCTGTTGAAATGGTCCGCACAAAGCACATAAAAAATAGGTTTTCCGTGAAAAACCATTTACTTTTTTGGGGAAAAGTATTATACAAACATGCCCCCACTATTTTAATGCATAAGGCTTTGACACTGGCCGTTGCAAATGTTTTTGTTGGAGATGCATCTGCGTCACCAGTGGATTGTAGAAGCATTAAGTGACATGGCTATTGCAGTGATGGACAACTTAGGAAACTCGAGAGAAAAAGGTATCCTAGGAATGGGAGGAACATTATGTTTTTGGTTCAGAGTTATATTGCGTTTTGTTCACCCAAGGCTTGTGATTGGAGGTAGTTTCATAGGGATTGTGTAATATGCCCGTATGTTAGCTTAGATTATGAATCTTAAAAATACTGTGCTAAGAAGGAGCAAGAACTTGAGATTTGAGAGAGAAGAAATGTAAATCAATGTCCCTTGCTCGAGTCACCTTAATTTAAGGCCCGTTTGCTAGCTCACTAGTAAAGTGAATTCAAAGTAAATAATCACTTTTAAGAGACAAAAAAGAATAAGAATAAGAAGTCATGTCTTATTAAAAATCACAAAATTTCAAAAATCAAAAAGAAATCAAAAAGTTAAACACTGATTCTACTGGAAGATATAAGGCCTTTTCATATTATCCGAAAAGTTAGAAAGTAATTATCCACATGTCATAAAATGACAAAAGAGCCAACAAGGTGGATTTTGAAAGTAGATAAATGTACATCTAGTCATAGTGGGAGACATGTGAGGCAACCTCCCTATTCTATTCAGGGATTGATCCCTAGACGGGACATCCTAGGTTGTCCCGTGAGACTTTCTCTCTAATTTAGGTAACTATAAAAGCAAAGTTGGAAAATTCATGACTATGACTCAACTTGTATAATGTAGAGAAATTGACTCGGATGGAGTTGACGCGGAGACTTGGGAGAGTAGTGTTTCTCTTAAAATAATTTAAAAATTATTTAAAAATGAATTAATTACATATGAAATATAAATCTGCATTCATTTACATGCATTCATGACAATCAATTCAAGCTACTAAATTTATAATGCAAGAAAAGTATTATAACAAGGAAAATAAAATAAAAATATATTGTATATTACATAATTTGTTAGATAGAAATATCAAATGTAAAAGAACAAATATACGTTTCAAGTTAAAATCCAATTGTTATTCTTAAATTGCCGACTCCAAACCTTGTGCATAATTGTTTAGAAAATAAACATTAATTGTTTAAAATTAGATCTACCTATCAAATGGTTGAGAATACAAACATCTTATTAAGGTAAGATGATTCAACCGATTATTCCCTATATTTGACTCGATCATTTATCAAAATGTGACGACTCAGGAGAGTTTGGAGTCAACTATAAGAGTTTTCCAACTAAGCTACAAAGAGCCCTTCCCATTAGGATCCAAATGAACAAAGGGCAAGAGTTAAATTGCTTTCACATGTAATTGAAGCGGACACAGACATGCATATTACAAAGCAGAATTACATGCATGAATGTCAGGTCGCTGGTCCCACCGTCACAAATCACCATTGGATTTGGCGGATCCAATGTCATAGCCTACATGCCACACTGATACATAGGGTTGTCAATCCAGCCCTTTCACCAGGGGGCTCGGCCCGCAAAAGCCCTTAAAGCTAGAGCTTCATTTTTTGTCCTAAAGCTCGATGGTAGGGTAGGGCCCTATTTTGAAAAGCCCACAATCTTGAGGCCGAGTTAGGGCATGACTTATCTTGCCCGAGGGGGCCCAGCCCGGTCCTCAGTTTATTAAATATGTAAATTTTTAAATAGTTTTTATGAAGTTACTTAAAAAATTAAAAAAGTGAGTACCCATATATTCATTTATTTTTACCATAAGTGATTAGAATACATAGTTTATTGGTACAAAAGTTGGATAGTGTAGATATCTTTTGTAGAAATATAGTTTAAAAAATGAAGAAAAACTTTGATAAATATTGAGAGTAACATAATAAAGTATTTGAAATGGTTATACTCTTTGATCCTCAAGTAAGTTGATGTATTTAGGATATACCTTAAGAAAGTTATATAGATCAAGTGAAGATATGTGTATTCGTCGAGGTGATACTCTTAGACCCTTTTGGAGATCTTTATAATGAGTGTTGTGTGGTTTATAATACACCTATGCTATGACATTGTCAAATGTGGATAAAGTTAATTTAGTAAAAGTAACGAAGTTTGAAGATGATTTTTTAATATTTGAGTAACAAATGACTCAGACAATTGCTTTAGAAAAAAATCAGAATTAGATTATCATTTTGAGGAGATCTATAAATTTCAATATATTGAATTGGTGGAAAGTTAATTCAGCAAAATATTCAGTTATTTCAATAATGGCTCGTGACATTTTAGTAATTTCAGTTTCTATAGTTGCTTTTGAATCGATATTTAGTATAGGAGGAAGAATACTTGACCAGTATAAGAGTAGTTTAAAATATCAAACAACAGAAGTCTTAACTGCCTTTGCATTGTCGGTCCTTAACCCGGACATAGTAGGAGGGTTAGCATTACATTGAAAGTCAGTGGTGGCGTATGAAATATTTATTTTTATTAAAGAAAAAAATCTTATTTTCTTTTGGCCCTGGCCCGACCCTAGTTCGGCCCCGACCCTTGAGGGTAGGATAAGGGCCTAAAAATGATAAGCCCACTATAAAAGACGATGACTTTTGCTCGTTTATACCCGACCCGCACATGTACGGGTAGGATAAGGACTTACCTTAGTGGGCTCTTTGACCGCCCTACTTATATACATGAGCCTTTTGATTATTTTATATCGATCGTCAACTGGTCCGTCCATCCACGGACCGGCGAGGATTGCAGCAGCACTCACATCGCCCCCCTCTTTCCCACCTCTTTTCCTTTTGCGCACATGAACACCCACCCGCGTCGAACTCGAATCCCAATTACAATACCCCACACCACAGGCCCACATCCACACACACTCTCCAGTCTCCCGCACACGCACCAGCGAGCGCAGATCAACGGAGAGAGAAAAGAAACAAACGCTACAGAGAAACTCAGGAGCTCTTCTTCCATCGCCATCTTCTCATTCTTTCTTTTTTTCAGTAGTTGCTGCTTCCTCTTCCTTCCTTCCTAGGGCGTGTCTGATTGATTGATTGATCTGATTACTATTGGATTGGAGGCGATCATCTCCATCTCAATCTCAAATCTCATGGAAGGAAAGCCAGAGGGATCGTCTGCGATCCCATCAGCAGCAGCAGCAGAGAAGCAGAAAGAGAAGGCGAGGGTGACTCGCACCTCCCTCATCCTCTGGCACACTCACCAGAACGACGCCTCTGCCGTCCGGAAGCTCCTCGAGGAAGATCCTTCCCTCGTCACCGCCAGAGACTACGACAGCAGGACTCCCCTCCACGTGGCCTCTCTCCACGGATGGATCGACGTCGCCAAATGCCTCCTCGAGTATGGCGCAGATGTCAATGCCCAAGACCGCTGGAAGAACACCGTACTCTCCCTTTCTTTCTCTAGATCTCTGTTTGACCTAAATCATATCCAATCGTAGTTGCAGAAAAAAAAAAAAAAAAAAAAAAACAATTCCCTTCTTTGTTTTCATACATCAGCTGGATTTTGCTTTGCTTATGAATTGAATTGGCAGCCACTAGCTGATGCAGAAGGAGCTAAGAAGCATAGCATGATTGAGCTTTTGAAATCGTACGGGGGCCTGTCGTATGTAAGTTCAGGAATTGATATCACTTTTAATCGTCTCTTTTGTGATTTTTTTTTTTCCTCTTATGATCCACCAATGGTTCCTTTCTGCACAGGAATCTGTCCATCCTAATGTGTCTGTCTATAGGCATTGATGTAAAATGTATTCAGGAGTGGAAATTATTTCAGCGATTGCTAATAATTGTTCTACATCTCTACAATTTTTCAAGGTTCCCCTGTCTTGTCATGTAATATTCATGTTTTCTCTGCAGAACAACTATTTGGAAAATTCACAAAACTCAATGAATGATGTCCTCCTGAACAATACCTGTTGCTTCCCTTCATCAGAAAAGCTTTGTATTCTACATTTCTTTTCTTGCTTACTACTTTATGGGGATGAGAGTCATGTTAAAAACACTTTCAAATGTTATGGATTCTGTCAGCCCAAATTACATAAATATATATATATATATATGTTTATAACAGCTCGAATAAATTGTTTAATGGTTTTATTTCTTAACCTCCGCTTTTCTTTTTCTTTTTTCTTTTTTTTTTATTGTTTTAATTTCATGAAAACGAGAAAACAATTTATAGTAATGAATTGTAAATTCAAAAGAGAGAGGGGATTATTTGCTTCATTGGGTGGCCTTCCTGTGTTATCTAGAATCATGACTTGGCCCTTCAACAGAGGAAGCCAAAGAATAGAAAGGTGGGAATTGCTGATATTTAGCAAAGTAAGATATTTCAAAGACTGGTCTCATGTATTGACAGTAAAAGAGCAAAGATAGATAGGTGAATGAAGACACCAAGCCTCACCAGTGCTGGATGAGTTCATGATGTGGTCACTCCCATGTTTGCCAAGCACATGCTTCTGTGTGGCGAAGGAAAACTATGGTATTTTGGTTTTCATTGCGGTGATGATCCTTGACATCATTCGTCCACAGGAAAGAAGACAGCCTATTCCATTCTAAGTTGCCCTGATTTTTTTTCTTCCTGTGATTGGCTTTTGAGTTTCCCTGATTCAAGAAATGATCACGAAACTACTTGGTAGTGATTACTGAACCAAGGATCACGCTCTCAGATCTGCCACAGCCATTATGATCTCTACTTACATTCCCTAGGACTGCTGTCATCCGGAATGAAGTGCATCAATTGTTGTGGTCAAATACGTCACATTATCCCATTCTCCTGTGAAACATCATGATCCATTCTAATAAGCATCATGCTGTAAGAATGACTGTTATTACTGACTGAACTGACCCAAAAGAGTTGGTAATTCAGAGCACATGCACTGAACAAGCAGTGCATTATGCTGCAACTACCTTTTGACCATTTTGGTCAAGCTGGTACATGCTATACCATACAGGAATAATGAAGTTGCCTAGTTTCAGCATAGCTTGTTCATGCCTGCAGTTCCGTTTTGAATTTCTGGTTATTTAGTCATCAATCCATAATGTTTGTATGGTCCAGCTCAAGCTTATAGGCATTGTTGATAATATTACCCTGATTGAATTGTGCAACTAGCTTGGTACACTGGTTGATTCCTCCGTACTATGGCACTGCTCTTGTTCTTGCTGTCCTTTCCGCTTTATGCTATTTACTGTTCTTTTTGAAGTTTCTGATTCCGTTATGGGTCAAAATAAATTCCATGTTTTCTTGCAGCATAACTTGTGGATGACTTCATATCTAAATTCTCTTTCTGTTGGGCTTGAAAACAAATCATGTGCTTATCTGAGTGTATGTGCTTCAGGGACAAAATGGTAGCCATTTCGAACCCAAGCCAGTTCCACCTCCTTTGCCAAACAAGTGTGACTGGGAAATTGATCCTTTGGAGTTAGATTTCTCAACATCGGCTGTTATTGGAAAGGTATGCCATGATTCATGACTTGACTTTCCTTGCTCTCAGTCATAAGAGGCATCAATCTCACCAATGGGATCTTTTTTATTTTTAACCAAATCTGGAAATCAAGATCAGTGACTCGATCAATCCGGAAAGCAAGATCAGTGACTGGATCCATATATAACTCTAATGGCTCTAAATTTCTAGCATCTCATCAAGGGAACTTCTCATTGAAATTTGAAAATTTATGATTTCATGGAAATCATTGGCATTTTGCCATATAGGCCTTCTTTGCAAATCAATTAGTGGTATGAAGCATCTACTGGTTTAGAATTGTAAGCACCGTCTTCATCATAAGGATTCAGGTTTTTATACCTGCTGCCAATAAAAATTTTGATTAATTATGACCGTCCATTGGATCTTAAAGCGGAGAAATGTGCTTTGTTGATATCTTAATGAACATAGGGGGCAAGGTGTGGATGTTTACTGCTTTTATTTCTTTTGGGAATTTTGATCATTTTGTTGGTTTTTTGGGATCCGCTAGCCATCTCGATTGTTTCTTTGATATCCAGTTGTATTTTTTCCTCTTGCCATAAAATCCATCTTACCATTAAAAAGAGGCATTTTCCACTTCTAATTGTTTTACATATTCCAATAACTCATGTAGAAATTAATAATGTTTTCTACTTTTTATATGCAAATCATATTCCAGGTGTGCATATGCTCATCCAGGCAACTTGCTCACAGCCTTGTGGGGCCCACCTGGGGCCACATCAATTCATTGTAAGCTGGGGATCGAAAGATCTGTGGTGCAGGACAGGATGAATTCTAGCCTAATATGGACTGATGAGATCAATCTGAAAATTAATAATTAATGCTGAATTATAAATCACACCATCCACACCATCTTAACATTGAAAATTAAATGGGTAATTTGATAATGTTCCCCAGCAATGTTGTAAGTCCTGCAATAAAGGCCCCTCTAGTAATGAGAGGAAGGGATCCTTGTGGAAGTTAGAACTTCCACCTGCTTAGGGGCAGTCTAACTCACGTAAATTATTTGTCCCTTAGCGAGGATTTGAACAACTAGGGTGCAATTGAACAATGTGTAATTTGGGGCTAATTAGTAAATTCAGATATGAAATTAATGTTCCCACAGCATGTTCAAGGCTCAAGTTTATTTCACATTTATGGGATTAAAGGGAATTAAGGGTTGTGATAGTGAAGTAATGGAACATCCGCCAAATATATGATGGATCAGGTTTGGTCAATGGATTTGGAGGGGCTGATTGGCTCAATTGGGTTGTTTTAGGTCTGATGGAAGTTTGAATAGGGCTGGTTAGAGGTTCAGCCACTAGATCTTGAAGATCCAATGCTGGTGGTTCGGATTAAATGGGTTGTAGGTTGATCGAATGGCTGGAAATGGAGGTTTTGATGGTCGGATGATGGGATCTTGTGGCTGGTGGTCTAGATTGAATGGTTTGAAGGTTAGTTAACAGTGGGGATGATGTAGATTTAAGGGCTGGCAGTTCATATCTAGAAATCTATTGGTTGGATTTTGACTTGATCAGCAAGAAACTATGAAAGTACATGGACTCCTAGATCTGAAAGTATAGGGTTGAGATCTAAAGCTCTTGTGACATGAACGAAAAATAGTGAAGATAAGAAGAATACCTGTCTTGGGCTCTCACCAAACTCCGATCTGGAGGCGCTACTAAAGATAAAGTGGAAAGTGGAAACTCAAGGAGAAACTCAGAAGAATTTCATTCCAATAGCATTCATAACATAGCATGTGGAAGAAGATACAATACTGTCTCTTAAAATATGAAGCCCTAAAGAGGGATGACATCATCATAATCTAAAAATAAAATAAAAATAAAGCATGTCAACATAGGGAATGGGCGGCATGGGATTAGTGCGCAATATGGCTTGTGCACGAATCCCAAGAAGTCTCCTGGTTAAGTGATGCTCCCTTCAGTAAACTTTATTTAATTCCTCTTGTTTCTTCTTGGGCCCCTCTTGAATCTTCTTTTAATTCACTTGGCCCCTCCTGACTTCAGTAACTCTTTTATTTCCTCCCATGTGGCACTTTACAGTGTGGGGCATTCAAGATGATTGCGCACATGGGGCCTTTCATCCATCAAAAGCCAGATCCAACCGTTGGATGTCATCAGGATGGTAATCCAACGGTGGATTCACAAAATCTCGGCGATCAAAGTCTCGATACACGTCTTCCATCCACAAACTAGCTCGATCTGAAATCCTACGCCTTCTTCGTTGGTAGATCTTGAAAGAATTGAGGGAATTAGGATTGATGTCCCCATTAATCTGGATATGATTCACCTGTATGCAACATTTTAACTTCATCAAATCATCCTAACCCTTTGATCTATGACCGTCAAGTTTAATGGTTTTATAATGCGGAGTGGGGTACCAGGTGCAGGGCGAGCAGAGATGGAGGGTAGAGGAGGATAGGTAGGCTTTCACCTGAAAATTGGCCTCACGCCAAACTCCCCATCACGGACGAGGAAGAGAGAACTCGAGAAGATCCCTAGAAACACTCGAAATTTTCATTAATTACCAACTCTCTAGCCAAGGAGGCACCACATTCATATATATACAAAAAGGGGAAAAACCTAGAACTAATTCTGGCCATCTAAACACATCTAACGGCCAAGATTACAGCATCCACATAAATAACTTAAACATAAGTAATAACACCCTAAATGATAGAAAATTAGGCTGGTAGGTGGGCTGGGCCCAAAGATTTGGTAGAGATGGATGGGCTGGGCCCATTGGTGGGTCGACCCGTGGGGGACCATGGGTGTGTCCTACATCAACTTTCCCCGTCTTGGAGAGAACTTAATATCAAGTTCTATAGATGTCCTCTAGGATTGAAAATCCAACGTATGCACTACTGTTTTTCCGGTTGATCTTCGTCTTCTTCACATGGCTTGGAGGCTTGACTCGATCTTTTCATCCATGTAGAAGGAGAATGGAGGTGTGGCTTCTTCTTATTTGCTTGTGATCTGATTGTCGAATTCATCAGTTTTTGAAGTGGATCACAATCTTCTAAAAATGATAGTCTATCCCCAAAGATGATATCAACATGGGAAACCTCAATGACTTGACCATCTTTTTCAACCTCCTGATCAATAGCCTTTTCTTTTGATGATCTAACTGGATTTTCTGGAGGTGGACTTGCGATGAGATCCATCAGATGATCAGACTCCTTTCTGATTCCCACACTGTTTGTTTCTTCCTGTTCCTCCTGCACTGCCTGATCAATACTGTCAGAAGGACGAGGCTCGGGTTCTTTTTCTTCAAATTCATCTGAAGTAGAATTATTTGGAGGAGTGTTACTTCATCTAAATTTATTGTGGAATCATTTATTTCCTGCTGTTGTTCCACAATATTAGCCTTGACATTCTCCGCAATTGGTTCCACGACTTGGGCTTCAGTTTTGTGGAGATTTTCCTGCTTGCAACTTAGCTTTTCGGAGGCAGTAACGTTTTACCAAGCGCTCAACACGAATCGCTTTCCAAAATGCTACATACATGGTCTTGCATTCTTCATATTATTTCGTATACTTGGTCTCAAACCTCTGGTAAAAATAGCTACATAATGTTCATCATCCTCCTCTAATGCACATCGTACTTGAAGCCTTGAAAATTCATTGGAATATTCATCAACTGTCAGCTTGCCTTGGCTACTTTTACAATATCGTTTTTTTTTCCCCCAATTTCAATCCAATGGTCAGTCCTATTCAGATTGGTGTAAAAAACATGGTATCGGTGACGTTCAATTTCTCTTTCTATTTTTCTTTTTCTTTTTTTTCTTTTTTTGGGGTGTGTGTGTGGGTGGGGGTGGGGGTGGGGGGGTGTGGTTGGTTTCTGTGTATGTCCCATTTGGATTGATCATAGGAGAAATTCTGACGTGGGCTGTGTGCATCTAACCTATCTGCGTAGGAGCTCAGCTGAAAAATTCTTTATATATATCCAGCAGTGCATAGGCATTCTCTTTATTTACTAATTAGAAAGCAATTTCTATAATTTAGAATGAATGCCTTCAGTTGAGGATGGAGTAGGACATAATCAACCTATTTGCTGTAAGATAAGAATGATTAATGAACGTAATTATTACTGTGGTATCATATGCATGCATGCAAGTTACTGTAATTATTACTGCGGTATCATGTTCATACATGCAAGTTCGTTGTTTATGACTTATTTGTGGAACTTCTTATAAGAAGAACAGGCAAAATAGATGACTTGTTTGCAGATGATGTGGTCTAACAAAAAAGCAGGCAAATCATCTAGAAATGCTTTGAATCAAATGGTTTGAGTATTTGTTGGACAAAGACTGAACATATTTGAGTAGTTCTGGAATTGACAGAATGATCTGATATTCTTATCAAAATTATAAACCACTCCGTGCCACCGTTTGATGGGTTTTAGTTTTTGGTGTAATATGAAATGATATGGTCGGGCTTGAAGGTGCTAGCATAAATAATAATAATGCCAGGTGTGTGAAGTGGAGATAATCTAGAGCGGCGTCGTACCATATAATTATTGGGTGCCACATTTTCATAACAAGGCGGTTGGAGTAGCTTTGTCATGTGGAGCTGAATGTTGGTCAATGAATAAACAAGAAAATAAAGTACATGTGGCTAAGGTTTTAAAACTCAGACTAGACTTTTAAGTCGTTGGGGAAGCCCCACATCCCCCCTCGCCCAAGTAATGGGTTTGACATAGCTTCATATATCTGTTTAGGCCATCCACCTATCATCTTAAGCTTTTGGTTGGTATATAGTATCTTACATAAGTATCCTGTGATCAGCCATGTATTCGACTGCAGCAGGTTCACAGATAGAGATAGGCGGTGACTTTCCCTATTTTGGATTCTCAAATTGAATTTCAGTGGCATTTTGTTGGGGAATCTAGGTTTGGCAAAGGCTTGTGGTCTGATTGGGCATTGCAAAGGCCGCACTCTAAGCCAACTGAAGTGAGAGTTTGGATTGAGGCTTTGGCTTTCTTGTTTAAGGGATCCACATCTTTACTGTTTTTGCACTTTGTGGTCAGCCTGGAAACTCTGAAGGAGGTCTTTCTAAATGCAAAAACACTGATATTTTGTTCTTGCTGAGTTGTGATGTTTTTTGAGGTCATGTGCCCTATGATGCTAATGCTCAAAAAGTATCTACAGCAGCAAAGAGTGTCTTCAGTACATCTTTTGTGCCAAGAGACTCTTTTCCCATTACATCACAGGTTCTTGTGAGTGCCTTGGTTTCTTATTTTGCTCTTCTTCATGTGCAGTTTTATTTTAAAGAAAGGCAAAAGCACTTTTTTTATTTGAAGTTTTATTTTTTTATTTATTTTTGTTGGTTGGTGGGGCTGTGGCTGTTTTGGAAAGAAGAAAAGGGGACTCGATTTTTTAGATTCACCTCTTCTGATGCATGCTTGTGTTGGTAGGGTTCTTTTGGTGAAATTTTGAAAGCCAGTTGGCGAGGAACACCAGTTGCAGTCAAGCGCATTCTTCCATCGCTTTCGGATGATAGATTGGTTACGTAAGACTCTTTATCTGCTTCATTTTCTGAGAAAGATGAAGGTTTTTTTTTTTTTTTTAATTTGTTAATTTGTTTTTGTTTATAAATTCAAAATGCAGTATAATTCAAACAACTTAGCCAGCTAACTCCTGTGTTAGTCTTTATATTGATCACTGGAGTAGTTATCCATTAAGATTGCTACAATTGGCCATGCATAAATAGAAATTATCATCGCCATAATAAAAAATAGTGAAGTGTCTAGCAATGTTGAAAGATGTGGCTTTGACTCCAAAAACTATCATTCTGTATCCGATTTTAAGTTTATCCTTCCATTTCTGATTTAAGTTAAACACTTCAGGGATGAGCCCAATGGATTTCAAAATCAAAATCTGCTAACTATTAATTTAGCAGTTGGAAATTTTCTTTTCTTCTTTTTTTGTTTAGATGGTTTTTTTTCCCTCTCACTTAGGACGGACCGGGCTGGCCGGAGTCCAACCCGGCCACGGCCCACTTTGGGCAGGGCTTGGGGCTTAGGTTCTAGTACATGGGCTGGGCTTGGCTTAGTCGTGGAGAGCCCAATCCCTGCCCAACCCGAATACTAAAATAATTATAGGGGGCGATAAAGGGGCGACTCAAACACCCGACCTCTCACACAAGGCAAAATGACCAAACCGGTTGAGCTACAACCCAAGATATAGTAAGAAATCCATTTTTTATTCTATAAATTAAACATGGGCTTGGCTCGGGCTTCATCTTTTCCGGGCGGGGGCTGGGCCTGGACATTCCCCAGCCCGGCCCATGAACACCCCTACTTAGGACTTTGTCTCTACTCTCTATGCTAAATAGAGAAGACATGCTCATGTTTTATTCGTATCAGAAAGACTGTAAATACGAACTGTTTCTGAGCCAGTTTTAGAGGCAGGTCTTTGACTCTTTGGAGCACAAGTTCACAGCCAATAATTCTTTTTAAAGGCGTGCATGCAAATTTCAACATACCGGAAGACTCAATAATGGATATTACAAATGCTCCCCATGACTTGTTATGGTGCACAAGCTCGTCGATTACAAGTCAAGATGCGTGTCCAGAAGACATGGATGGAGGTGTCTTGTGTCAATTTTGATATTTTAGAGAGCTACTTATAAGTAATGCATAGTGGATAATACTGTTTTATTCATAACATGCTTGGTATATCCAGTGCACCGATGGATTTACTTGCTGCTTTGATAGTTTTATCTTAGTCATGTAGGTAGGTATTTGCTGTTGTGATTTTGAAGGGATGCCCCAGCATTTTTGGACATGTATATCCCTTAACTGTCTTGTGTTCCTTATGTTTTAGCCAAGACTTCAGGCACGAGGTTAATTTGCTAGTGAAGCTGCGACATCCAAACATTGTCCAATTCCTTGGAGCAGTCACAGAAAAGAAACCTCTGATGTTAATCACTGAGTATCTGCGAGGGGTAATATAGATGCTTTATTTCTTCTGTTTAAGCCTACAGGCTTATTATGGCTTTGGAATATAATATCTAATGAACTTTGGGAGTTGCCTTTTCTAACTAAGGGGCTTTTCTGTTATAGGGTGATCTGCATCAATTCCTCAAGGACAAGGGTGCACTTAATCCATCAACAGCTATAAACTTTGCATTAGACATTGCCAGGTAGTAAGAGAAATATCTTTGGAAGTTTTTTCCATCAGAAGATTTTGTTGCGTTGTATCATCACTAGCCATAGAGTTCATGTTTACTATCCTTTTGTGTCTTATAATTAATAGTTTATATGAAATTTGTCATTCTCTTAACAGAGCATACAATTCCATTCAAGCATTCTTCTGAAATCTTACAGGAAATAGCATTAAGATAAACCATCCATTTCTTTTCTTTTTATTTTTTCTTGTGAATGGTAACATTAAGTGATATTTAAAAATCTTTTTTTTTTTGGGTAGTAGTAATAGTTTAAGACTTAAAATGCTAGTTTATAGTCATATCAAACTGTCAATTGTCAATTCTGCATCCAATTCTTTCAGCGTTTGTTTGCAGTCAATCTTGAAATCGGCATCAGTTCGCTTTAACATTTCTTGAATTTAGGTTCCACATTCAATTGGTGAATTTGACTGATATTTTCTCTTGTGCTCCTGGATGAATGCAGGGGTATGGCTTATCTTCATAATGAGCCAAATGTTATTATTCACCGGGACCTAAAACCAAGGTGAGTCCAGTACTCCAGTCTGTGATTTGAATGTTGGGCTTAACTTGAACTTGGCCGCTTTGTTCATGGGTTTGACTGAGCTAATTTGTAAAAATAATTGTTAGAGAAGCAGTGATTGACTTGGGCCAAACTGAAGCATTGGCTTGTAATTTGTATGCATTGAATTGCAGTACAACGAAATTGATTTGATGATCAGTTTCTTTTAAGCATTGGATTGTTAAATAGCTGAGTAGGTATTGTAAAATACACAGCCTGGTTGTTCGACCAAGATTGTGTATGAATTGAGCTCTTTCAGTGAGCCATATTGTTCATTTGGTAGGACCATGATCAATTGCTGGTGAACAATAACTTAATTATTTATTCCAATCATCATCATCATCAAAGCCTTGTCCCAACTAGGGTGGGGTTGACTACATGATTTTTTTTCCCATTCTGATCTATCCTAAGCTAAATCCTCAGATAGGTTGCATTTCTTGAGATCTATTTTTACTACTTCCATCCATGTTCTCTTTGCCTACCCCTTCTCCTTGGCTAGCCATCAACCTCCACACCAAAACTTTTTCCTCAACGGTGTCGTTGCTGGCCTGCGTTTGACATATCCAAACCATCTCAAATGAGTTTCTGTTAATTTATTTCTTATTGATGCTACCCATAAATGCTCCTGAAAGTGCTCATTTCTAATTCTATCCTTCTCAACATTTTCATTTCTGCGACACTCTAAACCCTAAGCCTTATTTTAACCCTAACCCATCAACAAAATAAGCCACCATTTGACAATCGCATTCATCTAACATTCTGACTAGTTGAACGTGGCTTTAATCTTGGCTGAGTGGTAACGTAGAAAGTCACTAAGCTGGCTCCAGTTAGTTGGGATAAGGCTTCAATGATGTTTGATGGCGATGGTGACTCATCTGACCAGTTGTCTTTCTGCAATTGAATATAAGACAACTGGAAACAAAGCTGGGTTGTTTTTTTTCCTTCTCAGCTGTTCACGTGAAGCTACTTATTAGATGAAAATGGTTGTACACTGAGGGGTTCTCCGCTCTCACCCATCCATGGCTTGTCACCTGCTGAATGACTGAAGTCACTGAACACAGAAAGAATTGCCCTACTTGTACTCAATGCCTGTCTGAAAAAACTCTAGATTCATTTGAGTTATTGAATTGTATAACTGTAGTGAACTGAATTTGATGAACTGTCAGGAATGTCCTTCTGGTGAACTCCAATGCAGACCATCTAAAAGTCGGAGATTTTGGCTTAAGTAAGCTCATTAAAGTCCAGAATTCTCATGATGTGTATAAAATGACTGGAGAGACTGGAAGCTGTGAGTATTGTTTTATACTATTTTATTGATAGAAATAGGATGTCCGCATACTTAACTGATTTGTCTACCCTTATTTTTGGCACAAAAGACCGATACATGGCTCCAGAAGTATTCAAGCATCGGAAATATGATAAGAAAGTTGATGTTTTCTCCTTTGCGATGATTCTGTATGAGGTAATTTAGTTGTGCTCATTATCCACTAGAAGAGTTGCTCATTTGTAGTTGTCAGCGGTAAATGGTTGGTGAGTTCCCCTTGCTCTGTGGCTAAGAAGAAATGTGTGTGTGTTTTAATTACTCCAGATGCTTGAAGGGGATCCCCCGTTGGCAAATTATGAACCATATGAAGCTGCCAAGTATGTGGCAGATGGACACCGACCTATATTTCGTGCAAAAGGATATCTTCCAGAGCTGAGAGAGTATGTGTATAATTTGGTTTTTATACATTGGTTTTACTTACAGCATTGCTTCTAGAATGTATTCTTGCAATTGGTGCCCTGTGCATTGATATTTATTAACCTAAAGGCACCCTTCCCCAATTATGGGTGGATGGCAGCAGCGGCGTATGGGGTTAATGTTTCATTACTGTTGATTGTCTAATAACGTGTTGCAGTTAAACTTGTTCTCATGTTGGGCTATTGAATGTGTTAGGCTGACGGAGCAATGCTGGGCTGCTGACATGAACCAGAGGCCTTCATTTCTTGAAATTCTGAAGAGGCTTGAAAAGATCAGGGATAGCCTACCACCAGATCATCATTGGCACATCTTTACACAGTAGTTAACTTGTTACACATGCGTGCATGTAGATCTGTGCGTCTTGATTGCATTTCTTCATCGTTGTTTTGTTGAATCATGCAACTGGGTTTGGAGGAAATTGAAGTGGTGTATTCAGACAATCAGAAATTCACAATCTTTGTTGACCAGGTGTGCCCAATTCATGGCTAGTGGTTACAGCTTTGGAATTAACAATTCTGCTTTTTACCAAGCATTTCAGAGATATAATAATGGCCTGACCTGTAATCAGTCTGATTGGTAAGTTCAACTTCCAGATTGAACCAATGCTTTATGTACACCTATGTATAAGTGTCTCACGGATAGAATTTCTTATTATTTGCTTCTATGGAACCTTTAAAGTGGAGATCGATGTTTGGCATTTTGCTCTAAATCTTATATTAAAAGGCTGCATCTTGCTGCATCACTTTTTGACGTGTAAATATTGGAGTTGCTTAAGCACGTACGATTGGCACAGTTTTTTTGAATCTCTTGTGATGGTTATTGTGGATGTTGATATCGTGCTGAGTTTTTATTTTATTTGTGTATTCTCCTGTTTTTCAATCTAATTCTACCCCAATATTGATGCGACCAGGCTAAGATTATAGTGATGCATTTATTATCTTGTTCCATTTCCTAAGGTTGGAGAGTAGTTGCTGTGCCCAAAGAACTAGAAAGAAAAACATGCTTACTATCAGAGCCTGCACTACCAAACTAGAACTGAGAGGGTTAGACCTTATTCTCTTACCAATTAGTTGAAAAAAAAAATGACATTGCAGGGTGCGAACCCCATGCTTGGTGCCGTGGTATGGCGTTAATCGTTTCTTCTAGTGGGGCCGCAGGGTCTGAGCACGCGAGGGCGAGGCTAAGGTTGTGTTCATGCATGGTATCCCGTTTATTTGGCCTAATATCAGCCCTGTATGGCAAGAATGTTTATGCCTCTCAATTTTTATTTTTTTAGTCCCTTTTTAAAAGTACCCAGCCAAGGGGACTAGGACCCAAGGGAGACCCTGGTCATTTTGAAACAAGCATGAAGCATGATTGCTGTAGGGAGAGAAGCCTTGGGAAAGAAGTTTGCACCCGCAAGAAGAGAGATATATGGATTAAACCCTAGGTAGTTAGGTGAGAGATAGGGTAATCAACTGGGCAACCCCTTGTTCTCTAGCTGGCCCGATATATTTTAACAATATGTGGTTGATTCATTGTTTGAAATCGGATGAATTTAAATTTAGATAATCATCACTTGATAAAAGGAGATATCTGATGATATCTGATATGCTCAAAATAGTTAACCGCAATCGCATAAATTTCTATTAAGTAGATAATGGCAAATACGGGTTGATCCACAGAGATTTGTAGCAACAAGATCTAAGAATCCTCAATCAGATTTTACACTAGAGATTTTAAAACCACAATTACTCAAGAAAATAATAACTAAACTGATATCAAAAGAAATCTAAACACAAACTTCATCAGAAAAAAAAAGATCAGGGCATCGGATTTCACCAAAACAGATTTAATCATTACAAAATTACTTGATAGTCTTATCCCAACAAAGCTCAATCCAATGTGCAAGCAATTGCCTTCGATAGGAAGATTTAGCTTTGAAAACCCTTTTTCTTTAAAATCCAATTATCTAAATAGTACCTAAGACTCCCTTCACTTTAATATGTTGAAACTTTAATCACTATTTATCAAAATCAAGCACAAACCATTAAAGGAATTTAACCTAAACATGATATGTCAAGATCAAGCATAAAAAGTAAAAGACATTCGAAATAGCCTTTACAAAACCAGAAGTTGAATAACATTCATGAAGGAGAACCTATTAAATCATTAAGCATAACAAAGGAAAGACATAGAAAAATAATAAGGAATAATCTCACCGGTTTTGGTTCCTTCCTCTACCCTAATCCACGGATTAGCCAAGCATTGTAGAACAAACAATAGTAATGAAGCAAATCGTCATTATAGAAATCCTTCAAAGTTGTCTATTACACCACTCAATCTCCACCTTCACATTCTAACAAAGATTAAAGAAAACTAATTCACCCCTAGAGCAAAAGAGAGCCTCTCCTTAAAAAGAAAAGAATATAAGAAGAAAAAGAAAGAGAAATCACTCAAATTTGTCATCCCTTATATCCCTCTACTTGATAGCCCGTTTTGACCCCCAAAACGTCAGAATTGGGAGATCCTTGTGAGACATGATATTTCTCTCCTTTGAGTCCTCTTTCCAACGCATCTGACCTTGCCTTAATCGAAATTTGGGTCACAAGTTATGATCAAAGTAGTAAAGCTTGCGCAGGATGGCTACAATTTTAAAAATCTTCTTTCCTTCGTGATTTGATCACTTGCTAAACACTAACATCCTTATTGATGTCCATGAGATTCATTCCATTTCTTGCAAAGTTGATTGCTAAGTTTTAGCAACCATTATCAAGCATTAGATATGGTGGGGGCCACCAAATTCGGTCTTAAAAAAAAAAAAAATTGATTGTGCCAAGTCTTGAACTCATGACCTCTAACTTGAAATTCTAGCTCTCCTCCAACAAGCCTATATGCTCTGTGTATAACTTTTCTCAAATGGGGTTTTAGCTTTAAACCTCTCCGAATTAAGCTTTAATATGCTCAGTTCATTTAAATTCCTGCATAATAAGAAAAATGCTATAAGTAGAATATTTAAGACAAAATAAACAACTAGCAAATTCAAATAAAAGGGTGGTTATTTATATTATGCCATGCATATCAATATCCCGATTGAGGCTTGAAAATGCTTAGAAGTAGTTGGAAAGATTTGGTTAACTAGACTATTCAATAAGATATCAATGATAAAGAAAATGCAGATGAATAGAGAAGAAGTGTTATAATACCTATATATAAGAACAAGAGAGATACAAAAAATGTTGGGTTATTGTCTTGTATTTCGGGTCAGTCAGATTAGTTAATCTTGGGGGGCTAAGAAAGACTTTCTTGGAGGCCAAGAAAGCGGGGTTATATATTGATATAATATTATTAGTAACTCTGAACCCTAGTGAAGTTGTGTGGATTGAGAAGGGAGAACAATAGATGATGTTTCTCTTTCCCGTGGATATAGGCAACATTGTCGAACCACATTAAACTGTTGTGTTCATGTGTGTCATTGCTTAATGGTGTCATTGTGTTTGTTCATCGCGGTAGACCGTCAATCGCGGGTATTTTCTCGATGCGTCACTTTTCCTAATACAAAACTGTACCAACTATTGTAGGATTAAATTTATGAGTCATATTATAAAGCTATGAGATAGAGTAATAGGGCAAAGACTTAGATAAAAAATCAAGATATACGAAAATCAATTTGGTTCTATGCTAGGGAGATCAACAATGAAAGCTATCTTCCCACTTCGGTAATTAATAGAAAAATATCGAGCGAAGATGAAAAATCAGCATATGGACTTCATCTATCTAGAAAAAGCCTACAATAAGGGATCTAGAGATTTAATTTGGTGAGTTTTAAATAAAAGGCATGTCTTAAGAGGTTATATTGAAATTATTAAAAACAAGTATGAAGAAGCAGCAACGAGTATAAAAACTACTTGTGGAGAGACAAGGGAGTTCCCAGTGACCATAGGTTTGCATCAGAGGCCCTAAGCCCTTATCTATTTGCATTGATTATGGATAAGTTAACTGCTCATATTCAAGAAGAGGTACCTTGGTATAAGTTATTTGTAAATGATATTGTGTTGGTAGATGAATCTAAAAATGGCGTGAATGCAAGACTCGAGAGATGACATGAGGCTTTAAAATCCAAAGGCTTTAAAATAAACCGCACAAAGACAGAATATATGAATCTTAATTTTAGTGGGCATATAGAAAGAGCTGAAATTACTGTGAGAATTGAAGACAATGGATTCTTTTTGCTACATTGGCTCTATAATTAGTTAGGATGGGGAGATTGATGAATATGTCAAACATATAATAAAGCGGGATGGTTGAAGTGGAGACTTGCTTTTGGAGTGTTTTGTGACCGATAAACGCCAACAAGATTGAAGTAAATTTTTTTAAGTAACTGCGATTAGACCAACTATGACCTTGGCCCAAGTCACAACCGCAAAACGCTCTTTTTTTATTGCAGGCTGCTTACCAGAGGAAGAACATGACTTAGGCGGCATGCAAAAGATGTAGTTGAGCCTTTAGAAGAAATTCCAAATGAGAAAACTCTAGCAATATCACTCCATGCCATCCATGGTGCTTAAGCACCGCAATCTATATGTGGGTGAAAGGTGACTCGGGACCACATCAGCTTACAATTTTGATAGATTCCGGCAGCACGCGTAACTTTATGAGCACCCGATTTGCCAAAAAGGTAGGCTTACAACCATCTACCAACTACAAGTGATTGTGGTGTCTCGAGATAAGCTAATCAGTTCAGAACAATGGAAAGAGGTAAATATAACATTTCAAGGTGTACGTATTATTGTTTACTTATATCTCTTACCTTTGGATGGATATGTTGTGGTTCATTAGTGAATATGAATTTTATATTTATTTTATTATAATATCTGAAATCAAATGAATTTTGTAAAATCTAAATGGCTAAATCAATCTTATATATATGCACATATTAAATTATTTTTTTTGTTAACCTGTACATTGCACAGGCCTTTTAATGCTGATAGATTTGAAACAGTTAGTGTATTTGGATGTGTGGTGAAGTAAAGTGAGGTGAGGTAAAGCGTCCATTATTCAGACAAGAAAAGACAATGGGTCATATCAAAAGTCCACAATTTCAAAATTCCCTCCATCTTAAAAAAAAAAGTAAAAAAACAAACCCTCTTTCTCCACAAAAAGATAAAAAGGCTCCACTTTTCTATATAAAAGTTAAAAAGATTCTATACGAAACAACTAAAAATAAAATACTATTATAACATTTTATATTTTATTCTTTCTTGATTTGATGCTTCACCTCACTTTATTTTAATTCACTGTATATCCAAATACGCCGTGGTTTCACTCCAACCTAAAGAGGCATAGATTATGACCATTGGATCTAATGTGCTCGTAAAGCGGGATGATATTAAATGTGCTTGTAAGTAGGATGAGAACGGTTCACATGACGAAAAAAAAAGCATTAATTAGCCAGAGGTCCCTCGTCACGATCTTGTAAAGCATCCAGTCCACCAACTTTTTCTCTAAGGCATGTAGTCCATACAGCTAGACATATTTTGGCAAGAGGTCCACATAAAAAATTTTCATGACTGATTTGCAATAAAATTTTAAATTTTCAAAATTTCAAATCTTCCATTTCCCCTTTTTCAAATATCGTCCAGTTGGTACTGAAAAGACGTCGCACAAGTTCTCCATTGGATAAGAGGTCAAAGGATTCTAATTTGATTGAGGTTGGCCACGCAGCAAAAATCGGACTTCTGGTTCTTATTGTTGCCAAGGTTGCAAACCGGAGGAGATCCGGACTGCTCCATCCGTTGCCAGAGGAGAGGACCATCACTGCAGAGGTTGGGCTGGACTCCATTGTAAAAACGAAAAAGGTTTGCCGCTGGAGTCCACAGCTGCGCCCTTCGTCATCGCTCCGCGCCACCTTGCCTTGGCCGGAGAGGAAGAAAAAGCACGAGGATATGAACTTATACGTTCTGTTGTTGTTTGAAGAGACTTGCAGAACCCATAATCTTTGTAGAAACTGGAACCATCGCAAAACAGAAGATTCTAGGATTTTCTTGCACTTGCCGAGGAAGATCCTCAATTGCATAGATCGATCGCCGTCGTCCTAGAAGGAGCTTCTCGTTATCCTGTATAGAAGTTGCTAAGCCATCGCCAGAGAAGGAAGGGTTGTTATCTCCACCTGTTGCAGGAGGAGAGGACCACCGCTATAGAGGTTGGGTTGGACTCCGTTACAGAAACGAAAGAGAGTTGCCGTTGGAATCCACAGCCGCGCCCTTGTCCATTGCTTTGCTCCACCTTGCCTTGGCCGGAGAGGAAGAAGAAGTACGATGATCTGTACTTATGCATTCTGTTGTTGTTTTTAAAGGCTTGCAAAACCCATAATCTTCGCAGAAACCAAAACCGTTACAAAACAGAGGATTCTGATATTTCCTTGCACTTGCCGAGGAAGATTCTCAGTTACATAGATCAATCGCTGTCGTCGAAGAAGGAGCTTCTCACTGTCCTGTATAGAAGTTGATGCGCCATTGTCAAAGAAGGAAGGCAGCATGGCGGTTATATCGTTTTTGACAAATCTATCTTAGTTTTTATGAAATTTATCTAAGTTTTTTGTGAAACTAATCTAAATTTTTTTCAAATTTATTTGAGTTTTTGACAAATTTATATGAATTTCTGTCAAATTTATCTGAGTTTTTGATTTTTTGTCAAGTTTATTTAAGCTTTGCGCAAATTTTTTTTAGTTTTGAAACAAATTTATCTGAGTTCTAAACAAATCTATCTGAGTTTTTTGCTATTTATCTGAGTTCTGAACAAATCTATCTGAGTTTTTTGGCAAATTTATTTGAGTTTTTCAAAAATATAGCTGAGTTTTTGACAAATTTATCTCCATTTTAAAATTTTTAACTGAGTTTTTGAACGAATCTTTCTGTATTTTTGGCAAATTTATTTGTATTTTTTTAGATCTATTTGTGTTTTTGAATTTTACTTGTGTCTTTTGAAATTTATTTATATTTTTTGAAATAAATTTAACTAAGTTTTGACAAAAATACTTGATTTTTTGGCAAATTTTTCTGAAATTTGGAAAATTGGTTTATCTCAGTTTTGGCAAATGTATTTGCATTTTTTAATTTTGTTTATGTCTTTTGAAATTTATTTGGATCTTTTGAAATTTATTTATAATTTTTGAAATTTATTTGATTTTTTTGAATTTTCTTTGCATATTTTTAAATTTCTCTACGTTCTTTTGAAATTTATTTGTATTCTTTTAAAATTTGCTTGTATTTTTTTAGAATTTATTTGAAAATCTCATTAATGAGAATTCATTAACCGTGGCCAATAAAATAGTAGTTTACCATTATTAATGATCTATTCCACTAATCATGAGATATAAATTTGAAAAAAATGATAAGTTAGATATTTTAGCTCTTTAAATTTTAAAAAATAACTTAACATAACGTGAAAATAAATTATCGATCTAAGACGATAAAATAAAATATTCAAGACCGTCGTGGAATGCCAAATTTTTTTTTCTTCCGTGCCCTCGAGTTGGCTGATCTTTTCCATAGTCACATCACATCACTGATTTGAGGTTGAGCCAGACCAGCCAGTGTATGTAATACTGTGAACCTATCGACTGTTAGGGTAGCATTTATTTTATTTAGGTAGGAAGTGGGAACGCAACCAAGGCAGTATAGATGGGTCAGGGGGACCAATCGCAGCATTGGAGTTAAGCGTTCCCTCTTTTTTTGCCTCACCCCTTTCCTTCCCTCCTTTCCAAAACAGCGGGTAAAGGTCAAGGGCTCATTTGACTCTGTACGAAATTCACAATAATTATGTAGGACGATAATAAATGCCATATGTGGGTGGGTCTGGATCTGTTCTGCCCAATCCGCACACACCACGTGCGTAGCTTTGCACCTCAGCAATGGGCCTTGACATAAAATGAATAAAATAAAAAAAATAAAGTCTTTCCTGTAAAAAAAAAGAAAAGAAAAAAAAAGGACCACAAACTCTACATAAAAAACACTCTCTTCCAGGCTCCCATCTCCTCGCTCGGGCATTCCTCTTCTCAACACCCGCCCATTTTCAAAACCCTACTTTCTATCTCCTTTCTCGCCAAGCCTTGGATCTGGACTCATTGAGACTCCAGCTGATGGCTCCTCGATACATCTGAATATCACCAAATCCTACTCTAATGGGATAATCAATCGAGGTGTAAAATGGACTGCTTGCTACCTGTATGCAAAGATCGACATTTATGCTTCTTACTCGCGTATACAAAAAGGACCCAACAGCACTGGACCCTGATTATCAGTTATGCCCAAACTCTAGATCCAGAAATGGGCCTGACCATCAATCGAGCATAGAGGTGTCCACACCCGCATGCTTTGGGTTGCGTCCCCTTTGGATAACTGGGTAATAGAGTCCATTGACATCCCTTCCCATCAAACCACCAACGATCCCCATGCATTGTTTTGAGGGCGATTCAGGAATAAGGAAAACCTTTTGCCTTTTGGGTAAATTATGCACAGGCAATCAACAACTTAAAAAATATATATATATTATTTTCTCTAATATGAAAAAGATGTTGAAAGCCTACCCATTTTGCTATGATAAAATCTGGTTTTGTCACAAATATTACACATTGAAAAAAGGCCTGATTGAAACGGTATCAGCCCTTTAATAGATAGACCATCAACAGTTTGAACCAATAGACGCCTGCTTTGAAAACTGGACTGCAGTTAGTGCCATTAGATGTTGATTAACAGCAGACAGCAAAAAAGAGATTCGTCATGGCTCGGCGACTTTCTTTCCATCAATGTACCTGATACTTTTGAAATAGGTGAACTTTTCGCACCAAGGCTCATTGCATGCAATTCATGCCCAAAGCCCCATTTGATTAGCACAATAGGCAGCAGCAAAGAAAACGAAGTGAAAAATACAGCTGACGGCCGGGCGAGGAGATGGTTTCGCTGGAGGAGAGGGTTGGGTGCGTGAGAGTTTCACTGTTTCTGCGATAGGTTTTGTGTTCAGTTTTTCTTTTTCTTTTTTTTTTTATAAGAAAGTCCTTACCCTTTTCTTTTATTCATTTCAGGTCAAGGTCCATAGCTGAAGTGGAAAGTAATGCACGCGGCGTGTGCATATTGGGCAGAACAGGGATCCTCTGTTGTTTCGACGAAACAGGGGATCCGGACTCCTGGGTGGGTGGGTGGGTGGGTAGCCGGGTTAACCAGGGCCATGTTTACATGCGAAAGAGGAAATTGATACGTTTATCAATTTTGTCCCAAGTATCAAAGTTCATATTCAGTGCAATTTTTGTTTTTATTTTCCAATGAATTGCTGTTAATGCTCTTTGAGGTGGTTTGTTTGGTGCAAATGTTGTTTGAGGTGGTTTGTTTGGTGCAGTAACTTTTCACGGAAGATTTTTTTTTTTTTTTTTATAATTTAAAGAAATTATATGAAGACGATTCCAATATTAATTTAATTTAAATAATATAACTAACTAAGCCACGAGAACCGCAAGATGACGCCAATATAATGCTAAACTCCTCGTTGACTCGGTCCTCAACTACCCCCGCCACAAAGCCAGTCACGAGCCATAGATCCCCGCCTTGCTCTTTTATCCTCCCTCGCCAAAACCACCTGATTCTGCGTAAGGTAATGTGAAATCCACAAAGTGAGGACAGTTGGCTGTAATTGTTGTGTCACCCTCACCCACCACCTCTACGTTGTTGTTGGTTTCTATTTTTTTGGTAGAAACCACTGCGTTGAAGTATTCTGAATCACACCTTACAACAAGTCAGACGTAAAGAAAGGAGTAGCTTTTATCCATCCTATAACTAAACTGTAAGACAGTTAATTAATTGGGTTTTGTGCTGGTTCGTCAGTCTTAACTGAGTTGAGAATGCGTTGTGGCAATGTGGCTCCTGGAAAGTGGTCGGGTTATACTGTGTGACCGCGATGTGTGTGCTGACATGATGATTAGGGGCTGGGTTTTGAAAGAGAGCGATAAAACATCAGATGGGCTGCAGGTTGTTTTGTTTGGAAGGCTTAGAAGTGGGTGTTGATGTTATTTGAATGGGTCATAGAACTCTGGGTTTAGATAAATGGCTCTGCTTGTTTGGACAAGTGAGTGTGGATTCTGTTTAGGCGTGAAGATGAAGCTTGAATGGCTATTGTGGGGTAGAGAAGTAAAAGGTCAGGTTGTGGGGCCAGATATTGGAATGGAAAGACTGCTATATGGAAACATTTTGAAATGTATGAAGAGAGAACGAAGGATGGATAGGAAGGTAATTTTAGGAGCTGCAGAGACAATTTCCTTGTTATAAATTAGTTGGGTGAAATCAATTTGACTAGGCACAGGTGGGCGACGTAACAGGAAAGGGTTTCCGGGGCAGAGAGATTTGAGATGGGGAGAGAGAGTGATACCTACATAAGCTTGTTGAACAGAAGGATTACAGTCTCTTGTCGAAGAGAAGAGGGTAGGGTTCCCAAGGGTTCAGATGGCGGAAATGAAATAATTTAGGGGGTATTCTGTTTCCAACCTTGGAGGAAAATGCCGAGTAATTCGGCAGGATTTTCTGCAGGAAAGTGTTTCACAAATGTGCCTATAAAATGGGTCTCATCATGAGTCAAATTCCTGACTGAAGGATACTTGTATACCGTAACACCCATAATAAGAGAATTCAAGATTCCTGCCAGAGTACATTCGTCCCTATGAATTTTGTGACTGAAATATCCATTACTTGAGAGATTTGAAATGCCAAAAGGGCAACAGTCAAGTGTGATCCAAGAGATCAGCGATGCTAGCTCAACCACTAATTACAGAGTGATTTTTCATGGCAGCTTTCAATAGTTAAGAAGGCAATTGGCAACGCCACCCACCAATTGCAAAGATACACGCTTACCAAAAAATTGCAAAGACACATTTGATTACGCAGGAACCATTTCTCGGTAAACGTGTGTACAGACTATGTGATATATTGATGTATTTGGTCCAGTAACTGAACTAAAGTTACAAAAAAGAAAAAGAAAAAGAAAAAGAAAAAAAACACAGTACAGAACAAACTATAAAACACTTGTCATTATAAATTATAAGTGGTGGCCGAGGCTCTACTACTGTCGGCAGCCCATTGTGGCAAAACGCGCTGATCAAGCATGTCCTGACTGGTTTGTTCTCTCCTCTGCATATATAAAGCGTTAGCATCAGGTGGTAGAGTGTCTCTGAAAATTGTAAACATTAGTGGACCCAACTTTGAAAGTTGTTTGCATCCCTGTAGATATACCCATACCCAGAGTACCAAAGGAGAATTTGTTTAAGTGATGATTGGACTTTCTTCCAAATTGGGATTAAGTCCCAATAAAACATCTCATTTTGTTGAAAAGCTCTATGAATTAGCAATGCATCTCCTTCAATAATCACTTGATTTAACTCTCGGGGCTGATGAGCAATTCAATTCCTTTAAATTCTCCATGTAATTCAGCTAGAAGAGGAATATCGGATTCAATTTGGCACGCAGGCACGCATAGCTGGATATCATATTACCTCAATGATCGCTGATAATACCCTCATAGCCAGCATAATGTGTACACATCTAGCTCAAGTAGCACTGGTAAATTCCACTGGTGCATGAAGGAAAACATGATAACGTTTTGGCATGAATTAATGCAGGATGAAGTGGAAATGATTGAAAAAAGGTATGAGTTCCTAGACTTCCATATATACCAGAGAACAATGAGGCCTATAGCACAGGAAGGTTTTGGGCTTTGCCTGAACCAATCTCCACTGCTGGAAAAACTAGCTGGGTTAACAAAAGAAGATACAGTATGTCCAAACTAATTTAGCAAAAGCACAATTTAGAAAGAAATGGTCAAAGGTTTCATCATAAATTCTGTAAGACAGCACAGAGAGAGGGTATAGATGGGAGAAATCTGTGCAATTGAGCTCTCATATTCATTCTATCTATCTATCTATCTATCTAATACTCCCCTATATATATATATATATATATATCACACACTTCATATTTCCATATTGCAAACTTTGTCACATATCATTTAATAATATTACACCAGAAAACAAACAAATTCATCCAAAGCATAAAATGCAATGTTTAGGACTTATTCAGCACTTTAAAAAGTTCTCAAACTACACACAACAAAACCGAAGTAGAGACCTCACCCCCGCTTTATTTAGTTAGGTCTATGGTCTATGCGGGACTTCAAGCCAAACCAACCACATGAGAGAATTGAGGTACAACACTCTCATTCATCATCAGAATACTTGCGATGGTGGCGATGCTTGTGATGGTGTTGCTTCTTCTCCTCATCGTCAGAGTCATCACCCTGCCAAATCAATAAAACTAAAATAATTGTTAAAGATGCAGGAAATAAGATGCTTCTTCCCCACCCCATTATTTTCCATGTAATGAAGAATGCAATAAAATGGTACTTTTTCTCTCATCATCTGAATGCAAATAATCAAACCCACCATGGTGATTTACAATGAAACAAGGCAGGTATATGCAGTTCATTCACCATTTGAAAAGCCGCAGCAAATTAAGAAGCCACACTAGAACACCCACCCAAGAAGGCTCCCAGACCCAGAGGGCCGGAAATCCAGGTTTATATCAAAACACAAGTCTAGGAAAACAGCAGAAGAAGAAAGTAGAGTGACTGGAAAATGGAAGGACACTCTTAGTCTGACCTCACATCCATCCTTTTTTTTTTTTTATATATATATCATTCGTGAGAATGGAACAGGGAGCCAGTAAAAAATAGGGGCAGGGGGAGCCTTGCCGTCTGGCAGAGAAATGCCAAAGCCTGAATTCAGAGTGCAGGATAAGCTTGTGGGACCAGGCCCAGACTCAATCAAATTAGGTCTAAACACCTATAGGGGCCACGAACTACGACGCCCATATACGACGTCGATACAAGACATGCCATGGGCAGGGTTTAAAACGTTGCAAAGTAAAGTATACATAGCACAGAAAAAAGAAACAAAAAGTGTATTCATTTTAACATTTGAATTGAACCTGGATACAGATCAAAAGACAGTAGAGAACTGACATCCATGCCTATAGTTTAGAATAAAATGGTTTGCAACATCTGCATAAATTAATAATAATAATAATAATAAAAATAAAAGAGATTAAAGATGCATATGAAGAAGAAGAGGAAGAGGAAGAGGAGGAAGAGGAAGATGATGATGATGATGCAGAAAAAGCGTAGTAGGAGTAGTAGTACTGACGTATTTAGGGCGGCTACTGTAGCCATCTCCTCCTCCTCCTTGATCGGCATCATAGTAACTGGTCTCCTCGTACTTCCTCCGAGGAGGCTCTTCCTCTTCCTCCCCACCGTATCCGCTCACCCTGCGTGGAGGTGGAGGTGGAGGACGAGCATCACACTCCTCTTCCCGTTGATAGCCGGCCGGCCTCCCAAAAGTGGGCAAGGGACGCTCCTCCTCGTGCTCCTCCTGAAGGCCCCCAAAGCCTCCTGTGGGCCTACCACCATACTCGTACTCCTCCTGACCATAGCCGCCGGAAGAAGGCCTGCCGTACGTGGGCCTTGGAGGCGGAGCCTCGTACTCCTCTTGACGGCCCCCAAAGCCGCCGTACGTGGGCCTTGGAGGAGGAACCTCGTACTCCTCTTGACGGCCACCAAAGCCACCGTAGGAGGGCCTCGGAGGAGGAGGCTCCTCTCCCTCGTACTCATCTTGACGCTCCCCATAGCCACTGGGCCTCTCGTACTCAGTCCTCCTCCCACCACCACCGCCACCGTATCCAAATTCCTCGCTCTTCTGGAAGCCATGACCATAGCCTCCTCCCTCCTCTTCTTCAGGGCGCCTTCGAGGCGGAGGGGGATAATCGTCGTCCCCACCGCCACCACCGGGATGGAAGCCGTAATTGGGCTGGGGACGGGCGTACTCGCCGTCCTGAGCGCCGTAGGCAGAGTAGGACGTCTGAGAGTAGGAGGAGGCGGAGTGTTTTTGGGGCCTCTCGTAGTCGTTGGAGGAGGAGGAGGAGGTCGTCGTCTGTGGGTAGCAGATCTCGTCGGACGGAGGGAGGGGGCGGCCAAAGGTGAGGGCCAGGTCGTACCCTCCGCTGTAAGGGGTGGGATCGTACTCATCGAAGTCGTCCACGTCCTCATCGTCTCCTCTTTTCGCACCCACCGGGTAGTAGGACATCTTTCTTCCTTCTTCTCTCTCGCTCTTAGTAGATCTTAGATCTGGATATCTCGATCTCGATCTGTATCGATGGGTTGTCTGTTTAGGTTTAGGGCATTTAATTATATATCAGAGAGAGAGAGAGAGGTAACCATATGTGAACCATTACCAGTCTTCCACACCCGAGTCAAAAACATTGTAATAATTCCATCGATTCGTACAAACATTCATCTCATCATGATTCACAAAAAATGCACAGCCCACACCCAGCCACGTCCGCGTGTCGCCTCCAACTAACTAAACCAGCCTACGTCTCACCCGAGGCCGAAGGCCCCCTTCCCTCACCAGAGGACTGGGTCCAGGCCCCCTCACTAACGCGCCAGGCGCCAGCTGCATCTTGTTCTTGCCGCGGTAAAAGTAGAAACACTTTTAAAAAAATAGAGGATTTTATGAAAAAATATTAGAAAATTTGGACATTCTTCGAAAATGGTCTCCAAATTTTTTGTAGTAGCCTTTCTTCTTTCAACTTTGATAAGAGCGTGTCTGACGAGTGCATCAGAGCATCTCCTAATGTCTAGTGTCTCTCGTGTCTGACGAGGGAGACGCTAGCTTCGCTTTTCAAAGCATCTTCTAATATATTCTTCTCCCTCTCCTCCTCCTATTTCTCCATCTCCTCCACCAATGTCTTCTTCTTCCTCTCCTCTTATTCCTCCTAATGGACCCTTCAATAGATGAGTATCCCCAATAGAGCAGAAGAAGAAATGCATACCTTTAGATTGATTGAAGAAAAAAATGGAAACGAAGTTTAGGTAGAAGGAGAAGAGCTAGAAAAAGAAATGAAAAGTGGGCTGAGTAATTGGTAGCAGAGGAATTGCTTGCGGTTTTAGAGAGGGAAGAGTGAAGAGTGTGTACTTTTGTATAGTGTGTGCGTCTCGCACCGAGCCGTAAAAGGCTTTTTGGGTATCAACTCATGGGGAATATTACGCTGGTGTAGTAAGGGAGGAAGACGGCATCTGCAAAGGCGGGGTCCGTCGTGAGACGGGGGTACTCAAGCATCTAACAGTGGAAAATGAGCTTGAGCATGTGGGGGTGGGTCTGGTACCAGCTATGGGACGTAAGGGCAGAAATTGTGGTAGATGTGGTAGTTAGAGCAGTGGGCCACTAAATCAACGTTGAAACGAGATAGGAGGTTTCAGATGTAGATCTAGCAGCCATAACACTCTCCTGGATTTACACATTGGATCAGTAGATGGATTCCATGAAAAAGGAGGAAGAGGAAGACTTTCACAACCATGGAAAGAACACAAGAAGAAGAAGATTGTGTGTTTGGATTCACAGCTATATGTTTGTAATGATTAATAGTGATGAACCTAAAATGTCTATTAAAGATGGAATGAGAGAGATGGAGAGATAGGAGGAAAGGAAAAGGAAGACAAAATGCTCTTACGGGAGACGCTAGCGGGAGGACCTCTTTTATACTACACAATATTTAGAGACCCTTTTCGAGGAATGTTCAAATTTTGAAATTTTTTTGTAAAATCCTCTAAAAAATAAATTGTAAGAAAAGGTCGTAAATTAGTCGTCATAAACCATCTGGGCCATCCCATTCCCACCGCCTTTCTCTCTCTTTTTTTGTCTTTTTTTTTTTACGCCCCCAGGTCCATGCGGGGGAATTCGGCTCATCCATGGCAACGTTCCCTTTTAATGGATTGGACTTTAGGGTTGTATTGTGGCGTGTTTGGTGAACCAGATTAATTCACCACACTCCCTCCTAACCACAATTTGATTCATGGCGATCGAAAGCATGGGCCAGTTCTCTCTGGTACACAATGTCGAGCAACAACATATATTCTTCAATCATCTTCCACTATGGCCCCTAATTTTATTATTAAATATCCATACAATCAGATCGGGTCAAAACACTATCACACACACACACACACATAATAGGCTTCGAAACTCACCTCTAAAAATTTATTAGGCAAACAGAGATCGGTGAGAATAAGGGAGAACCTCGGCATCAAGTATGCCCCGTTTCCATTAAAAAAAGGAAAGTATGCCCCGGTTAAAAGTACATACATATTGGATTGTATTACTATATATAGCCATGAAGTTGAGCGAAAGAAAGCATGCAGCCCTTACACACAGTTCAAAAGAGTTCATATTACACTCTGAAGCGCATGATGTCTCACTACTGACGCACAGTGGACATGTTCTGCTGGGTAATATTCTCTTTTAAGAAGTCATATTGCCTTCATCAGAAACATGCCCATAAAAAGCCTAAGCCAGTAGCAGATATACATGATTATCTGGATGGAGCACAAGGGGAAGGAAAATAAAGGGCTTCTGCAATTCAGCTTTAAACCTAGGGCCAAAATATTGTAAAAATGATCCAATGATGATTGGTATTAGCAACCCCAACAATGGAACCGGGGTTGAGGAGGAGAAAATCTTCCCTCCATTCCAAACTTATCCTGCTGCCTACAATTGAACCTGATGATAAAAAAGACTTAACAAACAAAGAGGTTCAAGCCAGTAGCTTGAAGGCAGTCGGCCTTTCTCTGACCTGATTGGGCCAATTTCTCCAAATATTTGGAACTGAAGTATAAATTATTATAAATTATTATAACTGAAAAACTCTATCTGACAAATGGCAGTACAGAAGATAGTCTATCAAAAACGCAGTAGAGAATTTGACCTCCCAAAAAAAAGGAAGGAGAAGAAGAAAAAAAAAAGCAGCTAGAGAAGCTTCTTCCTTTCAAAGAAGGTCTTCAAATGCCAAAGCTGCAAACCCGCCACGGATAAACAGATGAATAGTGAAAGGAAACTCAACCAGGCCATTCTAGAATTAGTTGTTCTATTCAGCTCCTGCATTTCTTCTTCCCTGTTACTCTCAAAAGACAAACAATAAATTGAGTTGAATTAGAATGCACAAACCAATGCCCCAAAGAACACCAATAGCGGCAAAATCCCTGTGCATAAAGCACGTTTATGAATGATATACCTTTCACGAAGGTAGAACATCTCATCATGGATGGATTTAACTGTATCCTCCAACTTCTTCAATTCAAGTTCCATGGCCTGTACAAGAACAATACAACAACATAAATTCAAATCTTATTAGCAGCAGCTTGCATTAAACTTTATTAATCATGTGGATGGAAGTATTTTACCTTCAGTTTAATTATGGCAATGAATATATCTCTTACCCCGCGAATTTTTAAATTTGAAAGAAACAAGAAAATGAAAACAGGAACCTCCTCTAGCTAAACATGTGCCGTACATCCAATATGTAAACCTTTTTTTTTTTTTTTTTGAATGGAAATATGTATTAATCAAAGACTTAACAATAGAAAAGGAATATACTGGAAAGCTAAGAAAGAAAGAAAGTAAAAAAAAAAAAAAACCAAAAGAGCCCACACCGAAGTAAGCCTCGGCACTATACAAAAAGAGGTCAAAAGGCACCTCCCTCAAAAACTAAGAGACGGCCTCCCTCCAATTAATCAGAATGATATCAATAGGCACTCCCCAAAAATTTGGATGAACAAACACCCATGAAGCAGAGAGAAATCTAGATCTGGAGGTAATTGCAGCAGATGAGAATTTCCCTTCAAAACATCTATTGTTTCTTTCTTTCCAAATAGCCCAAATAGAAGCAAAAAAAGAAACACACCCACAGGAGCTTTCTCTTAGGGGCATGTAAACATGTTGAAGCAAAACTTTACAATAAACACAACAAACCTGTCAGAAAAGGGAGAGAACCCCAATTTTTGTAGAAGTTACATGAGGGAATTAAGGCTGTATTTGGCCACAACTCTTGTACTAATGGGAAGACACACAGAGAGAGACATTTTGGGACTCAAATAGAGCCCTAATTACCCCACCACCACAACCACACACACACACACAAAAAAGAAAAAAAGAAAAACAAATAGTGATTCCGGGCTGCTTCTCACAACATTCCTTCAGAATTTGATATTGGGACTGGACTGTGTCAGTCCTTCTGTGATTGCTTTAAGGGACTCTACAATCTCGCTTGTGCAGTCATTGGAGTGTGTCTTTGCGTGCACGCATAAAACCCTTGTTCAGAGAAGGGCCACATCACTATGTAACATCTTGGAGGTTGAAGATGTCACAGGCCTCTTCGCTATCCTGTAGAGTTGTGCTAGGAGGGGGCTTCTCCTCTAGGCTTCATTAAAGGTGTAGAGATGAGCAACCTGCTTGTTGTGTGCACAACGGCTTCCTACACATCTTACTGAAATCATCTGCAATGAGTAACTGGTGGAGAAGTTCATTTTCACTATTTGAGTCAAGCTTACCTCATCAAGTCCAATCTTGTAATGTTAAAACTCTGTTCAGCGAGTTGGTATTGTAGTTGATACTTATTTGCTGGTATATGAATTATTAAAGTTAACAAGGGGAATTTCACTTGATTCAGTATTTGGGGATATGTAACTTGAATCCAACATGCTAGATTTGGGCCATTTCGGATTAGGTTGTAGGGCTTTGGGTTGAGGGTTAGGGTTTCCAGTTTCAAAGGCTATTTCTGCCCCCCTGGCCTGTTTGGGGGAAATACTTGTAGAGTTGAGTGGTGTAAAGGTTATTTTAAAGAAATAATAAAATATAAGTGGGTTATGATGGAATTTTGTTTTTAGTTGTTAGTGATGGAATCTTTTTGACTTTGTTTATTGAAAGATGGAGTTTTTTTGTCTTTTAGTGGTTGTTTTTTGACTTTTTTGTGAAGAATATGGTGGGAAATGGGAAAAAAAGTACTTTTGATGTGACTTGTTTTTGAGAAATGGGGACTTTACTCTACTCAACTCTACTAATAGAGTTGCCAAACAACCCAAAGGCATCCTTTTTTCTTTTTTTTTTTTCTTTCATTCTTTTTAACTTTTCTTCTACTTCTTTTTTTTTTTTTTTTTAATGGAAAGGGAGCTCATCAGTACAAGTATACTGGAAAGTGGTGCAAGGGGGGCGGGGCGGGGGAACAACAACAACAACAATGGATGGGAACATCAACCAACAAAGAAAAAGCTATATAGGAATGGGATGGAATACTCCTGCTCAATCCACAGACTCTTACACTCCTTCCTTATCCAAGAGGTTAGCAGCCATATCAGCACTCCTTTTACATGAGAAAATGAAACATCTGAAGCTCCAAGTAATCCATCACCTCTTCCACCATATCAACCATCGCCCAAAGGCATCTTTGATTGATCCATTTGAAGCAACTTCCTCCAATGTTGATGTTAATGAATAAGATATTTGTGATTGCATATTATAAAGATGGGGCTTGACCTCCAATTTTCTCATAAAACACTGAAGCTCCAAGTAATCCATCACCTCTTCCACCATATCAACCATCGCCCAAAGGCATCTTTGATTGATCCATTTGAAGCAACTTCCTCCAATGTTGATGTTAATGAATAAGATATTTGTGATTGCATATTATAAAGATGGGGCTTGACCTCCAATTTTCTCATAAAACACTGAAACTCTAACAATAATGGAATAATGGATAACCCCTGCAACAAAGCAAGGTGCCCAAGCAATTGTGAATGGAGGTTCTACGTTTTCAAATGGTATGCTAAAAAGAATTGATAAATGGATGGAGATAATGGGCCACCATTAAAATACGTACGGGTTAGAATGCTAGGAATTCCTCTTAACAGTGGTCCTCTGAAACTCTCACTCTCAGATCATGCCTAGACAAAACGGAAATTAGTGAAGCTGCTCTTCACAAATCAGGTATAAGGATATTATGCTAACAGCCTTGATGAATTACAAAGAGATCTTGTATCAGAAGTTTAAGGCATGTAGTTTTCTATTAAAGTAGAAATGGAGAATTTAAATGTTCTTTAGAGTATTGAATTCGATAAAGGAGATAAAGGAAATCTCAGAAGAAAATTTCCAGCTGGTGAAACCATGATAGGTCCGAAAGCAACTGTCCAGCACTCTAGGGATGATTGCAATATTCGAAATATGGAAATCCCATTCAACATGGCATTCCAAAGACAGCGCCATGCTGTTGGGGCTTCCAATCTTAAAAATATTGGTAGAATTTTGATTATTAAAACAAAAGAACAAAACTTTGTTTGGCTTCTAAAGGTGGAGTTGTGTGTGTCCTAAGGAATCCAATCCCTCAAACAAACTTAATATCCAAGATCTAAATTGAGACCATGGGATCCAATGAGATGCATGTATGATTATAATTCAAATAAATTGCATAACTTTCATATGAGTCCCACAGCCAAAAATCATAAAAAAGGGGATTGTCGACTATCGTTATTGCAGTTACACGCATCTATTACCATATGTGAAGGATGATTTGAATTTGAACCAATGCATAATATGTAGATCATCCCCACTTGTGGATTTCCAACAATCTAGCACTCATGAGTTGAACTTAAGAGGCCAAGGAAAAATCTCATGGAACGACCCATTTACCAAGTCACAGGAAAACTCAGCTAGTTCATCAGCTCAGGTCTTGATGTTAGCCTGGTGGAACGACCCATTTACCAAGTCCTATTGGTGATTGGGTCATGTCTGGGAGGGGCCAAAAACACATTGGGCATATAGGCATATAGCTAATAATAAAAGAAAGCATGCAGTTTTGGACAGATCAATTGAGCAAGGTGCTGTTGATATCATAGTTGTCATTTCCATTTTGTTTTGGCCAGAATGGCCAAAAAATCTCATTTCACATAATCTGCTGAAACGAAACACCGTCCAAAACTTTTTTGCTTAGGATTGGTGGATTTTGTCCAAAATCCAAGATTTCAAGCGGACCTCTTGGATTCTGGTCAACATGGCCGAAAGCCTTGTTTCATCCATTTTATTTTCACATAAATGGTCAGAGAAGGAGAAGAGAAGCATTAGGAAATGCACATAGAAATGACAATGAGAAAAGGAGGGGAAACAAGAAGAAAAAAGGATGACCGGTGTCACATAAATGGCCGACAACCACCGCTGCTGCCAACCATCTTCTTCTTCCTTCTCCTTCTCTCCTCTCTCTGTCTCAAGTCTTGGTCTTCTTTGGAAACGAAAAGCAGAAAGGGCCACTCGAGTCTCGAGTATTCATCTTCGGAAATGAAAAGCCAGAAAGGCCAAATGGCAAAATGTCCTTGCCAAGTTTTGTTTCTCAAAGCTTCTGGGTAAGTCAAGATCCATATGACTTTTCCCACTATGCACCTTTCTTTCTTTCTTTTTTCAAAAAGGTCCCATTGCCTGTGTTTCTTCTCTTTAACTATTTTTTTTAGACCAAAGGTGTGCTGATGATGTGAAACTTTGTGTATTTCTAATAGGACCTCAGCCAAATTTAATATAAAACTAAAATTTTAGTATTTATTTTATTTTTTTACTCATTTATATAATTTATATTTTTCTGAAAAACTTTCTCCAAAAAGTTCCGCTGAAATTCTGAAATGCCGAAATATTTCATTTTGGAGACTGGACCAAAATGATGGGTAAAATGAAATTGACAACTATGGTTGATAAACAACCAATTTGACCTACTTGCTAAAGTTACTGGTTCATCATCATGGGCGGACATAGCCTTTGAAAACAGAAAAAAGAAGTGAGAATGAGATAATAACGGCATCATCCCATCTAATGCTTTGGAGAACCAATTCAACCAGGAATGACTCAATATGCAAAGGTCCAGGGGAAGGTCTGAAATAGGCAGAATCTTGTGCGCATTTATGAACGGTCAACAAGATTATGTCAAGATGATGGTCTCTAATATGTTTACGGAGAGACAATCTGGGAAATCTATTGCACATAGGGATCATGTTAACTGTAAGAGTCGAGAACTAGCAAATTTGGTTTCCTCAATAAATTATGATGCTGAAATGGGAGTAACAAGGAATCAGTAACTGTCACTTTTTAAAGATTGCTTCTTGGAATGTTCGAGGCCACTGTCACAATCCAAACAAGTAATTTTTTTTTCTGATTGATTTAAGAGCTTGTGAAGAACATTAAAGCAGACATTAACTTGATCCAAAGAGTCCAAGCTAGATGATGCTGCTGCTGCTAAGATAATTCTATCTATTTTCCCAGGGGAAAACAAGGATTCAATAGCCAAAAAAGTTGCAAGTTCATCTCATGGAACTGATATAGTTGGGATGGATCATAGGGGTCCAACCATCCAACTCAACAAGCAGACTGGAGATTAAGGATTCACAAATTGCCCTTCAACTGTGGCTGGAGGTTCCCAATGGGCCTTATCTTCTGTTTAGACCTATTGATGTAGTCCAAAGAACTGATTTTATGGCAAAGTTGAGTCAAGTGGTCAGTTGGATGGATCATTGGTACATTGGATGGGGGATTTTAACATTATCCGACCCATGAGAGAAATTTTTGATAGGGTGAGGGGTAATAATTTGGTAGATTTATATTATATGTCAGGGACTCAATTTACATGGTCAAATAATCAGAAGATCCTTATGTTGAAGATTGTAAGAATTTTTGTCCCTTCTGATTGGATTAATAAAGAACATGTGACAAGTCATTACGCTTTTACCTCAATCAGTTTTTTTTTTTTTTCACAGTCCTGTTCTTCTAGAAATTATTATGGAGACCTCGGAAGGGAACCTATTATTTTTTGGTTTGTGATTGGAGGAAAATGGATCTGCAGATTTAGTGGCTAGTTTACAAGTAGAAAAGTGTCAGCCATGTCAGCAATTAAAGACGTTGAGATTCGAACTAAATTAATGGAAGGAGAATGCATTTGAAAGTGTAGAGGAAAATAGATTCTATATTATCCCAATTGCAATCCCATGACAATGTAGAGAAAAAAAATTATCAAATGAGGGCAAGGTGTTAACAGAGCCTTGAAGTAGAGTTTTGCAAAAGTCTTTTCAAGAAGAAATTAAATGGCAACAAAGATCCAAAAATAAATGGGTATAAGTGATATAAGAATACTAAGTTTTTCATGGGATGGCATGCGCTCGCCAAAATAACTAATTTAGTTCAATCTCTGGAATCCAATGGGTGCATAGAGTGCTCTGGCAGGATCGTGTTGACATCATCAAAGAAATTATCCATTTTTTTCTTCCACGTATAATGGGGACTGGGGAGAACTTTCAAAGCCCTTGTTTGGACGGATTGGATTCTAACTCGATCTGTATTAAGTCACTTCTTATAATCTCCCTTTACGGAAGAAGTTCAATGTGTATGTCTTTTTTTTTTTTTTTCTTTTTAATTTTTCGAGACAAAGCTCCAGATCCTGATGGATTTTCTCTGTCGTCTACCAAAGATTCTAAGAAACTGATGCAACAGCTTAGTTGGCACCATGTCACTTTCATTGCCATGTGGGCTCATATGTGGAAACATTGGAAGGCCGAGTCTTTTACCCAATAAAAGCAATTTTGAAAAGTAGTTGGCATCGTTTTGAATTTATTTTCTCAGAACTCCTACCATATTTATTTTGCCCAATAACTAGTTCCTAGTAAGTTGGGTTTTGTTTTGGTACTGTCGGTTGACGTCCTAGTAAGTTGTGGTCTTGAATGTATTTTTGGAATTAAGCATGTATTAATGGAAGGTGAATGCAATATAACTTCGAGAGTCCCTATGCTTGGGGATCAGATTATTTCTTCATTTTGATTAATACAAATTTAGTGGTGAGCTTGGCTCCTGCATTTTCTCTCTTCTTCTCGCTTGTTGAGGTTGTTGCTTCTTCTTTCTTTCTCTATACTATTCCCCCACATCAGAAACGCTAAAAGGTGATGTTTCAGGTTTTATGAATAATTTTTTTTTCTAGGAAATGCCAACTATAAGAAACACGGTATTAGCATTTTGGTACAAGAGAGCTTCAAGGGTGTCATTCCTTAATTTCATGGGATAGCTAGTGACCTCATTTTGAGGAATTGGAGGGAGGAGGCCCTCCTCTAAAGTTCTAATGGTTGCCTGGGGGTTGTTTTAACCCCTCTCGTTTGTGTTTTCTTTTCTAGGGTGTTTGTGGTTGTATTTATGCTTTTGGTGGTGTTTGTTTTTTCTTTTGTTTTTGGATTTTCAGCATAGCTCTCTTGTACTGCTAAGGTCTTTTCAATGAATGCTAATATTTAAAAAAAAAAAAACTATAAGAAACGCGGGCTTTTTTCATTGTCTGATTTCAAAAAAGAAAAAAGAAAGAGCAATGTCCATTAAAGATTATCATTCTATTAGTTTCTTTAGAAGGCTCTACAAAGTTCTTGGCCAAGTTCTTGCTAAATATGTTAAAATTGGTTATTGCTTATGATTATATAGAAGAGAAACGACACCGATTTCGGACTTTAGCTTAATAGCTCATTAACGTGTTGATTTGAGACATAAATAGGATATTGTATGTCATCTGTAAGCTGGATTTTAGAAAGGAGTATGACATGGTTGATTGGGATATTTTAGAATCCTGTCTCTACCAAATTGGCATCGGAGACAAGTGGAGGTCTTGGATGAATCTTTATCTTTCCTCAACTTATTTTCCAGAAATGGTGAATGACTCTCCTAAAGCTTTCCCTAAGAGCTGACACAAATTATGAAACGGTCATCCTTTGTCTCCACCCTGTTCTTTGTAATTGTTGTTGAGGCCTTAAGCCAGATCTTCAAAAAGACTTAAGGTAATAAAATTACTGAAGGACACACTATAAAACACTCCAATACCAATGTTACCTATCTCCAATTTGCAGACAATGCCATTATACTTTTGTGATGCTACCGGAGAGCAAGTAGAATATTTAAAAATAGTTTTTATGGTTTGAGGTACTGTTGGGTGTTGGAGATTAATTTTAGTAAGTGTGAAATTATGGGATGAGAATGTAATGCGGAGCGGGGTACCAAGTGCAAGGCAGGTATAGATGGAGGGTGGAAGGGATAGGTCATGCTTTCGCCTGAAAATTACCCCATGCCAAACTCCCCATCGCGGGCGAGGAAGAGAGAACTCCGGGAAACCCAAAAGCACTCAAGAAAATTTTCATTCAATCATTAGCTCTCCCTAGCCTAGGAGGCTTTACAATGCTTAAATATGAGAAAACATAACCCTAAAGCTAATTTGGACCATCCAAATACATCAATGGCCAAATTTAAAACATCCACCTAAATACAACTTAAAACATAAATAAGTGGCGTAGCCCCAGATCCGCGATCGAGCAGTATATCAATCTCCCGAGGGATTGATCGAATCCAACGAGGGATTCCAACCCTAAGGCACACTCAAAACCATAAAACACACCATAATTGGAGAAAACTCAAGAAATCTTTGATTAATTGGAATAAGCATGCCCATTACAATGAAGGGCGCAACTATATAGAGTAGTATTTCTTAGCCACTAAGTATTCTAAATAGAAAGCTTCTAATCCTAATCAAACAATAAATTAAAAAAAGTTCCCTAATTAAACAAGGAAATAGACTTAGGATAAAAATAGCATGCCATGGTAGCTTCTTAATCAATTGGGCCTGTAGACTGAACTGAAAGGATTGGTTCGATATCTGGGTACATCATGTGGGCCCAGGGGCTTTCCTTAGCTTCTGTACTGCATCAATAAGTAAATAAAAATCTAAATAGACTAAGATAGGTGGGCTGAGCCCAAAGAACTGGACAAGATGGATAGGCTGGGCCCATTGGTGGGTCAACCCGTGGGTGACCATGGGTCTGTCCTAAATCAAAATGGAGAGGACTCATGTGGAGCATCTGGCCATGATTTTTAGTTATTGTGTGGGTAGCCTCCTGTCCACTCATCTCAACTTACCCCATCGCATAGGTAAAACTATGAGTGTTATGGAAACAAGTTATTGAAAGGTTTGAGAGGAGGGACTTCTCTAGGAAAAGCAAATATCTTTAACTTTGGAGGGAGCACAATATCGATTAAATCTGCTTTGGCATTGTCTCAGTTTATTTCCTTGTCCACTTTCAAGTGCCTCTGCTAGTACGTACACACACACACACACACACACACACACACACACACACACATATATATATATATATATATATATTCCAAGAGCCTTGTAGAGGCTTTGCAAGAGCCTTTATCTTGCTTTGGGGCATTAACCTCGCAAAGGTTGCAAGAAGGCGTGATGGAGTTTACATTCAGTTACAGATCATGGCCTAACTTCTATACAGAGGTCAAGATATCGACTTATGTCAAGTGGAAAAAAAGGATGATCCTCAAAAGTCTTTAATGTAAATTAGTCATACCAGTTCAGTTATATTAGTTTATCATTTCATGGTGTAGATTTATTTCACATTGTGAGTTTTGTTGGATGTAGGGTCCAAAATAGTTTTTCTTTTCTTTTTATTTTATTTTATGGAAAGGTAGTCCAAAGTTTTAGGTAGTCTTATATTTGTGAAACCTTCATTTAAATATTATTTTGTATTGAACAAAATAAGTTATTAAAATAAAACTTTGGAGTTTATCTCTTTGGGAAGCTTTGATTCTTGCAAAAGACCTTAAGAACCTTGCTTTGATTCTTGCAAAAGCGTCAATCTTGCTATGGGGAGTTTTGCAAGAACCTTGATCTTACTACAGAAGGTTGGCAAGGACCTTGATCTTGTCTGCATCGCCAATGATGATTCACATGTCCCTTAAACTCCTCCATAGTACTTGACATAGGCCTCCACAGACCCCGCCCTACTTTAACAGGCAGGAACCTCCTTTCAGAACCACCCATTGAGCAATAATATCTTGTTAGATTTTACCATATTTTCTCTAAAAAAATGGAAAACTCTTTCATATCTAATGGTCACCATGTTTGTTACATTGATAGATGGTTTTCCCCGGATTTATTTCTTTACTAATTTCCATTTTCTGAATATTTTCTTTTCAGCAATTCAGTGGGGCTTCAAAAAATCTCCTTTCCCATGGAGATTGGCATGGAGTTTGGCAGCTTTGGTAGAGGAGGTGCAAGATATCTCCACTCAGTCAGGAGCTTCTTTTAGTCACATCCCACATCAAGCTAATGATATGGCGGATGGTCTAGCAAGGGAAGGAGTACTTTGGTTAATTATTTCTTTTGATGTTTAGATATTTTGTTTCTCATTTTTCTTTTCTTTAGCCCATTTCCTGTTTTGTTTGGTTCTTTTTTATAAAATATATATATTATTTACTAATTTCTTCTCTCATTTATAAGGGAATATGGATTCTTTGGAGGTAATATTTCAGAATGATACCGTTCGTATTGAATTTTACGGAAAATGACGATGAATCTCAGTTATAGGAAAACTTTAGGATTTGGGTGTGAACCTTACAAATTGATACTCGCTTCATTAAATCTTATGATTTAAGTGATTCAGCTGTACAAGAGTGGCAACAACCAACAGATTACTGTTAATGATCTTTTAATTTTTCCTTTCTTTCATTTTTTTAGAGCTTTCTATTTTTGAAATGTTATCTAGTGGTTAACGAAAACTCTTAAGAATTTTTGCAGTTTTGGGGAGGTTTTAGAGATGAATAAGGAACTAGCATTTGACTAAACTGTTCGACAGTATATGGAGTTTTGTTTTTCTTTTTTCCTTTTCTTTTTTTCTTCACAGACACTTCTTTAACTTCAATATATCCTAACATGTGATTTGGATTTTACTTTTATTGGAATTTTTTTAAAAAAAGAAAAAAACTATTGCAACTTGTTTATTTTTCCTATAGACATTGACATTTACACATATCATTTAGGATGTTTAATATATGTCAATGAAGTGCTTCATACAATTATAATATAGTCTTATTCGCCACTGTATTTTATGCTGCTATAGATGAAAAGTGGATGTACTATGAATAACTACATTTTCCTTTTCAAATTTTTTATTTTTGTTTTTCATTTTTATAAGAAAAATAAAAAATCCTACAATTCGCAATACAATTCATGATACGATTTGATTCGTCCCATTGACTATTTGCGATACGATTCCGACATTCAGAACAATGGAAATGACGCAAGCTAGACCCATGATCCATGGATCGACCTAGCCCACTGGGCCCATCCCACAGGCCCAATGGGTTCAACAAATTTAATGTGGAAATTTAAGTTGATTAGGAGTCTTAATTAGGAGTTTTTCTTTATTTAGAAGTCTTTAAATAAGGAGTTTAGTTTGATTTTGATTTGATTTGTTAAATTGTTTTTGGGAAACCTCCAGGAGATTTGGTTTCCTTTAATGCTTAGGAAAGTAGATTCCAACTAGGAAAGGGGCAGCCCATCCCTTCCTATATATTTGTATTCCCCCGCTGTGAGGATTAGCATTCATCATTCAATAAAGATATGTTTCGTTTCATCATGATTGTGAGTGTCTCTCTTCAATTGAAGAGTGCCCATGTGAGATGATGAATCTCGAGAGGGATTCAGCCAGCCCCATTGTGGAATCGGTCCTCACTTTGAATCCGTCCAGGATTCAACAAACCCCCTCCTGGAAATTGTCCACACTCGTTCGCGGATCAGGCTGCTTTAGGTAAAAAGGAATATACTACACAGACTTCAATTTTATATATCAAAGCAAAATGTATCAATTCACAAATAATTTAAATAGTCATAATGGCATAAAGACTTGATTGATCAGCTCTTGATCCTTTGATTAAAAAATTCCTGCAATAGTAGAATAAAATATTTTCTTTGCATCTCATAGTAGAAAGTTCCATGATTAATTGGTTATTAAGGATTTCTTAAGTTTATAATAGCCGATTATTGAGGAAGCTTACACAGTTTCATAACTGTGGGTAGTAATTGCTAAAACATGAATGGTAAATAGTCTTGGAAGTTTATGACTGACAATGTGGAATTTGCTTTGTTTCTGGTGTTTCTTGAAGAAATGTGTATGGTGCGAGTTTGGCGTCTCCCCTACCCAAGGAAAAAAAAAAGTCCTCCATCTAGATAAATGTTTCTGGTTTATGATCCCAACCTACTTGATGAGGGACAAAATCAGCTGGTAGAGTTAAATGATGTGCAAACCACTGTTGCACCATTCACTGATGTGTGTCAATGTTGGTCTGATTCTGGAAGGTTGACTTCACTTTTTTCCCCCAAAGGATCAGAAGAGAAAAATAGAAAGTGAATCCACCTTTAGAGTTTACTAGTTGTTTTTTTTTTTTTTTCCCCTTGATGGTATGCATTACAGAGAAAGATCAATGCTTCGTGAGAACCTTCCTACATCAATCAACATTGGATGTTGCCACATACTTAATAATGGACATTAACCTTGACAGTCCTCTTCCATTTGAAACGACAAACTCTATAGGTAAATAAATAAATCTATTTTCAATACCCAAAGGAAAACATCAGAAGCAAGTAAATACATCATTTATGAATGACATTGTAAATAGGAATAATGATTGGGAAATTGGACAGGGAAAGAATTAAAAAGGAATGATAGTTCAAATGCAATAATGATATGATAGTAATAAAAACAATAATAATAATAATAATCACAGAGAGAGAGAGAGAGAGAGAGAGAGAGAGAGAGAACTAACGTCGATCTGGCCTTTCTTGGCAACATTGGACCAATCCTTCGCAGCAACTCCTGTCTTCCATTCGAACTCAACTGTGATGGTGGTCGAGGGGTTGTGCTCGGGTGCCCAGAAGCAACTCATGTAGTCCCCCGCCTCCGTCGAAGTAAATGCAAAATTCCCCGAGTCAACATGATCCGCATAGTGAACGCTGGAGCCATAGGGGGAAGTCACCTGAAATAAAATCAAAGTAAAGAAAGAAAAAAAAAACCCAAGTCCAACGCCCAACCCCAAACCCCCACAAAGAAATTTGATGAATCAAAATACCATATATGATGAAGAAGAAGAAGAAGAAGATAAGAAGTTGAAGATCAAAGAGGAGGAGGAATTATTGAGTGAAAAAAAAAAATTAGGGTTTGTGTGTGTGTCTACGTACGTACCCTGACGGTGAGCTTGTGGGTATCTGGGAGGGGATGATTGCCTTCGTTGGGATCAACCACGCTGTATTTGCCTACGGACATGGAATTGAGCTTGATCTCCTCCGCGATGCACTTTGTGTGCCCCGATGGCAGCTCGAATCGAAGGCATCTGCCGGTCGTCACCAGAAACCCCATCAGCACTGCCACCACCAGAAAACACCCGCGCCCTCTGCCAAATCCAAATCCCATCGTCCTCGCCTCAAATCGATCGATTGATCCCGGTGGTGGTGAAAGAAAGTAAGAGAGAGGGAGAGAAGCAGAAGAGAGAAATATATTCCTCAGATTTATTTATTTATGATCGATTCGAGCCGCGCAGTTCAAAGGTTTGACGACGGGGCCTGTTGAATTTCAATCCTCTGTATTGATTGCCACACCACGGACGGACTCAATCGAGATTCAGGAGTAGCGGACACAGACAGAGAGAGAGAGACAAAGCAGAAGAGGCGTTGCGACTTTAGAGTTTGGACTATATACTCGTTCGTAAATAACTGGAAATCTTAATGCAGGCCCTGAGTCCCTGGCCGTGGCCCTGGCTTGAGGTTTTTCTCACTATAGGAATAAAAGGGTCCCACGGTAAGATAGAACATGTGATTAATAATGTGATTAGCACTATTTTAAATATAACATTATTAATCCTCTATACTAATTATATTATTATCAATCATAGGTTCGTTATTATAGTGGGACCAAATCCTATAAAAATAGAATTTGAGAATCTGATGGTAGAGTAGCAAAAATTCTACTCATCGGTGCAAGGAGAAGAAAATTGTTTTTTTTTTTTTTTTTCCTTTTTTACATTGATATGGTCTTCTAATGGGAGAGGAAATTGGCATATAGTAATAAAAAACAGAAGTGCCGGGCGTTGTTACTGTGTTGTGTCTCAAAAATCTCATGCCACTTAAATTTAATTGGCTGACAGATTTTTATTCATGGTGTAATGGACACCTTTTACAACGTTACAAATACTCTTTCTCCAATTAGTAACAAATTATACTTATATTAAAGAGAAAGGTTTTGGCAGTTGGTTTGGATCTTGGTAGTAAGTTATTTTATTTTAAAATCTTCTCTTTCCAATTATGCAACTACCTACGAAACCTCTAAATCGGACCGAATCGAGCGGTTCGGATAGATTTTATAATAGACCGGTTCAGTCTACAGTTTGAAAATTATACAAATTGTTTAGATTAGACGGTTATTGGTTTGAACCCTCAGCTCATCACTACTTAAATTGAATCGACCGGTATATTATGTAAATTGAGTATTTAGATTTTAGGGTTTCATTTGGCTGGTATTCGACAACTCATACGCCTCCCAGAAAGGGTGTCATCATTTTTTAAAATTTCAATTTTTGATTTTTAAAAGTAAATAAAAAACAAACGATTTAACTGACCAAACCAAACCAAATATTTCAGTTCGGTTTAAGCTCTCTCCATCAGTTGGATCGGACTGATTAATTAAAAAATCGATAGGTTGAGTTTGGTGGTTGGTTTTAGCACTAAATCGATCTGAATCACCCATATGCAGCCATACTCTATAAACTATGTACAAATATAACTTTTGCTTTACGTGTTTTTATTTTATTTTATTTCTTCCTATCAAGTGACTAGAATGGAAGAAATAAAATTGATCAAAATAATCTCCTCTACAATGAATATCCTTGTCCAACCATCAACTTTATGGCGCACTTTCACCTCTTTAATGTTCGTTTTTGTTGTCGTTGTTGTAACTAATTTTATCACGATTTTATAACACACACACCCACTCTTTGATTAATAATTAGAGTACATCAGCGTGTACTTGTAACAGTAACTGTTGGTCGTATTTAGTTTGGTAGGTTTCCATTTTGAGACTCCAATACTTTCAAATGTATTAAAGGCATCCGGAACGAACGAACGAAAGATCGCTTCGTATGTTCTTCGGATTCAAATCAAATGGAAGGAGAAAAAAAAAAAAATAATAATAATAGGCGAGAGATAACTGCATATGCATATACAACATAGAACAAGGGTAAATGGAAAGAATTAAAAGCTAGCGGTGGCCCTTTTCATCGTCTTCTTCCCTCCAACTATTTCTATTTTTAGGTTGGGTTCCCTCTACTCTACTTCTTCTTCTTCTTCTTATTATTATTCTTGGTGGTGGATCGATCTAATATGAAGTTGTGGGTGGATCGGCTTGGAGCTTCAGGAGGTATCTTCTTTATTCTTTTATTATTATTATTACGATTATGATTATAATTGTTTATTGTTTATTATTGTGTTGGTTAGGGCCAGGGATTCTTTCTTAAAACCAGCGTACAAATCGAATCCGAGGGTGGAATGTAATGTGCTTGTGGAAATGCGTCTCTCATCTGCTCTCTCTCTGTGGATCGATCATCATCATCATAATCATCATCATTGTGCCAACATAAAAGAATCAGAAAGAAGAAGACGAAATGATGGACATGGAGGTTAGATCTAACATGTTTGGGTCGTCCAAATGTAACAAGCTCTCATATCCTCCTCCTCCTCCTCCACCGCCTCCTCTTCCTTCTCCTTCTCCTCTTCTTCTCGCCATGCTTCCGCGTAGCCGGCTCCAGATGTGGTTCATCCGCATCTGCTCTTGCGTTCTGTTGTGGACGTGCCTCGTTCAGCTGATGGCCATTGGGGACCTATGGCGTCCAATGTTGCCCACTCGGTTCGCACTCGCGCCGTTTTCCAATGGCCTCGCAAAGATCCCTCACTTCTCCTTCCATCCTCCTCCGCCACAACTGCCCACTCCTGCAACCCCGCCGCCCCCACTTCTCCCTTTGAGTATGCTTCTTTTTCTCTTATCTTCTTTCTTCTTCTTCTTTCCCCTTGTGATTTAAATGTGGAAAAAAAAAAATATCATCATTGAAGCAGCCTTATTGCATCTATTTGGTGCTGGCCTTGTGAGTTCTCATTTTCAACTTGTCCCTGTTTAGGGCTCTGTAGGTATCACTCAGATTCGGATATGCTAGGACAAGAATGGAGAAAAACAAAGAGAGAACCCATTACAAATGTATTATAATGATTCACAATAGACAATGCTTCTCTCTAGACAATTCACGTCACAAACGTCCTTCAGTTACAGTCTTACAGAGGAACACACACACACGGCATTACTGGTTAAAGTGTACTGGCATTTTGTGCTTGTATCAACTAACACATTCACAAACATGTTGCAGGAATGTACAAAAGTAATGGTTATCTTAAAGTGTCTTGCAATGGAGGCCTGAATCAAATGCGTGCAGCGGTTTGTTGATTTCATTCTGTAATTTGATCATCATTTCTATTTGTTTTGGCACATTTTCCAAAAGATGGACAGAAACTTCACTCGATATGCAACTGTCTTGTGATTTCCTATTTCAAATGAGGGGGGTTCAATTTTGTGGTGTTACAGAACTGTATGTAGGATCAAAATAATTATTGAAGCTATAAAATTACAGAAAAAATGAAGAAGGGGGCCAACTAGGAGAACTTCAAGAAAAACAACACCACATGCACCCCATAAACTCTTTGACTAGGAACACAATACAATCACTTGGAGAGGGCTCTTTGCCCATGACATGACTTTTTCTTGTCAAATGTTGAATTTATATGTTCAGCTTTGAACACCTTTGACAAGAGCCCGTACTACAGTTTGAAGGTGCTCATTGTCCCAACAACAATTTTGCAGATTTGAATGATGTTACCAATAAAAAGAACAATTTAGAATTTTCGTCCAATGTATATAAGCCATCTAATTGTACTTTGTGTGTGTCTTGTGTTTTTACCTCTTCAAAGCATTTTAGGACCTCAAAAATGAAATCTTGTTTCTGGTCTGGGTTTGTGTTTTGGCTTGTCGCTATATTTGGGCCCACGTTCACGTTCGAGCATAAATGACACATGCTGCTGAGTCCAAGCCAGGCCCTAGTTCCGCTCCCTTAATATCAAAATGGAGCAGGTACACCTGGGCCTCGCCAAACCCAGCCTGCTGGCATCCCTAAACCTAGCTTTAATGATATGTTAACTTTATAAGGAAACTCTAAGGAAGAGAAACTCATGATCTAGCATAATCTGGTAGAAAGAGAGAAAAAAAATTGTGTGGCCATTATGATCAACAATCAGAGCTGAGGCTCACATATGCAAGGATAAAGAAACATTAGAGCAGAAACTAACTCCATACATCTGGAGAAAGCTCAACCTTTCTTTGTTAACATGGATCCAAATATTGGCTGAGATTGCAGCAGAACATCGATTTTTCCGGCATTCTCAATAGTATCAGTGCATATTGGCTGATATATCAGATGTATTAGCTGATATGCATTGATACAGCTGATAGGTGATTGATACACACCATTTTAAAAAATTCTTTGGGTTGTTTTGCACAAAAAAAAAAAGGGCTTTTGGAAAGGGTTTTTGGCATTTCTAGCATAAAAAATTCAAAGAAAAGACCATATCTAAGATCCAAATGATGAAGCACCCCATTAACTCGAGGGTAATCTTTGAGGTGAAAAAAAAAATCTGAAATGTGCGAAATATGCAGCTATAGAGGAATGTTCATGTGCATCCATCCCTCACCATAACATGGTGAGGGACAACTTGATGGGGCCCGCCTAGGGCCCCATTGATCACGGGGACTAGGGAGGATGGAAAGAGACATTTTGGATGGGCCCATATATCAAGTTTAGGGTCAATCACATGTCTCTAACCTCTTCATCCGTGGCCCCACAAGTTTAACGAATTTATATTAAAGAAAAAAACTTTGACCCTTGATCGAATTGTCCAAGCTATTTGGATTGGTGAAAACCCAATGCATCTAATGTAGATCAGGGGGTCCCGTGTGTGTGGATGGTTCGGATGGATCATAAAGTTAGCCCCACTATGTGTCCCTCACCATGGGTGAGGGATGGATGCACATGAACATCCTCATGGCTATTTTTATTATTATTATTATTTTTATTATTATTATTATTACACACAATGTGTGTTCCATTATATATATATATATATAATCGAAAGTAGTGCATGTCATAGATTTGCTCCAAGATGCATTATTTGAGACATTTGAGAGATTTTTTTAGGGGATTTTCATATAAATACTGGTGCCACATTAGTAAATACTAAATAGTGATGTACTATTGTTTCGATCACTTGTCAATTAACACTTTAAGGGGGTTCTAATTTCGAAGACCTGAGTAATATGAAGGTAGGTGAACAATTGCATTAGTATTGTTACCTGTATGGCATTGAAGGGTCCAATGTATACAGTTTATTTTAGTTGCTAATGAAAATTAACAAATTATGATCTTTTAAATTTTTTTCCTCAAATAAACTTCACAGTGATGCCTGATACTATTAGCTTGTGGGCAGCCGATATGCCCTCTGCAGCCATTTGTTTTTATTATTGGCCATGAAACTTACAGAAATATTGAAGGGGATCATAGTGACGAACTGCTGTATAGTATCTTTATATGAACCTGTGTTCAAAATGGATTTACAGGCTCTAATGATCTAATATATATATATATATATTTATAGAAAACTCCCATTGAGTAAATGAGTAAGATACCCAACAGACTGCACTTACTTTTGTTTTTCAGCTTATAGTTGGTAACATGACTCGAATCTGCCACCTCGTGGTTGCAACAATGGGTGCATCCAACTGTGCCATGGTCACACTCTTAGTAGTAATTGAAAATATACTTATATTCGACTAAAGGAAGTGATGCTTGAAGTGTCACTGATTGACTTGGAACATAGCCAAGCCAACTCAGTTTGGTTGCAATCTATGATGTACGGATACTTCAAAATGGGCAGCATATTGTGTCATATTGTATCTGATACTTGACTTTTTGTATGTAAAATCCGTGTCCCTACTGTGTCTATAGCTGGTCCCTGCTGTATCCAAGCCATATCTGGGCATCATAGGTTGCAAGTATATCATTAAAATAGATGTCAAAACAATGTTTTAAAAATTCTAGATTGACTCTCAGCAGAACCAACTTGGTCTTGTACTGTGTCAGGATTAGAGTCTTGTAAAATAATTGCTTGTCTGCTAATTCGTCACTTCTGCCAATGTGTCCATTTCAGATTTGTGACATGGTGGCAGTTGCCCGTTTACTGAACCTGACATTGGTTGTCCCTGAGCTTGATAAGAAGTCGTTTTGGGCTGATCCTAGGTATTTCTGTTGGTTGAGGAGAGTCAGGAGACTGTGGTTCAATGCTTTCTCATTTATAGCTTCTGAGATTATATAGTCTTGTGAATTTTTGCAGCACTTTTGGTGATATTTTTGATGTGAGGCATTTCATTGATTCATTGAGGGATGAAATCCACATCATTAAAAGGCTTCCAAAGAAGTTCAATCGTAAGACTGGTGGTTTGCTTGTGATGCCTCCCGTGAGTTGGTCTAGTGAGAAGTATTACTTGCAACAGGTTTGATGATTCTGTGTTTTCCCATACATTTTCTGTATAGCTCACTAAGATTGCAGCCTGTTATTTTGCCTAACTTGGCTGAAAAGCATTTAGTTGATTTCAGGAAACAATATGTGCATTTTGCAATGTACTCTAATTATTTTTGTTTTGTACTGCTGATGCTTCCCATTGTTGGGTACATAAAAGATCTATTATTCTGTATTCACTGTTCAGTCTGCTGACAGTTTCCTTCTTCTGCTGTAGGTTCTCCCCCTTTTCAGCAAATACAAAGTGATCCATTTCAACAAGACGGACACACGTTTGGCAAACAATGGTCTCAGTAGTGAGCTTCAGAAGCTTAGGTGTCGTGTTAACTTTCAGGCACTAAAATTCACTGCTCAAATTGAAGCTCTGGGGAACAAATTGGTTAGCATTCTTCAAGAACAAGGATCTTTTATGACACTGCATTTGAGATATGAGATGGATATGCTGGCTTTCTCTGGTTGCACTCATGGTTGCTCGGAGGATGAATCTCAGGAGCTCAAAAGGATGAGGTTTGTGGCTTATTAGGTTTAAAAGCTGAATGTCATTCTTGTTTGATAACAACCTTTTTGCAAGTTAGGCATGGACATGTCTGTGTCATGCATAAAACACAGTCTATTTGCGTATTGCTGACATAAATCGAGTAGCTACAGACCGTTCTGGTCTGCTTGACTGAGGCCGATATCTATGAGCGTTGCTGATTGGTCATTTGATGCTATCAGATTAGTCGATTCATCACTGGATGAGTCAACTGTGCCGCTGCCTAAAGAAGCTGAAAGTCAATAAGAGATCTTCAACTGGATCAAGCCCAATTATAATATATTAAAGAGGAGGTTTTTGGATTCAATTTCGACCGTCAGTTATAATTTTGACCGGAAGTTAGACAACTTTATTTTAAAATTTCCATGTTCTATTGCACTCCCCAACTTCTCAGTTCTCATCCCGCGCCACGCACTTCATGCAGCAACTCAATTTTGTATAACTGCTTTTTCATCTTAACCTTTACCACTTATGTAATTCCTTTGCATCTGAAAGACTTTTGTGGTTGTCATCTTCTGCAAAGTTGAAAAGATTTGAATTCTTGGTTTTCTCATTTCTCACTTATAAGTTGAAAAATTGGCAATGAAAATCAATGGTAGATTTTTTCCCCATGTAATTTAATTCCATAGGCTGCAGCTCGTGCAATTAAATTTGAATTTTCTTTATTTACAAGATTTCCCGGCAAATACATTCATGTCATATTTTTATTATATTCTTTTTCAAAAATATTTTTACTAGATTCATGTCATGATTTAATATTAATTAATTATTTTTATCATAACCTTTACATTTATTTTGTTTGTGCTAAGCACGGGCATATGTTGCTAGTCCCTTGATTAAAAGGGAGAATCATTCTACCTTAAGAAATATTTTCTCATAGAAAACGAGTCCAAATGCTTCCATTTACCTCTAATGAACTAAGCAAATGCAAAATTGATCTCTACTTAACTATTGGGTGAGGGCCAAGGTTTGTAGCTTTTGTTTTGTTAGAGAACTGATAATTTTCTCTTTGTACTCATTTAGGTATGCATACCCATGGTGGAGAGAGAAAGAGATAGTGTCTGAAGAGAGGAGATTGCAAGGTCTATGTCCTCTTACACCAGAGGAGACTGCTTTAGTTTTACAAGCATTAGGTTTTGGGAGAGATACTCGTATCTACATTGCTTCTGGTGAGATATATGGCAGCGAATGGAGGCTTTCAGCATTACGAGCCGCATTTCCTAGAATTGTGAGTTCCTTGCCAATTGCTAGTGATGGAACAAACTGTTATCATTTATTTTTTGGAAACCATTTTTAAAGAATCCACTTCTCGAGAACTCCAAAGCTGCATTTGGATCCTTGAAAATTTATTACTTGAAGTTTCCTACTAAATCCTTGAACTCGGGAGAAAGTTCATCCATCCAAAATGACAAGTTGCCAAAAATAGAGCTAATCAACTTGGAAAGCAGTATTCTGACTCTAAAATAGAAAACTACCTTGGATTAGTCAAGTCCTTTTTTTTTTTTTCCTTCGGAATCTTGGATAGATAAGCGTGATTTGCATGGATTGAGTACGTTTCAAACCAGTGTCTAAGATAGCTGGAGCAGCCCAGTTGGAGGGAAACAAACAGAGCAAAACTTGAACAAATGAGTTAAGTGCAAAAAAGAAGTGCTTAAGCATTTGCATTTGTCGGAAAAAAAAAGAAAAAAAACATGATTAAGGACTTGTTGGTTTATTTTTATAAATAGGAGCCAAAAATGTACCTGCCAAAATTTTGAAAAACCATTCCATCTCAAAAAAATAAAAATAGGGGAAAAAGAAAAGAAAAAAGAAAAAACTATTACTTAGGTGCATGGCAGAGACCGCCCTAGCATGTGCAATTTGTTGAGGTCTTCCATTAGTACAAGTGGGGCCCACAAGTTACTGGTACAAACTTTTCATACCATGAATATAAAAATTATGTTTGACCTAATATTGAGCTTCACATGTACAACTTGTTAACCTGCAATACAGATTCTAGGCCAAGCACTTTGTCTCTCTTACATTGGCCAGCTTTCATTGATCCAAGAGAATGGGTTGAGTTTGGTGATTGATTGAAGTTATTTGTTACGTGCTATTTTCTGCAATTTCTGCTTATTGCTCAATTTGACTTTTAAATTAAGTGATTGACTGCGGATTTAACTGAATCACAATTTTAGGTAAAAAAGGAGATGTTGCTAGATCCCACAGATCTGCAGGAATTCCATAACCACTCATCTCAAATGGCTGCCCTTGATTATATGGTTTCAATTTCCAGTGACATATTCATTCCCACTTACGATGGAAATATGGCAAAACTTGTTGAAGGACATCGCAGGTTCATCTTGCAGTCTGCTTGTACTCTTCTGCTTTCAGTAACTCAACTCTCTGCATTAACAGCAGAACTTAGTAATTAAGATGGTCCCAACTCCAATAATTTTGCAGGTATCTTGGCTTCAGGAAAACCATCTTGCTGAATCGAAGGAAACTGGTACAGCTTATAGATTTGCATCTGAATAACACAATTTCTTGGGATGAGTTTGCGGGTGCTGTTCGTCAAGCTCACCAGAATAGGATGGGACGGCCAGTTAACAGGAGTGTCATTACAGATAAGCCCAAAGAGGAGGATTATTTTTATGCAAACCCACGTGAATGCGTTTGTGAAACCACAGAATGCTATGGTGGCAGTAATGCCAGCGCTGTCTAATGAGGGCACAAGCACTTGAACTTCCCCGTGGGTTGGGAATTCAACAAGCTGAGCATTGTGGCGAAGCCACACAGGATGATACATGATGCAAACTGCAGTTTGAAGGGCCAGTAGGCACCATCAACCAGCTATGATCAATCGACAAGAGTGTGCTTTGGGCGAGGCAGAAATTTCTGCTTCTTGCCTAGAGTTGCTCCATTTTGTTAATATTTGATTTTTTTTTTTCTTTTTCCTTTTCTTCAGTTGAATAGGAGCGATTGAGCATATTGTTGTAAAGCGGTTTTTATTTCAACTTTGTGATCCTGAGTCATTTACCTCTCATGAAGCCACTAAGAGGGCTGATGTTGACAACTAAAGAAGACAGGAATGGAAACTCCCTTGTTGATGCTTGTTCTGAGGCTGCTACTTCATTCCACTGGAGGATCAGCTTGGGATCCTCGTTAAATGATTTGTGAATTTTCTTGTGACAGGCTCCATTGCATGAGTGTGTATTTCACTACGGGGTTGGTTCTTCGCACTCATTTACATGTCTATATGCTACAAGTGTAATGTGCACGTGAACATGTTTGTTTGCACTCACGTAAATTTTGGTGTGAAAATTGTGTGCAGATGGAGGCTATTTTCACACATCTTCGGGTGTTCTTACATGAGAGACTCTGTGATTAGGCCCTGCGGGATCAAAATTCGTCAGCCACTTCTTATTTTTCCCAGTCCAATGGTCTTCAAATTGCAATTTGAAGTGTTAAAAGATCTTTGGTTTCTGTCTTATATCTATGAAGATTTTAATAAATATGTGAACACCACCCCCAGAAGAACTCTTAACCAATAGTTCTACTATTTTTTAGTCCATAAATTAATTGTCTCAGCTGTTCAATATTCTCGTGATGAACCTTATATATATGGAGCTCTCCTTTCAAGAAAAAAATTGATGTGGGCCACTGCACCTCTCTAGATTTATCTCATCGCATCACATTTAAATTCATAAACTTTTTTCATCTTTATCCTTTCTTAAACCCCTCCAGCCTGACTCTCCCATATTCAAAATTCAAACAAGCTTTTTTAATCTTTATCCTTTCTCAAGCCCCACTCCTCTTTCCATAATACTCCTGTCCCAAGAATATACCCACCGCATCATCTCTCAAGAGAGTTGAACCACACTGGAAATGCACATGCCTTTGGTCCTGTCTGCAAAGCAGATAGTTGGGATTTGGGACGGTCCAGGTGTTGCTTCTTACTGTTAAAAGTGGATGCAGCAGGCTTTTCTGTTTTTTCTTGACAAAGGATGCCTCAGTAACGAATGAATCTCTTGCCTCACTGACTGCCTCCCCATCCTCAACAGAGGACTTGGATTTGGATGCCTCTTCCCAGTGTACAGGTTTGGAAAGGCAGTAATAAGGTTCCACTCAAGTGTCGGCCCGTGCCGGCACTGAAGTTAGTAATCTCTGCTCTCATTTTTATTTTTTTTAAGCACTTTCAATTTCTCTCGAGGAATATATAATTTTTCAGCATGCCTATCCATTGTATGGTCACCATCATTGTAGTTTGGACAATTGATAAGTATCATTTTCTATCTCATCATTTATTGCGTGAAAAGGTTGCCAAATGGGTCCTACAAAATTGGTTGAATCCACTTGGTTTTACTTGCCTATATCTATCTATCTGCAAGTCTGATTTGATTTAAATAGATAGAACTCAATTAGATTTTTTTTAAAAGAGATGTATTTCAATTAAACCCTAAAAAGATAAATTTGTAAATATATAAATGTGATATGGACAAATTTATCATATAGTAAGAGTTTATCAAGAAAAAATATAAAAAGAAAAAGCATGCTAAACATGGGTGTAGTTCAGTCTTTCAAAAATATGTTTTAATAGACTTCTTTAACGGGGGACATTCATGTGCATCTATCATTCACCATGGGGTGATGGTACTTTCCCTTTTTGCACATGAATCCCCCTTTTGTACTTCACCCTTTGTACTTGAAATCCCCCTTTTGTACTTGAAAATTTCCATTTATGGAAGCATCCCCTACCCTATGGTGAGGGATAGATGCACTTAAATATTTTCCCTTCTTTGATAGTAGGATCTTTGGACTAATGAAGAAAATACATAGATAAGTATGCCCCATATTTCACTAGTTTGGATCTAAGTGGTGCATCCCACTATGATTGTGAGAATTGAAAAGATAAACAAATTTTAACTATGGTTGATAATTTATTAAAATTTATTTTTCCTTTATATTCATTTTTTAATTATATTTTCAAGAAATCTTAAATTCTAATATATTTCTATTTTGGCATAGACCGTTTTTACTAGTTAAATATATTAAAGCAATAGGATTTGTGTTGCCACGTCTCCACCCATGGACCTCTTCTTTTAGAAAAATACCCAAGAAAAAAACACAAGCTTTGGCATTGATGTGGGCCACTGCACCTCTCCAAGTTTATCTCATCACATCCAATTCAAATTCAAACAAGTCTTTCATCTTGATCCTTTCGTAGCCCCTCTCCTCATACCTACATCTCCTCTTTCTATAATACTCCTCTATATTAATACTCCTATCGTTCACCCCCTTTTACATGAGTTTTAATTTGGAGAGTGGCTACCTATACACGGTAAAAATCCCTCCGCACACTGCAATTTTTTTAAAAAAAATTCAAAAATAAAAAATCTCTAAACTACCCCTCTCCCTCTCCCTGCCCCCGTCACCCTCCCTCTCACTCTCCTTCTTCCTCTCCCTATCTCTCTCCCTTGCCATTGGCTGCCCTCACCCGCCCTCTCCTTCTCCTTGTCCCCAGTTCCCCCTTTCCGGCAACACCATCCCTCTCCCCATCTCTCCCTTTTTCTCCCTCGCTCTTCCTCTCTCCCCCTCTCCCATCGCTCGTCACCGACCCCCGCCCAAAATCCCACCTCCCTTTGCTTCTCCCTCTCCCACTCGCCCGCCGCCCACCATCTCCGTCTTCCTCCCTTTCTCCCTCTCCCCGCCCTTCCCCCTTTCCCTGCCCTCATCTCTCCCCTTCCCCAGCCCAGTCTTCCTCTCACCCTCCTTCTCTTCCCTCCTGTCTCTCTCCATCTCCCTCCCTTTCTCTCACTCCGCTTCGGCAGCACTGAAGGGATGGTGGGGGTGGAGGTGGGGGTGGGGCTAGGGATGGGGATGAGGGCTGGTACGTGGGTGCAGAAAGACCTGGGAGCAGGGATAGGGAGAGAGAGGGAAGGAGAGCGAAATGGGTCGACGGTTGGCGGGGTCGGCACAGGGCGGTGGCTGGTGGGGTTGCCGGAGAAGGGAGAGGGAGAGCGAGGGAAGGAGGGGGAGAGGGGTAGTCTAGGGTTTTTTTATTTTTAATTTTTTTTAAAAAAATTATGAGGGATTTTTATAGTGTGTAGGTAGCAGCACTCTTTAATTTGGGTAGTAGCAATCCACATCCTATCCGACTGTACACAACTGATTAACATTAAGACATGTGCCCATCATCTCTGAAGCCTAATATCACTCGTAAATTTAAAAGATTGTTGTAATCATGCCGGGTGGGAGCAACCCATCTATAAAACATGAAATCATGTCAACCACAGAAACATGGCCAAGGGTCGGTATCTATGCCGCATTTTGGGTTTTACTTTGTTTTTATGACTTACATCTTACCAATTGGATTTAATGTGCGGGTCCCAGTATTTTTCTAATATCTCCAAAAAAAAAAAAAAAAAAAGGTGACACTTTATTTGACAAAGATGGGCACAAGTATCATGGTTCTAATTGCCGAGCGTAGAAATTTGTAACAGTCAACCACAAAGACATGGGCAAGGGTCAATATCTATGCCGCATTTTGGATTTTACTTTCTTTTTATGTCCCAAATCTTACCAATTGGATTTAAAAGGTAGGCTAAGCAATTTCCTAATATATCCAACAAATATAACTTCTTTAGTTATTATTGTTATTATTCTTTTTTTCTTTTTCTTTTTTTTCTTTCTTTACATTAGGGTTGAATGGTTTTTGAATTTTGAGGATTGTTATTTCTTTGTATAAATTCCGAGGATATTGTCCTCCCACCGGGTTTCACTAATTCTAAATTTACTTTACTTTTTAGTTTCTTTATATAGCTTCATATAGTTTTTTTTTTCTTTTACTAAGTTGGACTACTGATTAGATGTGATGCTTTAAACTTCAAGACCTAAGAATCAATCTCTAGGCATGTGTGTGATTCTAATGTACCAAGATCAATCAACTTTAAATATGTTGGCTATGCATTAAATATATTTTAAGAATGATAGATAATATATTAGTTTTTTAAAGATTTTTTTTTTCTTAGTGAATTTATAGAAAAATCTTTAATATTACTATATGTTCATTTTTTTGGCCTAGGCTAACCATGGGCCTTTGTTGCTAGTTGGAATGTAACATATCTTACATCCTCCATTAACAAAATTAAATCTCATATCATTTACTCGTGTGAAAATTGTGAGATCCTTATTTTTTAGAAGCGTGTTTAGTCCCAATTAACCATATTTAGTGATTTATTTTGTGTCTTAGTGAGAGTTTTGATTTTTGATGACTTATTTGTAAATCTGGGTTTTCAGGGGACTTGCTTGTAATTTGCATTAACCATATGGGTTTAAATGCAAATTTTCGGAAATTCCACCGTATAAGGGGCTCCAACGCCTTCTCCTTGTTCCTCCGTTCTTGTTCATCCCTCTCGTTTTCTCTCCCTCAGTCGAGAGACGACCAGCCCTCTCCCTCTCCAGCTCTCTTCTTCTATTCCTCATCTTCATCTCACATCATCTTCTATGTCTTCTTCCTTTTGTTCTCTTCTCAGTTAGTGTCTGTGAAGTTTTGTGAGGTGGGAATTGAGAGGGTTTCCAGGGAATTAGCTAGAGCTCAGTTAGAATCAGTTAGAGCTTGATCGAGAGGCAAGTAACTGATATGCTATACATGTTTATGCATTTGGTTTCAAGAAGTTGCATGAAATTCAGTTTTTTCAGAGGAATCTCATTTTCAAATGATGATTTTGTTGATCTAGTCAGAAGTTACAAGTTATTCTTGATTTAAATGATGATTTAGTGCTGGCTTTGAATGTTAGAATATATTTCTCCATGATTTTAATAAGGTTGAAGTGAAACAAATCGAGACATAGGAATTCCGGAACTCAGATTCCGTTTTCCTTTGTACTCGGTCGACTGACCACACTGGAGCTGTCAGTTATTTGCTGAGAGTATTCTGTCCCAATTTTTCTTCATTGGATGTCGACCTGGTCAACAACAGGTTGACAGACAACATAGCAGGTTGACACCGGGTCAACAACATAGTCAACCGACCAAACCGTATTTTTTCTGTTCTTTTTCTAACCTAAATTTCTAGCTTGGAAAATTTTCCTATAATAGTCCAAAGGCCCTGATTCTTTAGGAGGCCGCTGGGGATGTCTAAACTTAATATTGACCTGCAAATAGATTAAAAATTATCATTTATCCAAAAATACCACCATTAAACATTAATTTGTTGCCAAAGAGGATTTGTTTATTAAATTAAATTCCGAAACGCAAACACATGGAACACATTATTGTCTAATAATGGTATTAAGTAACCTTGACTATATAATGGACCTTTTAGTTAATTTTGAGGATTTAACTTTTGTTATGAATATCAGTATGATTTCCGTATTTTGAAAATACATGTTTTGGTTTTACAAGGAATATCTGTATTTTGTTACAAGTGGATATACGTACACGAATACACTCAGATATTGGCAGCACTTACTTCAATCCTTCTGGAGCTAGATGTGGTGAAGGTTGGACTGTTCCATTCCGCATACTAGCTGCAACTTAGTTCCATTCTCTGTGGAGTATTTATAGTCCATGTAGCTCTATATTCTATTTTTATAAAATCTATTTCCACCTCTTGCTATGCACGGTTCCCATTGTATTCAGTTTTTTAGATCATCTCTTAATAGAGATTAAGATAACTTAGCCAATGTAGTTTTGCCCTCTTGCTATTTATGTTACATCGGTTATTTTGATATCTCAAACACATGCATTGTTCAGATTTATCTTGTTTATCAGTTATCATGTTATTGTTTAGTATATCAGCCTCTTGCCATTTTATCTGATGTAACATGTGGCGTCGCAAGTGATATGATCATGAGGCCTAAGAATTTAAGTTAAGTTATACAGATGTCATAGACATCGGGTTCCGTGAACTGCGCTATGACTGAGATGTATTTTCTTTTTATTAAGTTGTAATGACCTCTATTGGTCCTTTTTTTTTATCAGATTATATATATATATATATATGGGAATGTTCATATACATCTTTTCCTTACTATAGGGTAAGAGATACTTTCATTTTGGGGTCTTTTCAAGTACAAAAGAGATTTTTCAAGTACATGGGCCTTCACCATAGAGTGAGGGTCCTTTTCCTTTTTGCACATGAATCCCCCTTTTGTACTTGAAAATTTCCATTTATGGAAGTATCCCTCACCCTATGGTGAGGGATAGATGCACTTGATTATTTCTCATATATATATATATATATTACTTTTGTTCTCTATTATTAACTTTAGTATTATGAATAAAAATAGTTCTGTTTATGCTCTATAACAAGGAATTATTATCCTATGGGCAAATTCCATTCTTAGATTTGGTATACGTATGTTAATCCGAATATGGGACATGACAAAAATTATGCTTCCAAATAAATGTGGTAAATATATTTCACATGTAAATTCATATGCTTACATATCAACTTCGTATCACGTGTTAACTGGTTTGATCGATCCCTACACCGGTGGGAAGTGTTTGCATGTCATTCAATTTAAAGAGTTGTTGGTTCGGCCTCTACTGAACTCTACTCTCAAAGGTGAATTTCGATAATGGCGGGAACTGAGCCGCCATAAATTGTTCAATTCTCAAGATGATGTTCTTGAGGCCCCCTCCTTGTACAGAAATAACGTGTAAACGGCTCAAATTAATGATTTTTCTATCCATCTAAACAAACATGGTGTTTGAATGGGCTACGGGCATCGTTTTTTCTTTTCTCCCCCACTATATGAGGAGTCGGTGTCAATTGTACTTTTAAATTAATTGTGCTTTTCAACGACTCGACGCTAATGGGGGCTTAAGACGGTATCAAAACATAAGTCTCTCATTCTTTCTTTTTCAGATTTGAGTTAAGATTATAGGATTCGTTTCGTTCTGGCTACTCAGGAGCTCCAATCAAAGGCAGAGAGAGACCCCAGGCCTATAAAATATGATTTACATCCTTATGGTTGGGGGTGCTCAGAAGCTCCACTCCGAGCAGCATCATCCGCAATGTGAATTGGCCATGCCAGTCATTATTAAATAACGTTACCGGCAAATCAAATCGGAATCTTAGGAATACACAATAATGATGGATCATCATCTCTGACAACCCATGCCCTCCCGTAGTAAAAAAGCACAGCATTGACAGCCCTGATCAATTGCAATCAAAACGGATGGCCCAGATCAAGAGGACTTCACTCGTTTACCAATAAACCCTCCAAGTTATTTTTTTTTCAAAAAAAGTAGAATTGGTGCATTCATCCTGGATGCTGCTGCCTCATCATCATCACATCCTTACCGTTGGCAGTCACAGAAATGGGATACAAGACGATGACAAAGTCCTGTATATTGAATGCAACGCCGTCTTTTTGCCAGCCAAAATTTTTTGGACAAATGTTCCTTCCCTATGCAGGTGTCTTAAAGAAGCAACCACAACACGACGCTGTCATCGTCATCGTCATCATATATCTGGATAAAACTCAAGTGACAGCAACAAAGATACTACCCAACACAACAATGAGACTACCTCAAGAACTTAAAAAAAAAGGGTAAACAATGGCTCTAAAGTGTAAAAGAACGATCAGCACGCCTGCATTGCAGTCTCTGGAAACAATAACAAGAGACAAGAGAAGAGAATAGATTTAAGGTCGAGTAGCACAAGACTAGATTAGACAGCTTCCAGGGCTCGAAGAATGTCCGACTTCACATCTTCAAAATCTTCAACACCAAAGCTGAACCGGATCAAATTGTCCTTAATCCCAAACTTGGCCCTCTCACCTGGACTAAGATCCCTGTCCAAAAGTAAAAGAGCAGTCACTTGCAAACATCTCTACAGTGTGCACATATCATAATCATAATCATTGTCAACAAAGCCTTTAACTTGTCAATCTAGAGGTCAACCAAAGGTTTTCACTTGAAGAGCATAAATCTAGCAGGCATTCACAATGAGTTTTAGAAAAACAAAAAAACAAGGGCCCGTTTGTATGCATTAAGACTAATAATAATTGAATACATAGGATTTATGCCACATATGCTATAAACATGAAGACCATACGTAGATTTCCAAAAATGAGTATCAAATAACCATTCCTTTTATGGAAGTAGAATTAACAGAAGATGGGAATCTAAACCCCATTTATTTATTTCCCATCCTCCAGTGATTCTATTGCCATGAAAGGAATAGTTATTTGATGCTCATTTTTGAAAATTCTCATTTTTAACCACTTATGGCAAAAATCCTATGTATTAAATTCCTATGTATTCTATGCAAACAAACAAGCCCTAAATGTTATTTATCAATAGGATTATAGAGTACCACACTGGCACAAATACCGTTGTCGAAATAAATATGCAGGAGATAATATTGGGATATGTTGGGTTGTTGACATTCCTAACTTTATTGGGAAAATATAATTGAATATAAATTCTTAAACAACTTTAACAACTTTATTCCTTTTTCCTCTAGGATGTTACCGTGTAAAATATGACATTCAATTTTATAGACACCAGCAACAACTTTAACAAATCAGTAGCTGCTGAGTAACAAGAAGTACCAGTAAGACATGATAGCAGGCGGGTCAACAAAGCTCTCACAGCCTCCAAAGGATGGGGCGATGTAAGGAATTTTTAAAGCATCAATAAATTTCCGGGTGGCCATCAAGTCCCCAGCAACCTGCAGGAGGAAGACGAGTCACTATTCCATAACCAGTTTGAGAAAGTACAAAGATAAGTCTTCCATACATTCAACTCACCTCAAAACTCACCACACCACCAAAACCAGACATTTGCCGCTTGGCAATGTGATGTTCTGGATGACTTGGCAGGCCTGGATAATGGACTCGTATAATCTGCCAATGGCAGCCACTAAGGGAGTCAGCCTTCTAAAATACTGAAAATAAAATGAAAAAGAGCATATAAACTATAAAGGAACAAAGAAAAAGAATTGACACTGCACACAAGAAACTTGTGGGTGATAATATCGATCCCCCTAATCACACTAAAAACCTTTCAGGTTGCACGAGACTCAGCTGAGTCCATGTGACTTTGTACAGACCGAGTTTGCGTCGAAGTGGGGACTCGGACTCTTCAAATTTTAAAACTCAAAGTTTGGATTGGAGATGAGACCATAAATATAGAAAAAAAAAGGGGTGCCCTTCACAAAAATGAAAAGGGAGACATGCACAAGACATTCAAAAGAGAACCAGTTCACCCAGAGCACCATGCTCACCTCCCTACACACTTCCCCGAAAAGGAAGAATTGGCAATGACCTTAATTTGACACTCATTTCACCTATACTTGCTATTGAATTCAATCTTTTATATATATATATATAAAAGTTAGGGAAATTATCTTGTGCTGCCATTTGATAATGATGGCATCTTAAATTTTTATTTAAGCTGTGTGGGCCCACATTTATTTGGTCCAACTCGCACCCATGCACCTCCCTATTTATAGGTGTTCAACCAAGTTTCACTTGCATGAGTGTTATTCGCCTGAAATACAGTCAAATTTTCCACACATGAAATGTGGGTCCTATAAGATGGTTTTTTTTGTAACGTGACTGACTGAGCAGGTTAAATCTAACAAAAGTGGGATCCACACATCTTATATCAGATGGTTAGCTGCTGTCAATACAGTACTGACAGCAGCGAGGGTTTTGTTTTCCTCAGTTAGAAGACAGTCAAAATGTTGAGGCTCTTGAATCAAGGGTTAGGACCACTGAAACTTTCCCATTCTGGTTAGTCTTTCTATCACACGGTGGATTGTATACATCTCTCAAGGAACATAGCTCCTATATGTGATCACGGTATAGGACTCACTTGGATGCATTGCAATCACAAGCTACACAAACATCCAGTGACTGCAACTGAGGCCATCTCCAATCTATGTCATAGCCATTCTACCCCATTCCTCCCTCACCAATAATGCAGGTGGGTCTCCAAGGTGGACCCTATGATGTGAATGTAACTGCTTATACTGCCACAAGTACCCATCGTTTGAGTATCAACCATAGGATTTAAGTTATCTTTAGCCAAGACAAATTTGATGTCTGGCATGTGCAAATGACTTCAATCCAAGGGAGATCTGAATGGTGTTTAGATTAGTCACCATTCAAGGGGGAATGTTTTGATACAAAGGTCACTTCGACAAGAAAGAGCCTTATGTTGCAGATTTGCTCACTTTTATCACTACTTACAACAGTGAAAACTGGAGCAAATTATTCCCATATGAAGTGAAAGCAATTTAAATACCTTGGGATGTGCCTCTAAAATCTCGGCCATCCTCAATGCTAGAGAGTTTTGGTGCTGTACACGAAGGTGCAGTGTCTTGATGCCTCGGATGATATGATACGCGGCATTCTGAAAATATACAATGATGCTTTCAATCAATATGATGCTAAAGTGAGAGCTTGCAACATATGTAAACATCCACAAAGAAAAGTAACCCAATTAAGAAAGTATCACCAATTGCAAGTATTAAATTGACAGTAAAATTTGCTTCTAAAATTATATTGAGGGTAGTACTTTCTTTGTTTCCAAGTTTGTATAGGGTTGTTATCAGTAAAGATGCATCAGCTAGAACAATGCCTTGAAGCTTGAATATGGTTTTCGGCTGTTCCTTGTTTAGTCAGAGTTGATACAGTATGATTGCTTCAACTATTCCTTAACAAGTTTCGATGTTTTTAACTATGAAGATGATTAAAAGAGTAGGAAGTAGAGCTTTCTAGAATCATCTCCACCAAATTCAATTTTTAAGTGTACATTCCTTGCTGTTCAGTTATTTCAGTATGCTCCATGATTTGGAATGGTAATTTAACTGTGCAAAAAGAACGTAACAAAGAACAATATAAGACGAGTTTCTGGTCTCACTGACTTCTCAGTCATGTGTCCACTGTATGATGAATTTGAAAGAAGACGTAAATAAGTCATTTCTACAATATGATTCTTTGAGCTATATATATTCTACTAGTTTTTTACCTCGGCTCTGACTAAAACTTGGATACCTGCATAGAGCTTACATAACAGATATTAGATAGGTTAGGTTCCTGAGTTAATGCTTCATGTGCAAAGAGGCACTGGAGAAGCTTGATCATACATACCTTCACCACAATTTCACTTAGGAGGTGAGCACCTCTACCAAAATGTTTTAACACTGGGTGGGTGGGTGGGTGGTACAAAAGTCTTTATGTTAAGATGATGGATGGTTGGATCATGGGTCCTTTCCAAGAGCATAGTAAGGCCATTTCTCCTCCCCCCTGCTGTTCATTGGGAACTTGAAAAGAAAGGAGAACAAGAATCTCAACAATACATCCAGGATCTTACAGAAGGGTTGAAGACTGGATCTTGCTCAATAAGCTTTGGGAAAGAAAGATTCTCAAGAACTACTTCACAGAATACAATAATCTTGAAGTTATATCTTCAAAGTTTTACTTTCAATGCTACTTTTCTTTTTGGATTGGTAAAAGCTAACATCTTATTCCCAACAGAGAAAAGGTTGAGAGTACATGATAACCACGTAGAGGCCCAAAAGCCAAGAAGGTAAAACAAACATGGGCTGGTATAAGAGTGATACGCGACAAACCAAAAATAGGAACAAGCAACAACAAAAATAAAAACTAGACCAAATGTCCCGCAAAGTGATCAAGCTTTGATCTCATTAAAATAAAATTTGTATTTCTGAGGGTCCCTGGAAAAGGATGAACAAGTAGCTTTTGTCATTTAGTACTTTTACTTTTGACCCCCTCGTGTTTTCTTCTCTAGATTTGACCCTTTACTTTACTCTGCTCCTCCCCTCATGCAAACAGACATGCCCTAAGGAAAAACTTGTAACTATCACATGCATGGTGTGATGGTCATGGCCTTGCTCATTTAGGCACACTTATTACCAAGTCCTACATAGGCATACACGAGAGAGAACTGAAAAAAGGGGGAAAAATTAACTTATGGAAAGAGGGTTATGAATGATAGTTATGAGAAAGGTAACAAAACCGAGAGAAAAAAAATGGATGAATGGAAAACCTACAATGCCAAAAATGGAGACTTGGGTCGCAAACTCTGTAGACTTTCAATGATGTACACATGACAAAATTTGGAACTGAAGAGGTCATTTGGAATTTTTACAAGGATAATACGATCAGATAATTTCACCAAAAGTTATCAACTGAAGATAGAAATCAAGTATATTGAACAAAAGAAAGAAGAATACGAGACTTCTACTTTATGAGAACACACACATGCACACACAAAGGGTATCCCTAATGGTTGTATGATTGTGTGAAAATCATTCAAAATAACAAGTAAATTCAAATTTCATCTGAGAGCACTAGAGAGAGCCCAATTGAAATGCAAATTTCATATTATGAATTGTGAACTCCCCATACACACATGAGCAACACAAATCAAAAACTAAATCGTCAACCTCAATTACCAAGCTTATTTATGATTATTTACTCACCGGGTTAAGTACACCACCGAATATGTGATGCAGATAACGCACTTTAGAAACCAGTTCCTCCGAACCACTAATGCAACCAGCTATAACCTAAAGATGGAATTGACTTTTAGATCTCAATGCTGCTGATAATGCTTTATGACTAACTTGACCCAAAAAAAAAAAAAAGCAATTTTTTATTAACTCACATCATTATGACCTCCAAGGAACTTTGTTGCAGACTGCAGCACAATATCTGCACCAAGGGCTAGGGCCTTCTGGTTGACCGGTGAAGCAAGCGTGCCATCTATACAGACTTTTGTTCCTTTGCTGTGGCAAATCTTTGAGACCAATTCAATGTCAATGCAACGGAGGTATGGATTTGTTGGAGACTCTGTAAAGAAAAGGTATACCTGCAGTGAAAGAATGTGCTAGTGTGAGTGGCAGCCATCTTTCATTAAAATGTATATATCAATTAAATAACTAGGCACTAGATAATAACAAATTTTTCACTGACATTATGCTCATCAAGTGCAGATTTCAGAGCTTCCATATCAGCAGGATCAATGATAGTAGCCTGCACTTTGAAGATAAGAATCAGTAAAACAGAAACAGTGGAAAAGGAAAACAATATACACCAAGAGCATAACAGTGCCAATTGACCTCTAATTACCCAGCTATCTCAAGGACCGAACCTGGAAAATAAAAGCTATAAGCCCTCTTTTTGGACCCCAATTGTTAATAGGATCTGGGTCCACTCATGTCCATACCAAATATCTATGTACCCAAGTAATATTTACAAAATATTATCTATTACATAAAAAAAAAGTAAAAAAATAAGGTATTAATAGTATTATAATTTATACATAACATAGAACTTGAGAACATGTAGTGCAGCCGGTAGCTGCTTGTGCCTCCAAGCTTGAGATTCCCCCTTTAAGTCTTGCTGAGGCAAACACTGGTAAAATAGAAGATTTTCTTATTTTCTATTCGTTAAATCAGGCCTGGAGTTGGATCCAGGTTCGATCGGGCCCACTGGAGTCAGATCCAGTCCCAAGTATTTAAAACAAATCAGTTCGCATCCAGGTCAGGATCCACCATAGACCCATACTAAACCACACTATTTTATATCCCTACATCATAACATAAAGGGATTTTTACGAAATAATTAAGCTTATAGTCTAATTAGACAGCTTTATAAAGAAAAATAATGAAACTACAGATTGGTCGTTTGTACATTTCTTTTGGACAAAAATACCCCAGTTGACAATATCATCAGTTAGGTTGACGATATCGCCGAGTGCCTGTATAACCAAAGACATCACGAAGCCCCGAATTTTCAACTACATTTCATCTTCTCTCTATCTTTTTGTTCATTTTCTTCAATTTTTTTGGGTTATCTGATTTCATTTCTCTTAGATTTTCCTTGAATTTAGTTTGTGAAGAAATCTGCATCAAGTGGAGAAAGAGATGATGGATGCTCTAATTGAGGTTGAGGATGAAAATGGTAGGAAATATCCCCACTAACAAACAAGCACAACCCGTTACCTCACAGAAGACAACTCCCACCTCGTCTTTCATCGCCATCCTCATCTTCTGCCTAACTCCATCTCAGATTTGCCATCTTCACCCTTCTCTATCACCACAACTGAACCATCTTCCTCATCCATCCCTCTTTTTCATCCTCATCCAACTTTCTCATCATCACCATACTTGAACAGTTGAACCGACTTGCAAATGGCCAGCACCATCTTCACCATCCACAATTGCAACTCCACTCTAGGACATTGCAACTTGCTCACCGCCAACTCCAAACAACTCCATCTTCCTCATCATCTCCCCATCTCCATCTTCATACATCAAACACCAACCACCACTTCATCCCTTTTCTCCATCACAGTTCCAACCCCTTAAACCAAACACAATAAATACCACCGCCACTTGCAACACTTTTTGTTTTCATCTTTTTTCTTCTTCATCATCATCTCCATTCCAACATTTGAACCCAGCCTGCACGAACCTACATGAGACCAATCCATCTACATCCCTTCATCTCCATTCTCCAATACCGGCACACCTTCCCATCTCCTCTTTGTTCTCCCAATCACACACACTATACAAATAAGATGAACAAAATAAACAAACAAATAAGATGAATGCAAGATCTATTCCTTCATGAAAATCGCAGTTCAAGGGGAGGAAGACGAAGTGGGTTGTCGATTTGGGATTTTTTCCACCAAGGCATTTTGACTATATCATTAACTATTGATGATATCGTCAACTGGAGCAAAACTGTCAAAATAAAATGTACGAACCCCTCATTCGTATTTTTCTTATCTTTCTTCATCAAAACGTTTAATCACACTCTGAACTTAATTATTTCGTAAAAATCCCTACTATATAAACAAAAGGGGTGGGATTGTCCTCACAATAAGAATACAAGGTGACTCTTCTTGGCGCCAGAATTTTACTAGCCAAACACCAACAAACATACTTCAGCCTTTTAAGCTCATATAAAAAGGAGGCATGCACACAAAGTAAGCATCCAATAATCAATATAAACAATAAGGTCAGTAGTCAACAGAAAAACTGGATTAACCTTCTGTTTTTTTAATTGCAAATAAGGCATGCAACATCATATAGGAAAACTCTGCTGCAAGCCTAGAACAAGTGTCAGTAGAAAAGAACCCTCAAGGGCCACCCTCCATACCATAAAAGGTGGCATGCACGTGAAGTTACCATCCAAAAATGAATATGTATAGGAGGACAGTAGTCAACAGAAAAGACTGCATTGACCTTCTATGTTTTTAATTGTGGATAAGGTATGCAAGATGATATAGGAAAACTCTGCTGCAAGCCTACAACAAATGCCAGCAGGAAAGAACCCTCAAGGGCCACCCCTCCATACCATAATAGGGTGGCATGCACGCGAAGTTAGCATCCAATAGTCAATATGTACTAGGACTGTAATCAACAGAAAAGACTGCTTTGACATCCTGTGTTTTTAATTGTGGCTAAGGTATGCAACATCATATAGGAAAACTTTGCTGCAAGCCTACAACAAGTGCTAGTAGGAAAGAACCCTCGATGGCCACCCCTCCACACCATAGCATGGTGACACTTGACAATAACTATGAAGGCATTAACCTCCTAGAGGAATTAGGAAGAGAAAAATTGAAAAGGGTGCAATGCTGACACATGGAGTCTGCTGCACGATGGGTTTAACCTTCGCATGGCTAGAATTGTCCAGTTATGGGAATGATCTGGCAGCAAGGGACTATGATGATAGCATTAATTAGAGATACATAAATCTTCAATGAAAAATCATTCCAGCCACTCCTTAAAAGATATCGAGATGAAGATTGAAAGCCACACTGACCTAATCAGATACCATAAATACAACATTTTGCTTGAGTGGGCCTGATATATGCCCCAATGAACCAAGGCCGACGAACTTGCAGCAATACTGAACTGGACCTAATCAGATACCATAAATACAACATTTTGCTTGAGTGGGCCTGATATATGCCCCAATGAACCAAGGCCGACGGACTTGCAGCAATACTGAACTGGACTGAATGGCCAAGGCTTACGGCACGTTTGCCCTGACTATTTGTTAGAACCTTTTGAGAAGAATATAGGCCAAACGATTAGAATGCATAGGCCTATATCAGACGGGATCATTCTCAATTGAAGTGTAGGCAGCCCTTTCAAGAACGTGACTTGAACATTTTACAGTCAGAAACTCCACCATTCTGAAAAGTCATGACCATGCAAACTTCATTTGTTTTCAAATGCCCGATTCATTAAAATATCCACCAAAAATCACCCAGCTGCTTTTAATATATTAATTATAACCGTGCAAAATAAGGAATCATGAGGGAAAATTGGTTCAGAATTTTGTCTATCAAACAAAAACACTTGAGATTTTTTATGGAGATCTACCACTTCTCCTCGACATTTTTGTAACTAGTCTGAACAACCTGATGCAAAGCCAATGAATCGATGCAACAAGACCCGTCGCCCACGTGGGACACAAGAAAGTTTAGGGGTTTTTCTTATTTTATTTTCCTAATGGGCTGTAATTAAGATTAGCTTCCTATTTCCAGTAGAAGTATTTGTTTGTAGTTAGGATTAGCTTTCTAATTCTATTTACTGTCCTAGTCTGGTTATGAGTCTTCGATAATAGGGTTTTTTGACATTCAAGCTCATTACGTGATTCTGCACTTTCAATCCAAACCCTTCTGTAAGGTTTGGATCTCAACCAAAGGAGATGCATGGAAAAAACACACACAGAAACTAGTTTGAAATATCTACAAATTTCATCAAAATACATAAGAAAAATGTATGATTTTAAGCAAGATACTAAAATCAACCATAAAAAACATTACAACATACAGGGAAAAAAGATATACAGGGAAATAAGTCATTACCGAAACACCCATTTGGGGAAGTATGGTCTGGATGAAAATTCTAGTTTTCCTGTAGCAATCTGAAGTTATCACAATATGATTACCGCCCTCTGGTCTCAGTGCAATCAGTGTGATTATAGAAGCATACATGCCAGATGCCATTAACAACGTTGACTCAGCCCCCTCTAGTGCGCTGCTCAAGTTGATGATGAGAACCCAGTTAGAGAGATGGTGTCTAGTCATAAGATTAAAGAATACAAGTGCAAATACACAAAGAATACACAATATATATATGGACCTTATCTTTTTCTCTGCAGACTCTGTAGTTGGATTCCCATAGCGACCATACTCAAAACTCTCATGAGTTCCATCCTGTTGCAGTTTAGAATTTTGAATTACAAGGATAGATATCAAGACTATCAACTTCAGAAACCATCTTGCATTTGCAGTCCTAGATAAGGGGAAAATATCTATGATTATGTAATTAATCTCTACATTCAAGTGGCAAACTGTTAGCCCCTAAAATGGTGATGCTGCGTTGGTGTGCAGATTGAGCAGTGGGTTGGGTGCTTCTAGTCCTAACCGTTGCACAGACAGTCCATTGGTGCATATGGACTGTGCTACGATATCCAATCACAGCATATTGATCCCTTGGTGTGGATGGTTATTGCTCTTCGGTCGCTGGTGCGATGGACGGCAGTGCCTAACAATGTTGTGCAGTGATTGATGTGCACGGCATGCTGCTCTGCACGTGGTGTGAGCAGTTTTGCGCTGCACTTGGTGTACGCAGTCGTCGTGCTACTTGGATGGCAGCGTGCACGCAGTGCAGTGGTGCTGCGGTTGCTGCAAGCGACAACGTGCACATGCTGCAAGTGCTACGGGCGATGACGTGCGGGTGCTGCGGGCGACGGGCATGCCCATGCTGTGTGCAGTAGACTAGCCAATCGACCAACCTTGTGTTGGGGCAACAAATGCACGTCCAAGGCTTTGTGTGCATGGCAGTCGTTGTGTGGTAGAATTTGTGCACGATGGTGCAGAAACAGACGCCACCATCCATTTCCTCAATCTCAAACGTCTATTCCCAGGAGGTGAGAAACAATATGTGGCACATACCTCTACTATGTAGAAGGTATGCCTGTTGGCTGGAAAGATGGACAATGCATGTTGTTAACACTCGATGTGCACTGTATGGCACACCAATGGCCTTGGTGGCCTTGGGCGTGCACGTGCTGCGTGCAGTAGACCAGCCAGTCAACCAACCTTGTGTTGCTGGCAACAAATGCACGTCCAAGGCTTTGTGTGCATGGCAATCGTTGTGTGGTAGAATTTGTGCACGATGGTGCAGAAACAGATGGCACCATCCATTTCCTCAATCTCAAACGTCTATACCCAGGAGGTGAGAAACAATAGGTGGCACATACCTCTACTATGTAGAAGGTATGCCTGTTGGCTGGAAAGAAGGACGATGCATGCAGTTAACACTCAATGTGCACTGTATGGCACACCAATGGCCTTGGTGGCCTCGGTTGAACTTTGGTGGAGCTCAGATGGTAAAGTTACACGTGGGGCACGCCCTCGTGCCTGGGCCAGCGAGGCCCGAATAGATGTTGTGGCATGCTGGATTGGTGCATGGGGTTCCCTCCCCTTGTGCTTGGGCCAGTGCAGCCCACGTGTAAGGCACAGTTGGTACTGTGTGGCATGCCTTTCCACATAGATAGTTACTCGTTGACTTGGAGATGACATGGCAGCCACTTGGGCGGGTGGTTTGAGGAACTGCCATGGCAGTTTGGTCTATGGAGTGCATTGGTCATGTGGAGAACTGCTTGGGCCAACAAATGCATGACAGGTGGCGTGCAACTACCCAGACAAACTGCCCATCAGTGGGTTATTTCCAGCAAGGCGTTGGCAACGGTTGGCAGGCAGTTAGCCTCGGTGGCACTGCCTATGGCCAGAGACTTGTTTAAAAGGACTGCATGGTTGTAGATCCGGAATAGATATATATATATATATATAGAGAGAGAGAGAGAGAGAGCCTGAGACAGAATCAAAAGTGAGGTTCTGAAGGTTCAGACAGAGATTCAAAAGGGGTCTTTGTATGAGAGTGTTGCAGACATTTATGCATGTAATTCTTTGTAAGGGTTTGTCCCACAGTTTTGATTAATAAAAGAGGGCTGGTGCCCAAAGAAGCACGGACACGGACACGACACGGACACACCAACTCAGCATTTCTAAAAAAAGTAGGACATGGACACGTCAGGGACAAGTTAATATTTAATAATAATAATATATCTAATCATATACTAAAAGATAATATCATTTTAACTTTGTAATCAATTTAGCAATCAAATAAATAAAAATTCCAGTACCAGTGTACCAACTAACGAACTTTGTAATAATAATTCCTTTTTTTTTCTTCCAACTAAAAGAGGTTTTTTTACAAACGGCCCCCTTCTCTTTTCTTTATTATAATTTTAATACTTTTCTCCAACTAAAACAACCAGCGTGTCCCAAACGTGTCGGACACTGACACGCCGGCCCTGGAGAGGTGTCCGTGCTTCATAGCTGGTGCCAAATTAATCAAGTGATCTGCATTGCATTGTGTTGTCTGCAATTGTGTTCTTCCTATTCCTTTACTGCTGTTGTTTGTGTGTTTGTTGGTTAGCTGGTTAAGTGACTGGCATCCTTAACGCCACACGGTGAAAATTCTAGGCAAAAAATCTACCCCGTGACACAAACCATAGTATGTACATTGTGGGCAACATCACTCGAACAAATCGAGCACCTCCAACAAAGACTGGTTCCCTCAATGGCCAAGATGCACATGTTCAGATAAATAAATTTCATCTTCCTAAGTCACTTATGAAATATCAAATGTCATTATTTATTTTTAGATAATGGACTGTTACATACATCTTTGAACCAGTTGAAACCATTGAATTCTCTTGGTTAATCTTGCGTCGAGGAATGAAGGATCTCTCCTACTTTAATTTTACATATGCTGGGAATAAACCTGACATTAAACTTACAACAGTACCAACCACAATCTGGTTGCACCTAGTGGCAGACTCACCCCTCAAATAATTAGTATTTGTCAATAAAAAAAAGAAGATTACCTTAATATGAAGGGTCAGAAACTCTTAAAAATGACATTTAGCCACAGGGAAAAAAAGATAATATATCTAGAAACATGCAGGTCAAAGAATCTTTTTTTTTTAAATATATATACTTTCAAGGATGAAATCAAAAGAAAAAAAAAAGAAAAAAAAAAAACAGGATTAAAGAGAAATTAGCTTAACAGTTATATGAGTACCACCAACTCCAAACGGCACAGCGGAATAGATACCCTGGTATACCTTGAAAGCGATTAGCTCAGCAGTGTCCTTGAACATGTAAGCAGAAGTATTGACGATTGGAGTGGTGATGGCATCTGTAGCTATACCACGTCCTGATCTTTCGCCTGTGGAAAACAAGAGCCAAGAGTATCTTTGCACTTTTAATATCCAATTTCCAAAAGAGCTGCCACCAACCAGGCACGCTATGCGTGTATCATAATATGTATTGTATTGATTTGGTTATTTTCCGTCATATATTTTTGGAGCTCTCCAGTCTGGAAAAGGGTGGTGATGGGTATCGGGTACTTTTAGTTTTTTCCAATTATTCTAGAAAGGAAGAAGAAGAAGAAGAAGAAGAAGAAGAAGAAGGAAGAAGAGGATCTGAATAGATCAGTAAATAAACAAACAAATGAATGAATGAATGAATTAGAAGAAGGGTCTGATCTTAAGCATGGGCGATGGGCGGGGGATGTAAGAAATAAGAAGTACGAGGGGGAACGGAAACAGACGCATTGAAGAAAGAAGAAAGGAAGATGAATTACTACCAGCATGAACTGCAATGGTCCCAATGGAGCTGGGAGGTGCCAACGGAGACGATTGCAGAGCGTTGACTGCTGCGTCGTCGTGGTGGACGACAGCAGAGCCATCATCATCCACGAGGGGTCGTTGATTGGACCACGAAGCAGCGACGATCTGGGCGACGCCGATGTTGCTGCAGTTCCTCCGGGCTTTGATGCTCAGCTGACGGACGAAGTTGGGCGGGAAGCGGAAGATGAGGCCCCCTGACCCATAACCTCCTCCTCCTGCTGCCGCCGCCGCTGCAGCGGATGAGAAATGGCGGAAGGAGGACTTGTTGGCCTTGTCGCTCTTGTTCTTGTTCGTGGGGTTGGGGTTCGCATAACAGATATCTGGATCCGAACGACACTCGAAGGAGGCGGAGATCGTACTAGGGCAGCAGGAGGCGGCCATCAGGTACAGTTAGAGAGATAGAGGTGCTCTGCAGCCTCCTGCTATGCTTATGCTAATGCTAGGGTTTTCGCTCTCTTCTTTCCTCCCTTGTTTCTTTCTTCCTTGAATATCATCATCACCATCATTATTATTATTATTATATGTGGAGTGACTAGTGATGTGCGCCAGCCAACCAATGGATGAAGTGGACGATGGATTCCTTCCTACGCTCCATCTCTCTCTCTCTCTCTTATAATATTTTATAATATTATATTATATTATATTTAATATTATATTGCCGGCTGACTCTCCAAAGTCCCAACCCAAGGGCCAACCCAAGTCCTAACCACCCACCTCCGTCTTTCGCTCCTGCCGATTTTCTATAATAATCTTCCAGTTTCACTTGCAGTTGTTTATATGTAGGGTTGTACAAAAAATCTGATATTATTGTAAAATCAGATTGAATCGACTGAACCTGGCGGTTTGGATCAATTTATAATTGATCGGTTCGATTAACGGTTTGAGAATCATAAAAACCACTTACATTGATTTGGTTAACGATTTGTTTATCATAAAAACTGGTTAAATCGAACCGTCCGTATACATTAACTTAAGTGTTGCTTTGTTACTATTTTAGCCTTAGGGTTTCGATCACTACTTTCATAGTTACATTCGACAACTCATTCTTACATGAACTTAATACTGCTTCAATACTTTCATAGTTTTTTCCCCACTCTATTTTTAGATTTTGAGATTTTCTTTTCTTTGTTGGATTGTAAAATTTATATTCTATAATATGATTGTGCGCTTGCGTTTAGTCCAAACTCTTTTTTTGGAGTAGAATTATTTTTTATATGAATCACTGGAATGTTGGATTTTTATGTTTGCACTAAACACTAGAATAAATGTAAATGATGGGGTCTCATCATTTTGAAAATTTCAATGTTTGGTTAAAAAAAAAAAAACAACTATTTAACAGACCGAACCGAACCGAACCATTTGATTCGGTTTAAGTCCTCTCCATCGGTTGGATCGGATCGGTTAATTAAAAAACCGACAGATTCGGTTTGGTTTTAGTTTTAGTGTTAAACCGATCCGAATCACTCATGTGCAGCCCTACTTGTGTGTGTACAGTACATGCATACATTTTGTTAACCAAGGTTTAGCCAACTATGGTCAGGTTTTGTTTAACCAAGGTTAAGGTTGGGTAGTATATCACATATGGCCTCTACAGTGAGGGACCCCACCACTTAACACCCAATTGGCTGTTGTATATATGTGACAAAACGCGAGTGCTGCTGGCTGGCTGGCTGCGCGACTAGTGAATAGTGATAGTACAGGATTTTGCTTTGCTCTGATGCGTCCCGTGTGGCTGCCACCTACTTCCTGTTGCCTTCTTCTTATGTGATTCTTCAACTCGAGTGCATTGCTGCCTGTGTGCGGTCCCCACGCCCGGTCCGGCCCTAATAAGTTTGAGATAAAGAGGTTTGATGGAAATCCGCGTGGCCCACCCACCAGGAAAAAAAAAAAAGTACAATCGGCGTTCCCCAACCCGAGAGACATTTTAAAATCTACCCTCCGTCGTGATGTCCGATCCGATCCAATCGTAGAGGCTTTTTTTTTTTTTTTTTTTTTGCCAGCGGAGGTTTCTAATTCTTTTGGCTAGAGCCGGATAAATTTCCCTATAGTCTCAGTGTGGCAGCATAGTTTCGAACCAATAACCTCCGGGTGCAATGGCCCTAGGCCAACTATGCTTCTTGAAAAGAGTAAAACTCTAAAATACGTATTTAAAATTCAAAACGGTTTTAGATAAACACTCTTATAAGATAATTCCAATTAAAAAAAAAAAGGTTATCCCAAATTTGACTTTATTTGGAGTTGATCGCACTATAACTGATTAAATGATTTTATGCATATTCATTAATTAGGGTTAATTAGGTTTTTTTTTTTTTTTATCTCTAACAAGTTGTTATTAAAAAATACACGCGACTAGCAAACTCAACCCAACTCATATGTGTTTTGATATCATGTTCCATAAAACTCTCACTGTAGGCTTGATCAGGTGTGTGACCATGATATGTCAATCAAGTTGAGTGTGGGTTCGTTTAAGTGGATATATGCACGGTGACTATGGGTGGACCTATATAGTCCGCCACGTCTCCATGGGGCAGCCCTATTATAGATATGGGTAGCTGCATGCGTGCAGACTGTCCTATGACGACATGGTAGACCGTGGTTAGGACTCCATTGCATTGTGCTCGGATCGGTCAAATCTAATTACTCATTCCTCACTAGCCTGCATGTAGAAGAAGAAAGACCAACCTATTCCCTTTCTCTCTCTCTCTCTCTCTCTTCATTTTCTCCCCCACACACAGTAACGACGATGGCGATGTCAACGTGGATGCAATCTTATTGTATTTTATTTTTGTTATGATCTTCTAATTTGTTTCTAAAAACAAGCTCCCAGTGTAGTCAGACAATTACATTCGTAACGGTGGGCGCTCCCTTTTTATTTTTTATCCGGCTTTTCTTTTAATGCCATTTGAATAAGATCCAGCTAGAGTGTCATGCCGAGATATGGTTGATGAGGGTTAATGGGCTATACTTTCATCATTATCAGTTTTAATTTGCTCCTCTGAAGAGCGAGCAATAATTTCAGGTTTAATTAAATAATTTGTACATAAATTTAGCATTAGTATTTTAGGTAATATTTGTTTTATGCATTTTCAATTGTTCATTTTTCAAGTTCACTTTGATTAAGCGTCATTGTGTTTGTTTGGTTTGGATGCAGTTACTTTATTTTATTTTATATTTTAGGTTTTTGTATATAACCCTAAGGTTAGGATTTGTAAATAAGCCCCTGAGGTTTTAGTATTTGCAAAGATGTCCTTACATTTTTATTTTAATACCTTCCGTGTTCCCAAAATCAATAGTCTTCAACGATCTCACTTAGTGTGAGAGATAAAACCCTATATAAATTTATTTATTTTTTCAATAGAGGGCTCATTTAATTAAATCCAAACTTATCAATAAACAGCTCTACTTGTAACTGGTTATGATTTATTCAATCCATACATGCTCCACCGTTGGATTGATGAAAGTTTCAAAATGCATGATTATGCTTCATGTGTAGGGGGTGTGAAAATTTTTTTGGAGGAACGGGTAAATGTGAAAGAACTCTTATTTTTTAGAATTTGCGAGGGAAGGTGGTGTTTGGTTCTATGTAAAAGAAATATTGGGGGAAGGTGCAACTGTAAAAAATATATATATAGTAATTTTTAGAATTTGCAAGGAGAGTGGGGAATTTTATACTTTTTTCAAATATAGGTGGGGGCTTCAATTCCTAGGCATGAGAGAGTCGAGAGAAACCGAAACCATTAGGACTTTTTTTTGTAATGAATCATTTGGACTTGAGAAAAAATAATGGTATGTTTGTAAACAATGATATACTCATTTTTATTTAATGGATGTAAGGGAAAAGCCGTCGTTTATATAAAAATCTAACACAAATCTCACGGTGGCTGGCGGCTATCCATTCTTTTTAGGAATATTGATTTTGAGGACATGAAAGGTGTTAAAAAGAAAAGGCAGGAGTCTATTTACAAATATTAAAATCTCAGGGGTTATTTACAAATCCTATAAACCTTAGGGGAGTATATATAAAAAACTCTTTACTTTTTTTTAATGCTGGTGCAAAGGTTCAAGTATAAATATTGTAAGTTCATTTTAATTTATTTTGGAAAAAATAGACATTTGTTCTCTTTGATCTTTATATGTTGAGATCATCCACTTTAAATTTATTTGCAATTTATTTGGCTACATCATGGGTCCCACTTTTTTATTTATTCAACAATAAGGTAGCACAGACGGAACAATAACATTTATCTAGAAATCATCAGTGGGGCCCTTAAAATTGTAAATATCAAAATTTATTTGAAAGAGAAAAATAGGGTGAACTTTGACGTGGACAGCATCTTAAAGTAATTTTTATTTACAAGAAAACACCTAAAGGTAATTTTCATTCCTTTTTATTTTTTTGGCATGAGATTAGGCGGGCCTTTGTTGCTAGTTATATATATCAAAGCAAGACTTCTTTATTGGAGAGCGACACGTGCCGCTCCCTCTTAGAATTTAACAATGACATGTACCAAAAATTGGAAGAAATGAAAACTGTGAGCCCCGTCTATGTTTCCAATCATGTGAGCCCCGCTTCCTATTAATATCTACAACCTCTTATTAATATCTGGGAAAATTGTTAGCCCTACTCCTCTATATTTTCTTAGGGGTGTTCATGGGCCGAGTTAAGGAATATCCAGCCCGGCCTGGCTTTTAATCGGTTTGTCCAAGTGCGAACCAGGCCCGAATCGGGCTCTAAGGAGTTGGCCCAAGCCCAACCCGCTTGGAAATGTGTAAGCCTAGGACCAGCCCAAGATTAACATGTAATTAAAAAAGAGAGCAAAATCACACAGTATTAAGTGTAGTTCAAGTGGTTTGGACTTGTACATTAAGGTGAAAGGCCACTGTTCAAAACCCTCTCTACATTTTGCCTATTTAGATTTTTACAATTGGGTTGGGCTGGGCTTTGGGCTCTCTACAACTGAGTCTCAGCCCGGCCCCATCTATTAAACGGGCTGAAATAAGTAGCCCAAGTACTATAACAAATTCCAAAGCCCAGCCCAAATCGGGTTGGACCCGGGCCTAGCTCAAGCCAGCCCGGTCCATGAACACCCCTATATATGCTTTACTCTAAATACGAATTTGGGTTTGACCTTCAGAACCAATTGCAAGTCCAAACCCACATAAAAAAGACCTGTATTCAATGCATGCAATCGACCGATGATCAATTCGTAGCCGTAGAGCATGAAATAAACATAAGATAAGATGTAATGTAAATTATTATTGATGTTTAATATTTAAATTAACTTTTACGTAACATTACTATTAAGATTAAAATTAAAAATAACATTAGGTTTTTAGGTAAATATACTAATTTAACTTTATGTTATAGGTTTAGTGTTATTGTCTTAGATTTTTAAATACAGTAATTTTGGTAACGATTGGTATGTTATCCATCATTAATTTGATTTTAATTCAATTAATATTTTAACCTAAATTTATATAGCTTAGTGTTGTTAGTTTTTTTTTTTTTCAATTCCTGACTACTACGCCTGTACTATATTATTATGGGCCTATCTAATCGGTCCAAATTTTTGTCTTTTCCCTACTCCTTCTCTCATCTTGCTTGCTTTACAAATTTTTTTTTATATAACTTTTTTGCCCGTGTTGGGCACGGGCATTTCAGGTCCTTCCCTGAGAGAACGACGCGTGGCGCATCCTCAAACTTTTTACAATGCTACATTCCATAATTGCCTTTCTAATCTAATATCTCCAAACCACTATTCTCTAATTTTCCTACATAATGGGATCGAATATGAAGCACCAAACCCCTATTCTCTAATTTTCCTACATAATAGGATTGAATATGAATGCCTAAAGTTCCCTAAAATCTCTCTCTGTTTCTAAAAACAATCTCTTCAAATCCTAATGGTACATGCAAAGATATCAAACGATTCTTCAACCCATTTAACCTCCTTTCAAAGCAATCTCATGCGATATGTGATTTGAGTGGGCCCATCTAAAAACTATCTTTAAACAACTCCGAGATCTCCAGTAAATTTTGAATTTGGTATGATGTTTCAAGGGATATGTAGGTAGGACACACCAATAAGATACTTCACCAAATTCAAAATAGATATAATAAAGTGGTCCACAAAAGCCCATCACAACCATATAGTTAAATTTAGTGCCTACACACAAATATAATTAAATAAAGGTCCCAAACCTAGATAAATTGATGAATCATTGAGAGAGAAGATCACAGCTAATCTGGCATGATTTAATCATTGACAGAGTTTTAGACTATTTTTTTTTTTCCATGTTGAGAAATTTAGTATATCTTTAGTCACAAATATAAGTGGTCAACATCAACAATAAACTATTACAAAGATAAAGTTAAAAATCCATTTAACAACAACATAAAAATAATAATAACAACAATAATTACTAAAGAAGATATAGAAAAGCGAATTTTGTTAATATATATAATATTAGTAATAAGAAATGAATTCAAGTTTTTGTTACCCATTGATAATTTCAAATCACAATAAAACAATGCCACCCCATTTGGACTTGTTTGTGCAACAAGAGAATTATAGTATTATTTCCTCATGAGAATGAAAATTTTTATTTTCATTGAAAATCAAAGTCATCTCTATTAAGGAAAAATGATTCTTTTTTTTTTTCTATACAAGGAAAATACATCACACCAAACAACATAATATTGTTAACAGAGAAAATCATAAGAATGTGCAATCCTTGCGTTGCACAAATGCACCATTTTTTTATTTTCACGTAGGCCAATGGTCATTTCAACCCCTCCGCACAAATTTCTTCTCTGCCACTTTAAAGTAGAACTAATACCATTTTAGAACTAATCAAACCGTTTTTTAGCTCTAGATTAAAAAAAAAAAGGTATAAACATGTTAACTTTAAAAGCCATAAATTATAAGACTTTAAAACCACATCCTAGTATTATTTGATCCCAATAATAATTGGCTCACCTTGGATCAATGTATATATCTATTTATTATGAGTTCATGTGGGCACACGGAAGTGTAATTTATGGTGGGCTAAACCTAGGGTCATATATATATAATCATATTAGAAAAAGATGCCTATAAGATTCAACCAAAAAAACTCCAACCGCAAAGCATTTTTATCACAAGCCCATCCATGAGGTGGTCTACCAAAAGGTCGGGTCTGATTTTCGTTCAAATGTGACAATCTTTAAATAGAGTAGAGCTCTATTTGGAAACTAAAAGAAAATGATATTTTTAATGAAAAATTTATCAGTGTGAATTATTGAAATGTGGGCCCCAAATATTAAAATAAAAAGATAACAATCTTGAAAATATGGAAGATAGATGGTGTTGAGAGAAAGAAAAACTATAGCAAAATAGAGAGATTTTAGGAGATATTGATTGAGAGACTTTAGGAGATAGATGATATGGATAAAGAGATTTTTTTGGAGAAAAAGTTGTGGCTTCTGATGACATGTCACCTTAAAGCACTCTATGTTTTTTCTTCATATTTTTCTGAAAGGAGAACATATATGGGTGATGACGTTGCACCCTCCACAGCCCACCTCCCCGTTTGCTTTAATATATATAACTAGCGCTTCTGAGCCCACGCCCAACGCGAGCCTATAATTCATCAAAGGAAAACCCAATTTAAATTGAAAGTAGACACCTAGTAAACAAACAAACTACATTTAATACAATTATACAGGAAATTCAAGATTGGTCACTATCTTTTGTAGAACCCCATATACGTCAATGCCTTCTCATTCATGGGGCATGGATATTTAATAGAGAGAGATGTTAGTTGAAAGTAAATTTCAATATAAATAGGAAGTAATTGTTGGTCAAATGCATATGGGAGGCATGATGTTTTTTTTATAAAGGCAAATATTTTAAAAGAATCTTATATATAAATCTAAATCAATCGTCAAAAGCAAAATATCGAATCATGTTCGAGTCAAACTTACCGTGTTCTTTATGGTATCAGTGGCGATGATGCTAAAGCTATCTCTACTATGTAACATATCACGTGATGCCGTCAGAGAGGAAGCTAATGTTGACGCTCCATCTTGCAATGGAATAACTAAAATTTCTACTTCCATATACCATTCATGAATGTTATATGAACCTTATATGAATGAAAAAGTAAAAGCAAAAGCAAAATTGTGAGCAGAAATAAGAAATAAAGTTCTTTATCAAATATTTTAAAGATTTAGTAAATAGAATTAGTATATAAAAAAGCATATAAAAGAACTATGATATGAAGGGCCAAGCCAATGCATTAAAATAAAACATGAATACTGTTTATAAGTCTCCATCATTCAATTCATGATATTTCTTTTGTCCATCAACTCCTTCGATCCGTGTTTAGGGCCCACCCTTTTTTTGGGATGAACGGTCTGAGGTCCCCATCCGATGGGCCCCACTTGTTTAGGTTCCAAAAGGAAGTGGCTGTACATTTCTTGGGTTTGGTAATAGAAGAAAAACCTTTTAAGGCCTACCATTTTCTCGGCTCATACACAACCGATATGTGCAGATGGGATGAACGGTTGAGGTCCCCATCTGATGGGCTCCACTTGTTTAGGTTCCAAAGGAAGTGGCTGTACATTTCTTGGGACTGGTAATGGAAGAAGAACATTTTAGGGCCCACCCTTTTTTTGGCTCATACACAACCGATATGTGCGGGGCTATTATGTAGGATAATTAGAGAATAGTATTTTGGTGAGATTAGATTAGAAGGGCAATTTCGGAACGTGGCGTTGAAAGTAAATTTAAACATTCAACTTTCTGCAACTTGGATATGACATGAGGGTCCCACAAATTGATATGTAACAACAATTAATACATATATGTTCACCGATCACTAAAATCATAGCCAAATAGCCTTTCTTCTTCTTTTTTTTGTTAGTTTAATAATACATGGGGCCCAGTGAAGGTAACGAAAGAGAAGTTATTATTGTATGATATGTTTTAGGGAATTGATAAGTATCTTATTTCAAAAATATCTTAGATTAGCATTGAGATATTTTAGGCGACGAGATTAGATGAGAAGGGCAATTTCGGAATGAAACATTGCAAAAAGTTTGATGATGCACCACGTGTCGCTCTCCCAGAAAATCACCTGCTGCTTTAATATATATATATATATATGTATATATATAATTTTCTCTATATTTATTTAAAAGGAGAATTATTGGGTTGTTGAGGTGGCATCCTCTAGAGCCCACCTCTCTTATTATTTTAATGAGGAATGTTCATATGCATCTTTATTTCACCATAGGGTGAGGGACACTTCCCTTTTTGGGTCTTTTTAAAGTACAAAAGTGACTTTTCAAGAACATGGGGTGAGCTTTTTTGTACTTGAAAAGACTAAAAAAGGAAAGTATCTCTCACCCTATGGTGAGGGAAATATGCATATGATCATTCCCCTACTTTAATATATACAATAATATACCATTGAGGTCACTCCAGGTCGGAGATGTCAAAGGTCAGAATTAAAGAGAGAAAAGAGAGAGCGCGCGCAAAGCAACAAGAGTCGACAGGGGATGCAATCGCATGCATGCCTTTGGCAAAAATCAATGACCGTCCAATGGGAGTCTCTCCCAGCCCTTTTACTTTTCTCACTAACCCAACGGGTCAGGAAGGAATCAGACTCTGAAACGTGATGGGTGTGGCATTTTCCGTGCCGGAAGGCCCAAGCCGAACACAAATGCAAGAAGGACCCCGGCCCCTAACTATAAAGTTTCGAACTGAAATTATTTAGGCAAAAAATCACATAAAATTGAGCAAATTATCTGTCAATAATGCGATCAACATGTACGAGCTAGCTTATTATGCTTTCTTTTGTCTAGTAGTATGCAGTAGATCGAGTACATGATCGATCGATATCCAACCAAAGTTTGCCAACCACCATCCTTTTCATTTACGATAGTGATAGTGATAGTGCGTGTGCACTCATGCCCCAATGGGGGGGCGATGAGAGAATTAATCCAAGAAAAAAATGATCAAGTCAAACAAGTGGTGAAGGATTTTGTGAATGGGGTTTTAATCCGTATACCCATAGATAAAAATATTGGCCGCTACGAAGTGTAGCGGCCGATATATCGGGCGTGGCGGCCAATGCCGCCACGCTATTATGGATTTATCGGCCACCTTGCCGTATCGGCCGCTACGCATGTGTAGCGGCCGATACATACCACCACGCTACGTGGCGGCCGCCACGTAGCGGGGGGTTTTAAAACCCCCCCAATTCGTCTCTCTTGCTCACTTTCCCCTTCACTTGTTCACTTCTCTCACTTTTTACATCTTCTCCTTGCTGTGAAACCTCCCAAAGTGCTGTAGTTTCAAGATTTTATAATTTTAAGCCCACAAAATCCACAAGGACCACAACAAAGTGAAAAAGAAACATCAGAACAAGGTAATCAAGATTCTAGGTTTGTACTTTTTTCTTTTAGATTTTTTTTAGTAAGTTGACATTTGAGATCACATTCAAATAATCTCTTTCTAACTACTATAAATGCTTCCTTGTCTTGTAATATTGTTAGATCTATGTTTTCCTTTGATGATGTACACATATTTTTGGTTTTTTTTTTTTTTTTTTTGCTATTTTTTATTTTCGGATTTATTAATTTCTTGAAAAAAAAAATGTGAATACTCATGGACAACCCATGAAACCACTTGGAAATGCATTCTACATGATAGATCTATGTTTCACATAGATCAATCCATCACATTTTGAATGTTTATTGATTTTTCTCTATTTTTTATTTTCGGATTTATTAATTTTTTGAAAAAAAAAATGTGAATACTTATGGACAACCCATGAAACCACTTGGAAATGCATTCTACATGATAGATCTATGTTTCACATAGATCAATCCATCACATTTTGAATGTTTATTGATTTTTCTCTATTTTTTATTTTCGGATTTATTTATTTTTTGAAAAAAAAAATGTGAATATTCATGGACAACCCATGAAACCACTTGGAAATGCATTCTACATGATAGATCTATGTTTCACATAGATCAATCCATCACATTTTGAATGTTTATTGATTTTTCTCTATTTTTTATTTTCGGATTTATTAATTTTTTGAAAAAAAAAATGTGAATACTCATGGACAACCCATGAAACCACTTGGAAATGCATTGTACATGATAGATCTATGTTTCACATAGATCAATCCATCGCATTTTGAATGTTTATTGATTTTTCTCTATTTTTTATTTTCGGATTTATTTATTTTTTGAAAAAAAAAATGTGAATACTCATGGACAACCCATGAAACCACTTGGAAATGCATTGTACATGATAGATCTATGTTTCACATAGATCAATCCATCATATTTTGAATGTTTATTGATTTTTCTCTATTTTTTATTTTCGGATTTATTAATTTTTTGAAAAAAAAAATGTGAATACTCATGGACAACCCATGAAACCACTTGGAAATGCATTGTACATGATAGATCTATGTTTCACATAGATCAATCCATCACATTTTGAATGTTTATTGATTTTTCTCTATTTTTTATTTTCGGATTTATTAATTTTTTGAAAAAAAAAAATGTGAATACTCATGGACAACCCATGAAACCACTTGGAAATGCATTGTACATGATAGATCTATGTTTCAAATAGATCAATCCATCACATTTTGAATGTTTATTGATTTTTCTCTATTTTTTATTTTCGGATTTATTAATTTTTTGAAAAAAAAAATGTGAATACTCATGGACAACCCATGAAACCACTTGGAAATGCAGTCTAAATGATAGATCTATGTTTCACATAGATCAATCCATCACATTTTGAATGTTCATTGATTTTTCTCTATTTTTTATTTTCGGATTTATTTATTTTTTGAAAAAAAATAATTTTTAATATTTGAATACCAATCAAATGTCTTGAAAATGGTCCCTTGATTTGAGATTTATGTTTTCCATAGATTATTCCAACATATATTGCTTGTTTTTTTGACTTTTTAAATTTTTTAATTTCGGATTTTTGTTATTTTTTGGAAAAAAATTTATTTTTAATAATGGAATGCCAATCAAATGTATTGAAAAATGCTCCTAAATGTTATATCTATGTTTGGCATAGATCAATCCAACATATGTTTGTCATTTCCTAATTCTATTTTATTTTCTTATTTTCGGATTTTTAAATTTTTTGAAAAAAAATTGTAATTTAAGTAATGAAATACCACTTAAATGTCAAGAGAATGATTCCTAAGCATTAGATATATGTTTCCTCTAACATGTTTCTTTGTTTTTTTAATTTTTAACATACTACTTGTTCATGTTTAATTATTTATAGCCAGGTATTGAGTCTTCTATTGATAACTTAAAATGCCTCGTAATATTGATCCCGCATGGAGCTTTGGTGAGGCAGTTGATAATAACAGGTTGAAAATCAAATGCAAATTTTGTGGGAAAGTGACCAATGGGGGCATTACAAGATTCAAGCACCACTTGGGCCACATTTCTGGCAATGTTGCTGGCTGTACTGAAGTACCAAGGGAAGTCAGGGAACAAATGAAAGCTTTGGTTGGCCAAAACAAAGCTAGAAAAGTAGAGATAAAAGAAAAGAGGCGGCAAGATGTTGATGCTGCCCGTTATGAAGTATTTGGGGATGAATACTTTGATGAGGAAGATGCACAGATGGAGGTTGCACGCCGAGAGTCTATCATGAGTCAACAAGAAGAATAGGAACGTCGTACAAGCAAATATTATGATGCAGGGGGCTCATCTACTGTGCCACAGCAGCCAAGCAAGGGCAAGGGCATTGCGGGGGCCATGCGTAGGGCATTTAGCACCCGGGAACGGGATGTTGATGTAGAAATTATCTCTAGAAGAGCAGTTCCTCCCCCTGTTGATCCTCTAGCATATAGAAAAGAGGGAGATAAACAACCAAAAATATCGAGTGTTATGAAAGGGGTAATGAAGTCTGCAAGAGATAGGTTAGCCAAAGCTACAGCAAAATGACTAATTTATAAGAACATACCACCTACAGCAGTAGATTCCCCATATTTCCAGACTATTCTTGATGTTGCCGCCGAAGCTAGGCGGGGTATACAGGCGCCCTCCGTATATGATGTGGGCACTAAATACCTTGAAGAAGAATATAGAGAAATAAAAGCTTGGGTGGAACAGTTTAAGCCCATGTGGCAACAAAATGGTGTTACCATCATGTGTAACGGGTGGACCAGCGGCACCCAAACACAATTAATAAACTTTTTGGTGTATTCAGTTGCTGGGACCGTCTTTGTGAAGTCCGTTGATGCAACTGAACATAGACGGACGGCCACATATATATACACTCTTATGGATAGAGTTGTAGAAAGTGTGGGAGAGGAGCACATTGTATAGATTGTTACAGACAATGGCGCCAATTTCAAGAAGGCAGGTCAGTTATTAATGGACAAGAGGACCCATTTGTTCTGGACCCCATGTGCAGCACACTGCATAGATCTCATCTTGGAAGAAATTGGAAGGAAGACAAAAGTGGCTTCACTGATCAAGGCATGTAGAGGAATTACAAGATTTATATATGATCATTCATGGGTGTTAGGCTTGATGAAAAGATACACAAATAATCATGCCTTGGTGCGTCCAGGATTAACTAGGTTTGCAACCCATTTTCTGGCTATGGAAAGCCTTGTAAGGTTTAGAACAGAGTTGATTCAGATGTTTGCATCAGAAGAATGGCTTCTTTCGAAATGGGGCAATGCAACTAGTGGTCCGGGGTTTGAAGTCCCAAACCTTATGAGAGATAATAAATTTTGGAAGAAAGTGAGGAAGGTATTAAAGGTTTTTGAGCCTTTAGTTAAAGTGTTGAGGCTTGTAGATGGTGATGATAAGCCGACAATGGGCTTTATATATGAGGCAATGGATCGGGCAAAGCAAGCCATTATGGAAAATGTTAAATATCACGATAAATATATCAAAATTATTGATGCCTGTTGGAACGATCAGTTGCACCATCCATTGCATGCTGCAGGTAATTAATATATATCTTTAATACCTTTTATTTTCATAACTAATGTATTTATTATCTTGTTTGCTCACAGTACATTCTGCATATTTTTAATGTAGGTTATTTTTTAAATCCCGAATTCTATTACCGCAATGCTGAACTACATACCGAAGCAATAGATACGGACTTGTGCGTAGGATTACGGGAGGTATTAAAGAGATTGTTAAACCTAGATGATCAAATTGATGCCATACAAGAGGTGAGTGGGTGGTTACTTAAGAGAATTTAATTATGCTGCCAAGTGCCAATTGCCATACATGCAGTAGGGGTTTACTGATTTATTTTTAATTTTCACATCGTAGATATCTATATATACACAAAGGAGAGGAACCTTTGCTGACCCTCTTGTGCAACGATCGATTGGAAGGATGCCACCTGGTATGACTATGAACAAAAGAACCCACCCAATAGTCTTGATCTTTATATCTTAATTAATTAGAAGGATTTGAGGGTTACGAATATCTAATTTTCTTTATTTATTTTTTGCATTTCAGCTGATTGGTGGATGAATTATTGAGAGAGTGCTCCACATCTAAGGAAAGCGGCTGTTCGCATCCTTAGTCAGACTACAACATCTTCCAACTGTGAGAGAAATTGGAGCACTTTCTCCTTAATCTACACGAAGGCCAGAAATCGGCTTACCATGCACAAACTCAACAAGCTTGTATACTGTCATTACAATCTGAAGTTGAGAAACAGAACTAGGGAGAGAAGGGCAAGGGATGATCCTGCTTATTGTCCTATTAATTTGGATCACATATTCAGAGATGACAATCCCTTACTCCCATGGCTAGCCGAGATAGAGGATCCACTGCTAGATTCAGATCCGGCTTTTCAGGGAACGGTTCAAGAGTTGATAGATGAGGATATGGGTGAGGCACCTGCAGGAGGTCAGCCACCTCAAGGAGAAGGTACCAGTAGGACTAGGAGGAGTGGGAAAGAACCTGCTCATATTGGATCTTCTGAGAAAGCTAGTTCCACCACCGTCTCTTCGAGTAGCCATGGGGGAATTGGAGGAGGAGGAGACAGTGGGACAGGTGGTACTAGTGAATACTATCAACATGATGAAGACGATGACATTCCTGTAGAGGAAGTACATGTGTTACCTCCATCTGGAAGATTTGATCCAAGCCGTGGTTATCAACGGCGCCGAAGAGACTCACCACCTGAGGCTGGAGGTAGTAGTGAGCAAGGAAATATGGGTGGAGATGTTGGTGGACAACAAGTAGCATCATTGACTGATTCGTGGGACCCTAGGTACGGTGGACAAGGACTCTCACAATATTTTCAATATGGTCAAGCGCAACAAGGAGAAGAAGAGTCTTCAACTTCAGGGTCCTACTCATATGGATATGGACCATATGGTGACTATGGTGAAATGCAAAGAAATCCACCTCCACCTCCTGTAAGTTCCTATGATGCGGCTGCCTTGTTTGGATTTGTTGATCCCAATTCTCATCAATATCAAATTCAATATGGTGCCAACAGAAATGATAACAATGATGGGGATGAGGATGACCATGGCGCCTTGAATCTTGGTAGACATTTCTTTTGGTGGTGATTAAGGTATTCCTATTTCCTTCACTAACTCTCTAGTCTCTACTCTTTGTCATTTCTAAATTGGTGTTGATTGTTGAATGTTGATTGTTGATCACTTCATAGTTCATTCACTTCATTGAATTTGAACCTTAAATGTTGAAGTATTGATATTTGATTGTTCAATGTTCTAATGAGTAATGAGTAATGAGTAATGACCTAGCTCTTAAGTCTTATGCCTTTATTTCATGTTCTATTTTTTTTTTACAAGCTTTACATTACTTTCTAGGTTAGCATGACTAAAAAACATGAATACATGTTAAAAAAACTAATCATTACTATTATTTTCTATTTATACAGCGATACATGACCTCATATCTTGAGAGCACCGCTACGCCCACTTTTCTTACTTACTTTTGCAAAAGAACCACATTTTCTTTCATTTCACAATTTTCTGGATTTTCTGGAATTTTTTCATATTTTTTTGGCGATTTTTTCAAATCGCACCGCTACGCCGCTACGTATCCCCGCTACGCTACGTATCGCCCGCTTCGTAGCGGTTTGGCGGCGGGGCGCTACGCCCGCCGCTACCGCTATTTTCATCCATACGTATACCAGATGAATCCAGCCTGCATCGTGCGGTATGCATGCATGCAGCTCGGGAGGACAGAACCATCCCCAGAATTATATTCTATCAAAACCAGTGACCATAACACTTGTTGAATTGGTGGCCAGCTTAGCTAGCTACAAGGATGAAAAGGGCCCAAAGATTTCCAGTCTCATAATCTGTCTCTTTTGAGGCGGGCTGCAGGATCCATCATATCAATGGTTTGGAACACCAGCTGTCAGCGACCTCCATCCATCACACAAACCAGCTTGACCACCGGTGCTTTAGATGCACAATATACCAATATGGTTATTTTAGTTCTCCACTTACCAAAGTGGTCACACAAGAGGGAATGTAAGTTTCAAAATCCTGAGTTGTTATTCAAAGAAGAGTATTTCAGTCACACAAAGAGGACCTATGAGAAAGAGGATCGAAAAACCTGTCAACCTTTTGTAAATAGCAATTTATGAAGCCCTTTTTTGAAAACAGCCAAAAACTTTAGAATCGTTTTGAAATCTTCTTCTACTCATTCATCTTCCTCTATTATCTATAAGTCTTCTCTCTTTCTCCAAATCTGTAATATGGATATATCTCTAGTCTTTGGATATAGAATTAGGTTGGGGTTTAACGGAGATTTAGGGTTTGAAAAGAATAAGATTTAATGGGAAAACACGGGGGATTCATAGAGGTACTAGTTGGGGTCCTGGGGACTTCAGACTTTTGAGTGCTTCAGGTAGGTTCCAAGGACTGATATTAATGGGCCTTCGAAGGCAGACGAATTGAAGGAACAACAAAGACAAGGAAAAATAAAATAAATGAGAAGTAGAAAACCTAAATTTGCTCTAATTAGGGGTGTTTATAGGCAGGTTGTTTCAAACTGAGGAATGTCGAGGTCCATGCCAATATTTAAAATATAGGCCAATGCCTGGCCCAAGCCCAAATTCAGTTGCAGCTCAAGTCGTATTTGTCACTCATGCAAGTGTGAAGGAAGGTGCTCCTGCGCCCCCACACACCGCTATCACTCGCTACTAGTATTTTTTAAATTCAGGCCCCAGCCGGGCTTTGGGCTCTCTACAACTAAATCCAGCCCGACCCATCTATTAAACAGGCTTAAATAAAATGTCCAACCCACCAAAGACTGGCCTGGTCCGCGAACACCCTAGCTCTAATACCAAGTTAAATTTTAGGGTTACATCTTGACAAATATCTATGGCTATTGATGAAGGGCAACCGGAGACATTGACTCAAAAACTAGAAATCCTAATCACATCCCCAATCACATAATAATAAGAAATTCTGACTTCGGACAAACTTATTTTCCTAAGTAAAAGAACCCATAATTACTGAAAATTTACAAAAACTAAAATAGAGAGCTCCAACAACTTTCGTTTCACAAGCAGGAATACAGAGCAAGTTTCAGCACGTCGTACTTGAGTATTTTCGGTCCCCAATCTCGCGACTGTTACAAGAGTGATGAAAAAAAAAAAAAAAAAACCCCAGAAAAGGCATTATTTTAAAGACTAACTAATTAATAACCTGTTTAGAGTGATGTGAATTTATTGACAACAGTTCGTTCAAATAAAACCTGACGCAAAATATGCTAAAGTGAACTCGCATCACAGAATGTTGACGTTTCTTGTAGATTTTGTTATCTGCAGATTCCAGACTTACATCCCATGTACTGCTCCCCTTAAATCTCTGAGATTAGTTATCTGCAGAAACATATATAAATAACATTCTTCCAGTATAAACATAATTAATAATTTGAAAGAAAATATGCATGCATTACGAAGAAAAAAAATGGTCCAACTGCAATTCATCAGCTAGAAACGAGGGTAGTCCATCGCATCTACCACTTACATAGTACACTCCAGAAAGATTTGCTACAACTAAACAGGAGCCTACATCTAGCCCACACGTGAGACTCACTAACATGCATGATGTGGAAGTGGCTCGTGTTCTTGGCCCAAAAATCAGGTCAGTTCACTTGTCAGGTGATCGAGGGGCCATACATGCAAAACTTAAATGGTAAATTAACATCAACCAACAGTCCAAAATCAATTGAAATAATACATGGGCCCTTATTACTGATGGACAGTCTAGGTTATCTCAAAGTCGGGGACCACCGTTGCAACGTTTGAAGGTACTAGACATTCGAGTGAGGGATGGCACCAAGAGTCCATATGCAGCGGGCTCATCAAAGTTTTGCAGTCCACACACTATCACACCTCCTTGTTTTCGCTATACCAGCAGCTCAAATGTGGACAGGGCACACATTAAATCGTTTCAAGAAGACTTTTTTTTTTTTTTGTAAAAGTACTTAAGACGACTTAATAGGCACATCAGCAGCGTATATAAAAGATGTATCACCAATGTCAGGATGGTCAGATAATCCCTAACAGCAGAATATAGGCATTAAAAGTGGACCACTGCCCAAATCTCCTGAATGCCGTTCATTTTTCCCTTCACATTCAGTGGCTAAGATCGTCCAATCACTCAGGTCATCTTCATGGAAGGCATCACTTTCTTTTTTATCGATACAAAAAGTAAAATACCGATTGGTTTAAAAATCACATAGGTACACAGAATTCAGAGTCTGTAGGTATGAGATTTAGAGGGTTTGAAGTTTGACTAGGCTTAGTAAATAGTAATACCTTCCAATCCAAAAGAGGTAATATGCAGTATGGGTGTCAAAGAATAAAGAAACAATGAGCAGCAACAGCAAGAGCACTATTGCAGCTATAAAAACAGCAGCAAACAATAGTAAATGAGCTCCAAAAAAGAGAAAAGAGGAAGCATTTCAAAAGGACATAATTCACAAGAAAGAGACATAAAGTGACAACTGGTATTTGCAAGGATACTTACATAGGAGCAGATAATGAAGCACAAAATCTTTTTTCCAAATCTGTTCCTTCAGAAACATGACTAATTCGCAGTTCACACCGCAACTGCTACAGGCCTTTTGCTAGTCTTGATGTCTCTAATAGCTGCACGGCCAGAAACATGTAGTGTCATACCCAATGCCAAAAAGATTAAAACCTGTGCACATGTGCAGGTGTTGAAGATTAAACCAGTTTAAATAATAGATTCATGCCTTCAGCATAGTTTTTAGCTCCAAAGACGGCAGAACCAGCGACCAAGGCATTGGCTCCGGCCTCGATAACCTGCCAGGATTTTTGTCATAGATCACTGACTCAAGTTCAGATGCCAAAATCATATATATTGTGAAATTTGGCTCGTATGCATGTCCAACAAATTGTAGAAGCAATTGCGGGAACTAGGGATGACCTAGTGGTAAAGGCTCCCACTCCCATCCCAGCCACCAGGGATTGATCCCTGGTGGGTGGCTTTACTCCTCTCCAACTTGGCCACTGAGCCAAGTAAGCAAAAAAAAAAAAAAAATGTAGAAGCAATTGCAGAAAATCAGGATGCTTAAATGATGGTTTATAGAAATATAATGTAAGAAAACATTTATTTCATTTAAGTTCCAGAAAATTGTCTCCACATGAACAGCACACTATCCATACGTGTATCTGTCGTCTGAGCATGTGTGTAAAAAAAAAATTTACTAGCTAAGACACAGGCTTTCAAACAAAATGTAGAAACACCCACATGGGTGCCCCCAGTTATCATTCCAAACACAATTCCCCCACACACCTACGAATGAGTACTCATCCCAAATTGACACTCAGCCGGCACATACCTATCCACCATTAGATTCAATAACAAATTCACTCTATCAAAGTGCATAATTGTCAAACTACATACTTCAAAGCCCTTACAATGGGCTTTCGATGGAAGGCGTTCACAGGTGCTCAGATACATGCATGTACTCATGCATACATTTAAAGCTTTGATCAAGAACTTACTATACATCGTGATTATTTAAGCTAGGTAAGCACCTTTCTATGGGGCCCACTTAGATGCTTGACAATCAAGGGGGTTAGGGGGACAGAAAAGGCCACATTATAGATTAGAGCTAGGCAAAAAAATATCCCCACTCTAAACCTTTGATTCAATTGACCTAAAGAATTAACAGTTTTATAACTAGGATTCTCATCAAAATCCAATCCAAGAGTGCATTTAGGTTGAAGACTGCCAATTCATACGGAAAGGGGGTTGAATCGATCATAGGTAGGCATGTTGGCCAATAAGGGGAGGTGCATACCTAAGAGTCTATGAAGAACGTTCTTTCTTAGAAAAATATTGGTATATTTTTCAATTTGGGGTTCTCCTCGCAATATTATTGGGAAAATATTTTAAACCAACAAGCAATAAGAATACAAACTATATAAATGACAATGTAAATTTTTAAATAATTACTACCAAAAATTTCCATATCCTGTTCATTTTCAATAATTTGACATTAGTGAAATTGTATGCAGTAACTTTGTGGCCCCACTTGTTACGGTACCAATGTAGAGACACAAATATGAACATCTGTACATGTGTCGAGAATTAGAAATTAAGGTAAAGATAGAGAGTATACATGTAGCCGACCGGCCTGACCCCAAGATAGTTGGGACAAGGCTTTGATGATAATGATGATAGAGAGTGCATGTGTCACTCTACAGTCAGTGTCATGGGGATGAGTGGGATGTGCATGGGGTTGGTGAAGCTTCCCCTTGATCCACTCACCTTGGCCTGTTAGATGGCCTTAATGGTTTCATACAAGTCTAATTTTTAATCACCAAAGTCACCCCAACCAACAAGCCATGTGTCCCCCGCCAACATAACGCAGATAAGTGCTCATCATTCTAGGAGGACAGAAAAATGTATATAAATCCTAGTACTTTTTTATAGGTTAAAGTAGTACTTTTAAACTACAAAAATCAAAATGCATAAGTAAAACTAGGAAAAAACATTAACAAGAGAGAGAAATTGGTGATTTCTAATAGAACTCCAGGATGTGTCTAAACTCTAAAGCACAAGCAGAACAATACCACTTTTATCCTTTTTTTTTTTTCTTTTCTTTTCGGTTCAATGAGTGTTATTGTCACATAGTGAGCTAAATTTCATAAAAAGGCACCTACTCCCATGATTTCTGGTCTTTCCACCACGATCGATCTTGTAAGATTGGCAAACTCATAGGGGTTAATCAGGCCCAAAGTTGTTGGAATGAATCGTTTGCTTTATCGAACAAAATAAAGAGAATTAGTGATTTGTAATGTAAGTCCAGGACGTCTCCAAACTCTTAAGCACAAGCAGAACAGGACTTTTTTTTATGTTCTTCTCTTTTTCCTCTTTTTTTTTTTTTTTGAACTTTTCAACGAGTGTCATTGTCACATAGTGCACTAAATTTCATCAAAAGGCACCTTATATGCATTTGATGGTCCAACTCCTCCATCCACTTCGATCCATGGGTTGACGCCCTGCACACCCAAATGCTAAAACATTGAACACCATAATCTTCTTCAAGTTCATACAAAGAACTAGACTGGTATCAAAGGATTTCGACATTACCTTTTCAAGACAAAACTTTTTCAAGGCTGAAATTTTCTTTACTTGGCTTTCGATAAAGCTCTGCCCGCCAAAACCAGGATTTACAGACATAATTAAAACCAAATCTACCACTGTTCACAAGCAAAGTAAATAATTCAGCCAATTAGCTTAATTTCACCCAAAAATATTATGGTTAACAGCATCGGTAGTAGTAGAGCCTGTTAAAATGTTTTAACATCACATCATATAAAGTGTCTGAATGATATAAACCTAAACCTTCCGTTTGAGTGGGAAGAAACTTCAATTCTTAAACAAAAAAAAAATTCAATAAGATATTCCACATTTGAATGTGGGCAGTTAACATGTACACGGACCTAGTCAACCATACACCTTAGCAGCGCATGATGCTAAACACTGTACCAATCCATGCTAATAATTTCATAGAACTAGTCAACCATAAACCTTCGCTCTGGATCTTCACTGGGTTGAAGACCTCAAAGGCTGGTCAACTGGATCAGCATAACTGGACAGCAAGGTAGCAGCATGATAGTATTAACCTGGATCAACCTTGGAGTAGGGCATATGTAAATTCACAGATTGCATTTAGCAGATAGATGAATATACAGACTGCAAGAGGGATCTTTACTCTTCATGCAAACAACCAGATTGGAGACATCCTAACATACCAGAGAGACTGGGATCTGTTTTATTAGATTATGATAAGATTATTTTAGATTTATAAATTTTTAATTTTTGTAAAGGTAATTTTAGATTTATAATTTAAGTAGGTTATCCATCCCTGATGTGATTAGGACTATAGTAGGTTAGGATTATAACGTGGTTAGGTGTCTAGTTTAGGTTAATAATATTTATTGTATTTCTATAAATAGCCATTGGCGATTCTCATAAAATCACATACAGAATTTGGCAAGTTGTAGTCCTTTAACCTATACAGGATTAACGTGCATCTAAGGCCTATATTCTGCCCATGTTAGTGCGTCCCTCCACAGTACTACAAAAACTGAATTTGAGACAGCTTAAGTAAAGGAGTTATCATAGGTGCTCCACAAGTGCAAACATGGAGAGACCATGCCTCGTTGATCTAACACTGTCATGGGTAAAAGGTGTGAAGTCCAACATTTTTTTCCTGCTTTGTGAATGTTTTACCATAGTTAGGAATTAGGATAGGCATTTAGTGTAAGGTTATTTGGTTATAGTTGGAATTGTGGCTTCAAAAGGAGCAATTTTGTCTTTTTTTTTATTGGCTCATAAGAGTGGGAGAAAACAGTGGTTTAAAACCATTAGTCAACAGTGACATTCATAGTCAAGAGACATTTAAGAATTCCCAAAAGGTCAGAGTGGTTTTAAAATTAATGCAAACCTTGAACGTTTTTTAGGAAAGAACCCCAAAAAACAATATTGAAAAATACAGAAATGAATCCTGCAAAATTAGATTCAATATGTCCAATTAATTGCCAATATGAGTAAGATAATCACCATATGTCTAACTAGCTACAAATACCTTAAAACCTTTCTTTCTTTTCAACAACATCAAAGTATTTAGAGAAATATGGAAGGATGTAACACTGGAGGAACTGAAAGTGGTCCTTTTTTGGTTTCTTTTGTTTAGGTTAAAAGATACTTCATTTGAAAAGAAAAGGAGTACACAAAGGAGTATGTTCCAATGCATATATTCACCATTCCACACTTTTGTTGGATGAAGTTTCTATACTTTATTTATTATTATTATTATTATTGGTAACAAGAAAAAAGAACTTTTTGAATTAAAGGAAAAGGGAAATAAAATATACAGGAAAAAAGTACGTAGCAACAACAAAGTAAGAGGATATCTTGATTCTAAGAGTTTACCAAATATAGCTCAAGGGCATTCATTCATAAGCTGCAAATTACAACTAGATTTACACGGCATGAAACTTTTAGCAAGAATATTGAAATTCCAGCAAACATTTATTTGCTCAGAGGTAAAATTAAAGTCCACTGTTACTGGTTTTGGTAGGATTGTTTCATGCCTAAACAACTTAAGATGCATACAGAAACTTAAATTTACTCAAAAAATAATTAAATACACCAGACTTTTTTTTATTCGCAACAGATTTTTATATTTATTGGCAAGAGAAAAGGTTTAAAAAGAGGAGATTACAATAACACACTACAAGGGAGAAGAGTTCTAAATCAAGGTACAAATTCCAAATAAACTTCCTTTACATGGAAACATGACTTGAAAGTACAACCTTGAGGTTGCTGCAATGAGAACCTTCCAACCGTGCTATGGGATCTTGTCAATGTTGACATCAACTAAAGTTTTTTTTGTTTTTCAAAAATATTATAGTGGGACTACTTCAAGGGTAAATGTTTGCAAATCAAGCTTTACCATCAAGCACATATTCTATGGCAGTTAGTGGGGTCCCAGGGTTAAGGACCACTCCAGCTTTTGCTCCCAGACTTTTGATCTGAATTAAAAACAAAAAATACTGTATTGTCAAAAAGAACTGATAGAACCTTTTCTTTAATAGTTTACTATGAAAAAGATCTCTAAACATGGAAATGATTACGACAAGGTTGGCATCTGGCGACTAGTAATTTCAAGACAAAAGGAGGCACATGTACATTTATCAAAACAAAACCAGAAATCTCTACATTAGATTTAGAATATAGCATCATATCAGAAGAGATTCACATAGAACGTTTGTATATGAAGGAAATGGAGATAAGTAGGCAGCTCCAGCTCCCTGGAAATGCTTCAGTCACCAGCTGAAGTCACAGGTTCAGAACCCTGTGAAGGGATTTTGTAGCACTACTTTCTCTAGTCTGCTATGCATTTCCTAGAAATGAACTGTACCAGAGATATCTCACTGCACTCTGATCTTTTGTTCTTTTCTTGAAGCCGCTTTTGTAAATATGTTAATGAATGAATTATCTCTCTTCAACACAGGTACTCTGAAAACGTAAACTCACTCTGATCCCCAACAAATAAATCAATCTAATCGGCAGAATCAGTTCAAACATTGGTGTAAAGGATAGGGTTACCTGATTAACAGTCCTATGTAAATGGATAGTGGATGATTGCTCACAATGAACACTAACAATGTCCGCCCCAGCCTTGACAAAATCTGGCACTCGCTGATCAGGTTCCACAATCATCTGCAAATAAGGATTTTCCATAAGAATATTCAAATGAAACATAGACCCCACTAAATATGCACTCACAAAACTAATGTTAAGTTCCGAACCCTGCATCAAATAGTTCAGATAGCAAAATAGAAATATCATGCAAAGTAAATAAAGATTACCAAATGCACATCCAGGGGAAGGTCTGTTACAGGGCGCAAGGCATCAACCACGAGAGGACCAATAGTGATATTTGGCACAAAACGGCCATCCATTACATCAACATGAATCCAGTCACATCCAGCTACCTCCACTGCTTTAACCTAGCTAAGTGAGAATAGAAATGATCACAAATGGAGTATCAACCTTTTTAAAACCCTAATGACTCCTATAAATTGGGGGGAAAAAAACCTCGGGCAAATGTTAACATTAGATCCAAAGAAACATGTATGGAAGACCTTTGCGGAGAACACGCACAGCCAAGAAGTAGTAAAGGAAAAAAAAATCTGCAGAAAAATATGATGTCCTTGAGGGTTACTGCATAGAAATCTTTCTGATGACTCCCTTACATTATTATCGTTGGGCCGAAACATTCCATTCAAATGCATTAAAATGTCACCTTCTGTTACTCCTTTGTTTCTTTTCGTTCAATTTGTCACGAACCTTCTCATTGGGAATTAAGTTAAAAATATTAAAAGCATCCACTTGTTCTGAATGAGAGAAGCAATTCAAGTTTTTTTTATTTTAAAGTATTTGCAGCTAAAGCTCGAAAGGCAACAAGAGCAACAAGAAAAATGAAACAGGAAACTACACGAAATGCAATAATTTACTGTGAAGAACAAAAATCAGATGAGTGTAGGAAAGACAATACGTTTCAGGAATCTAAAACTGGTTACGATTGATATCAAAATCAATTTGAAACTAGGGAGTCCTGATATCAGAGTAAACAATAGAAATTTAAGGGGAAAAAAGGGGGAAAAAATGGAAAACACCTGCTCGCCCAGCTTTGAAAAGTTGGCAGAAAGAATAGATGGAGAAACAATAATGTCACTTTTTGAGAATTTATCAACGCGGGCCGATGCCTTCACTGCAGTTTGAAACTTCCTCCTGAAATTTGTATTTGTATTTGTATTGAGAGAGAACAAATGATAACAGCATCAGAAGTTGAATTGAAGGGGGAATAACAGAAAGCATATCCAAAATAGGGCAGAACATGATCCATTAGATGATTGAGCAATTTATTCTCAGCGATTTACCCAAGCAGACACAAATTTGAAAGGGTAACAATACTGCCGACGATAAGAAGGAAGGATAACCCCTCATCCTTTACTCCGATATTTCTAACTCTACCTTACCTCATTTAGTATCATCAATTTTATCTTAGTACACCACAACAAGGCACAAGCTACAATTTGGGGTTTTTAAAAGGATCAACTCCTCGCCCTGTTTACTAAGCAGATCATAGCGCCCACCTACTTATACCTATTGCTGTAGTTGAGTGAGGCAGGGGTGAGAGAGGATTTGCCAGGCAGAGGCTCCAAACCTCCTCGAAATCCCTCCTTGAATTGGGATTGAAGAGTAGTCGCCGTCCAACAAATCGAAGAAGCAGACGACATTTTCGCTCCCTCTCTCTCTCTCTCTCCGGCTTCAAACAAGAAATTTTCTTTTTTAGGAAGGAAACACAAGGAATCGTGGATCGCGGCTCTTTGGTTTTCCCCTTGTTTTTCCTTTTTATCAAACGGAGACCGAAATCCCACGAAATATAGGATGCTTCGGAGGACGCCACGCGTATAATGTTATCGGCAACGTTTGGTTGGCCTTCCTATTTCCTAGGCCTTTCTTTGCCTTTGGTTGGGACAGGAGGATGTGTGAAAGATAAGACGTCCACATCTCATATGATCCCACCATCACCTACCATTAGAAAATGTTAGGCCCAAGTGATAATAGTCATGTTATTTGTCCACCATTAGATCTAGTGATCTACCATTTATGGGCATCATATCGACCCCTAGATTTCTAGCCATGAAAGCGTTAGTTCTAATTGATAGTGTTCAGCCTCAATTGTGGATTCAGGATTTTTATTTGTGTGATGCGGGAAATGAACAAGTGAAGAAGTTTTTCGAAACTTGGTATTCGCTAATGATAAATAGGTGGCAATTTTCAATAATAAAATAAAAATTTTAAGAGGATTTTACTGGAAAATTTCTCGTACGTGGACGGTTGCACGAAAAGGTGCCCAGTAGTTATGGCAGCACAAACGAGGTTCGTCAGTCCCTGATGCGGTTTTTTTTTTTCTTTTTGAAAAATGGGATAAGCGATGCTAGTGTTGCTCATCGCTGATGGGTATGACGCTAGCATCCCTCATCGTGTCTTCTTCTTCAAATCCTCCTGCAGAAGAAATCATTGGAAGTCGAATTGCTACTGCCTGCAACAAAACCCCCACCATGAAATTGCAGGGCCACAGGCAATTTTCGGCTGAGCACTCTACAATCACTGAGGCTCAGAAAATACCCATGATAGCTTTCGGGTTCCTGGGGCCTGTAATCATCACATGTGATTTCTTGGATGGATGTAGGAAGAACCCGCTGATTTCTGCTTCGAAGTTAGCTGCTAGTATGTGGGCCTCTCTCTCTATGTGATTTCTTGGATGGATGTGGGAAGAAAACAAGGAGAGAATCTGGTGATGAGAAAGAAGGGGTTTTGAAAGTGGGGTAAATATAACGAATAGTGACGACAGCACCATTTAATTTCATGTCAAGCGACGCTATCATTGCTATCGAAAAATACTAAAAAGAAAAACGAAAAATGGCGGGAGGAATACTTTCGTGGTGAAATAGTTACGAGGCACTAATACGTACAACGGCCGAAAAGAGAGACTAAAGAGGCCGAATGAGAGACTAAGCAGGAGCCCGAATTCCAAAAATAAAATGTTGAAAAGACATTTGAGTGATTGAGTGAAGGACATTTGAGGGTAAAGATGTCATTACAAGCCAATTCAGGCTCCCAATCAGTCTCTCATTCGGTCTCTCTAGACTTCTGCACGGCCGAATACTAGGAATTTTCCAGTAAAATCTTTAATTTTTAATATGCTATTAAAGGAGTTTCTAAAAAATTAGTCGGTTATGGTCGCACATGTGTGTGACCACTTGGTCATGCCCTTTTTAGGCTAATTGTTTGCTTTTGTATCTACTATCAAGGATATTATCCACCATCAGATCTATTTATTGAAATCGTTGCTCAATGCTCACCTTTCTTTTTCACAGTGGTGAAGACATTGGGTATCATTAAAAATCTATTATGAGCTTGTCCATCATTATGCAAATCAAGAAATGCACGAAAGCGAGGAATATATATATATATATATATACATTTTTTTGGTAGTTTTACTCTTCAATATTTTAAATACATCCATATGACCCTTGATTGAAACAAAGCCCCTACTTCACCTCCTCCATTGTCCTCGTAGTGATCCGGCCAGCCAAAACTAGTGTCCCCATGGGGATTGGCTACATGTAGTGGCCACTAGAGGCATGCCATGGCTTTAAACGAAGACCAATTTAGATATTTTAAAAAATTATCAAAAAATACATTTAAAATGACCGGCGCCTTTAATTGGACCTCAAATTGAAGAGTTTTGAAATGAATATCCCTTTTCAAAACAAAGGAAAAAAAAAATCCAAGACCTTGTTTGAGAATTATAAAAAGAGAGAGAGAGAAAGAGATAAGGATAGGAATGAGGGCATCAAAGTCCAAGTGGAGAAGCTGTAAATTTGAGCGGTTAAGATTTCCAATTGGAGGAGTTGAATTTGCCGTCTGTGCCCGTGAATGCGGAGTCCAACGAGACTGTGCACTGTAGGTCTCAATTCTGCCCCGTCTCTCACTTCAGCTGCAACCCTACCTTTTTAGTTGTGGATTTGGGAGCCAACTAAATAAATCTTCCTTTTGTAAAAGAAAAGAAAAGAAAGAAAAGAAAAAAAAAAAGGGTGTGTTAAAGCTATTTTCATTCCCAAGCGATCCATCACCCACCTAGAAATATTTCTGGGTCAAAGAGAATGCATTATTAGAAAAAATGGTGATAGCGCCCCCCAAAATTGCAATTTGATGGATTTGAAGATGATGAGGAGGCTGTCATCTCAGTCCATGTGCATAGATCCCCAAAATTACAGCATGTCAAGCAAAGCCAGAGCCGGAGCAGGAGGAGGAGGAGGAGGAGGAGGAGGAGGAGAGATCTGGTTTGAACATGAACATGGTTGGATCGATAGGGTTTTTGGTTGTTTGTCTGATGGCCTTGTCGCTTCTTTATCACTATCGGCATCGTTTTTTGGGATCAGCTTTCCCATCAAATGCATGTGCCCGACGTTTCACATGTTATTCCGAGTACATACATTTTAGTATTTTAGGAATCAGTTTGAAGAAAATTGAAACAGAAACAGTACTCTGTTTGAATGTAAAATGCACTTATAGTTTGAAGGCCATAAAACAGTGCTTTGTTGTTGAAGTTATTAGATTAAGAAATTAACAGTTGATCAAGGCTAGTGTTTAACACTATGTCCTTAAGACAAAATTCGCCCCCACAATGGTGCTAATGAGTCTACAGTGCGTCTTGTCTCCCATGATACAATGATTATACACACAGTAGCAGCACAGCAAACTGTGTAACAGTCGAACCAATTAGTGCACCAAGACTCTCTCTTCTTGACTCTGAACGATGACCCAATGCAAGTGCAGCAGCAGCGAAAATGGAATGGTAAAAACAGTAGGGGTGTAAAAAAAATTCGAAAAACCGTCTAACCTAACCGAACCGAACCGCGGTTAATAACCGTGTTTCACGGTTCGGTTACGGTTACGGTTTTTGAAATCGAAAAACCGCGCTTCACGGTTCGGTTACGGTTTTTATCTCGACTCACGGTTATTAACCGCGGTTAACCGTTAACCACAGTTCGGTTAACCGTATTCCCAAAACACACGGTTAACCGAACCGTTTCACTAATAAGAAAAAAACTTAAGGGCCTAAATGTGATTTTTTTTTAGAGTAACATATTATGCCATTCTCTAACTATTTTCTTTTTTTTCACAATAAGTTTGATTAATAAACAACAAAATTTTTATAAAAAATTTTAAGTGACAATTAACCGTAACCGAACCGTTAACCGCGGTTAACCGCGGTTCGGTTTTTAACGGTTTTTCATGGTTCGGTTACGGTTACGGTTTTTAAAAACCAAAAACCGTGAAACACGGTTCGGTTAACCGTTTTCCCAAAAACCGCGGTTAACCGAACCGTTACACCCCTAGAAAACAGCATGAACGAGATGCACAGGTCTCTTCATATGGGCTGCATCTGTTCAGAACAGTGACTGTTCACTGAACAGATGTTTCTCTTCTTTGGACACACTATTTCGGATGTGAATGGGTACACACCTCTTGGACACACCCCATTTGGAAAAAGAATTTTATTAAATAAAATTTCTCCAAAAAATAATAAATGGGTAGTGGGCCGAGCCAGGCCTAACTCACGCACCAAGCCCAGGCCCGAGCCCGGCTTTGTTACGTTATTCTGCACTTACATGGCCTTGTAATTTGATGATCTCTGATTAGTTTTTCACAATTTTTAGGTTCCAGTGATGATCTATCCTTGTCAGTGGATGCACTTAAGGACAATCTGCTAGGTGGCTTGCTTGCTTCTGGGTTTGACGGGGGATCATGTTTGAGTAGGTACCAATCGGTCTTATATCGCAAAGCATTGCAACACAAACCTTCTTTCCATCTCTTGGGTAGGTTGCGGAAATATGAAGCTCTTCATAAACATGCAGTGTCGTCCAAATACTGAATTGTACAACAAAACCATAGATCAGCTTTAGTCCGGTAACAATATTGGCAGTTTGGATTGTAATTATGTGGTATGGATATCATTTAGTGGCTTAGGAAACAGAATACTTACTCTAGCTTCAACATTTCTATATGCTCTTCTCACAGAGCGTGTCCTACTTGTTGACAAAGGGGCTGACATGGGTGACCCTTTTTGTGAACCATTTCCCGATAACTCATGGTTGCTTCCACATGATTTTCCTCTCAATCAATTCAATGAATTCAATGAAAAATCCTCCTCACAGTTGTGGAAATATGCTGAAAAATAAGCTTATCAATCAAAACATGAACAGTGGTTCTGCTGGATTGCTGCCAGTGTACGCCTATCTTCATCTGGCTCACAACTATGATGATTATGACAAGCTTTTTTCCTGTGAGCAAGATCAACTGCTCCTTCAAAGAATTCCTTGGTTGATTTTGAGATCTGATAACTACTTTGTGCCTTCTCTATTTTTGGTCCCATTGTTTGAGGAAGAACTAAGTCAACTGTTTCCAGAGAAAGACACAGCTTTTCACCATTTAGGTCGTTATCTTTTTCATCCATCAAATTTGGTATGGGGCTTGATTACAAGGTTTTATCAAGCTTATTTAGCTAATGCAAAAGAAAGGATAGGCATACAGATCAGAGCATTTGATACTGGAACTGGTCCTTTTCAGTATGTCTTGGATCAGATCTGTTACGCCTCGTCCCCAACTAATTATGATTAAGGCTAATTAAATTCATATTAATGCTAATTAAGCATGGTTAATTGAATAATAATGGTTAAAGACTAAAATGAGACGGATTAGCCTCAAATGATTGAATTAAACTTAATGAAGTTGATTTAAATGGGATTGAACGAAATGGATTGAGTTTAGACTCAAATAAGGACTTTTTCGTAAATACGGATTTTCGCGTATTTTGTCGAATACGGTAACTTTGATACCATCGTGTGTATCTCGAATAGTACGTTAACTTTCATAATAGACTTCGGTCCATTGGGCTTGAAATTGATCAAATGAGCTCTCAGTTGACTTGAGTTATAAATAGAGAAAAGGAAGTGGGCTTAAGTGTAAAAATGGAGTTATAAGGGATGAGATGAACTCCATTGAGTTCATTTATTCTCTTTTCCCATTTGAAGAGAACCCTAAATCTCTTTTTCTTCTCTCTTTCTTCCAATTTCTCCATCAATTGTCAAGACTTGGAGGAGTGCAAGTGGATTGAGGAGTGTTGTGTCTTCTTCATCTTCTTCTTCAATTCATCTTCCATTTTTAAAGCGTTTGAAGCTTAGGGAGAGCTCAAACTTCTTTTCCTTGGATCACAAGTAAGTAATTAGTGTTTTTAAAGAACTTTGAAGTTCTTCTAGGTGCTTAGAGTTGGTTTCTAGCATAAATAGCTCATAGAGTTCATATTACATGTTTTCATGGATTGGGGTTTGAGTTTGGGAGAAGTTTGTGTCAAATCAAGCTAAGCAAAGAGGGGTTTTGCTAAGTAACTCCAAGAGAGGCAAGTATAAACACCTTGCTTGTGATTAATGCTAATTTCTATATGTGCTTCATTGATTTGGGTTTTTTTGTACCATTTCCATTAATGTTTAGAATATAATTGTTTTTGTGGATTGATGGAATGAAGGAATTCTTAATGTATGAATGAGATGAGAATTAAGGAGTGGACAGGAGGTCCAAGTTTTGTGCAGGTTGTGAATGGTTTGGGGCAAGAAAGGAGGAAGAAGGTAATCAGTTTCTGAACTGAAACCGAGTTTCGAAGTATGTCCGATCGATAGGAACTGAATGTCTGATCGATCGGACAGAGAGTTAACTGGGACAGTTTGAGGATTTTGCAGGACCCACTAGAATGGATATTAGTTCTAATTTAACCAATCAATGCAGCGGATGTAACCAATCACAAAAATCTAGAACTAGCAAATAAATCTACCAAGCAATCACCACAAGAAGGCAGACACAAATTTAACGTGGAAACCCTATCCAGGGAGAAAAACCACGAACCAGAAATCAAGAGTTCACGAACAGTTACAAGATATACTCACAAGCTCCTTTACCCCAGTCTGTACCTTGACCTAAGGACTGTAGTTGTTCTTGTAAAGAACCCACTAACACGACATCCACCGTGCCCCGTTCTCCTTACTTGATCTCCTCGCACCTTGACAAACAAGATGATCAATCTTCTACAAGAGAGTAGAAGCAGCAAACACCTTCTAGAGCAGCCCTTTAGAACGATATCTCAATGGCTCTAGAGAATAAACTCTCTCAAAGATATTTCTAACTCAGATTAATGGAGTGGTGGTCACTTTTAGGGTTGAGAGAAACACTCAATAAATAGTCTCAAGTTCGTGCATAAGGCTCCTAATCATAATCCACTCAGAATAGCAGTTTGTGTCAAACTTCACATAAGAGTCCAGATCAGAATGCTCTTCACCGCCCAGGCTCGCTATAGCGAGCATTAGTCTCGCTATAGCGAGACCTGTTACTGGAAACTGGCGCATCACTTCTTCACTCTCGCTCTAGCGAGACATGTTACTGTCTCCAAAGTCGTTTTGGCACAGACAGCCCAGCATATTTGCAATTATGGCTTACACAGTTTTTTTGTCCGATCGATCGGACATGGCATTAACTGAGGCGAAATTTTGGTTTTGGGTTTTGTTAGAAACATGGATGCTTTTTTGGTGCATAAGTGTCTTTTAAATTAGTTTTGTGACTAATTATAATGTGATTAGAGATTGGTGAGGATTGTGAACAATAGAAAGAGAATTTTGAGGATTGAACCCTTGGTTTAATAGTGGGTTAAAGTGTTTAATTGATTATGGACTAAATCTCCATAGGTGTTAACTACGGGGATTCTAATGCACACATTATATATATAAATATGATGTCCATCAATAATAACATGTGCATTGGATAACCAATGGTTACACCTAGATGGTTATTTAAAACATAGATAGAAATTATTCGAATTGTTATAGTTAGCAATTCTATTATTATGTTGTCTTCCGTATCATTGTATTCCGATCTATGAGATCGATGTTACTGTTATTCCTTTCATTTATTAAGAATGGAATTGTGAATTGAGTCCAAAATGGATTAATATTGAAATATATTGACTTTTGAGTCTGGCACTACATAACTATTTTGTTAAAGCTCTAAAATTAGCTAAATGAATTAAAATACAGACAAATGACTATTCCTACTGCAGTGATGGATTTGGGGGCGTTCCGGAGCTCCGTGGTGATGTCATTTGTCCTTGGCCCGGACACTGGTAAGTTCCACAATTCCGATCATATCAATGGATATTGATCGATGCATTTCATTTAGAAGATGAATCTTTCATTTGAGGGAAGATGGTAAATGAAATGAAATGAAACGAAATGAAGTGAAATGAATAGAAATTAAATGAAATGAATGCTATGGTAGTTGCCAATTTGTAATATCTATTACTTGACTCTAAATATCTGTGCACTGTCATTGTACAATGATCTAGCATTGGATATCAATTGTAGAATTGTGGATTGGTATATTGCATAGATTTATTATATTTATTAGTATATGTATTAACATGTGCTATCACAAGATCTGTTTATATATTATTGAACCGTCGTGTTCACTGGTGTTATTGATGGCATTATAGGCCCGATTGCCAATGCCGGTCCGGCAGCGCCCCCAGCGGCAGCGGAGGAGACCGTTCCGGTTCCTCCAGGAGGATTGATCGAATGGAACGGTCGGAATACCATTTGATATGGGTATCCAAGTGCGAAATGGATTAAGGACATTTTGTGAGATTCTTTTGGGGATTCTTTTTGGAAAGGATTTGGTGTTTAATGTTTTGAATAGTTGTCACCCTACGTTGTATTTGAATATGCAGTGGTTGACATTGTACATGTATAAAGGACCTTTACTTTTAAATAGAATTGTATGATGTAGATTGATATAGATGAATGTGTGTTTCCGCAAATGATATAATTGACAGGTGAATGAATGTTATCCCTTGTGGATTCTGTTTTAACTTCGGTTAATTCGGAGTTTACGGGAGTAAGTATGGAATCACGGCTCGGGGATTACCGGACCTCGGGCCCCGGTCATGACAAGATCCTTGCTTGTGCATTGAATGAGAGATTGCTGTCGAATGTCACCCTTGAAGCGGTTGCCTCTACTTATTAGTCAAAGGGCAAAAGCTGTCCTAATTACTTCCTTAAGCTCAGGTTACTATGAGAATATAAGGAACATGTATTGGGAGCATCCTACTGTTAGTGAAGAGATTGTGAGTGTCTATCAGCCGAGCCATGAAGAATATCAGCAGACAGAGAAGCAGATGCATAATGTGAAAGCATGGGCAGAGATGTATCTTCTGAGCTAACTGACTGGTTGGTCACTAGTTCGTGGTCGACCTTTGGCTATGTGGCGCAGGGCCTTGGAGTCTTAAAGCCTTGGATCCTATTCAAGCCTGAGAACCAGACAGCACTAGATCTTCCCTGTTGTCATGCCATGTCGATGGAACCATGCTTCCATGCACCTCCCTTTTATGACTACAAAGCTAAGGAGGGCACTTACACGAGGTTGCTTGTTCCTCACGTGAAACACTGCGAAGACAAGAGTTGGAGCCTTAAGCTTGTTCAGCCTAATGAGCTGTAGCTTGAAAGCATTTGGATAGCAAAACAGGCAGTATGTTTTTGTTGTTGTATGCTCTATTCCTTTAGGAATTGGAGAGGTGGTTGTGCCTTAGGAATGATGGTGTGCTTCCTGAGAATTACAAACAAGGTTTTGTATGATTCTATATTATATTGTCGTTCTAGACTAAACGGGAATTATAGATCTCGGTGGTTTCTATCAGTCATCAGGTGAATTTATCTATGAGGCTTCTGATCACTTTTCTTGTTTTTTCTTAAACCAATGGCTTTATGTTGTAGGTGTTGGAATTCTATGGCTTGGAATTTTAGGAAAAAATAGCATGGCGCTCTTGTTGTACTTGTGCTCCTGCATTTATTTAAGAGGTGTGTGGGGAAATACCATAATACCAAGATTAAGCTAAACCTCAGCAATAGTACCAGCTAGTTCGTCTTGATTTTGGTAACTCACATCTCGGCAGCTTAGTAGCTCGACATAAGAGTGTCAGCTCGGTAAGACCACTTCGGGTCTCGGTAAGAGTACTGAAGGACGAAAGTGGGCCATCACACCCCTATGAGAAGTACGGACGCACACTGACAGATAGGGTGGCGCGTGATAGAAATAAGGAGTTGACTCTATCACCCAATCACGTCAGCAGTCCTATGAGGAATAGAAACTTCCTATGGGATGTTTCATTTTCACCTACCACTCAGTGTCAGGGTAAGGACCGATGGAACCTTACCCCCACCTACCTCTACTTAGCAAGAAAGTTGATGCCACTTCCACCTATATATATGCACAAGGCAAGTCCCAGCAAGGTACGCAAAAACACATACACATTCATACTACCTTCTCTTCTCTACTCTACCTTTGCTTAGTTGCAGAACTAATTCAGGCATCGGAGTGCCTTCGGCTGACGGCAGCCAGGGCCTCTGACCTCTGCTTCTTTCCTTCCCTTCCAGGTCTTGGGCATTCGGTCTTTCCCTTATTCAAGTTCTACTTCCTCCTAATTAAGTGGGTGTCGTTTTTGGCACTTACAGTTGGCGCCGTCTGCGGGGAACGACTGAACAAAAATCTACAAACACCATGCCTCCAAAGACCAGAAACGGCGAAGGATCATCCAAGGGCCCGTCCCCACTACCTACATTATCAAAGAAACTGCCACCACCGGTCCCTCGCCAGAGGAGGTCCGGGGGAAGGTCTGGCGCTGCGAGCGTCGAAGAGTTTGCGATCTAGTCTAGATGTTCCACCACCAGAACAACCACGGCAGAGTAAGGAACACACCAAGTGAGGTGAAACGTCAACACAAGCTAAGTCACAATCTCATCATCAAACCAACCCCGACGGCGACGATGACCCGCTCCTAGCGGATATCAGGGCCCAGAACCTTGTTATCCAAGAGAAGGATGAGCTCATCCATCAACTTCGACAGCAGCTCCTGGAGAAAAAGAATGCTCCGAGTCCACCTCCCAGAGGTGGTTCTGTGCGCTTCACGAAGGCTCAATCTCAAGCTAGCGGCAAACCGAGAATGTCGAGTCTTCTCCTCCAATTTAGGAGACCTCCCCCTGAGGTGGTTCTGCACGCTTCACGAAGGCTCAATCTCAAGCTAGCGGCAGCTCCAGAATTCCTTCCTGGAGAAGTTTCAGGCTCATAGGGCCATCCCCAAAACGGACGTGGACCTCATGGCTCTGAGAATGCAGCAGACCGAAAATGTCACCCAGTTCGCCAAAAGATTCTGGACGATCTACAGCCAGATCGAAGGCACTTCTAACGAGGTGGCTGTCAAGTCCTTTCAGCAGGCTCTGCTGCCAGGCATCGAGCTTCAGAAGGACCTGGTACGATTCCCCGTGGTCACAATGAAAGCATTGATGGCCCGGGTGAACCAATTCATCAAAACAGAAGAAGACGAGGCTCAAGCCCGAGAGAACTTTGGTCTCTATCAAGAGGAAAGGTCCTCCAAAAGAGATAAGAAAACGTCTCGAAGGGAGGAGGTGGACAGAAGCAGGGCCCCATCATCTTCGGCAGCGGCCTCGGTTCCCACCTCGGGAGGTGGCAAGAGATCCAAGCCAGAAACCACTTCCTACAAAGCTGTAAACACGATCTTCAGAGAGCCGATCTACAAGCTCCCCAGCAAAATCAAGTCTCAGCCCTTCTTCAAGTAGCCGCAGCCAATGAAGGGTGACCCGTCCACCCGAGATCAAAATAAGTTCTATGCCTACCACAAGCAGAATGGGCACAGAACCGAAGACTGCAAGGCCTTCAAAGCTCATCTCGAAAAACTCGTCAAGGACGGGCACTTTAGGGACTACATCAAGGAGGAGGGCGCAGACAACAGCCGAGCTCAGCGTCGAGATGATAATCAGGACAGCAACAAGCCGTAGGGCATCGTCAACGTCATTCACCTCGCTCATGCTCCAAAGGGGAGCAACCAAGTCCGTGCCAAGGCCAGGAGGGCCTCCCACCAGAAGCAGGTGATGACTGCCGAGCTGGAGCTTGTTGCAAAGAAAGCTCGGACGGAAAGGCCCAAGATTTGGTTCTCAGATAAGGATCTGGATGGCATCCAGCTCCCCCACAACGATCCCTTAGTTCTCACCTTGAAGTTGAAGAACTTCCTGGTTCAGAGAGTTATGGTGGATCCCGGGAGCTCGTCGAAGATCCTCTATTACGATTGCTTCAAGAAGATGGGTCTCAAAGATGAGGATCTCCACGCGGCGCGCACCCCCTTAGTCGATTTCAGCTCGAAGCTCGATACCCTAAGGGCAGAATCTCCCTTAGAGTCCAAGTTGGAGGCACCTCCATGCAAGCTGATTTTCTGGTGGTAGATGTACCATCCCCTTACAATGTAATAATGGGAAGGACTTGGCTACACAGTATGGAAGCCGTGCCCTCCACCTGTCACCAGAAGCTCAAGTTCCCATTAGAGAACGAGAGTGGCCAAGTGGAGGTGATTACGGTCAGAGTCGACCAGCACATGGCCAAGCAGTGCCTGATGGCCATGCTGCCTCGCGAAGCCGAGTCGTCACAGGTTCACATGGCCGAGCTAGACAAAGAAGCCGAGCTCGAAGATGTCGGCCGGGCCCCAGAGCAGAAAAGCATTGAAGACCTCACCGAGAGCAGAATCGGCCCCAACGACCCTGAGAGATACTTCATGCTTGGAAGTCAGATCTCTGAACTTGAGAAGACCGAGCTGCTGGACTTCCTGTTGCAGAACAAGGAGGTCTTCGCATGGACTCCCTATGAAATGCCTGGCATCAGTCCCAAAGTCATGTGGCACAAGCTATACGTGGACACCAAACACAAACCAGTGATCCAGAAGGCTCGCAGAATGGGTATCCAACAGACCGAGGCCATGGTTGAGGAAGTCCAAAAGCTGTTAGAGGCCAAGGCGATTAGGGAAGTCCACTACCCGGAGTGGCTGGCCAACACAGTGGTGGTCAAGAAGAAGAATGAGAAGTGGAAGTTCTGCGTGGACCTCACCGATCTCAACAAGACCTGCCCCAAGGATAGCTTCCCCCTCCCAAAGATCGACCAAATGATCGACGCCATAGCCGGGCACGACATGATGAGTTTCGTCGATGCCTATCGAGGTTACCATCAGATTCCAATGTCCGGGCTTGACGAAGAGAAAACCGCGTTCATAACACCCCGAGGCATTTACTGCTACAAGGTCATGCCCTTTGGGTTGAAGAACGCGGGAGCAACCTACCAGAGGCTGGTCACCAAGATGTTTCAGGCCTAGCTCGGCAAGACGATGAATGTTTACATTGACGACATGGTTGTCAAGTCTAAAAGGTCACAGGACCACTTGGCAGACCTAAGTCAAACGTTTGACATCCTCCGGTAGTTCCAATTGAAACTGAATGCGTCCAAATGTGCATTCGGTGTCGGCTCCAGCAAATTCCTGGGAAGCCTGATCACAAGAAGAGAGATCGAAGCAAATCCAGACTAGATCTCAGCGATCAAAGAGGTACAGAGTCCAACCTTGGCAAAACAAGTTCAGAGGCTAACTGCCATGGCTGCCGCGCTTAATCGCTTCATCAGCCGTGCTTCTGACAAGTGCCGACCCTTCTTTCAGCTTTTGAGGAAAAGCTTGAAGTTCCAATGGACCCCGGAGTGCGACTGAGCTCTACAGGAGCTCAAGCGTTATCTATCTTCACCACTCCAGCTGTTAACACCAACGCAAGGCGAAGTGTTGTACTTGTACCTGGCAGTCTCGGATCATGCAGTGAGCTCGGTACTCATCAGAGAAGAAAACGGGCAGCAAAGGCCTATTTACTACACGAGCAAGATCCTCCTCGATGCCGAGACCAGGTACTTTCAGCTGGAGAAACTTGCATTAGCACTTGTCAGTGCTTCTCGCAAACTCTCCCACTACTTCCAGACGTATACTATAATGGTTGTTACAGAACATCCACTCAAGACCCTTTTCAGGAAGGCGAACTTTTCTGGAAGAATCTTAAGATGAGCTGTCGAACTGGGACAGTATGATATCAAATATCAACCCAGAACAGCCATCAAAGCCTAGGTTTTGGCATATTTCATTGTAGAGTTTTCTCCGAGTTCGACATCGAGACAGCTCGACACCGAACTGGGGGGCAATAAAGATAAGGAAAAAGTCACCGAGATAGAGCAAAAGCAGTCTTGGAAGCAGTTCTTCGACTCGACTTGGAAGGTCTTCGTCGATGGATCTTCAACATCCAAAAGAGCCAGTGCTGGCATAGTCCTCCAATCTCCAGAGGGCCCTGTCATCGAACAAGCTCTAACACTTGGCTTCAAGGCGTCTAATAACGAAGCTGAGTACGAGGCACTCATCGCCAAGTTGAACAGCGCCAAGATCCTGAAGGCTCGGCAACTGGTGGTCTTCAGCGACTCCCAGCTGGTGACAAGCCTGCTTAGCGGAGACTACTAAGCTAGCGATGATAGGATGGCGACTAAGCAAGCGATGATAGGATGGCGGCCTACCTGACTCATGCGAAAGAGCTCCTCTCTCAGTTTCAAAGAGCCGAAGACTAACAGATCGGTAAAGAGTCCAATTCTCATGCTGATGCCATCGCCAACCTCGCCTATGCTGTTGAGGCCGGGAATAAGAGAACTGTCGAGGTTGAGACACTGGAAAAGCTAAGCATAGAGCTCCAGCCACCCCGGCAAGTCTTATGTGTTAATCTCGGTCCAAGCTGGATGGACCCAATCATCGCCTACCTGAGAGATGACCAACCGCCTGAAGACAAGAACGAAGCTCACAAGATCAGGCTGAAAGCAGCCTGGTTTTGGTTATCCCCGGATGACGACCTCTACAGGAAGTCGTACACCGGCCCCAACCTCCAGTGTGTTCACCCGAGCAAAGTCGAGGACTTCCTTTATGAAATCCATGAGGGAATCTGCGGCAGTCACATTGGAGGTCGGTCACTAGCGTATCGATCTATCAGCCAAGGCTACTGGTGGCCCTACATGCAAAAGGACGTTCAGCTATACACCAGAAAATGCGAGAAGTGCCAGAAGTTCTCACATTTCCTTCACTAGCTAGCACAAGATTTGAGCCCACTCTCCAGTCCATGGCCCTTCGCTCAATGGGGCTTGGATATTGTGGGACCGCTCCACCGAACTCCAGTGAATAAGAGGTGGCTACTATTATTTCACCAAATGGATCGAAGCCGAACCGCTGTCCTCTATCACCGAGCAGAACACAAAAAACTTTGTGTGGAAGAACATCATTACAAGATTTGGGATCCCACGAAATTTGATCTCGGACAACGGGACTCAGTTCGATTCCAACTTCCTCAGAAACTTCTGTTAAGAGCTCGGCGTCAGGAATGTCTACTCCACTCCGGCGTAACCACAAAGCAACGGCCAAGCTGAAATTTCGAACAAAGTAGTCATCGACAGGCTCAAGAAGAGGCTCAACCGGGCTAAAGGAAGAAGAGAGGCAGAAGCTATCCGCCTAGCTGCCTGTCAGCAACAATTGGCTAGGGGCTACAATCGAAAGGTCAAAGAAAGAAGGTTCTCAGTTGGAGAACTGGTCTTGAAGAAGACACTCCCCGGGGACAAGAACCCGAACGAAGGCAAGCTGGCGCCAAACTGGCATGGGCCATTCAAAGTGCTCTCAGCTGCAGGTCGATCCGCATACGGACTTGAGGACATGGAGGGTAAAGAGTTACCACGGCCATGAAATGTGATGCACCTCAAGAAATACTATTTCTAAAGATGTATTCAAGTTTGGATATCAATAAAAATCGCTCTTTTGAAAGGATCGCCCTCTCTTGTTCTAAAAAAACTCTAAGTTATCCGGCTCGGTATTTGTACCAGCCATATTTAGCTCGATGATAGCACCAGCTACAGCTCGGAAAGAGTGCCAGCTATTTCCGGCTCGGTAATAGTACCAGCCATATTCAGCTCGGTGATGGCACCAGCTACAGCTCAGCAAGAGTGTCAGCTATATCCGGCTCGGTAATGGTACCAGCAATATTCAGCTCGGTGATAGCACCAGTTACAAATCGACAAGAGTGCCAGTTATATCCAGTTTGGTAATGGTACCAGCCATGATCGGCTTGATCACAGCACCAGCTACAGCACGCCAACAGTGCCGCCACTCGGAGGTACGCTTGGTTACAGAACCAAGTACACTACCACAAAAAAAGAAAAAAAACCCTAAAATGTTCAAGGCATCAAACTCGGCGTCCAAGAATATCTTAGGTTGGAAAACCAAGGTGAATTTCTTACGTTAGGTCAAAAGATTTGTCCTAATTCATCCCCTAATGGTCATGGTTACAAGTTTCTGAGATTCCGGTTACTGAATCGAGCTCAGTTACTTAAGCAAAAATCCTATCTTGAGTATACAAGGGGCTCAGTCAGAGAACCGAGACCAAGTACTTAAACAAAAACAAACACACCATTGCAGCCAAGCAGGGAAGAAAATGCCATTTTATTAATGAAGGGTTCACTACAGCTCTCATTAACAGCATAGAAAAAGAAATACAAAAAAGAATTCAAATGGCAGCGGCCTCGGCGTTGCAATCGATCTCCGTCTTTGCAACTTCTGCTTCCGGGCAAGCTTCGGAGTCAGCCTGTGAGGCGCCGACTTTAATCACAGCATCGACCCTTGAAGGAACTTCAGAGGCCGGATCGGGAGCAAAGAACGGACCGGGGGCAGAAGATGGACCGAGGGCAGAGGACGAAGCAGGGCCCGAGCTCTGGAACTTGGGAGGATTCCTGAAAGCAGGATCGTCCTCCAGGATTCTTGCCCTCGTCAAGGCAGCCCTCCACTCGAGCTCCCAGGCTTTCTCGCGGATCCTATGCATCTGCGCCTTGTACTCCGCGGTCACCTCTCGAATCCCCTCAACATAGGCGACGTCGAACTCGGCTTGAAATGTCTCTTCGAGTTCAACTTTCTGCTTCACCAGAGCAGATTCGAGTTCGGCCTTCTTCTCCTCTAAGGCAGATTCAAACGCAGCCCTCTCCTTTTTCATATTGGTGACTAGGTCGACCGCCAGCCTTCTTTGAGTGTCAATATCCTCCTCCAGCTTTTCGACCTCAGCGGACGCCTTTTCGAGATCAGTGACAAGAGCGGCATTCTTGCGCGCCTCTTCCCTCAGCTGCTCGTCCTTGGCGTCCAAAGCCGCCTGGAGCCCCTCTTTCTCAGCCTCCAACTTGGCAACCTTTGAGTCGGCATCTGCCAACCTCCCTAGGCCGACTTAGCATTTTTGTACCGCCTGCGGAAGAAAACACGCGTCAAAAGACAAATACCGAAGTAAAAAACTTGTGGAATCTTGTCAAAAACTTACCGAGATGGCTGACCCCATTGTCGAAAGCAGCAACAACGCATTGTCCATCCTCCCCCATTTCTCTAGGTCCCGAGGTAAGGCACACGCTCTCCCCAGGGCAGCAACCATATAGGGACTGCTGGATACGCGGTCCTCGACGGTCAGCAGCCTCCCAGCAACAGCCTCGAGGACTGGCCTCCACAGGTCTGGCCAGGAGGACTGGGGTTCTGCCTCTCTGGGTGATAGCTCGACCGGGGAGCTGGGTGAGGCCTTAACCCTAGGCCTCTTCCCTGGCCGACCCTCCTCCACCGGGACGTCGGCAGGGCGTTCCCGGTCTCCCGCACTTGGACAAATCACCGGGGGGGAATCGCTGACGATGATGGCGGCAGGGGAAGTCGAAGCAGAAGGGGCGACAGGGGGAGGAGCTGAGGGCAAAGTCAGAGCGTCGCCGGCAGGCTGGGGACATCTGGAGCCCGGTCCCCAAAAGCTAGGGCTTCCAGATCCTCCACCACGGCACGAGGACGATGTCGACGCAGCATTTCTTCTTCTTCTTCTTCTTCCGAGCTAATGGAGACCGCAGCTCGTCTCCTTGGCCGCGAAGAAGTCTCAACAGCGGCTGCAGGGGTCTCGGCAAGCCCCGAGTCTAAGCGAGATGAGGAAGCTCTGTTGCCGAACTCAATGGGATGCCCGGCGGGGACTGCAACCGTCACCTGCTCCCCCTCCCTCCTTCTCCAAAAACCGGGGACTCTTCCCCAGTTCCCTTCCTCTTGTTGAAGGAGCGGTACCTCGGCTCATACCCCAGAAGCGACAAAGCAGCTCGGGTGTTATGACCGTGGTAGTTCCTCACTTGCCGGATCTAGGTGTCGTTCCTCACCCAGCCGGTCCTCTTAGCCGTCTGCCTTCTCTGACGGGAACCTGCACGACAAGCAAGAGACGTCAGTCCGCCGGAAACAGAAAAAAAAAAGGAAGACAAAAGAAAGCCGAAAAGATTTCAGTCTTTACTTGGAGGGGTCTCGAGGCGTCGAGGGATCCTGACTACTCTTGACGCCATGGGCTCTGACTCGTCAAACTCCCACTCGCCCGAGACAAACAGACAATCGTCCCCTGCGTATCTGTTGGAGTCCTCCAAGGCGGTGACAAAGCCGGTCCGTCTTGCCCTCACCCGAAGGTAGTAGACGTCTCCGGACTTGCAGAGATCGTACACGTCCTCGATGTCATGGACACCGAGGTTGATCCTTAGAATCCTATTCAGCTCTACAACGCCCCTTATTATTTTGAAGCCGTTTGGCATCAGTTGACAAGGGCAGAGATTCCATTCTCTCAGACAAGCATTCAGAAGCGGGTGAAGGGGGAATCGAACCCCACCTTCGATCACAGTCACTAGCCAGAACGACATCCAGCCATTATGGAAGACGCTACCGTCGATAGGGTCCTCAGGGTTGTCTAGCCTAACCAGGACGTCGTCCAAGATCTTGTACTTGGCCCTGAAATCAGCCACAGCCTGTGGGTTTTCTAACCAGTACCTATAAACCCCCATTCCTAAAACTCGGACAAGATAAAGGGGAAGAAAAAACAGAAACCCTAAAAGAGAAGAATGCGCATAAGGAGCATGACTTACAGGCAAGAAGGACTCGAAATCTCACGGGTCTGATAGCAGGCGAATTTCTTCTCCAGTAGAACCTCTCCTCTCCAATGAACACGAAAGAGAAATCAGGGAGAAGGCGACCTAATTTATAATGGGAGGAGGTGCCGTTTCGATTTTCCAAAACGGCCGTACGAGGCGCCACCTCGAGCACCCCTCACGCCTCTTCAAAACGATTGGATGGCCGCCCAGAAAACGACGCGTGGCACCAAGCGGCACATTTCCCGTAGGCTATTAAATGCATCGGGCAGGCAAAGAGATACACCTCGATAAGGATTAGGCGTCAGCCACCGTCACCAAGGTAAGGAAGAGCTTCCGCTCCGAACTCATCACTCGGAAAGACTCCACCATCACGATGCTCGGGCTTATGTGCTTTGGTATCGGTACCGACACGACAACAACGTCAAGCTCGATAACAGTATCAGCTTGGCGACCACATTCGGCTCGGTAGCAGTACCAGCTTAGCAAGGCTACTTAGCTTCCGACCTCAAAGATTTGGAGAACTCTAAGAGATCAAAAGCTAAGGGGCATTTGTGTGGGGAAATACCATGATACTGAGATTAAGCTAAACCTCGGCAACAGTACGGGCTAGTTCGTCTTGATCTCGGTAACTCACATCTCGGCAGCTCGGCATAAGAGTGTCAACTAGGCAAGACCACTTCTGGTCTTGGTAAGAGGACTGAAGGACGGGAGTGGGCCATCACACCCTATGAGAAGTACGAACGCGCACTGACAGATAGGGTGGCGCGTGATAGAGATAAAGAGTTGACTCTATCACCCCATCACGTCAGCAGTCTTAGGGGGAATGGAAACTTCCGATGGATGTTCCCTTTTCACCTACCACCCAGTGTCAGGGTAAGGTCCGATGGGACCTTACCCCCACCTACCTCCACTCAGCAAGAAAGTTGATGCCACTTCCACCTATATATATATATATATATATATGCAAAAGGCAAGTCCTAGCAAGGTACGCAAAAACACATACACGTTCATACTACCTTCTCTTCTCTACTCTACTTTTGCTTAGTTGCAAAACTAACTCAGGTATCAGAGTGCCTTCGGCTGACGGCAGCCAGGACCTCTGACCTCTGCTTCTTTCCTTCCCTTTCACGTCTCGGGCATTCGGTCTTTCCCTTAATCAAGTTCTACTTTCTCCTAATTAAGTGGGTATCGTTTTTGGCACTTACAAGAGGGTATCCACTGAGTGGCTAATTGCACGGATACGAAGAAGTGTATCCACGAGGTACTTATTTGGTGCTGAACATTCATAGTATCTTGTCGGGTATGATTCATGTAATATCAGGTGAGTGGTCTTTCGAAAAGGTACTTTCTCGTTTGAGAGATCATTTTGGGTTTTAGCACATGTAATGTAACGTACATGGCGCAGCCCTTAGTAGTGTTCCATGTAGATCTTGGCTCTTTTTTTTTATTTTATGTGGTGCTTGTTTTTGCGTTTCACTTGCTTGTGCAGAGTAGGTCTATTCACCCCAACAAACTGGTTGGTATCACAACTAAAAAGCTTTGAATTGTTTTGCTTGCAGCTTTTTTTTTGGTTTTGAGTAGAGTTTTTTTTTTTTTAATATACCTCCTATGGTTATAGAATTTGTAAATAGGCCGATGTGGTTTAATATTTGCGTATATCTCCTGCCTTTTCATTCTACCAGTCATAATGAGAAAAAGGCAGCCACCAAAAGATTTGTATAAAAATGACAACTTTGCCCTTAAATTTTAAGCAAGGAAGTAAGTCATTATTTATAAAAATACCATTGTTTTATCCCAAGCCCCAATAGACTCAAATTCTCCTCTACATATAAAGCCTAATGATGTATTTGAAACTCTCATCAATCTAATAGGGGATTGTGCATGGATTAGGCAAAATATAACCAATTATAAGTACAACCCAACTACTTAGCTTCTACGCTCTCCAAAGTAATGTGAGAGCTTCTTAGATAGGAATATAATCATATATACAAATCTTCCTGGGCATATGGTGTGCATTGTGCCCATCCGAATGGACCACACATCTTCCTTGATAGTCAACAATCCCATGGGACGGCAATGACCTGAATGGACTGAACCGTTGCCCATTTGAAGGGACCACACATCTCCCATGATAGTCACCAATCCCATGGGTTTACACTAATCTGAATGGACTGAACTATTGGATCGATGGTTAAATATATATATATATATAACAGTTAAACTTGTGGGCCATGGATCAAGATAGATATGTATGAGAAATCTTTCTATACATCCTTACCATGCATCCTTATTGCACCAACTTTGGTCCACCTGGGGCCCTACAGACCTGGGACAAGGGGGTTCAAAAGATCTAATTGGAACCACCTTAGATATGAAGTCTCAACTCAATCCAATGGCTTTAACCCTTTGATTGTGTGCATCATTCCCTCACTATACGGTGAGGGACAAACTTAAAAGGGCCTACTTAGGGCCCCATTGATCATGGGACTTGAGGAGGATGGAAAGAGACATCTTAGATGTGCCCATATATCAAATTTGGAGTCAATCCCATGCCTTTATAACCCCTTCATCATTGGCCTAAAATTTTAACAACTTTATATTAAAGAAAAAAAAATCTTCAATCCAACAATCCAATCAATTTGGATAGGTAAAAACTTGATGGATCTAGTGTACTTAAGGAGGTCCTATGTACGTAAATAGTTCGGATGTACAAAAAAGTCAGCCCCACTATGTTGTCCTCACCATAATATGGTGAGTATGATAAGAAATAAATGCACATGAATATTTTCCATGCATGCATACATACATACATACATATTAGTAACAAAGGCCCATGCTAAGCCCGAGCCAAGAAAATCAAAATATATTTAATATTAATGTTCTCTCTTATAATATTATTATAAAAATAAATTGAAAATAAATAAATACTTATTATAAAAAAGTAAACCACAAGCGCGGTTTCCGAACTCTATGAGAATGGCCAATCTTAATTTTCCAAAGCAATCTAAAGCGTGCTGCATTATAATAATTTAAATATCATACCTACAATTGCAAGCCGCAACCATATTAGTTGATACATATTTTCTTATAAATATAAATAGATGTGCTATATCCAAATCCTTGGGGTTTTTTTTTTTTTGGTACCCCAGCCCAGGGGGTGGGGGTGGGACCTAAGAGAGAACCCGCATACACATGGGAAAGCATCCCACTCAAGTGGGAAAGAAGCCCGCACACGCGGGAAAAAAACGTTTACAAGTTGAAAGAGGTGAGCGGATTTAACTTAAAAAGAAAGTGCACCGCATTAACCTGATTGCATGCCTGCAAATATACTTAGGCGAGAAGGAGATGTATCATGTCTTCGTAAACACCATTTATAAAAAAAATAAAGCATCTCTCCTGCTAATTGTTGAGACAATCCTACCTTATAACACCAAATACTGCATTAAATGACCTTTCATTGTCACGTTTGCCAAAGAAAATATACTTGAACAAGAGGGACAACACCCATCGCTAACAAGAGCAGTCATGCATGTATCATTTCCAATGAAAGCGGGCCTTATGTCATTAGCAGGTTCCATCAGTTTTTCCTTCCCTCGGACAGGATTATGTGGTATCCATGCCTGCGTTGTTTTCAAAAGGGCTCAAGAGTTAAATCTAAACAAACCTCCATATGTAATTAGAAAAATTATGAAATTCAAGACCTACAAATAAATTATCGTTGACCTCTAACATGAATGTCACTTGAGAACATGAACGAGGTGATGGATGCAGAGATGACAAGCTGACCCGTCCATACAATTGTATGATAGTAATGAAAATTTCACCATTACAAGAACATTAGTTCGTACATTAGACAAATCAAAAGAAATCAATCTTAGCACATGAGCATCATATTTCATAATAATAACAAATGACAGAAAATATAAATATTTGAATAGAAGTTTATCCTCTCTCATAGACTATAAGCTTCTTGGTTAATATTGCAAACGTTATTAATTCAAGGGTTTTTTTTTAAGCAATTCATTTGGGCTATAACTACTAAAATATATTTGAAGTGCAATGGTCCTGTAAGGATGGTCCACAGCTTACGGTAAGGACTCACTCATATTTAAATGATAGGTTATAGTTAAACTAAGTTAATTTACAACTTTAAGAGATTACTCAATGGGGTACAACAATATGATTATATCCTCACAACAATGGAACTACATTGTGTTGACCTTATTAACCACCCAATGAATGCATGTACGTATACACACACACACAAAATCTTAAAGATGCAGGTCAGACAATAGGTCGGCCAACTCATTGGGTCCAATCCAAAGGCCAAACGTGACATCCATTAAATTAGGAAGTATTATTAAGTAGTTTGATTTGTTTATGATTAATATTAGTATGTTTCCTATTTTAGGCATTATTCAGATATTAGGAAATATTGTTGCGTAGGGATGAAGCCGACTAATCTATATAAAGATGTTAGGCCTCGTTGTATTTAGAGTGCTTATTATCAATTAATTTTTGAGTTATGAAAGTTTTCTCTTCCGGTATGGGGTTTCTCCTCATCATGACTGTGCCTTAGAGCTGGAATCCATCTTAGATTCAATCAATCCTTCGGGTGATTGATCTCTTGATCCCGATCACAGATCCAGGCTGCGCCACCTAGTTTCAAAACTTCTTTAACTATTGAATGTTGATCCTTGAGGCCTTGAACTCAATTAGGTTGGTTTTTAGTATATTCATAAATAAGCCTTTATCATGGGCTTTCCCTCTAATTTTGTTAACGGAAAGAGGGTCCTATGTAGTGTTGCTCAAGCGGTGCCCATCTATAAGTAGTGCTTGGGAGCTATATTTGATAATACTATGAGTTAAGCTTGACTTGAGCTGGAGATTTATGTGTATTGCCAACCCAACCTCAAACCAACCTTAATTGGGATTGATTTCAAATTAAGCTTAAGCTCGAACACGAGCAAACCAAGCTTCAACTCAAGACAAGCTCGCAGTGGCTTGTTTAACGTCCAAGGACAGCTCAAACTGGGCTACACTCAGCTCACTTCGGCCCATTTACAGCCCTAGGTATTATTCTTAGTCTTGGAATGAATAAGAAGGCTCGCTCCATCTACAGCCCTAGGTATTAATCTTGTCTTATAGAAAGAATGAGAAGGATCACTCCATCTACAACCCTAGGTATTATTCTTGTTTTAGAATGAAGAAGATCCAGTCTATATAAAAGTAGATCCATAGAAATAATTTTTTTGCCCATTCCACCTGGTATGTAACACGTCCCTTTCAAGAACTATGAGATCTTAGGAATATGCACTTGATAGTTTGGCATCCATCTTATCTCTATGAGCACCAGGAACATAGACAAAACAAACAGATCCAAATACTTTGGGAGGTATTGACAACAAAGGCTTTCTGGTTGCAATACCCGGTTGCAATACTGGGTATGTGATTGGTAAAATAAGATCCAGTAAGAACAAATCAGGACAATAGGAATTAGGAACATCATCCTGGGTTGTAGCTTAACTGATTAGGAACACTGTACACCCAACTTAGAGGGTGAGCAGGGATCACCTTAAGAAGAAGTTGGTTCTTTCTTTTGGTCACAACATCTTGATACAGAGTATAGGGACATGTTTTTTGGATTCCCATTTTTCATAAACACCTTTGAAACTCAGATGAAATATACTCCCTCCTTGTTATCTGAACACAAAAAAATTGATTTTTGCATTGAACTGATCGGTAATCATCCCACAACAAAAAAAATTTAAGATAATGAACTTCATCTTTAGATTTTATAAGATATATTGTCATAGTTCTAGTGCAATCATCAATGAAAAACGCAAGGTACAGGAAACGAGCACTGATATAAACTTTTGATGGTCCCGAACTTATGCATGAATCAACTCAAAAGAAACATGTCACTTCCTCGGGTTGTCAATTCCGCGACTAGTCCATGAAGTTGCCTTTGGAGAAGACCCAAGGTATATCAAGAGCAAGTCCAGAAGACTAAGTCATGGAAGGCCTTGCTACATCAAGTCATATTCCCAATATGTGCCAACCATCAGGTAAATTGAACCTTAGAATATACCAAGAAACAGGGCCTAGGACCTTGAACCAAACAGGTAAAATTTGTTATGTCTATGTGGATAGAGAAGCATAGTTTATTATAGGCTTCTCGGGAGACCAAGACCTTTCTTCAGTCTAAATTCCAGAGAGCTCAATTTTGAGAACCGATGGTCTTGGGGGCCAGAAGCTGGGGGTGTCGGTCGACCGAAAGACCCCTTTGGAGGATTGAAGCTTTCATTCGGTTTATTTTCTAGAGAGTGTGTTTTTTTTAGGCTCGTAGGGTCTCGTGGGACCGAAGTGTTCCTCGGTCAACCAAAGTGGATCTGGATCCGAGTCAAACTAGCAATTGTGCATGAGTTGTGTTGCTTGCTTTGGCACATCGAGCGATCGAAGCTTAGAATCTATAAATGTATGTCTTCGGATCCATATCTAGATACACGACCATTCTGAAAGTTCATAGAGAGAGAGAAGTCGTGTAGACCATTAACACCATCCTCAAGCTTTCAAACCTTCTTCGACCTCTCTAAGTCCTTCATAGGAAAATCATATTGATCATTCAAGCTCATTGGAGAGAGTTTTTGTGGAATAGATTGTGATATACCAAAACCTTAGATCCCATAGCCTCTACGATCTATTTGGTTGTGCTACATTGAGAGATCATCATCACCAAGGTTAGTTGTTATAGAGGCTAAAGCTCGAGTCTGGATCTTAGAACTCCTCATCAAATACGATCTTCAAAGTAACATTTATTATTGTTAGCGTTTTATTTTCTTTACGCTTAATTATATCTTGTAAAGAAGAGTAGACCACTGTAAAAGAGAGATGGTGGTTCGATATGCAACCAAGAGAGCCTCCTCTGATTCTTCGTCTTTAAGATCATCTTGTGTTTCCGGTTCATCATGTGCACCTTTCATTAAGTTCATTCGTTTTGTACATTCAAACGAACGGTGCCCTTTTTGCTTACAATGAAAATATGTAAACCTATTATGATCTTCAGGCTTGGAGAAAATCTTTTCCGACGAAGTAGCACCTGGATTAAAATCTGGCTTTGATGGGGCCTCTTGTGTTGGCCATTTAGACACACGAAATTTTTGGGCTTGATAATTCGCAATGTCTTCGGCCTTGATGGCATGTTGGATGATCTCATCAGCATTAGCAAAATTCTTGAATGCAAGGATATGTTGTATCAATTCTCAACCCATGAAAATATCCGTAAACCAACATATCATCAGCTTCATTTAAACCACAATGAGCTTGCATTGTCAAAAACTCTTCAAAATATTCAACAACCATCCTAGATCTTTATTTCAAGTCTTGAAAACTTGAACACAGATCTCGAGTAATTGACAAAAAGGAACTTTTACTAAACAAAATTTTCATCTCAACCCATGTCTCAACGGAGTCTATGTTTTGGTTCCTTTCCTCCTTTTGCAACTTGGCCCACCATATTGAGGCATAATTGTGAAGTTGAGTTGCTACCAAAGTGACTTTATGGCCCTCCGTCGTTGGCTAATGTGCAAAAATATTTTCAACGCACACTAACCAATCCATAAATTCATCCAGTTTCAATTTTCCATCATATTCGGGAATTGCAAGTTTAATTCTTAAATCTCGATCAACATTGACTACCTGTTGATCTCGTTGATTCCGAACACGTCCTCCATCATCTCGGTTAACATCTGTACGCCAATTATTCTCCAAATGTGTTATTCTAGTATCCATTCTCAAAAGAGTTTCTTGGAGTTGAGCAATCGTTGCGGATAGTTTAGTAATATTTTCCGATAACTCCGCAACAGTTCCAGTCAAGTCCTCTGTGGGCATGGATGACTTCTTCCTTCTTATGAACCACCATATTTTTTGTTTATGCAATTTAAAAAAGTTGATTGACCTGATGTGTAAATCTGCTATCCACGAAAGCACAGGTGAAAACTATTCTGAAATCCAACTATAGATTGTTCCAATATCGCAAAAAGAAGATTCAATTGTTGATTTGGTCAAATCTGCCATTAAATGATTCTGGTGATGCAGTGATGATGTTAGGATGTCGGGGCTCTTTTTTTTATTAAATCTTATTGTTTGCTTGATTGCTTGCTGAAGTCAGCCCTTGTGTTGCTAGGTTGTAGTTTTGACCAGTTGGGCCCAGTTGTTTCAACCTGCACTTGACCTAGTCTGAATTAACCCAAACTCTAACTTGGTTCGATCTCTGTCCCGTCTCAGTCTTCGTGTCAACAAAAAAAAGGGCTGAAGATCCCTTCTTTTTTTTTTGCTGAAATCGGAGCTTGATATTATAAGGGACTTGGATACAGAGATGATTCTAAACAGTTACGTGTTCTTACAATTTGATACCAAAAGATAAGTAGCAGCAAAACAAGCAAAAGATAGAGGGTTGTCTTCATTCTTCATACTGCGCCAAAAGGTGTTGCTCCTGAAATTGTGGTGCGTGACTCCCTCTCTGCCCTTCTTGCATACACAACTCAAGTAAAAATGCGATAAATGGATTGGTAAGGAGGAATGGAACACCATTTCCACCGGTGGCCTTAGTTTAGCAAGGCCATCTGCCACCATGTTGGCTGATCTGCGAATTAGAGATGGCTTCCACCGAGGCAAATTATCGAGGGTTGCTTGAAGTTTCCTCCATATATTTATTAATGGCCATGGGTATCCTTCCGATGAATTTAGAGAATTCCATATAATGAAGGAGTCACCTTCGATGAGGATTCATGTGGTGGGTTTTGGGTGGACTAGATAGGTCAGTTAGGTTTCAAAGCACGTGTTCCCAAACACCTCAAATCATCTTCACAAGACCTCAACATGAGGATGAACCCACGATAATTCTATTCCAATAATCACGAGGCTCAACTGCAGGACATGGGGTTTGTTGGTAGCCCCTTTACTTGCCAACATGCGAACCGGTCCGGCCAGAATCCTTGAGCGTCTCGACAGAGGCCTGGCCACTCCGGCATGGATAACTACTTATGATGATTGGTTCCTTCATCAGCTTCCCCGGATTAGATCTGATCATAACCCCCTTCTTCTATCCAAAAGGCATCCCCAGGCCCACCATAAAAGCTTTTTTGGCTATGAGAATATGTGGCATTCCCACCCTGTTTTTGAGTCCTGGGCTAGAAATCAATGGCCTGGTCAGAGACTCCCCTTGCTGGACAACCGGCGACGAATGGCTTCAACTCGCTCGGATTGGAACAAACATTCTTTCGGAAATAGTTTCCGTGAGTTGGATTGTTTTTATCCATGGCCAGAGGGGTTCATGTGGTGGGTTTTGGGTGGACTAGATAGGTCAGTTAGGTTTCAAAGCACGTGTTCCCAAACACCTCAAATCATCTTCGCAAGACCTCAACATGAGGACGAACCCACCATAATTCTATTCCAATAATCAAATCTGAGATTTTCATCTCTGCAAGTTGTCCTCTCTCTCTCTCTCTCTCTCTCTCTCTATATATATATATATATATATATGGGCCAGGCTCTCCTAAGCTTAAGCTTAGAATAAGATTCTGTAAGCTAACGCTTCTGGGCCCACCCTTGGTCCATCCAAATGGACCAAACACATGGCTCCCCTAAACTGCACATGTCCACCAACTTTTGGTCAAATCCGAATTTACTGGACCGTTGAATCAACTATGTACCAATCCGAATGGACTGTTGACCACTAAACTTTTGGTGCCCAGCTGGAGATGATAGAAATCACGTTTCGGACTGATTTTTTGGAAAGAGGAGGGTCCTAAGGAGTCCTCGAAATCCCTCCCATTCCCATGCGGGTCCCCAGGTGGGCCCCACCACGAAATTGAGCTTACCTTATCCTAAACTTCAACTTAGGAGAGCTGGGCCATAGCTCTGCTAAGCTGAAGCTTAGGATAAAATTCCGTAAGCTTACGCTTGTGGAGCCCACCCTTAGCCCATCCAAATGGACCAAACACACGAACCCCTTGAATTGCACATGTCCAACAACTTTCTATTAGATCCGAATTTACTAGACCGTTGGATCCACTGTGTACCGATCCAAATGGACTATTAACCATTAAACTTTTGAGGCCCAAATGGAGATAATAGAAACCACATTTGGGGCTATTTTTTTGCAAAGAAAAGGGTCTTAGGGAGTCCTTGAAATCCCACCATCCCCATGTGGGCCCACCACACACCTTACCTGAGCTTACCTTATCCTAAGCTCTAGCTTAGGAGAGCTACCCCCTATATATATATATATATATATAATAAGAAAAGTAAATTTAGGGCCTAAGAAAATAGAATCCAATAATGGAAACTACCCTAATTACAACTCTTTTATAAAATTAGAAAACTACTAAAAAATAAAATATTCCTAAACTATATTGGGCTCATTCTGCATCATTTATCCTTCCTAGTTTTACCACACATCCATCTCAACATTCTCATCTCTACCACATTCATTGTGTGCATATGTTGCTTCTTGATTGGCCAATATTCTGCTCCATACATCATAGCTGGTCTAATCGTTGTCCTAAAAAGTTTTCCTTTTCAATCACGTTGGCATTCGTCAGTCACAAAGCACTCCAGAAGCAATTCTCCACTTCAACCTTCCTGCTTTTGTCCTATGTTCGACATCTTCACCAATCTCTCCATCTTTGCTAATTATAGAGCCAAGGTAGCAAAAAGAATCACTTTGTAACATCTCATGGTCTTTAATTCTCACAGTAGTTTCAGCTCTTTCCATATGCCAATTGAAGTTACAATCCATATATTTCATCTTTGTACGACTTATTTTAAAGGCTTTGGATTATAAATCCTCCGTCATCTCTCGAATTTTGCCTTCACACCATCTCTTAATTCATCTACCATCTACAACTAACATACACCAAGGTACCTCTTCTTGAATATGAGTAGTTCACTCATCCATAATCAGTGCAAAGAGATAAGGGCTTAAACCTAACCCCTGATGCAACCTATGGTCACTGGGAACTCACCTGTCTCTCCACAAGTAGTTCTCACATTCGTTACTACTCCTTCATAAATGTCTTTAATAATTTCAATAAAATCTCTTGGAACATTCCTTTTATTTAAAACCCACCAAATTAAACCTCTAGGTACCCTGTCATAGACTTTTTCTGTATCGATAAAGACCATATGCAGATTGTTCCTCTTCGCTCGATATTTTTCCATTAATTGCGTAAGTGAGAAGATAGCTTCCATCATTGACCTCCCTGACATAAAACAAAATTGATTTTCAGATATCTCGGTATTTTGTCTAAGTTTTTGCTCCATTACTCTCTCCCATATCTTTATAGTATGACTCATAAGTTATACACCCAAATAGTTGGTATAGTTTTGAATACCTCCCTTGTTGTTATAGATAGGTACTACAACACTTTTTCTCCATTCATCCAACATTTTCTTCGTCATTAATATCTTATTGAATAGTCTAGTTAATCAAACTTCCCAACTTCTCCAAAGCATTTCCAAGCCTCAATCGGGATGTCATTTGGATCTGTAGCTCTTCCCATCTTCATTTACTTTAATGCTTTCCTCACTTCCACCACCCTAATTCGACAAAAAAAAGTATGCTTTGCTAATGAAGTATCCTCTTTTGTCCTTTTGTCTCCTATATTGTCTTCATTTAAAAGTATGCTAAAATATACCCTTCGCTTTTCTTTGATATCTTTGTCCTACACTAGAACCTTTTGGTCATTGCTCTTAATACATTTAAGTATTCAACATGATCTACGTCCCTACATTTCCTTTCACTTATTTTTGCAAGCTTAAAAATACCCTTCTCTCCTCTTGTTCCCAACCTATTATATAGGTCATTATATGCTTTGTGCTTTGCATCACTTACTACTTTCTTAGCTTATTTCTTTACCTTCTTATACATCTCATAATTTTCCATATTCCTAGTTGATGAGGACATCAGGCAAAGGAACAAGAAGAAAATAGTGCACATGATCCCATTGTGGATGGATCACCCTTTCTTAGGGTTAATCCGTCAAGATTAGGTGAATCCACCATTGGATTGAAGTTTGGAAGAAGATCTACCATCGGATGTGATGGATGGCTGGCTGAAGACCTCCCATGGCAATCATAAGGCCCCACATTGGGATGTGCCAAGGGGGAAGATATGTTGCTGATTCAAGATGTTCTAAAAGGATTGAGGGGCCCAAGAAGTTTTAAATGAGTTTACGTTATAAAGAAAGGGCCCAAGGAGAATTGTATTAAATAAAAGATGTAACCAGGGGGTGGTGGGTTGCGACTTAAGTTTACTGGGGAGAAGTGTGTGGGATGAGACTTGCACACGTCTTCCCATGCGCAAGTCCTCCCCAACTCACGACATTCCTCCCTCTTTTGCTATTTTTACTTATTTATTTTCTTGTCTTTAGTTAGTTATTCTCATCTAAGGAGTAAGGACTACTAAGATGTTTTAATCTCAACCATCCATTGTTAGGGTTGACTTCTCTTTTCTTTTAAGCTTGTAACTCCATTGTGGAGGCCATTATTGAACTATTAACAAAGAAAACTCTTCAATGGAAGCTTTCTTGAGTTCTCTCATGCAAGTTTTTCATATTTCCTCGCCCGAGTGGGGAGTTTGGCGTGAGGCAAAGGTTATTGTCATCTCCAACCAGGTATTTCTCCCATCTCCATCTTCTTCTTTTATTATTTACTGCTGTTACAACACAACCCTAGATCTAGTTCAACCCCTCCATCCAAAATCCTAGACCTAGCCTTGATCCCTTTACCTAATCCTAATCCAAACCCAAAACCATCATCAGGCATAAGAACCAGCAATACCAGACTGAGAATAGATCAGACCCTATATTCACCTGGCTGAACCTGATCTAGTCCATCTAGGCCTAATTAGACCCGGTCCAACCCACTTACAGTTGGGTCAACCCATCTTTGAAAGCCCAATTTACCATTTTATTGCTTTACAGCCCCTTTAAAGCCTAAACTTCATATCTAAATGCATATATTTGGATTATCCCTAGACAAGTTGGAAGTCCTAGCTTCCCATTAGTCCTCTCTTTACTTCCTAGAGGTTCCTATTGCAGGACTATAACTCGGTCTCGGATCAAGACATAATCATTCTTGCTAATTTATTGTTAATAATGTGTTTAGTGCCAATTTTGAAGATGATTATGGTTGCGATTAATTCAATATTTTGATCTCACATTTGCATTTTGTCAATTAAGTAGTAGGTCCTGCATCACTAGTACACTGCCAAACTTTGTAACGTCTCCTCTCTAACAACTTCTTGAACCTCTACACTCCACTACCAGGTTTCTTTATTATAGTGTATTTCCCCTTTCGACTCTCCAAGCACCTCTTTTGCAGCCTTCCTAATACAGTTAGCCATTTGTTTCCACATCGCTGTTGTTTCTCCCTCAAAACTCCAATCTCCATCCTTAGTCACTTTACCCTGAAATATTGTTGCTCTTTCTCCTGTAAAATCCCTCCACCTTGTTTTAGCGTGCATTTTATTTACTACTCCTTTTCTACTTTTAATGCAAGTATCTAAAACTACTAACATATGTTGTGTGCTCAAACTCTGTCCTAGAATAACCTTACAGTCTTTACAAATTACAAGTCAATCGGTCATGTTTTCTAACTAGAAAAAAGTCTATCTGGCTCCTGCTAGTTCCACTTTTATAAGTAATTAAATGCTCCTCTCTTTTTTTAAAGCAAGTGTTTGCTATTACAAGGTCAAATGCTAATGCAAAGTCCAAAATAGTGTCTCATAACTCATTCTTTCTCCAAATCCTTGCCCTCCATGCACTCTCTCATATCCTCTATTATCCTTTCCTACATGCCCATTTAAGTCCCCTCCCAAGAAAATCTTTTCACTAGTTGGAATTTCTCATAGTAAACCATTTATCTCCTCCCAAAATTGACGCCTGACACTTTCATCTAATCCTGCTTGGGGAGCATATGCACTAATGTTATGAATTATGTCTTCCTCTAACACTAGTTTAATTGCTATAATTCTATCACCCAATCTCTTTGCTCCCAGAACTTTCTCTTTCAACTATACCCACTCCATTTCTTGTATTGTTCTTTCCTGCATATAAAAGTTTATAACTATCAGCGAACTCCTTAGCTTTATCCCCCTTCCACTTTGTCTCCTGTAGACAAGCTACACTAACTCTTCTTCTTTTCATTACCTTGACTAACTCCATGCTCTTGCCTGTTCGGCGAATATATGATGCTTTATATGTACTAACAAGATATCTCTCTCTCTCTCTCTCTCTCTCTCTCTCTCTCTCTCTCTCTCTCTCTCTCTCTCTCGAAAAGAAAAGAAAAGAAAAGAAAAGAACCTTAAGCATGCATTTTGAATGATCATATAGTTACAAATCAATGGAATCCGTCCACGAGTTTTCCATAGAAAAACCCTCTAGTCAAAACACCCTCAAAATTGGCTCCAAAAAATTGTGATAAATTAACCCAAAAATTGCATTCTCCTCCGCAACCTAGACCATGGTATTTATGAGCTCTAAAACTGGAATGGCTGCTGATATCGGCACCTACAATTGCTGGCATCAGTCTTAGATGACGAAGGCACTGCTTTCCAACACTTTTCCTCACAGGGCTCAGATACCAAGTGGCAGAATATAATGGCTGATATTTGGTATAGATGAAGGAACAATTGTATATACCATCTCCTGACTGCTCTCCCTTATTTTATCACGTTAAGTGATACAAGCAAAATTACAACTGAACCCCTTTGGCACCAGCATAATTAAAAAGACTAGTACACCCTACTATGCAACATCATGCAGAATATTTGAATCCTACCTATCGATTCCAACATGTACCCATACTATGCAACTTAAAGTTTGGGACCTTGAGTCAGAGTTGAATCTTGGTCCAATTTGGGCCTGACCAAAACCCGGAACTTGTACACCCTACAATGCAACATCATGCAGAATATTTGAATCCTACCTATCGATTCCAACATGTACCCATACTATGCGACTTAAAGTTTGGGACCTTGAGTCAGTTGAATCTGGGTCCAATTTGGGCCTGACCAAAACCCGGAACTTGTACACCCTCTAAGTCCACATATTTGGTTATTTGAAAAGTTGAGTACATCATAGGTTAGATCAATGAAAAATTACATTGTAGGATAAGCCCCAACAGGCTACCTAAACAATTCACAACCAACACCACTGTCACAAATCTCAGGAAATTTCTGAAAAGTAACACAATTTTGGAACTTTCTCAATATATGATAGAAAAATAGTAAAATAATTTAGAGAAAAACTGCTTATTTATTTTAGTTATTTTGTTTTGAAATCTCAGTGTTCACATTCTCGAAATTGCTTATTAATTTCAAAAACATCGGCAATATTTTCTAATCTCGCCTTTAAAATAGCATTCTTTCATGAATTTAAAGTGCAAAAATCATGATGTTTCTCAAACCAATAGGTGTGGAATTGGCTGTATTCAGATGGTTTAAATGGAAGATAAAAATTGAAAATACGTACGTAGATTTGAAGGGTGCGCTGGTAGCACCAACCGGTGTGGTAAAAGCAACATCTTGAAATGGACCTGCCATCTTTCCTCGTGGAAACCAACCGAGGTCCCCGCCTTTCTTTCCTGATGGACATTCTGAGTACTCCGAAGCCACCTAAAACATAAACTTGTCGATGTAAAAGTAAATTGTAGAAACCAATGCTGATTTTTTTTTTTCTTATCCATAAGTAACTTTTCTTTCAGGCATCAATTTAGTCATGCAAATGATAAAATGTGTTCAGTTTTTTTAGTAAGCTTAGCTCTCGTTTGGATGACATTGACAGTCTTGATTAGTAAAACTAGACTATTTGATCAGTCCAATCGAAAATGACTCGATTGATTTGAAAACCCCAAAAATAGATCAAACTCAATTGGATCTACAATTAAATATGAAATCATAAGGAGAATAGTAGAAAATAGCTTACCCCAAATCACTAATCCTAGCCCCTTGAATGTCCCATTAGTGAGAGGGCTCTCTCTACTGGCTATATTTACACACCTAGCCCCTTGAAGTGCTCCTTGATTTAACAAATCCTACTCCTTTGTGCCTCTTCACTTCAAGTGCTTGTACATTCCATTCAAAGTGGATCTGGCCCCACTTTTTTGAGTATAAGTGTCACGGGTCCCACTTGTAGAATCCATAGTGTTAAGTGGATGAGTCATGAGTGCACCTGTGGGTTGATCCTTCATGGTTATGAATCAATTGATTTTGCTTCAGCTAACCTTGAATTTAAAGATTTTTTTTAACTCAATTTAGGCCTATTAAAATTCAGATTTAACTGCTTATTTTTATGAGGCCCTGATTTAAATGGATCAAAACCCAGTGGACTGATCAAATTGATCCAAATAAGTCAAGGCTTGATCCAACACAAGAAACATGAATTTTGGATCTTCTGTTCCTATATCTTGCATTTTCTTAACAACAAACTTATACCAGTCTTATGGGGCATTGGATTCCACATGGAAAGTTAATTATAGCAACCTATCCTACTTAGAATGGCCATCTTTCCTATTAAAAATTGAAAGCCTCTAGTTATATGTTTATTAAGCAATCAGGCTGGATGGGTGGTTGGGGTTGCTTGTTGGGGTGTAGTAGTGCCAAATTACTAGTCTCATCTGGCCAAATTTTGGGTGATATTCTAAAAATTGATTTGCCTGGTGCACTGAAATGCTTTAGAACAGAATGCTCTACACATTCATTGATCAGGATCATTCAAAGAAATAAAAAGGAAAAAGGAAAAAAAAAAACTGTAGATGATGAAGATCTCTGAGGTACACATGTCAAGGAAACTCTATTCATAAATGTCAAAGAAACTCACCTTCGCAAATTCGGCAGGAGGAACCTTATCTCCATTGCTTAGCCAACCATCTTCCAACTTCTTGTAGGCTTCATTTATCTTCCCTTGTTTCTCACATAAGATATGCCGTGCTGGAGAAAAGTACAAAGACAAATCAGCAACACAAAATTTAGGACATCAATTATATGCGGCACCCACTCTCAAGCTCTAAAAATACGGAATTATTCTGATCGTAAAAGTGCTAAGCTGTACTCGTTGAGAGAGAGAGAGAGAGAGAGAGAGATAACATGTCTTCCTTGTCCAAAAGCGATCGACGATGGTGGGGCCCACAGAATGATCTGACGGTCAGAACAGTTTCAGTAACTGCAATAGCTTTGATACTTGATCAAAAAAGATGAGGATTTAGAAATCCTTTCATCTTCTAATGATTCTCCTTAACATAGAGAAAAACTCCAGAATCAGAGAGTGAAATGCACTGATACCATGGTAACTTGATGGTAAAAAAAGATTGAGAAGTAGGAATGCTATCATACAGCAATGTGTGGTAGATTGTTCTATTTATAGGGGCCAATCCTAACTGAAAGCCTGAAACCATCGATACAATGATGAGTATAATGGATACAACCATATATATAATTATCTACTATGATTCTGTAGAATCTATCTATACCTATCTATTTACAATGATATTAGCTTGACCACCTGTACTTAAAGCAAATGCATGTACATCCACACACACAGTGGTGGCTCCAGGATTTCAAGTAAGTGAGGTCAATAAAAGACTTATCTTCCATAAATCGAATAAATTTGTTTTACCCTTTATCAACATATGTCATCTACTTTCGATAATTCGACAAATATAATATAAAATTTGCAAATAATCTGTTTCCGATAATCCGAGAAAGATAATTTTGAATTCTCAAAAAATAATAATAATAATACATTGTTACTAATAGTTCTCAATCCAAATACATAAACTCCTACAGCTGCCCTCCAAAGTTTTTCATGTGATGAAATCGTTGCATAATAGCTTCATTATCGACACTAGCAAACACATCATTTTCAATATATGTGACCAAATAGTCATTCATCCATTGATCTCCCATTCGGTTACGCAACCTGTTCTACCATCACAGTCACTATGGTAAAATCAACGCCAATTTTAGAAGCAAATCAACCAATTGGTATACAATATCCTTCTTTGTCTCCACTATTTTCTAGCAATGTCACCAATTCCTTTAAGTTCTAAAAACTCATTGCTAGAGCACATATTAGCAATGTGAGGTCCTTTTTTTTTTTTGATAGACAGTTGGCCCATTAACTTAGGCGGTGGGTATTTCATGGTGACTTTTGTTCACTGCCACAGCAACTAGGAAAAGGTGTAAAGTTAGCTAGTGTGGGGTGAAAATCTTAAATTGAGTGGGGTCAAAAGCTTCCCATAAGTTCAATTAATGACATAAAAAATTTATTTTAAAATATTTTTTTTATATCTCAATGGGGTCATTTGACCCCGCTGTGATCAATGTGGCGCCGCCCATGCACACACGCACAAAGGTTATAAGGGGTTCAGCATTTAAAAAATATAATTAATTATAGGACTTTGATTGTAATCAGAATTTTGTCAATGCCAATATTCAAAATTAGGAAAATAAAAAGTAATGATGAAGGAGAGTCCAGATCATTAAGAATCCCTTTGAATTTGAATAGATTAGATGAGGAGTCCATATCATGCGGGACTTTCATTCTCAATATATTGCTAAGGCTCAAGAACTTTGGATCGTATAGGACACTTCTATATTTGATAAGATAAAGTCAAAATTAATATTGAAATTGAGCAATCAATTGTGAAATTGAAGTTCAATTTTGAAATCAAGTCGCCCTCACTTAAGTTATATAAATATGGCACATGAATGATTAGGATCTTGGATTAATAGGATAGTCCATAGGAGAAAGCTCTTTAGTGATCCTCAGTTTTTCTCTCTCTACATGATTTACACTGCTTGGACATTTTTAATATATTACACGTGACCAATTTTCCTTTTATTGGCACCTATAAACTATATTAAAAATAAAATAAAGAAGAACAAAAAGAAAATTGCCCATACAATATAGGAGAATTATATTATATTTGATTGGTAACAAAACTCATATTAAACTTCTCCAAAAGGGCACCTCAATTTCATTACTAACCCACTTAATTGCATTCTGAGTTGCTTTAAATAATTGGTTTTCTTGTGAATTCTAATCACGTCCCTAATTGCTAACACCAAGGCCTGATTGCCCTTAGTTCTCGCCAATCCTGGACAGAGCATAAGTATCTCCATTATCATTTATCAAAACATTGCCAACACCTACGACAACTTCTCCTTCACATCCCCATTGACATTGAACTTTCTTCCTTGCCCCACTCCCACCATAGGTACTTCCCTATTTCTAAGAATGTCTAAACTTGAAAATTCTATGAATTCCTTCTAAGCCAACACCCAATACGGAAGTCACGCCATAATCAAATATACCACCTCTTCCTTCTATATTTCCTGTCCTTCAATAAGTCACCTAATGCTTTCTTTCCAAGTTGACATATCACCACGGCACCACCTAAAGGAACCATCCTCCGCAACATTCAGCCTCTTCTATCAAATGGCCTGACACCACAAGAGATGACGAAATCTTCCAATGAATTTGCTCACATCCAACAAACATCAAAAAGATCAATTAGAGAAAACCTGTACATACCTCGAAAACAACATAACAAGAAAAGATGATTGATTGATTTCTCTTCAATCTTGCAAAGTGGGCAAAAAAGGGAAGCATTCTCTGGTATGGTTCCTCTTCTTCTAAGACATCCTATGTAAGAACCTTCCTCATTAAAGAGCGGCAATAAAAGCTTCCACTCTAGGGGGACTCAACTAATTACATGCCAAATTAAAGAAAAGCAAGTTTAAAAAGAAGAACTTCGTGAAGAAGAGGAAAGACATCTCAAATCGTTAAGAGATAACAAGAAAGACATCTATTGAATCTGCCTCAATCAAAGACCTATTGGAGACGCTATAGACTTCAAATCACTTACCACCCCAAAATAATATATGAGAGAACATTTACAATACGAGAAAAAAGACAAGGAAACATACACTCAAAAGACACTTCCTTGACCCGCGCATCATCTCAAATCGTAATCCAGAACCATCCCATACTGAAAACTTGATACCATTGGGAAAGATTTTACCCACCCCGGACGCGGTCTCTCCCACCCAACTCAAATCCCTCCAGGCCCAAGGAGAATTTTCCCTGGGAACTTTACCTTATACCCAACCCTCCCGATACTTTTCCACCACTATCTTCCTCCATAAAGCTTATCATTCCTCTCCAAACCAGGGATCAAAATAATGGTTGCGGCGGGAATAGCGGGCAGTGGCTAAAACGCTACATAGCGAGCGATATGTAGAAGTTGTGGGGATGAGTAGTGGTGTAGTGATGTGATTTTTTTAAGAGGTAAATTTTTTTTTGAATCTTGTATAGCAACCAATCTTGTATTTGTTTTAGTGATTTGAAGCCATATAAGGGTAGAGAAAACTCTAGGATAGCCTATTGAGGATAAACAATAGAAAAAACAATGTTTAAAATTAAAATTGCTTGGCTCTACTAGGTTCTAGACCATAGCGCTGCTATTTCCAAAATAGCCTAGCAGCCTCAACTGCTATGACCGATAATGCAATCACTGCACTACGTAGTGGTTGCTATTTTGAACCTTGCTCCAAACCTCCACTAGTTTTGAAGATGTTTTTATCTTTCTTCCCACTACTATTGGAATCTTGAAGAGAGTAATAAAAAACCAAGTTAACCATAGTTGACTAATGTAATATGACTACCCAATGAGAGATATTTCCTTTTAGATGGTACCAACCTTTTCTCTTCCTTCTTGATGACCAGATTCCATACACTTTGATCTAAGGTTAGTGCCAAAAGGCAACCCTATTAACGAAAAGAGATTTGAATTTATAGACTTCTATTTGAGCCAATTGTTCAAGATTGTCTAAAGTTCTGATCCCACACCAGTGTGCTTTTGCTAATTTTTGCTTGCAATCCCAATACATAGAACAAAACATCTGAGAACGCAGGTTTTCCAGAATTTGAGAATTGAAAACTATCTTTGTTCATAACCAAGTCCCAATTTGTGCATTTTGTCGAGCAACTAGTTCTTCATCCACAACTTGTTGCCAATGAGGTGAGGAAGAAGAACTCGAAGCAGTAAAATCCTTAAGAACAAGGTGGAAAAATGGAAGGCTGGGCTCCAAGGGATCCACTTCCGGCGCAGATTGGGAAGTTGAGGGAAGAAACCTTCTCAGTTTTTGTGTCCAATCTCCCTAAGCAAATTTCCAAAGTAGAGTTAGAGGCTATGTTCTGAAGGGCTGGAAGAATTCTGGATGTGTTCATTCCTATAGAGAAGAGGAACAACAACAAAAGAGGTTTTGCATTTGTAAGATTTGCAACCCTTAGAGAAGCAGAGAAGGCGATCGAACTAGCAGAAGGCAGATCTTGGGGAGGCAAGAAAATCCAGCAAACTTGGCTCAGTTCAACTCTACAGGAGTGGGAGAGGGGATCAAGAGAGGCCAAGAGGAAAATGAAAGGATAACTCTCAGTCAGTTTCTTGACAGAACTGGCATCCCTAAGAGAAGCCCCAGGTCAGGTGCAAACGCAAGCTGGAGAGACTAAGAAAGATAGAAGCCAGTTAGGACTAGCAGGCTGGATAATGGAAGAAGGTACAGGAAGAGGAGTCAGGGTAGCACCATGGGTGGTCGAGCAGAAAAACTCTCTTTACAACAGCCTTGTGGGATTTCTGAAATCAAATGCAAAGGGCCTTAAGGAGATAACAAGATGGATAGAGACATGCTGGGGGAGAAGACCCCATAACGTACAGTTGATAGATGAAAGGGTTGTTTGGCTACAATTTTCCACACCAAGGGAGGTTGAAAAGGCTCTTTTCAAAGCTGCGAGTAGAGATTGCTCCTCCCCTTTTTCAATGGTGGAAAGATGGATGGAGGTCTTGGGTTCCCCACCAAACCCCACCTGGGTAACAATTAAAGGGATAGCTCACCAGGCATGATATGAAGGCATTTTTAGTCTCATAGGGAAGTGCAAAGGAAGGACAATTGAGGTGGAGAAGAAGGAGATCCTGAAAGAAGGCAGAATCAAGGTCCTGCTCAACAACTCAGTCACACTACCTCTGTCGATACCAGTCTGGGTGGAGGACGTGAGGTTCACGATAAATGTGGAGAATGCAGAGGAAGATGCCAGGCTACAAGATGGTAGGGAAGGAACTGATGCAAGGAAGGTGGAGAAGGAGGGTGGAGGTAGCAGCAAGCGGAACAGCCCAGGGACGAGGGATGATGATGACATTAGTCCTACACATTCAAAATTCAAATCAACCGCCTGTTATCTGGAAAGAAATGGGCTGCTCGGCTTAGGGGAGGCCCTGGGTCAAGATGGTCCATTGGGTTGGCTACCACTTAAAACAAATGGACCAGGCCGAGATGGGCCGAATAGATCCAACGCGATAACAGATTATAAGAAGAAGCTAGGGCATAAGTCGTGGTTTATCGATGCTGAAGCAAGAAGAGAGGAAGGAGATCAAGAGGGCAATGCGAGCGATGCACCCCAACAGCCCAGAAGATCAAACAGGCCAATGCTGGAGGAGTCGACATCAAAAGAAGCGCTAAGCAGTGGGAGGGGGATCTTCTTCAACGGAAACGATAGAAGAAAAACGAGAGATAGTTCGACGGCCATGGCAGAGGTCGTCAAATGCTCCTTGGAAGGGGAGTGTGCAGGCGGGAGGATCTACAAGCGCTCACACTCATCGGGAATAGGTCAATGTCTGACGGTGACGAAGGAGACAGCAAGGAGAAGGATCACTGATCTCTAGCAAACAGCGACATGGGAGACAACAAAACCCCAGATAAACCCCCTCTGAGGGATTCACAAGGATGGATTTCAGTCCATAAGAGATGCAAAGGCCGCAAGCTCCCTCCTGCGATGAGAACGTCCAGGTCTGCCCCGTCCCAAATTCAACAATCCAGGAGGTCTCTAACCAGCAATGTTAGGAGTGAGGAAAGGGTCTCTATCTCAACTCCGGTAAAAGGGGTGGCCGACGATAAAGGTGTAGGGAGGCGACTTACAAAAGGATTGACGATGGAGAGAGGGGAGAGCTCACCCAGACAGGGTGGGAACTCCTCTGTAGAAGCCGAGGGAGACGAGGAGGATGTCTCATAGGGTAATTCGATGTGCTAAGGCAATTGGCGTGACTGCGGAGGGCTCACATGGGGGCTGGAAATCTTTGGTGGAGTTTGCTCAGAGCAGGGAGGGACAAAACCAAGAAGAGAAGAGGAATAGGAAGTCCAAGAGAAAGGGGGAGGGAGAATTAAACAGCCTAAGTTGCTCTATAAACTATGACAGAATCAAGAAGAAGGTGACTGGGGGGAATGGATTCCACAAGAATGGTAGGAAAAAACAGGGTGCCTTTTCAAGTCCCAAATGAAGATCACCTCATGGAATGTCCGTGGGCTGGGGCTTGTCTCTTTAAGGCTGGTGGTGAAAGAGCTGGTTAGACATCAAAAGGCTCAGATAATTTTGTTGCAAGAGACAAAGCTTAAAGGAGTGATTGACAAGGTAGTGAAATAAATTGGGAGAATCAGAAATGTCAAGTGGGAGGCCGTCGACGCAGTAAGAGCTGCTGGGGGACTACTGTTACTGTGGGACAGTAGGTTAGTCTCAATGGTTAAAAGTTGGAAGGACGTCTTCTCCGTCTTAGCCTTGGTGAAGGACTTGAAGAATAATTCAAAATTGCTCCTCACATGTGTTTATGGGCCGAATAGCAGTAAGAGGAGGGAGGAGCTATGGAAGGAACTTGATATGATTAGGGGGAGATGGGTCGAGGCCTAGTGTATTGGAGGCGATTGGAACACTATTAGGTTTCCAAGTGAGAAGATGGTTGGGAGCAAATTTACAGCTGAAATGAGATGATTTTCGGACTGGATAAACCCTCACTCTTTGGTGGACCTATAGCTCAATGGAGCATCTTTCACTTGGTCCAACCATCAGAGCCACCTTGCAATGTCTAGATTGGATAGATTTCTGATTTCTTCAAATGGATGGAGATCTATCCAGAGATCGTCCAGCTAACCCTACCAAAGCCTGCATCTTATCACTGCCCTATCATGATTGATATGGATTGTGAAAGTTGGGGACCTACTCCTTTTCGGTTTGAATTAATGTGGCTTGAGGAAAACCAATTTCCCAAATTGATTCAGGATTGGTGGAAGGAGATAAAGGTGGATGGCTGGGCGGGTCACAGGTTGGCTACAAAACTGAAGGTTCTGAAGAATAAAATTAAGGAGTGGGCTAAGGAGAGTTTTGGGGATGTAAGGAACCAAAAATCCCAGATTCTAGCAGAGATCCAAGCTTTAGATATAAAGGAGGAAAGTGATCAGATGCCCCTCGAAGAAGGAAAGAGAAGGTTAGAACTGAAAGAAGTTTTCCACAGAAAGGTGAGGAAGATGGAGATAAGGTGGAGACAAAGATCGAGATGTAATTGGTTGAAGGAAGGGGATAAAAACTAAAAAAAATACGAAGTTTTTCCATGGGATGGCTTCTTCGAGAAGAAGGGATAACAAGATATCCATCTTGATGGATGGGCAGAAAAGGTTGGAGGATAAAGAGGATATTATAAAGCACATAGAAGACTACTTCACCTATCTTTATGCTGACGAGGGGCGGGAGAGACCGCTTTTGTACAACTTAGCATTCGATGCTATAGAAACTTAGGATGCCCAATGGTTGGAGAGGAAGTTTGAAGAGGACGAAGTTCGTCAACCGATCCTTGATCTTGCAAGAGACAAGGCTCCGGGTCCAGATGGGTTGCCAATGGTCTTCTTCTAGTGCTTTTGGACGATGCTCAAGAAGGATCTCTTAGCATTTATGGAGGAATTCCACCAAAGGGGTAGATTATCCCAAGGCATGGGGGCTTCTTTTATTGTGCTCGTCCCGAAGAAATCAAGAGAAATTGGTACTAAAGACTACAGGCCTATAAGCCTTCTTGGAAGCATCTACAAAATCCTGGCCAAAGTCTTAGCACAAAGAATCCAAAAGATCCTGCCGAATATAATATCCAGCGAGTAATGAGCTTTTGTTGAGGGGAGGCAAATTTTGGATGATATTCTGGTTGCCAATGAGTGTGTGCACTCTAGATATAAAGAGAAGCCTGGAAAAGGCCCATGATAGGGTGGATTGGAAGTTCCTTCAATACATGCTCAGAAGAATGGGGATTAAGGAAAAGTGGAGGAAGTGGATCCATGAATGTGTATCGTCGGCCTGGTTCTCAATTATGATAAACGGGTCTCCAAAGGGCTTCTTTCCAGCTGAAAGAGGGCTGAGACAAGGGGACCCTCTCTTCCCTTTCCTCTTTCTAATAGTAGTAGAGGCTCTGAGTAGAATGATCAAAGGGGCTATGGGTGCGAGTCTATTTGAAGGACCAGGTGAGAAATGTCAAAGCTACAATCCTCTGCTTTAAAGCGGTATCAGGGCTTAAAGTCAACTTCTTTAAGAGTGAGCTGATTAGGATAAGAGCTGAGAAATCGGTGCTACTCAAATATGCTGATATCTTAGGGTGTAAGGTGGGAGACTTGCCTGCCCAGTATCTAGGGTTGCCTTTGAGCCTTGGAAGGGTGAATAAAACAATGTGGAAACCGGTAGTGGAAAGGGTCGAAAGAAAGCTGTCTACATGGAAAGCTAATTATCTGTCTATTGCTGGAAGGGTTACCCTGATCAAATCAGTGTTTTCTAATCTTCCAGTTTACTACTTCTCCCCCTTTAAACGCTTGGCTGCGGTTATCAAGAGATTAGAAAGATTGCAGAGAGAATTCTTATGGTACGGAAATAGTTCCCAGAAGAAATTCCATTTGGTGGATTGGGACTCTATCTACAAACCTAAGGAGGTGGTTTGGGAATTAGACCCCTTAAGCAGATGAACCAAGCCCTATTGGGTAAGTGGCTATGGAGGATAGGATATGGTACGGATGGCCTTTGGAGACAAGTCTTGGATAGAAAATACAATCTCCAGAGACGGGGGTGGGACGTGCAGGATGCCACAGCAAAATCGTTTGCAATTTGTAAAGGAATTTTATCGGTAAGGCTCCTCATGGAGAATATTAAATACAAGATCAGATCGGGGGCATCAATCCTCTTCTACAAAGATCAGTGGGCTGGGGACAGGACTCTGGGCGCCCTATTCCTGGACCTATTTAATTGTGCGAAGGACAAGGAAGCTAATGTCAAAGCTTATATGGCAAGAATCGACAACCAGGTAGTTTGGAGTCCTACTTTAAGGGGGAACCTAAAGGACAACGAATAATCTCAATTCATCTCGCTTCTCAACCTTCTCAAAATAATGTTCATCCTGGGAAATGGGGAGGGACGGAAGGGTTTGGACTGCCTCAAAAGATGGGACCTTCTCTGTTTCTTCTTTCTTCTCGGCTATCACTAACAAATCGAGGGAGAGGAGTGCGATGAGCAGCATATGGAAGTTGAAGGCTCCACCAAGGGTGGTTATCTTCGGGTGGATGGCTCTTCTAAAAAGAATTCTCACTATGGATAACCTAAGGAGGAAGGGGGTGACGGTTGTTAATGAATGCCAAATATGCTTAAGAGATGAGGAATCTGTGGACCACCTTTTGTTGAATTCAAAAACTGCTCAGTTTGTCTGAAGGTCGGTGGTAGGTTGGTTTGACTGTTGCTGGGTCTTCCCCAATTCTCTCTAGGAGCTCTTCCAGGCTTGGAAGGCCCGGACTGGGGTCTCTAAAGGCAAGGAATTGTGGAGTTTGACATTTCTGGCGGTGCTATAGACAATATGGAAGGAACGGAACTCAAGATGCTTTGAAGGGGTAGAACCACTTGGTGGAGAAATCTAAGTTCTAAGTTGCCATGTGGGTGTCCACTAGTCAGTCTTTTAGGGGATATTCTATAGATCAAATAATGTTTCATTTGAAGGAGTTGGCCTTCTGTGCAAGGCATTAGTTGTGTAGTTTTTGGTCTTTGGCCTTTCTTTTTGGGTATTCCTGTTTTCCTATTTCAGCTTGTTGGTACTTTTCTCTTGTACTACTAGCTCTTTTTAATGCAAGTAATCATTTAAAAAAAAAAAAAAAAAAAACCATCTGAGAACGCATTTGATTTTTATTTTCTACTTTCAATACTGCAGCCTCACAAAATTAAGAAAAAAAGGGTGTCACCTGCACATTACAAGTACTTTTTGTATCTCACTGAAACTATGGACTAAATCAACCCTTTGTTCACTTTCAATTAAGCCACCATGTCCTTCCACTCAAAAGTGACAAGAAAGGATAAAAGAGGACTGCCTTGCTTGAAACCCATTGAGCTTCTAAATAATTCTGTTAGGCAATCCATTAATCAACATAAAAGGGATGTGGCAGGAACACATTTCCTAATCCACCTCCTTCACTTGGGCCCAAAAGCATCCAGTATAACATATGCAATAAGAAATCCAGGTCAACATAACCATAAGTTTTTTTCCTTAATAAAATTTAAATATTGACTAAACATAGATCTCGCTATGATGAAATATTGGTATAATAATATTAGCTACAACATCATGAATGTTAGATTCCTAAAGTAGAACCATGTCATTTCTAATGTTCCTCAGTAACCTCAACAGTAGAGCTTACTATGTAGAATTTCCCCACTCATGGGCATTCCATGAAACTATCTTCACTCTCCAAGCATCATGACGCCCTTGTCATTCTCCGATAGTAAATTGTAAGCGATTGATAATGCTAAATTCATTCACTAGCTCCCTCTTAACCTTTTCCTAACATCTAGACTTTTCTCACCCACCTCTATCCTTCAAATTTTTCTCACCACAAACAATTGATAGACAACAACGTAAACAGACCCTTCCATCTCATTCACAGAAACCCCCTAAATCCTTCCTATTTCAATATTTATTTTCCTCCAAGTAAATCACTTTTTTAACTTAGACACTTGGTCCTTAGATTTATAGGCCTCTCCAGGAGTTGGGCTTACTCTAATAAGTTAGAGCTTCTTTATGACTCCATCTTATACCACTCACATGACCAAGAGAAGATGGGATGGAACGGAACCACCATCAGTTGTAGATGATCCAAAGTTGGATGATGATAAACATCACATCTTTAATTTTTTTCTTGCCTTAAGTGTTTTTACAAGAGCCCATGGCATAGTGGAGGTTTTCACTATTGCAACATTGAGACCCTAAACCCTAAGTCACTTCCACATTACCAATAAAAAACAAATGAATAAATAAATAAACATCGCATCAAGGCCACTCAATATAAGCTAGTAGGTTTAGATATTTGCATTAGAAGTAGAAATTTAGGAGAAGTATATATAATGTACCCTATAACAAGGTAGAGGGATTTGAAAGAAAAAAGAGCAACAATATTTAAGGATAAAGTGATTGAGGAGGGAGAAAGGGATTTTGAGGGAGAAACTACAGTGGTGTGAAAACAAATGGCTAATTGTATTAGGAAGGTTGCTAAAGAGGTGTTTGGAGAGTCGAAAGGAAAACGACACTATAATAAAGAAACCTGCTGGTAGAGTGTAGAGGTTCAGGAAGCAGTTCAAGAAAAAAGACATTGTTACAAAATTTGGCAAAGGACTAGAGATATGGAAACTATGAGATGTATAAGAAGGCAAAGAAAGAAGCAAAGACAGTTGTAAGTGACGCAAAGTTCAAAGCATATGATTCCCTATGAAATAGGTTGGGAACAAGAGAAGGAGAGAAGAATATTTTTAAGCTTGTAAAAATAAGGAAAAGGAAAAGTAGAGACTATGACCATGGCAAATGTATTAAAAGCAATGACCAAAAGGTTCTAGTGAAGTACAGTGATATTAAAGAAAGGTGAAGATTCCCATCATCATCTAATTTTCCATTCACTAAAAAAAGGTAAAGGGAATATAAAAACCATGTAGGCGACATAAGAACAAGAGATGATACTTTTCCAGCATAACATAATTTTTTCGGGAGAATTGGGATGGTGGAAGTGAGGAAAGCATTAAAACAAATGAAGATAGAAAAGGCTACAAGTCCATATGACATTCTAATAGAGGCTTGGAAATGCTTATAAGAAGTTGGGGGGATTTGGTCAACTAGGCTCTTCAATAAGATACTAACGACATAGAAGATGCAGGATGAATGGAGAACAAGTGTTGTGGTACCTATATATAAGAATAAGGGCGATATATAAAACTGTACCAACTACCGTGGGATTAAACTTATGAGTGATATTATGAAGCTATAAGAGAGTAATAGAGCAAACACTTAGACAAAAGACCAAGATATCTAAAAATCTATGGAAGCGATCTTCTCACTTAGGTAATTAATGAAAAATATCGGGCAAAAAGGAAAAATCTACATATGGTCTTCATCGATTTAGAAAAAGCGTATGATAGAGTTGCCCATAGATTTAATTTGGTGGGTTTTAAATAAAAGGAATGTTCCAAGATGTCATATTGAAGTTATTAAAGACATGTATGAAGGAGCATTAATGAGTGAGACTGTGTAAGAGCTAACAGGAGAGAGACAGATGAGTTCCCAGTAACCATAGGTTTTTATCAGGAGTTGGCCCTAAGCCTTTAACTGTCTGCATTGATTAGGGATGAGTTAACTACTCATATTTAAGAGGAGATACCTTGTGTATGTTGTTTGCATATGACATATTGTTGGTAGATGAATAAAGAGATGGTGTGAATGCAAAAATTGAGAGTTGGCGGGAGGCTTTAGAATCCAAAGGCTTTAACTTAAGTCATGCAAAGACAGAATAAATGGAATGCAACTTCAGTGAACCCTAAACCCTGAAACTACTGTAAGAATTAAAACCCAGGAGATACCACATAGAGATTCATCTGTTGTCTTGACTCGATAATTAGTAAGGATGAGGACATTGATGAAGAAGCTGAATATAGGATAAAAGTAGGTTGGTTGAAGTGGAGACTTACACCTGAAGTGCTTTGTGACTGACAAATGCCAACAAGATTGAATGGAAAATTTCACAAGACAATGATTAGACCAGCTATGACCTATGGAGTAGAATGTTAGCCATTCAAGAAGCAACATATGCACAAAATGGATGTAGCAGAGATGGGAATATTGAGGTAGATACGCGGTTAAACTAGGAATGATAAAATTAGAAATGAGCGATTTCGAGAGCATTTAAGAGTAGCGTCGATGGGGTATAAAATTAGGAAAAACCATTTGAGATGGTTTGGGCAGAAAAGTTTGATATAGGTTGATCCACCAAGGGAAAGGGATAGGCTGAAAAAGACGTGGATGAAAGTAGTAAAAATAGATCTAAAGAAGTACAACTTATTTGAGGATTTGGCTCAGGATAGATCAGAATGAAGAAACAAAATTCATGTAGCCGACCCAAACATAGTTGAGACAAGAATTTGATGATGATGATGATCAAGGCCACTCAAAATCCAAAGCTGGAACAATTTACTCAAATCATTTTGTAAGCCCCCAATCTTATGATTACATCAGCTGATCAAGGCGACCATTAGGACACCTACAATCAATGATGGGCTCTTCTCATCCCTCCTACTATTGACCATGCAGGTGTCCTATGTCGGCTCCATGCAATGAATCTGACCTGTTATAGCAAGGTTGGCTCTTGCAATACCTTCTTTTACAGTATGATTTGGAGGTTTCTTTTTCTCGTTATTCCAATTGGTATGCAAGTATTAACATTTATATGTTGAGTTCTTTGTTTTTTTTTTAAAGTGTTACATGCAGGAAAACTTGGACCCTTCTCAAATTAGAAGCCATATGATGCATCATTGCAGGTAAGTATCAGGAATAATGACATGCAAAGGCAAAGTCGATGGTCAGTTTGATGCAGCGCCAGTCATTTTGGTGGCTTTTAGTAATGGCCATGTAATATGTGTGAATTGTGAAGGAGAAATATCTAATGCTCAGGAAAACAATCTTAGAACAAGACATGGGAAGGCAGATTAGGAAGACGAGTTATAGATATTGGAAGAGAAGAGAAGACCTTTGACATAAGTGCAAGTGCCGAGCCCATCTGAAGCCTTCCCAACTTTTCCTTTACCCTTGGAAGCAGCAGTTTCGTTGCCTCCACCAGCAGACTGTTTCCCTTTGCCTTTGCCTCCAGACTCTTTGGGCTTGGAGTCCTTTCCCATCACTTAGAGTATATCCCAAGTTCCTGAATGATGAGAAGAAAAAAAATCTTCACAACCGTGTGTTTCTTCCACATAAACAAGCAATTCTAAATTAGAATGGCCACAAGTCAAAAGGGGAGAGTTATGCACTTGGTATCTGCCACTTCTTGCAAAGAGTTTGTTAATGAAGAGATTGGGGGGGTGGGGTGGGGGCGCGGCGTGCGCAAAAAAGATGAATCCTTTTTTTTTTTTTGGGTGTGTGTAAAAAGATGCGGGAATTCGAGTAACAGAGTCCTCCACACATGTTTAGAAGCAAGAATCCAACTAAACCTAAACCCGGATAGAAAGAAATTAATCCCATCCAAAGCAGCAATCCAACAAAGACTAGAAACAGATACAGAATCCACTGATTACAAAGAACACCGATCGCAAGCAAAAGCAAGCCCTATCGCAGAAACACCATCTGGAGGATACAAGAAGGACAATATATGTAGATGGAGAGAGAAGCATCGATCGGCATAGGGATGGAGGGGCATGAAGCCACGGAAGATTTGCAGCTATGTCTTATCTCTCACCTGCTTCGGAAGAAAGACGGAGGTGCCGAGGAAGAGGGGTAGCAACCAACCTGTTGTAGCAAGATGGACGAACGAACCTCATATAACTAGGGGAGGAGGCTCATAGGCTATCCAAGAGAGCTGCCACCTGCGTACGGAAAATTACTCTCCACACAACCCCTCCCATGTGCTTTCTACACTCACACTTCTTCCCTCTATCACGTTGAAAGGTTTCTCTCCCTCAAACGACGACAATCTCGTGGCTTTCGTTCTCATCTCAGTCTTACTAATCTATTTTCAAAATGAAAGCTGCATTTCCTTCTCAATCTCACTCTCATTGCTATCCCCTCTCTTTCATCAAACATCTCACAGTTTACATCATATTATATATCTTGATTTCATTCCAAGTTGTAACCCATTAAACTAGCATTCTTAAGCAATAGACGAGTTAAAGGACAAACAGAGCATGGTTCTCGATCAGTCTAGCAATGATGAGGTAAGCACATTCATCACGATTTGTTTTTTTAGTCTGAGACGAACCGTTTAGCCCTGCATATCCGTTCCATTTTACTTTGGGCGACATTATAGTATCAAACATTTCATTATTGAACGGATCTTAAGGACCGAGCATATTCGATTAATTTGGACATTCATGACCGAACAGAAGAATTAAATTCGGCCATTCATGGCCGAACAATTTGATTATGTTCGGAAATTCAAAGCCGTGCAGTTGTATCATTTATATACTCTAACAAAATTGGTTCCATAGCAGTGGAATGCGCCTACTAAATGCAGCAAGGTTGGCTCGGAATGTGTGGTGGACTATAGCAATGAGTTTATCACCCAGGAGATAATAAATGTGAATGAATCATTCGATATTTAAATTGATGTTATCACTTGGTTCAATCTAATTTGTTTGGTTATATGCAGATATTCAGAAGCCGAGAAGCACTAATTAAGTGTGCTCGTGATGTTGGGAGGATAAATGGTTTCATTGTTGTCATTAAGACATCAGCAGCACCCAATAAGAGAAATAAAAAACCAAGACTGACCCTTGGGTGTGAGAGGAGTGGCTCTTATAGAGATACGAGAGTAACTAAAGATGAGAGTGTAGGGAAGAAATTGAAGTTGACTGGTTCGAAGAAATGTGGATGCCCATTCACGTTATAAGGCAAAGTGGTGGGCTCAAATGATGAATGAATGTTGCATGTAGTATGTGGTGTGCATAATCATCCAACTGCAGAGTTCCTAGAAGGGCACTCATTTGCAAGAAAATTAATAGAGGAGGAAACTTCATTGCTAGTAGACATGTCCAAGAATATGGTACACCCAAAGGATATATTGGTGACATTGAAACATAAAAGTGAGTTAAATGTAAGCACAATGAAGACCATTTACAATGCACGTCAAAGGCATAAAGTTGCGGAGAGGGCCGGACAGAGTCAGATGCAGCAACTGTTTAAATTATTGGCGGAGCATAAGTACATTGAGTGGCATTGGAAGTGTCCGGAAACAGATACAATCGCTGACTTGTTCTTCACACATCCTGCCAGCTTAGACTTATGGCGTGCATTTCCTCAAGTGTTGATAATGGATTGCACTTACAAGACCAATCGGTATCAAATGCCCTTATTGGAGATTGTTTGGGTGACATCCACAGAAAATACTTTTTCTATATACATTATACATATCCAGAATGAACGCGAAGACTGCTACTCATGGGCATTGGGTATATTGCGTACCGTGATTGGCGAAGGTGTTCTTCCTAGTGCTATTGTCACAGATAGAGAGATGGCTTTAATGAATGTTATATTTATTGTATTTCCCAGTGCTAAACATCTTTTACGCAGATGGCATATCAACAGAAATATTTTAGCTAAATGCAAGAAATTGTTTGAGACGAAGGAAAAGTGGGACTGGTTTATAATGAGCTGGAACATATTAGTTTCCTCGTCCACAGAAGAACATTACAATCTCTAATTCGACTTGTTTCAGAAGGAGTTCATCACCTATTCGGCAGCACTTAAGTATGTTATAGGATCTTGGTTAGATGCGTACAAGGATAGGTTTGTGGCTGTCTGGACGGACAAGGTCATGCATTTTGGGAACACTACAACAAACAGGGTGGAGAGTTCACATGCACAACTGAAGCGCCAGCTTGGATCAAGCCAAGGGACTTTTGAAGACTGTTGGACGAATATTCACAACTTACTTCTGCTGCAGCATACAAATATCCAAGACATCATTTGAAAAAAGTAAGACGGTTGTGCAACATAATTTCAAGCCTTTAGAATTCAAGGACCTTCGTGGTAATATTTCTATAAGTGCATTAGAGAAGATCTTGGCCAAGACGAAGCAAGCCTCGTCAGTTGGTATTGATCAAGATGCGTGTGGCTGTGTAATTCGACACACACACGGTTTACAGTGTGCTCATGAGATCACAGAATACATAAGTGCCAGTCACCCTATTCCTGTAGATTGCATCCATACGCATTGGTGCAAGCTTGACATGCTATCCACCGTTGCTGAAAATACCTCTAGCCTTGAGTTGGATTGCATGCCAGAGATAGAGTTAATTGTCGAACAATTCATAGGGTATAATTCGAGCAAGAAGTTACAGGTCTTGAATAAGCTTAGGAAGATAGCAAAGCCCGAGACCACCTCATTGATCGAACCATACGTGAAAATTAAAGTTAGAGTCTCCCAAAACTGAAATTACATAATTCTACTAAACGTGACCCTTCTACCTTTGAAGTGGTCAAATCTGCCCAGGATAGTTACTCCCCAGCCTTGACCGGAGATAATATTGTCAGTAGTGGTGCCTCCTTGGTGCCCAAGCAGAGGTTCATGCCTAAGCTCAAGGTCATTCGGACAAGAAATATGAAGCCAGTTTCTTATATTGATACACTCCCTTGTGGTTTAAGGCCTTATATTCTACATGTAAGAGATGTCACTGATGATAGCAATTGTGGCTTTAGAGCCATTGCGAGGTTGATAGAACTTGGTGAGGATTCGTGGCAATAGGTACGAACCGATCTTTTGAGAGAGTGACTCATGCAGAACACTACAGACAATTATATGGATCACAGCAAAGGGTTGAGGAACTCCTCTACATTATATCGTACCAAGGGCTTGCCCTCCTTATGATCGGTAGATGACGATGCCGGATATGGGACATCTAATTGCATCACACTATAACGTTGTCCTATACCACCTGTCAGTTGAACAATTCCTAACTTTTCTTCCTCTTCGATCAGTCCCTATTCCTACGGCTGTTAGGCGGGAAATTGCAATCGGTTTTGTCAATCAAAACCACTTCGTTCATGTGATAATAGTATATGCGTTTGTGTCCCTTCTTTTTTACATGAAATCTTAATGTGACTCATTTAATGAACTTGAGAACCCAATTCTTTGTCCTGTGTAGGTTTTCCTCGTTCAAGGTCATCCAGTTCCACCCATTGCTACTAATTGGTTGCGTCACCATCGCCCTGAGGCAGATGGTTGGGATACACCTTATCAATCCCAGATACAACTATTCAGAGAGATTATCAATCCATCAATTGCCACAAAGCGAAACTATCGAGTTGTGAAGAGTTTTTTAACAATGCCTAAGGATGTAGCCAGATGTATTCATTCTTTTATCAATTAAATTGACACTTGTTGTTACCTTTTGACTTGTATTGTTATAAAGAAACATATTCCCCTATGATGTCCATTCCATGACCGATCTTTGTAACAGGGGTGATGATAATACTGCACTATAAACAGAAAAATGAGAAGTGTTGTAACTAACTGCATGGACCTGAGATGCCGGCAAAATTTTATTTGTACGGCCCTACTTGACCGAATAACCGAACATATTCAATTAGTACTACTCAATGGAACCGAACAAAAGCCAAATGTTTGGTCCTGAGACGCTGGACAACACTGATTCATATGGATTTTTTTTTAAAAAGTTTGTTCTCAATCCTTGTTCTCCAAAAACCACAACTTTTAACATATTTAACAATAAATATACTCCAAAAACCATCTTTGGTACCAAAAAAAGAATTAGGTTACACAATTCAGTTCTTTTACAAAAGACAAGGTCACAAAAAAAAGCTACACCCCACGTCTCCCTCTGTGGCTATAAGTACGTGTCTCGCTGCGATGCGGTCTTTGACGAAGATATTCCGAATTAGCTCCATCCAGCAACCTATTGACATCCTCGAGGGCCATGTACAAAGCATCAGGATCTCGAACACTCAGACTATGCCCCCTCCTTAGAATCAGTTGAATAATACTTTGAGCTTTCACGATACGTTGTTCATTGATCACAAAATGTATGAATTAGTCAGTTTGTTCTAGATTCAGTTATAATATAATAGTACTATATTGTTAGGCATCATAACAATCGGGGGTCTATCGAAGAGCTGCCCTGAGGGTCTTGAACATGTAGATTAAACGTGGAGCGATGTTTAGTGTTCTGAATGATCGGGTGCGACACCCATGTGAACCATTCCAGATAATCGGGTGCGCAGTCCCACGGATGTGCCACAGGCACACCACGCTCCATCGGAGACAACATGTGGTTATGCCATCTGTCCCATATTTGGTCCAGGTAATGGTATGCAATCCGATACTAATTTGTGATGGCACCCCTCGTGGTGCGCTGTGAAGTTAGTGGAGTGGGGGGAATGCGCTGGACTCTGCCAAACTACCTAAGCACCCGATCAAGATGATATGGTTCGACGATGTCCATGCATTTAAAACAGCCAATGTAATAAGCAACCTCATGAAAGGGGTGATCTGCCATGTGCTTTCGATAGAGGTCCCACATTACCTGCAAGATTAATCAACAAATGCATTAGTTAAAGATACGGCACTCATTTACACATTTTTTATGCTATAAATTGTAAGACCTTACCTCATGGGCACTGGGATCGTCAAGTGCCTCTCGTAATAACTGCAGGTTGGACATTTGGTCCCCAGACTCTCTACGTGGCACCCAACAATGCACCAAAGGAAGATTTTCTGTGTATGTGCGGTAGGGATTCGGCCTGCACCTGGGAAAATGCTCGTATATCCATGTGATATGCATGGCATAATATAAATAACTACCCTTTTATTTGAATTTGTTAGTTGTTTATTTTGTCTTAAATGTTCTACTTATAGCCTTTTTCTTGTTACGCAGGAATTGGAAGGAGCTGAAAATATTTGAGCTTAATTCGGAGAGGTTTAAAGCTAAAACCCCATTTGGGAAAAGTTATACAGAAAGAGCATATAGGCTTGTTGGAGGATAGTTGGAATTTCAAATTAGAGGTCATGAGTTCAAGACTTGGCACAATCAGTTTTTATTTTTGTGAAGACCGAATTTGGTGGACCCCACCATATCTAATGCTTGATAATGGTTGCTAAAACTTAGCAATCAACTTTGCAAGAAATAGAAGGAATCTCATGCACATCAATAAGAAAGTTATTGTTTAGCAAGTGATCAAATCATGAAGGAAAGAAGATTTTCGGAATTGTAGTCATCCTGCGCAAGCTTTACTATTTTGACCATAACTTGTGACTCAAGACTCCGATTAAGGCAAGGTCAGATGCGTTGGAAAGAAGACTCAAAGGAGAGGAATATCATGTCTCACAAGGATCTCCCAATTCTGACGTTTTGGGCGTCAAAACAAGCTGTCAAGTGGAGGGATATGAGGGATGACGAATTTGAGTGATTTCTCTTTCTTTTTCTTCTTGTATTTTTCTTCTTTTTAAGGGGAGGCTCTCTTTTGCTCTAGTGTGAATTTTATTTTTATTCAATCTTTGTTAGAAATTGAGGGTGGAGATTGAGTAGTGTAATGACAACTTGAAGGCTTTCAATAATGACAATTTGCTTCATTGTTATTGTTTGTTCTACAATGCTTGGCTAATCCGTGGATTAGGGTGGAAGAGGAAACCAAAACCGGTGAGTTCGTTCCTTATTATTCTTCTATGTCTTTCCCTCATTATGCTTAATGATTTAATAGGTTCTCCTTCATGAATGTTATTCAACTTCTGGTTTTGTAAAGGTTATTTGGAATGTCTTTTACTTTTTATGCTTGATCTTGACATATCATGTTTAGGTTAAACTCCTTTAATGGTTTGTGCTTGATCTTGATAAATAGTTATTAGAGTTTCAACATATTGAAGTGAAGGGAGTCTTAGGTGTTATTTAGAGAATTGGATTCTTTCAAGAAAAAGGGTTTTCAAAGCTAAATCTTCCGATCCAAGGCAATTGCTTGCACATTGGATTGAGTTTTATTAGGATAAGACTATGAAGTAATTTTGGAATGATTAAATCTGTTTTGGTGAAATCCGATACCCTGATCTCTCTTTCTCTGATCAAGTTTGTGTTTAGATTTCTTTTGATATCAGTTTAGTTATTATTTCCTTGATTAATTGTGGTTTTAAAATCTCTAGTGTGAAAATTGATTAAGGATTTTTGGATCTTGTTTCTACAAATCTCTGTAGATCGACCCGTATTTGCCATTATCTACTTAATAGAAATTTGTGCGATTCCGGTTAACTATTTTGAGCACATCACCATGCCTCAAGAAGAGTCAGATACCCCGCAATCTGCCTAACGCCAATCCGGGTAGCAAACCCCAATTGTCGATATAGGCACGCAAGCGCAGTAGCACCCCAAGCATATCCTCATGCCTGATCGAAGCTCATTAGCAGCCTTTGATAAATCATTGGGACCCTAGTAACACTCTTATCTGTGAAGAGTGTATAGCCCAATAGATACAATAGGTATGCTCTAGCGGCATGCCTAATGTGCTCTTCTGGCTCCCCATCTGTTACAGCTCCAAATAGGTCCCTGAGCCACTCAGGTATAACTGACAAGCCCTGCACAGCTGCTAACTCTTCGTGTGCCTGTTGAGATGTGACACCAAGACCATGCTCTACGAGTGTCTTTGCTCGCTCAAATGACAGCTGCTTGACTGATACAGATTTTCCAGTCACCGGTATCCCAAGAATAGTGTCTACGTCGTCAAGGGTAATCGTCATTTCACAGAAAGGCTTGCAAAATGTGTTTGTCTGAGGCTGCCATCTTTTCACAAAAGCTGACACCGTATTCCTGTTGATGAAATGATAGGATTTCTCTACCAGTGGAGCCAACCCTGAACAGCCAATGAGTCCACTAAACATTGTATTCTGCCTTCCTTTTGCATTCCATCCCCATTCACTGATTTTTTGGGCATGGCTTAGGCATTTAAGTGGTGGTCTCTCTTGCAATACGGAATTAAAAAAATAGTCAAGGTACTAAATAGTTACAACACGTTTATCAAGATTAATCACAAACCTGCTGCTGCCAAATACTAAAAGCAATATGCATCCGGAAACTGGGTAGTAGCGACAAACTTATAGCCCCCCCAGGAATTTCTCTAGTCCTAGAAGAGTCAGCAATTGAAGTTCGTTGACGGACTTGTGCCTATCCATGGACTTCTTCTGGTTGCTCTTGGGCTTGAGGGTGGTCTTCAACTACTTCTTCTGCGTCCACTTCCTCATCACTTCCGCTTAGATCATCAGCGACAACCCTCAGACGTCATCTCCTGTTCGACGCTGTGGGTCGAACCCTAGAGGTACTCGGCACATCCATATCTTGAAAAGCAACAGAAAACCAGGAAAACTTCAGCACAGGAAAAAATCACTTAACCTGTTTGGCCCTGAGTAACCGTATGGGTACTGTATGTTCGGCCCTGAGTAACCATATGGGAACTGTATGTTCAGTAGTACATCACCGTGCTACCGTGATATGTTCGATTAATTAAGGTCGTCTAAATTATATATGTTCAGACTTATTGTGCTGTACAATAACGACGTTTACGATTCATTTTGACCGAACATATTCTACGTATTCGGTCCCATAATGCCGAACAATGTCGAGAAACTAAAAAAAAAAAAACAACTGGAAATGGGAGAGAGAGATGCAGTGGAGGCAAGGAAGGCCATATAAAATGCATAATACAGTGGAGGCAACAAAAACTAAAAGCATTTCTAAACAAGAAAAGAGATGGAAATCACTCACAGAGGTCGTTCAAGTTATGGAACAGAAATGCATAGTAGCTTGAAGATGAAAAGAGCACAGTTCAGAGGGTGGGCATTGTTGGGGACCTCGTCTAGATCGAAATCGTTCTAGCTTCGCTGTGGGAAGAGGTGGAGAGTGAATCGTCCGTTCACTAAAATGGGGAGGAAATTGGGAGGGAAGAACGAGTTGAAATGCAGAGTGTAAAGAGATATAACATGGAGTGTAGGAGATGGCGTTTTTAGGAAAATGCAGAGTGCAGAGAGTAAAAAAGGGGATCTTTTACGCTAAACATCACTGTGTATAGAGTTGCTGTGTGTGGAGAGTAATATTCAGTGTACAGGTAGCAGCTCTCTATCCATAATAACACCACCACCATCGATTTTTACGAAAAAAAATAATTTTAAGTCTTAATTCAACAATCTTACAAAGAAAAATTATAAAACGACAAGAGAGTTAGCCGTACATCTTTTTTGACAAAGCTACCCAGTTAAAGATATCATCTTTTTCTATCTATTATTGGAAAGTTTGTGAAAACTATTTCATTTTGTGTACTGGTTGTCTTATTTAGGTGGTCTTGGCAATCTTCCTCAAGTGTGTGTAGGTCTCATTCTTGATTTTCACTCATTTTTGCCCCTTATTGAAGTGTATTCTCATGACTTTTAAGGGTATGAATTTGGAGAAATGCCGAAGTGAGGATTTTCTCTTGATTTCGTCAACTAGGTTGATGATACCGCCAACTGGGGTAGTTTTGTCATAAAAAAAGATATACAAACAACTCTCTTGTCATTTTTTATGATTTTTCCTTATAAAACTGTTGAATTAAGACTTAAAATTATTATTTTTGTAAAAATCCCTAATAATAATAATACCAATAATAACAATACCCCTTATATGGCCATGCATGAAAAACGATTCCATAGTTTCTACCATACAAAAAAAAGGGTCATCCCCCTAATTTTAACCTCTTTTTATATCTTTTACACTAAGAGATGATGTTGTTGCTCGTTTCAATTGAGCAATGATATCATTGTTTGTGTCTTCTTTTTCCTCCTCTTTCCTTTTCTTCTCACTCCTCCTTTTCCATCTCCCCCACTCTATTTCTTGCTCAACCCACCACCCACAACACCTCCATCAACTCATTCATATTCTTAACTTCTCACATCCTTCACCCTCCATCCTAGTCAAACACATAGACCTCACTCTGGAATGAGAGCGTGAGCTAGTTCATCGTCTGGCTCTAGGCCACTACCACAACCTAGAGCTGCTCTGCTAAGTCGTCCCCTTCCATGCCATCGCTCTTGTCATCTTCCTACTCCTCCTCCATCCCCTCTTCGTACGACTGCATGTAATGCACATGGATTGGTTGCGCATCCACCACCTGAACAGGCATCGGCTCAGCCATGCCTCTGCCGCCTTGCCCATCGTCCATCTGCTCGAGCAGGCTCATCACCGTCGTTGCGGCAAGCATGTGCACGTGATCTGCACTCACCAAGTGGATCTACAGATGCCCTCGAACTTGCACTTGCTAATGTTGTTCTCTCTCTCTCTCTCTCTCTCTCTCTCTCTCTCTCTCTCTCTCTCTTCCACCGTCAGATTCCGTAACTTGGTGGATGAAACGCTAAGATCAAATCAAAACTCGAAAGAAAATGAGATGATCTCAAAAAATTACATGTAACGATGCAGATCTAGGGAGTTTTGGAGGTACCTTTGTCTTCTTCCTTCCGATCTCCGCGATTTGATGGATTAAACATTATGATCTAATCAAGACTTCAAAAAAAAAAGAAGAGAGGTTTTCAAACATCAAATGAAATGTTGTAGATCTGGCAAATTTTGGAGTTATCTCACCCTACTTCCTTTCGATCTTCGCTATTTGAATGATATGAGGATGTAAGAATAGGAATGAGTTGGTTGAGACAGATGTGTTGAGGATGATAAAGGACTTGTGGGTGGTGGGTTGGGCGATAAATGGAGTGGGGGAGATGGAGAAAGAGGATGGATAAGAAGACACAAGCAATGATATCATCGCTCAGTCCAAAAAAAAAGTAGAAAAAAAGAGGTTAAAATTGGCCGGAAGGCCTTTTTTGTGTAGTAAAAACTATGAGGCCTTTTTTCGTGCACAATCCATCTAGGGTGTTTTTTTCCCTGTAAAATCCTCTAATAATAATGAAAGGATTTTACAGGAAAAATCTCCCACATGGTCCGTGCACGAAAAAGGACCACGTAGAGTTTACCTCACATGAAAGGTTCAATGGGGCCTTTTCGTTAGTTTTTTTTTATAAGTAATGGGGTTTAGGGTTTAATAACCCTACCCAATTCCTTCTTTTTCCCACTCTCCCTTCCCTTCTTTTCCTCTCCTGCATGCGAAGACACTGCAACATCCTCTTTGTCTATCATATGTGGGCCCATAACACTTTCTGTAAAGATCCGTCACAGTTTTCCATCGTATTGGGTCATGCTGAAGGTCATGGGGTTGTCATCTTTGTTGTCTTCTACTTGGTTGTAGTCCACAAATTGTCTCCTGCACATAGTGCTTTTGTAGCTTTTCTCTCTCTCTAATCCGCCAACATTCTTCCGATATAACATCTCTACTCAAAGGTATAGTATCTCCAAACCATTATTTCTGACTCAGTTATACAACGAAAGTCTTCCACAAATGCCCTTTTTTCCATATTGAAATGTGCATGCAACTTTCCTTTATTGCTTGGAATATTGTAGTTTTCCACATTTTGCATTGCACCCTTGGATTCACATATGTAAATAGTTCAATATTCGTATGAATGTATTTCCATTGTCTTTCCAACTTTGCCTTGAACAATACTTATATAGAGTCATGTTCTATTGCGAGGTCAATTTTTGAAGTTAGACTGTTAGAGTACAGTCAATTCATGCATTATATTCATGAACCCAGGTTTTCTGGCATGACCACTTTTTTATAGTGTAGTACCATTGTAAGTTTGTTTGCTTGTAAACAATTTGAATGCGAACCGTATTGATTAATACATTGTTGTTGTAATCTAAGTGAAGTAGACACTAGCCAGGTCACTCATTTCATTTTTAGATATTACATGAATTTAAACTCTCATTGTTGGCATAGATTGGGTATGAGACTATTATTGAAATATGGAAGATAAGGGTGAAAATGATTGAAATTTGATAAATACTTGGGTTGTGAGTTGTGTTGGAATATTATGTAGGAATCTCCTATAATTGATTATAGGGATAATAGTAGAATACCTACCTATACTTTGGTCATATTTCAGACTACCCCCCTGTACTTTGGTCTTTTGTACTAAACCTACTTGTATTTTAAATCACAATGCAAATAGAGACGACCGTGATGGAAAATATAAAATGACAAATTTACCCTTCCATATATAAGATATGTCTTGGCGTTTCCCCAAATTGACTCTTCTCCCTTTCTCGTTTGCATAACCAGATAAACTCTTCTCCAACCCCTACAGTCAACTTCAGAGCCCATTTGGATCTCCACAAACCAAGTGAAGGTAAATCAGTTTTTGCACTGATGATTCATGCCTTGGATAAACTGAATTCTAAGGATACAAGCGGGGCCTTGGCTTCACAATCAACTGGACGCAGTTCGTTCCATCAAGCAAGATCAGTTAATCCACAGGTCACCAATCAAACTGTTAGGAACAACATTTGTGAATTTCCTCTTGTTTCATTAGCAAAACTCCCCATTGTCTGTAAGAACCATATGCAAAGCAGTAATCCAATCTTCCGTTATAAAACACCCCAAATATCCAAAAAACATTTAGGAGCCAGGCTAAAAAAGGTACTAACCTGGCTTGCAGCAAATTCATATCCAAGTGAAAGCGCACTTGCTTGATTCAAATTTAATCAACTGCTATAGAATTCAGCACGCCATTGACATGGTGCAAATAGAAACCCTAAGTAATACAACATACCAAGGAAAAATTGACTAGGAAAGAAGTCATTTTTTCTTCCCAAATATTGTTGAACCAAAACCAAAAGTCCCAAACCTGCTTCAAACCCAAACACCCCAACCCACATCAGAACCAACACCTTTTCCCTCGCTGCTCAAACCCTCAGAATCATTAGACCCTTCAACTCAAAGGAGCAGAGACTAAAAAATTGAAAAAAAAAAATGGCGAGCTCATCACCACCTTTTCATCGTCGGAGGTCCTTTCATCGCCCGAGGATCTGAGAGCTTTTGAGAGTTTTTTTTTTCTTTTTATCTTTCAGCTAGATGTTACATATAAGGCGTTTTTCTGAAGAAAAGCATCTCTCCAGAACTGTTCAGAAGTGTCCAGAACAGATGAAATGTGTGGAAGAGGAAAGGGGGGTGGTGAGATTGAATTGTTGTTTTCAAAAATCAAACGAGAAACAAGCAAAGTTGGAGGAGTGTAAAGGATGTTGGCTTGGTGTCTTGCACTACTGTCGCCGTGGCACCGATTGAGAAGTGAGGCTTCTGTGCAGCTCCAAGCTTGCCATTTCCAGTTGTAGGACAAACTAGGTTCGATGAGCACACAGAGATTGGATCTCCCTTGCAGTTTCAATCGGGAAGAAGCCACCCGCAATCCCCTAGGGAGAGAGGAGATGGCCGGAGATGGAATCAAAGGGCGGAGCGTAGGCCGGAGATATTCTGGATCTGGCCGGAGAGAGGGAGAGTTGCATATCAATTAGGTTCAAAATTTTGGAAAGGGGGAAATGAGAAAAAAAAAAAAGGTGGGCCTGGGATTTTTTCTTCCAAATAAGTCTTTTTGGGCCAGTAATTTACTGCCAGTATGCACCAGACACCATTTATACGACCTACGCCGTTAATACTAACAGAATCCATGAGCTTTGCATGTTAATTGGAACTACAGGTAGGTTTTGTACAAAAGACCAAAGTGTAGGGGGGTAGTCTGAAATATGACCAAAGTCCAGGTAGGTATTCTGCTATTATCCCTTGATTATATATTAGATTGAATGGTTGTCAGTTATGGTATGCTTGAGGTGACACAAAAATTGAAAATACTATGTTTATGGGTTTCAATTCATTAATTGCTTGCTGTTTTTTTAGGCCGATTTTCGGCAAAACAAACATAGAAGAGAAAAATTATTTAGGGAGTATTAGTATAGGAAAATGTATGTTCAATGCTAAGAACACGGTCTTTTCATATGACCATAGAGGGTGTTCATGCAATAAAAAAACGTGATCATGCCTAGGGTTTGAGACAATAAACAATTGAAAATGACTCAACATGGCACGTGGCTACTATATCTTAGGCTACAGATAATAAACAAACCCTGGATATCTAAGCATATCTAGGGTCTCTTATATAGTTAAGCAAAAGAACATGGATCCAAAAGAAATATCTTATTCATTGTTTAATGTAAACTTGCATCACCAACCTCTTAAATGGAGCTAAACAACCTCTAAAATGGAGTTAAAATAGTCAATGGGTATGGAAAGTAGATGGTGGAGCTACAAAAAAAAAAGTCATATATATTATGAAGAAGGTAAGAGAAAAAAGGGCGGTCGACATGACAATAAAGCGAAGAGTGTTGATAGTGTCGTCCATATGTTATTTGGGTGACGCTATCCTCACTTAATCCGAAAGGACAAAAAAGAGGAAAAATTGGTGGGATGACCTTTCCTATGTAGTTCGAACTACGCGGTCTTTTTTCATGCACGAGGCAGCTAGCGGGATTTTTTCATAAAATCCTCTAATAATAATAATAATAAGTTTTTCATAAAATCCTCTAATAATAATAATAATAAGTAAAATCTCAATAAATATTTCTACAGAAGAGCAACACATGGGCTAGGACATTGGATAAATATCCCACAACAAGGCTTATATCTCTAATGAGTAATGATGATGGCCGCCAACACACTCATGGTTGAGTGGCGTTGGCACCTTAGTACCACACAGATTTCCAATGATCGATGCCTTGGCCAGTAGACTAATCTAGAAAAAAATGAAAAAAAAAAAAAAGAAGAAGAGAGAGTAATGATGATGTCTTCAAAACATATTTAAGTTGGTGTTGTCATGATGAGGTCTTTCTCATATTGTGGATGAACAGAGGATCAGTATAAAAGTTTTTCACAATTCTTTTAATAAATTTCTTTCCATAAATCTTTTTTTTAGAAATGACAAAAATAACCTTATATCATTTTTCAAAATTTTCTTTTAATAAATCATTTGAGAGAAATGGTCAAGTCCAACCAAAGTGACCTAGTGGGGCCCACTTCAACTACCTTTACGCATGGAATGCATGGATGATTAGGAAAGGGGATTCCAAATAAAAAATAAAAAATAAACAACTAGCTTCATTAAATGATTATGATCATAAAATCAAATGACCACGGAGGATAGAGATTAAGAAAAGACAAGAACATTTCAAAAGGGAAGGGTATTTTTGTCTTATCTCAAAATGATTTTATATAAGGATGTAAACGAGTCGGTTATGGTACGGGTCAATGGTGGACTCGGAACTAGAACCATTAATGAGAAGATGGAAATATTCTGTATCTGGGACGGGACCGAGTCTACTTAGAGAATGATGTGAAAAATACATAGCTTATAGGAGGGATTCTCAAAATTTGAGGTAGTATGCTTGGTCCCAAGTCCACGGGTCAAAATGAAGGTGGAGTTGGACCCGTAACCAAATCGGACCCGTTTACTTATCGAGGCCTAAATAAGGACCAAAATCCGGTTTTTAACCGGTCAGAATCTCTAGGTAATCAAAGAATAGGGACCCATTTACATCACTAACTTTATAGAGAGGGCTTGATTGAAATAAATGTGGAAAACTTTTATTTATTTTTTTTTAAATATTCAAGTTTTTATGTACTCTTTTGAAATGAGCCAAAGATTTTATACTTTTTTTTTAATTCCCAATAAATAAATCAATAAAGTTGATCATTTAATGGTTTTTGTCCTATGAAAAATCTATATTTGATTTGGTGCAATGAATCAAATGGTGGAATAGACACTACATGGTTAGCTAGCGCCAAGACAATGGTGGCGGAGGTGGGGGATGGAAAGAGCTTAATGCCCATCCATTTGCCAAACATCAAACCCCTTGGATCATCCAAAACCCTTTATCTATGCGGCCCTCAAGTTCAATAGATTCGGAAGGCAACATTTTTAATGGCATATAACGATTAGATCAATGTCAAATTTGTGCTTGTGCTGATTCATGGGGGTAGTAGGGTAACTTGATGAAAGGTGGGCCATCTCACACCATTATTGCACTCATAAAGCTGGATCCATTTTTAAGATCCGACAGCTAGGATGACAGTTCTCATATAATAGGTGAGAACAATTCTTACCTAAATAAATCGATATATATATTAGATGAGAACTTTCAGTGGGTCCCATTTGAGGATGGGAAAAGGGGGAGGGGAGGGGAGGGGGGGGGACGGATATGAAAAGATCTATGTGAGACCACCCCAAGTATCAAGTTTGACTCCAACCCCATGGCCCTAACCCCTTCATCCGTGGCCCACAAGTTTAATGGCTTCATATTAAAAAAGGCTCAGCCCTCGATCCAACGGTTCAATCCATTTGGATGTGTGTCAATCCTTGGGATCAGTGACTATCAGGGGGTTCTTATTTTTGCATGGTTTAAATGGGTTGCTAGGTGGGCCCCACCAATAGTTCTCATAGAAGCACGGTGAGAACTAGTTCTCACCTAAATATTTCAGATATATATAAAGAGAAATCATCTAATGGAGATGGTGCAATTTGTGACCTAAATTTATGAGGCCCACATGTTGTGTTCAAACTGAAGGGAAGGGAACGCTAAAGAAGATCTTGTAGGGCTAGGTATATGTAAAAAAATCAGAAGACAAAAGCAAAATATGACTTGCTTTCAACTTCAAAAACAAAAATGACTAATTCAGTGTTTACAAAGAATGCCATCCGCTGAGTTACATAAATCCCACCCCCTATTCCTTAAATCCACTAAGTCAACATCAATTGAATAGTCAAATTTATAAAACATGACAATGAACCATAGTTATGAATCTCGTTTCGGACACCATTCCCGTTTGGTCTGTGAATTTATAATATATACATATAGAAATTCTTTTAAGGATTTATTTTAAGTGAAACTTGATTAGGAGATTTATTTCAAGTGAAATTCTTCTCCTTCCTTTTATTTTTGTTTGAAAAAGGGCTTAGGATAGGGGTTGGGGCTTCTTAAAAGGAAAAAACTCGCAGAAAGTCCTTTTTTAATATCATTTTGGCCAAAATTTCCAAAATCAGTCGAAATCGGCTGAAATCCACTGAAATGGACCAACATCGGCCGAAATTTCCCAAAAAGTTGGCCAAAATGTTGTGTAGTGCTTTTTCGTTTCAGTATATAGGCCGAAATGAAATTTCTCAAAAATCTTGTCCAAGTCAAAACCCTTTGAAAGTAGAAAGCCTTTCACTCAACCATAACCTTTGATTGTTGCTCCAAGACATAGGGGTGAAATATTACTGTGCCCCTGAAAACAAATGAGGAAACAAAAATAAAAACTTCACCGGTAGTGGAAGTAAGAAATAGGGATGACAATAGATCTGTTATAAACGGGAAACTGCCCTGACTTACTCCTATTAGGGGCAGGTTTAGTAGTGGTTTTCTTGGTGTAGGGTGAATTTGGGTTTTGTTATCCCAACCGGCCTTTCCACGAATATATAATATATTACTAAAAAGATAGAAAAAATTCATGTGGCGTAAGTGGTTTTGAGCCTTAATTTAAGGCATGTGGGAAGAAAAGGTGGTGTGTACAATCTTTACCACACTAATTCTCAATTTTTTAATATTTTAAGCGTTTTAAGCTTTTACTTTGACCTAACCCAACCAAATGGGGGCGGGATTGTTATCACATCCCTGTCAGCCATCACAGAACGGGTTTGAGTTTGGATGAGATAAATTTAGGGTCATTCTATTGGCACACAAATTTTTACTTTTCCCACACAAGGCATTTGTCTTTTTTTTTCTTTTTTTTTTTACCCCTTTATGAAATGACCAAAATATCCATTATCCCACAAAAACTTAAAACATATTTTCTCTTTCCACACACAAGCTCATCTTCTTCCCTATCCCATTCCCCCACCCATCTCACTCTTCACCTCCCTCACACAACGGTTTTGGGCAATCTTTCTTTCTTCTTGTATTTGATCTTTTTTATTCCATCTCTAAGGCTTTCTAGTGCACCGAAGGAAGAAATCAACTATCAAATGGTGCCGTTTTTATTCTATCTTCCTCCGTTTCTTTGTTATTTTTTCGTATTTTTGCCACTTTTTTTAATTTATTCTCGCTTGGAACGAATTGCAAGTCCTGATATATACGGTCTTTTAGGTCTGAACCGAATGCACATGTTTAGATGTACAGTACCAAACATATGTTGTATGTTCGGAAGTACAGTACCGAACAGTCACTATTTCTGCATGAAAAACCCATGTGATGAGACATTAAAATCAACCCAAATGCCTGAAAAAACACTACCATTCTTTGTAAAAGCTTACATTAAATGCGAATCTATCCCTCATAATAAGTTTTCATGAAAAAAAGGTAATCTAAGGTGGATGAAATGGTAAAGAAGAAATGGGGAAGAAGAATGAAAAGGTAATAGTGGAGAGAAACATTTACCTTTGGAAGATGAGATGGTGTAGAGGACTGAGAACGCCGGAGGAATGCCGGAGAGAACGAGATATCAGAGATATGGAGAGGTCCGGTTGTGATTTATGTGTGGGAAGAAAGGGAAGAGGATGTGTGTAGGAAGAAAGAGGAAAATGGAAGGATGGGTGATTTGGGGATTTTTGGTGTGTGTGAAAAGAAGTGAAATAAATTTTAAATTATAATAATGTGTGTAAAAAGAATTTGTATGGGAAAAGGAAAATTCTGTGTGCTAATAGAATTTCTCTAAATTTGATATGGGGCGGATTTGGATATACCCTAACCTATATCAATCCCGCCCCATAGTCATCCTCAGTAAGAAAAGAATAAATTCCCTCAAAATATTAGTACAATGTTGTTGCGTTCAATCAAAGTTCCTCCCACAAATATTGCATATGGAGAGATCACATATGTTATCTATACCTGCATGCATGCATGCATACATATATATATATATAGGATATTTTATAAAACGCCCACTTAAAAAATGCCCCATTTCCTATCCTTCTCTTGTTTTTTGTCGGGGGGGGGGGGGGGGGGGCGGTGGTCAATTTAGTCTTTTCACACACACTAACCCCCATTAATAGTCACAAGTCCGAGTTTGACACTCGTCCAATTTTTCCTCACCAGTGGATTGAAGTCATAATAAAATGACTCCTCTAAACCATTATATTTTAGGGTCATAGATCAAAAGGTCAGGATGATCTTATAGACTAAAGATTTTGCATCTAGGTAGGCCTCATATGGATCTTTCCATCCAATAAACTTTCTTGATCATCATACATTTTAGTGGGTCCAACTAGGAATGATTTTTTCTCCTAAAAACACTCTCCCACGCGGAATAGTGTTCATATTATACATATTAAAGCAAAGGGAGAGGTGGGCTATGAGGGGTGCCACGTCATCCCTAGAAAGTCTCTCCTTTCAAAAAAATATTAATAAAAACACACAGAGCTTTGAGTTTAATGTGGGCCACTCCAAATCTCTCCCTCTAATAATACTTCCCTAAAATCTCTCATCCTCCTAAAATATCTCATTCTAATACTTCCTGAAATCTCTCATCATCTTAATAGGATTGAATAACTACTCAATAGGGCCCATATCTCAATAGTTGTGAAACCTTGTCACTCCATCTATATTTTCCTAACTTTTTTCTTGATCTCTCACAAGAAGGAACAGAACTATCAAAACAAAAAGCTTGAAATATATCTAAGGCTAAGCTCGGTTAATTTAGTTTGTGGGGGGGTAATATTCATCCTAGGACAGTTCACAGGCCTGAAACTGAGGCCCTGGTCGAGCCCACCATTTACAAACTAGATACCCTCTTTTGTAGGTGATGCCAAGCACCCTACGCCACCCACACTAACACACACGCAAAGCTACACTACTTAATACAAAATCCAATAAATGTTTGCCACTACAGATTCAAACAAATTTTGAATTTATAAGTAGAAATTAAAGGTCAAAAAAGTCTAATCAAATCATCGCAACTAATTATTATGTAAGAATCAAAATTCAATCTAAGGTGGGTACAATACAACTGAGATTGTACGTAAGATCTTAGATAATGTTTGTGGGCTTTGTTAGTTTTTTTTTTTTTTTTCTAAGACGTGGAAATCATATTATTATCCATAACATTGGGCATTTTCATTCCTTTGAATTTTTTGGATTTTGTTTTTCAAAGAGATTATAATCACATTTTGCGAATTTCATTGGGGTTTTTTTATACATTTTTTTTCCAAGGAGAGCAAGATCTTATTTTTATTAATTTGTTAGGGGTTTTTTCCCAAAGCCACTAGCATATGGTTTTTCTTTCTGTTAATATGGATTTTCTTTTAAAAAATAAAGATATTATTTTTAGTGAATTTTATAATCCATCATAATATAATTCCTTTTATCTATTCTTTATAATATATTATTTTAGGTTTACTTTTCATTAATTATATTTAAAAACTCTTATATTTTTGTATATCTTCAATTTTGGCCCCGGGCTTAGCATGGGGTTTTGCTGCTAGTATATATATAAGGGAGATGCTCCTATGAGAGCTACTCACACATTTCTATGAGAGATGAGGTGGGGGCCCTCACATCCATATCCAATGCCAATAACTTAAATGTGAGGGGCATCTCCCTATATATATCATTAATATTCAGGTGAGAACTAGTTCTCACATATTATATGAGAACTTTTTTTGTGGAGCCCAAATGTAGGACCCATTTAGGGATGGGACCAAGGGGGATGAAAAGATCTCCGTGAGACCACCTAAAGTATCAAGTCTGACTCCAAACCCATGACCCTAGCCCCTTCATCCGTGGCCCATAAGTTTAATGGCTTCATATTAAAAAAAAATATTCAACCCTTGATCCAACGGCTCAGTCCATTCGGATGTATGCCAATCCTTGGGATTAGTGACTATCAGGGGGTTTCCTATTAGTTGCTAGGTTTGGATAGGTTCCTAGTTGGGCCCTGCAAAAAAGTTCTCATATATTAGGTGAGAACTAATTCTCATTTGAATATTTCCCTATATATATATATATATATGAACACATGTTGTCTCCCATAGTAGCAATTCCACTCTTAATTGTAAGAGCTGATCGATTCCAAAGGGCAATGTACTACAAATATAGAATAAAGGGACATAATGAAACTACAAATTAATGGAATAATATGATTTATATACGAGGATTTGTTTGCATTATAGCGTGAGAGTTGTAAGGATCTCGAAGACCAATACTTGTGACGATTGCTTCGTGTAGCGGCTTTTTAATGGGTGTGTTAGGCTAGAAACTCGGTCGTGCCTCTTGCTTTGGCCAAGCCACTTACTTATCTTTATTTTCGTTTCAGTCTTATACTTAAAATTAAAAATTAGAACTTACACACTGAGAATAGAATGACGCACATATTTAAGTGGTTCGGTCAAACTCGACCTACTTCACTGAGAAGAGAATCATTTGAATCTTTCATACTTGAATTTTTTTAATAGATATACTTTCAAAACTTTTACAATCTTTTTAGAGAATAAAAATATAAAAAATAAAAAAACTTTTATATTTATAAATTACAATGAAGAAAAAGTAAAAAATCAGACTTGTAGTCTGCTAATGTATTTGGCTGGATCATAATCTTCAATTTCGTTCAACTCTTGTTTTTTCTTGTCAGCTAAATATTAGTCCCGTAGGCAAACACAACACTCCACTATTTCTTCAGATAGATTCGTTCTTTTGTCATTCACCACACGACCACCTGCACTAAAAGCCTATTCTAATGCTACAGAAGATGTTGGAATAGTTAATATATCACGAGCCATGGCGTCTAACGCCGAAAACATGTTTTCGTATTATTCCCACTAAGCTAAAACATCAAAACTAGATGCGTCTTGCATCAGTAATATACTAGAGTCAAGATGCAAGGATAACTCCGTCACTGTATTACTTGAATCAGAGGCTCTGCCCAGTCTACTATAAAACAGATTCCACCCAATTGCACCGACTGGTGGACTTGTTGAGGGGCCATAGTAACCCCTGTTGTACCCATTTGGTCACAATAAAATTAAAAAAAGTATTTGTAATTTTGTCCTTATATTTGAAAAAGTACCTAAATCTTGGTGGTCCATATTATTATTTATCTCTTCAATAAAAAAATATACACTAGTTAGTTTTAACCAATCTAATGCAGTAGCTAAACAAAATGTCATTAGAGTATCTTTCCATTATTTATTAAATTTTTATTCCATTTTTTTAACAACATCTTTAAGTAAAAAATGATCTCTAAATATTTTAGATTGTAAAGCAATTTCCAAAAGATAATTTCAAGCTGCATTAGATGTGAGATAATGCACCCCGGAGAAAACTTATGTTGCAGTATAAAAAAATTGTAATAAATCTCTTATGTTAGTGCACAACTCTCATTGTTCCTCAGTCATTAAAAGCACAATCTTCATTCAAAACTGAATTTGTATCAATTGCCTTATTTAACAAATCATACATAGAATCCCATTTATATTCAACATCTTTGGGGATTTTTATTGCTGATACATTATGCATTGCACATATTCTGGAATATAAATTTCTTCTTAATTTGTGCGGAGCAGAAAATAGATTCAGCAATTTTTTTTAATTTTTTATGTTATAGTGGAAAGATGCTTTAAACCAACTCCTGCAATAGGATTTAAGATGTGACATACATATTTATTTTAGAAGATAAAACCATTTATCAAAGATGCAAGTGGCATCTGCAATTTCATTAGTTCAAGAGCCACTATATCATTTGTTGCATTATCTAAAGTCAGCTATAACTTTATCCTTAATATTATATTTATCTAGTTTTTCTAAAATAAGGGCACTTATTCTATCGTCACTTTGTGGCCATTCAAGTTTGGCAAAAACTAATTATTCGTTTATTAATAACTCAATTTGCATCTATGTTAGGGGCAATAATACAAAGACAATTATCATCTCCTCTAGATGACCATATATATGTAATTATAGCTATTCTACCATGAATGTTTGCAAAATAATTTTTAATATTTTCCTTTTCTCACTTTGCCAAAGCCTAATAGCATCATTTTTAGCAGTATTTCTAGAAATATTTCTAAATTGTGGTTGAAGATTATTTTGGACATATTCTTCAAAAAACTCATTTTTAGCATAAATAAATGGTAATTCAACTAGCTAAGAAATCATTTTAGCAAGTGATTGTCTGATAGCAACAACAGTATAAGAAAAATCCCCAAACTATTACCACTAAAAGTATAAATTTGGGTCTGTGTCCCTGACCCCCCTTCCCCTTGAGTTCCAGCAATATGTTTGGATTCACATTTTTTCCTATGCCTTATCAAATGGACACTACCCCCAACTGATTTGGCAACATAAATATTACCACAGTATTTACATTTAGCCTTAGGGACCTCCTTAGCTTTCCATCTTAAATAACCTTAATAATTTAATAAGCTTGCCAAATAAGAGAAGTTCTAGTTCTCTTGTATGGTCTACGAGAACTAGTGGGTTGTACTAGGACTTCACCTACTTTTTCCTCTTTCAACTCAACAAAATCATCTTCTTCCCCTAAATTAACAGAAGAAAATTGTGTAGGAATTCTTCTAGAAGATCGTCTAGCCATATTTCAAAAAATGAAAATTGAAAGCAAAAGTTATATAATAATACTAATAGCTTTCTTTTTGTGATAACTAATACAAGAAAGGGATCGAGAATATGAAAATTAATATAATATATTATAGACTTACAAATATGGAATCTCAAACTTAAATGATATAAAGACCCCTAACTTAATGACTTGATATTTGGCCCTCCAAAAACTTTTTTGAGAGAGTTCAAAGCTTTGAGAGAGAGTTAGAGAGTTAGAGAGTTTATGGGAGTGAGACTTTTTATAAACTTTGTAAAATTCAAAAAGACAGAAAATCCCCCTTATATAATTGTTTTATGCGCTGTTTGGGGGGGGGGGGGGGGGGGGGGGGGGTGGTGGGGTAAAATGGACATTTGTTTTTAAAAAGAAACCTTTGTTTTAAAAACATAGTTCCCCATGATTTTACTTCTTTGGAGTTCTCTATAGTTTCTTTATTATTGTTGTAGTGTGGTTGCTAATTTAATTCTCATCCTATTGATTTGAATAAAAAGATAATTTCTTGTGAAAACGGTTGTTGTAGTTAAAAATGATATGTAGGAATAAAATGTTAGTGCCAGAATATGAGTTCTTTATACTTAATTTGCCAAAAATTAAAAATAAAAAAAATGTCTTTAAACCATGCAATAAGTTGAGATTATTGGTAGTTGGCATTGATTTTGACCCTTGACAACTATTAACTTTGATAGAGAATACCACCCACTTAAATCTTACAATGCCTCTTCCTCAGGTGATGGCTCTAAAAACATACATGCGGATGCAATGTCGAATGTGAAGACCTTAAAACATTACGTTGTGCCTCTTTGATCACCAATTGATTTGGTCAGAATGGTAGCTCAAGGGATGTACGATCCTACAAGTGGTATCAAAGCCATTCATATTGCCACTTAGTCAAGTGACGGTTCTAAAAACAGACATGCGGGTGTGATGTCGAATGCCAAGACCTTAAAATCTTAAGGCGTGTTTGGGTTTGTGGTGAAGTTAAGTGAGCTTAGGTAAAGCATCTACTGTCCAAACAAGAAAAGATAAGGGGTCATATCAAAAGTACGTAATTTCAAAATTCCTTCAATCTTAAAAAAAAAATTAAAACAGCAACATCATTTCTCCACTAGAAGACAAAAAATCTCCACTTTTCAATAAAAAAAAAGTAAAAAAGACTCCATATCAAATAATTAAAAATAAAATACTATCATAATCTCTTATAATTTATTCAAGGGGTATCGTATCCTACATATATTGATCTTAAATTCATTAGAAGTCCATCGCTGAGTAGGAGAAAGGGAAAAAAAAAAAAAAACAAACATACAAAAAAAAATCCATGAGAGAGATGGTGGAGTAGAGATCACTGACAAGGCCGTTGCTCAGTCAATCAGTTCAGGCGCAATTGATTATTTAAAGCATTCAAAGCATGGTGACAGTGACGAGTAAACCCGGTTTATTATAAACAAACAGGAGCAGTGGCGTCATTTATTTTAATTGACGACAACTGTATTTCTAATGCCAAAGTAATAAAGCGAGTGAAAATGGGCGTTGCTGGAGAACACAAGGCTCAAAGCTAGCTGGCAGGGATCAAAGGAATTAAGCAGGTGACCCCTCGGTGCCCTTCCCAGCATTGCAGCATGGGCCTTGGGATGCCTCTCAGTCGCTTTCTTGGCTCACTAAATTCATAAAAGCAGAGTTCCTTTTTTTTTTTTTTTTTTCTTTCCTCCTTTGGGCTGGCCCCTCCGGTCCCCACCCTTTGTCTTTTAATGGCTACAGCATAGTGTAAATGAGTCTTTTTCCCTTAAAAATAAATAAAGGAAAAGGTATTATTATTATTATTATAATTGTAACAATTAAGAAAGAGACCACTGACCACCACATATATATATATATGGGACATTTACTACAAAAATCCTCTTAAATATGGTAATCACAGTTGAAGACCCTAAACTTCTATAATGACGGCCAATGACTTCCAGCCCAAATCCTCTTTTTTTTTCCCCCCGTTTTGGCCTTTTTTTTTGTTGATGTCAATATAGCCAGTTACATATTCTGTCATTAGTAATATTTGCTGACATCAACGAAACATTTATCGATATTAACATAAAATCGTGTTGACATCAATAAAAATGCCTAGTTATTACAATCAGTGACCCTGTGAATTTGTTGATGTCGATATATGATTCGTCGACATCAATATAAAATTGTGTTGACGTCAACAAAAATGCTTAGTTAACAACATGAGTGACCCTGTGAATTTGTTGACGTTGACAGAAGATTCATCGACATCAATATAAAATTATGTTGACGTCAACAAAAAACACCCAGTTAGCGTCAACAAAAATTGAGTTTTCCGTTGTCTAGAATTTTTTTGACATCGAGCAATCTCTCTCTCTCTCTCTCTCTCTCTCTCTCTCTCACTGTGATTGAGAAAAAAGGAGTAGGGCATTGATCTCATTCTTCTCCTTCCTCCTTTTCTTCTATTCTATTGTTGCTGTTGATTTAGGGGTGAAGAACGTTTTCTTTTTCTTTTCTTTTTTTCTTTTTTTTTTTTTTTGTTATGATGGCATCAACTAACCAAGGGCAAAAACGGAATGAAATATTGGATTTTGGGTTGGAGGTTTTTGGCCGACATTATAAATATTTAGGGTCCTTAGTTGTAATTACCCTAGTTAATGGGATTTTTGAAGTAAATATCCTTATATATAGGGTAATATTTAGGTGGGAACGGTTCTTACATATTATGTGAGAACTTTTTTGTGGGGCCCACATTTGGGGATGGGACTAAGGGGGATGGAATGATCTATGGTCTAAGAAGTTTGACCCCAAACCCATGCCCCTAACCCCTTCATCTGTGACCCACAAGTTTGATGACTTCATATTCAAAAAAATATTCAGCCGTCGATCAAACGGTTCAGTCCATTCAGATGTGTGTCAATTCTTGGGATTAGTGACTATTAGGGGGTTACATATTAGTTACTAGGTTTGGATGGGTTGCTAGTTGGGCTCTGCAAAAAAATTCTCATATAATAGGTGAGAATTAATTCTCGCTTAAATATTATATATATATATATATATGTATATATATATATTAGACAGCATTTCCACATAGGCCCATCCCAGACACAATGACCAAATAACCCTCCCCAGCCCTACCACTACCATATTTACTGCAATGCAAATTATCGTCTCCTCTACAATAAAAGGCTAAGCTACACGTACCCCATTGTAGCAGAGCGGCAACTAGTATTACTATCTATCAATCAAGCATCCTAATAACTGCTACTGCTGTAATGTGGGTTTGCCAGCTTCCCTTGTAATTGCTGGACGATGACTGATTTGGCCCCAAAAGCCCCAGCCGAAACCATTGAAATACAGGAGAGCAGAGGGGACACACGTCGGACGACGTAAATGTTTCACTTTTTCACCGTTTGACGAAGTGAGTGCAGAAGAAGAAGCAGCAGGCCATTGAATAGATTCTTTTGTGATTGGGCCCGGGAGTTACGGAGCGGCATTGATGAGAGGGGCCGATGCTATTCAATGAGAAATGAATCGGCTATTTGTCGCTTCTGCCCCTGGTGGCTTTCGGAGGAGCGAAATGAAAAAAGTGGGAACTTGGAAAAAGTTCTCAAGGGCAGTATGGTCTTCTAACCGAGTCGGTCACCTCCAGCCTCCACGCCGCGGTGAAAGTTTGGATCTATTTATACATTGCTCCCATAATAATTGGATAAAGAGTCATAAAGCAACGGCAGCAGGTGTATAATATTTGGAAAACTCTTTGAATTGGCTGTTGACTCTCCGAGTTACCTAGTCTTGGTAGAGGACCGTGCCAAAAATAGAAGAGACTTAACCAAATCATCTCATTTAATTAAGTTATTTGCATTTTAAACAGTTTAATAGGGGCATCTAATTTTAAATAATTAAAATTTATTTATAAGTAAGTATGCATGAAATTTAGAATTAGTAATTTTAAAAAAATGACTGGAATGCAATTTAAGACTTATATTTGATCTTTTACATTGGATATTTGGACTAACAAATTATGTAATATGCAATTTTTTTTCTTTTATTTCCCTTATCAATTATCATAGTACTTTTCTTGCACATGTAAATTTATTAAATTAAATTGATTATTATGAATGCATGTAAATAAATGAACTTATATATTTTATAAGTAATAGATTCATTTAAAAATATTTCAAAACCTATATTTAGAAAAATATGACTCTCCCGAGTCTCCGAGTTGACTCTATCCGAGTCGATTTTTCTACATTGGACGATTCGAGTCCGAGCCATAAGTTTTCCAACCTTCTGTTGCAGTAAAAAATTAGTTAACATTAGGGCTGGCATGGCTAAGTAGTTGCTTCGTATGATAATAAGCCCAAATATTGAGGATGGGGCAAATAAATAAAAAAACACATTAATTCTCAAAATATGTGGGGGTTTTTAAAATTCTTAGGCATAAATGGGGTATTCGCCCTAGACCCTGTACCTGGGTCTGCCTTAACCCACCATAATTCTTAAATTGGCAAATAGGCTGATAATGCACCCATAAACCCCTATAGTGGGTATAAATTAAAAAAGAAGTATAATTCGTTTTTTGAACAGAATTGGATGGCCAGGGCGTTCTAATCCCACACAAATGTACAGTGACAAATATGCAATAAAATTGGGATGCTAGAACACGAGGAGCAAATTAACCAAACTGTCAGTGGGGGTGGGGGTAAATAAAAGAAGAAAGTCTACTTTTGGGTAAAACCTGATGAATGAACATTTTTAATCTTGGCGGAGACCAGACCCCACTGGGGCGAAAGTCAAGGCTACTTTTGTCATTTGGAAGGTATTGTAATAACTCTCGTCATTTATTTCTGCATCCCTTATATGTCGCTGACTTTTCTTTCTCCTCCTTCCTCTCTCTTGCTCCTTCCTTCCGCTCCCTTGCTCTCGTGCCACTTGGTTCTCTTCGTTGTCGTCACTGAACAAGAGTCTTTCTCAGCAGTACTCACTTGCTCTCTTGTCACTTGGTTCTCTTCGTTGTCGTCACTGAAGAAGAGTCTTCCTCTGCAGTAGAGGACGACTGTCGTATGCCGATACAGGGGGCTTCCTAGGCGTGGCTCGGAAATGGGACGATCTCCTTGCTGCGATAAGGTTGGCTTAAAGAAAGGGCCCTGGACGCCCGAAGAAGACCAGAAGCTCTTGGCCTACATAGAAGAGCATGGCCATGGCAGTTGGCGGGCATTGCCAGGGAAAGCCGGTACTCCTCCTCCTCCTCCTCTACTAGTACCGATGTTTACATAACGAGAGTTTCTTTAACTTACACACAAATTCTCTTATGATTCTCCTTTTTGATGTTCTATTCTATGGATCCACGGCCAGGGCTTCAGAGATGCGGGAAGAGCTGTAGATTGAGGTGGACTAATTACCTTAGGCCTGATATCAAGAGAGGAAAATTCAGTTTGCAGGAAGAGCAAACCATCATACAGCTCCATGCTCTTTTAGGGAACAGGTGACCACTCATTTTCTTTTTCTTTTCTACTTTTTTTTTTTTTTTTTTTTTGCTTTTTGTTTTTTGAGAAAAAAAAAAAAAAACACTGTATAAATACAAATTCTAATCTTCTAACGCGTCGTTAAATTTTCTGAGCGTGGTTGAGATAGGCATTCATTCTTTGGGAGCATATGTTCCTTTGTGCAATTCCCTTCGCAGCTTATATATTCCCAGTCAAGAAAGAATGGACCTTTACCTCTGCCCAGAAATCTTAAAACAATTATGTAAAAGAAGAGGTAGAGGTGAGAGTGAGATGTAGAAAACGCATACAGACATTCACTCCATATGTATTGACTGACCCATAACGGCGGCGACTTGTACGTAGAAAGAAAGAGCTCCGAGCCTGAGGATTGAATTGTTTCTCCAATCTTCCGGGTGAATTCTTCTCCTTTTTCACTTTTCTTTTAGCTTCCAATTGTGATCAGATTATCAACACTGAGACTTCCCCCAACTCAGCGACAAAATAGCAGAGTCCTTTCCTTCTACAGCCACGTACAATATTGTAAGGGGCCTTTTCTTTTTAATTTAAATTCCGAAAGCCCGCCTCTCTCTCGATCGGTTTTGCACAAATTGTATTGTCTCTTTCAATTCTTTGAACGATCAACGATATAGGCATCCGCTGGTATGTATAAGTTCCAATCTTTTTGGTTACGGTTGTAATTTCATTTCTATCATTTTGTCGTCATTTCCAATTTTTAATATTGATTTCAAACTCATTGCCAAATTAGCTTTTTTTCGTTTTTCAAATCCGCAATGCCTTATAAAATGGGCTTCTTCTTTCGACACGAAAATGTAAATTTTTTCTTAATGTGCAAGTTAAAACGACACTTGAATAGTAATGGCTCTTCCCTTTTCAATTATTTATACATAATTCAAGAAAGGAGGTGGATTTTGATTTGCCATCGTGATATTATTCATTATCAACGCCATCACTATATGTTAAGGTCTTGTCCAACTGGGCATTGTCAATGGTCATGTTAATACATTGATTAGATCCACCCAATTTAATTTAGTAAAATTATTTGGAAAATTGATTCTTTTCCTTCGGGACACAGAAAAAATGGAAAGCTGTGACTTGGGATCTCTAGACGTTAAAAATGTTATCTCTGTACATTCCTCTCTCTCTCTCGCACATGCAGCTTCTTCCATCTCTAAATTTACGGTGGTATGGTATGGTATGGTTACAAGTCCTTTTGACTGACCGACAGATTGTGCTTTGCTTGTGTTGTGTTCTCTCTCTCTCTTGGGGCCGGGTCGGGTCGGGTCGGGGTCGTGTTGAGTTGAGCTGATTTCAGGTGGTCGGCCATAGCGACTCATTTGCCGAAAAGAACGGACAACGAGATCAAAAACTATTGGAACACGCACCTGAAGAAGCGTCTGGCAAAGATGGGAATCGACCCCGTCACCCACAAGCCCAGGTGCGACGCCCTCGGCTCGGTCGACGGTCAAAACAAGAGCGCGGCCAACCTCAGCCACATGGCTCAGTGGGAGAGCGCTCGCCTCGAAGCCGAGGCCAGGCTTGTCAGAGAGTCAAAGCTGCGGTCTCAAGCATCCTTCCACTCTCAGTCTCAGGCTCAGCAGCAGCTGGGCACCTCCTCCGCTTCCCTTCTCTCCCTCCTCAAGCAGACGACACCTCCTCCTCCTCCTTCCCCCCCGCCCCCTGCCCCCTGTCTGGACGTGTTCAAGGCCTGGCAATGGCAGTCGCAGGGTAGCGTCTGGTCAAAGTCAAGCATTGGTGGGCCCCTTGATCTCGAGTCCCCGACCTCGACTCTTAGCTTCTCCGAGAACGCGGTGCACAGCGTCGTCGGATTCGGACATAACTCAACAGCCAAGATCGACAGCAGCGAAGCAGGAGGAGGAGACTGGAGGGGATATGGAAACGGAAACCCCACTCTATCCACGTCGTCCTCGGACGAAAAAGCGGAGGTGGCCGCCTTCCCCACTGCCGACGATGATGATATGGTGATCTTCCCCACCACACAGGGCCCGTGGTCCCCTTCAACAACCACTGCCAAGCCTCCTCCCGCCGCCAGCAGTAGTTTCGTCGAAGGATTTACCGACCTTCTCCTCGAGAACTCCGACGACGACGACAAGAACAACAACGACAATTCTGAGGAGGAAGAAGAGGAAGACGAAGGCGAGGATGATGCCAACAACTATTGGAACAACATACTCAACCTCGTCGACTCCTCTCCCCCTGATTCCCCTTTGTTTTAGTTTATTATAATAATTCTACCAGACAACCATGACTCTAGAAAATCGCGCGTATTACTTACTTGTTGTTGGTTGGTCAAAAAACTTTTTTTTTTTTTTTTTTTTATTACTCTCTTCCCTTTCTCTTCAAATTCTCAGCGATTTGGCCCCAAATTAACTCGGATAGGTTTTGGCTCACGCAAAATACGGAAAGGCTCTGTAGTCCTTCCAGTTGGCTCAGCGAAAAACCTATCATGGGTCTACAAGTAGTCTTAGTGTGTGTGTCTGGTCAAGTATTCGTCATGTTTAGCTTCTCTAATACGGACAGACTCCTTTGTTTATTATGAAGGTGTAACAAGGAAGGAACAAGGTATTTAGGGTGATTTTGTTATTTTCTGTTTTTTTTTTTACTCTTTTACATTTCACATGTTCCTTCCATTTGGTAAAGGTAAAGATAAAAGGTAATGAGGGAGTGGGGAGGGGATTGATTACATATGATGTCCATCCATCCACGGTGTATGCAATGTAGGTTGGCTTTTTTTTTTTTTTTTTAGCAAAATGAATTAAAGAGAAAGAAATGTACGTAGAGCGTGGGAGGAGGTGCATTCAATGGCTGGCTGCGCAGCCATTACTGCTGTTGGTGTCCTGTCGCCTTCGTACGTTACTCGCCAACCCTTCCCATCTCTATCCGAGATAAAGCTAACGCTGAGTTGGGTAAGGTAAAACGGATCGATTGACAGTCTTCGCTATGTCATGTGGCCGACAGTCTTTGGTTTTATGTCATCAAGGAAAGTGTGCGTCCCATTCAAACATGAATACGAAAATACGTTGTTGTCCCCCCCCTAGCTCAATTCTAACCCTCAACGGGCTCCGCCTTGGCTCCCACACAGTAAATCAATCAATGAAATGAGATAAAGAGAGTTTGAACTTTGAACGCAGGGAATTAAAAAATTTTCTAATCATTATTAAACAAGATCAAGAATTTGGAGAGGAAATGACTTACTGAGCAATCAAGATGAAATTGAGAGAGAAGGAAAGCTTAACAAAGAAGAAGATGATCAATGGTGAGAGGATCGAGCTTGATCAATCTCTACCTTTCAAATTGATAGAGTCTCTTTGTAAATTTGCCCGCAAGGAACAAGGAGAGAGAGTTTGAGCCTCTCATCCAAAGTTCAATAGAGCAGATGGAAAACAGCGATGCAAGAATTATGGAAGGGCGTTTGGGACATCAACTATTTCATCCATATGGCTCTCGCGAGCCAAACCCAAAGTTCCACTTCAAGTCAATTTTGGCAACCAAATCAGTGAAGAAAAGGTTTCCACTTTCTCCCTGAGGAATTGAACCAATAAAAATCCTCAGTTTAAGGGATTTTAAGTTCAAATTGCAGATATATGCACCGCAACTAAATTTTTTTAAACTATATGCATCCATACACAATGACATCGATGCAAAATCCACAAGCTACACAAATCCACGATGAGGAATCTTTATTAAGGGGGTAGTGAGGAATCCTCGGATCTAAGAATTCCTCACATTTTTACCAAATAGACTCTCAACGAGAGAACATAAATTCCAACTTGACCATGTTATACGACTGCTGCTTTAGCAGAATTCCTAGCAAGAGTTTGCCGGGCGCTGGAAATTTCCAACATTGGGAGTACAACTGTCCCCATCCCCTTGGCATCTGGAAGTACTATGTTTATTTGTTAGAATTATGAGTTCCAACAACTTAAAAAGTCACATATAATTTTGCATTCTCATAATAACAACCTTCTTAGCAATTACATATGTTTCTTTAGCCATAAGGACTTGTTTATTCTTAATTATGCAAAAGAAACAGACCCTATATGTGTGATCAACGAAATGGCACATATCACATCAATTTAAAGTAGCTTTGATATATATAAATATGGGAGATGCTCCCATAAGATACTCTCATAGGAAGATCTTCCCCCCTCCCCACACACGACACACCCACCCACACACACACCCATATATAAATATGGGAGATGCTCCTATGACAGATAAAGTAGAGGCCCTCACATCCATATCCAATGCCAACAACTTAAACATAAAGGCCCCTACCCTTATCTCTCATATAAGGTGAGAGATCTCTCTCATAAGAGCATCTCCCTATATATAATGTTTCGAATGAGCAAATTAATATTTATATTCAGGTTTTAAAATCACAGGATAGTCTGATGGACTAGGCCACATAGCAAAGAGTAATGATGTTGGGGTGGACCTAAAATTTTCATACAGGGGGCCCAGTTAGATCTTTCCATCCCCCACCTTATCCTTCATCGTTTTTATTGAGATTATTCCCCCAAAATAAATCTCTCATGGAACTAATTCACAATCTTAGTTCTTAGTTCTAGTAACAAAAAAAATGATGTTTGTCTCATAATGCAAATTTCTGTCCGTTTTTCAAACTCTTATATAGAATACTAGGAATTGCCATTCTATACCCAACGGGTCCTACAAATTGGATTGGGCTGTATAAGTTACAGATTAGATTGGTATTTGAACAGTAGCATGACATAATAACGCATCTGCTTGAATAGCTATCTAATCAAATTTTGATGCATCACGTTTTAAAAATGGAGACCGCATTTACTTCAACCATTTGTCATCAGCTATTCTGAGTCAGAATCAGTTGGAAACATCTGGTAGGCATCCTTGGGTTCCATGTCTGTGATTGAGGATGGCTGCTCATGTTTTGCGACCGTTGCTTTGCGTTTTCCGGTTGCAGCTCTAATCTGAATAGCATGGAGAAAGCTCACGATGACTGAACCAATGGGGAAACGGAAACAGATGGGGTGAAAAAACGTATAAAAGAACTAGCACAGCAACACACTAGAAAGAACATGAACACCCTGTATCAATATTCGATAACCATAGATACATGTTCCAATACAGAGATGAGAGCATGCGTCACATTTTCTCAACCTTAACACCTGCAGATCCTTTTGCTTCTCCCCAAGTTATATATGAGCATGAGAGAGAGAGAGAGAGAGAGAGAGAGAGAGAGAGAGTTCCATAAGGAAGAATAATGAGGGTCTCCAAAGATCACAGTGGTGCTTGATAGTAGAAAATTAGCTAGGTTATGGTCATGCATCAAGTATTCAAGAGGTCAAAAATGGTATGTATGCTAACAACTTGTTCGTGCAGCTAGAGGATTCCATGCTTAAATTTCTGCATTTCTGTCCCTCCCATAGGAAATTGAAATCCTCTATAGCAAAGAAAACCAGTTCATTTTTGTTTTCTTTTCCAAAGGGAAGATGAGTTGTTGTTCTAAACAATGCAATAGTGAGCAGAAAGGAACTCGGAACAGATTTTCTTTCAAACGAGGAATCTTCTCGTTGCACAAATGCACCATAAATTTGTCATCATGCAACTATTACATATAATACTTTTTACCGTCAAACCCGATTGATGAATATGAAAATCTTTGAAATTTGGAAATAGCCCATTAGTTTCAAATGAAGGATAGGAAAAGAGAAGTAAATGGAAGAGGGAACATGGGGAAAAGTAGGGCTGCACATGGGCGGTTCGGATCGGTTTAACACTAAAACCAATAACCAAACCGAACCTGTCGGTTTTTTAATTAACCTATCCGATCCGACCGATGGAGAGGACTTAAACGGGACCGAACCAAACCAAATGGTTCGGTTCGGTCTGTTAAACCGTTGCTTTTTTTTTTTCCCAAAACCAGACATTGAAATTTTCAAAATGATGAGACCCCATTCTTTGCATTTATTCCAATGTTCAGTGCAAACATAAAAATCCAACATTTTAATGATTCATATAAGAAATAATTTTACTCCAAAAAGAGAGTTTGGACTAAACACAAGCGCACAATCATATTATAGAATAGAAATTCTACAATCCAATCAAGAAAAGAAAATCTCAAAAGTTGAAATTAGAGTGGGGAAAAAAATATGAAAGTATTGAGATAATATTGAGTTCATGTAAGAATGAGTTGTCGAATATAATTATGATAGTGAACGAAATCTTAAGGCTAAAATAGTAAAAAACAACACTTAAGTTAATGTATACGGACGGTTCGGTTTAAGCGGTTTTTATGATATCTAAACCGTTAACCAAACCAATGTAAGCGATTTTTATGATTCTCAAACCATTAACCGAACCGATCAACTATAAACCGATCCGAACCGCCCGGTTCAGTCGGTTCGGTCCGGTTTTGCGGTGATAACGAATTTTTTGTGCAGCCCTTGGGAAAAGCGGTTAAATTTTCTGCCTCCTTGCTTTAGTTACAATTTATGGATTTAAAATATTTGAAAAAAAAGAAAGGAGTTACAAGAAGAAAGAATGGAAGAGAATCAATAAGATGGTCGCTCAATCTAGGATTACAACCACCTCTATGAATATGATTTTCTGAAATTACAAAAAGACCCCTTTGTTTTCAATAGCTAAAAACCAGTCCCTTTATTTTCTGAATTACAAATAAGTACATACTGACTCTTACCATGTTTTACATTAGATAATATAGAAGGGTTATCCAGCCATTGTAACTTAATTCAATCAAGATGGCTTGGGAAATCTTCTACAAATCTAACTCCATGTTCCAAACAAGCCCTTAAGTTTGAAGTATTGAACAAGTGTAACCAATTCAGAGTTTGCACAACCCCTAGATGTGCGCGTATGGCTTTATTATGGCGTGAAATATATAATATATTTTTAATAAAAATTATTGCTTTATAAACATGATTCAAGGTTTCGTTAATGTTTGCACATTAGAAAAACTCAGAGATCTTAGTCATTGGGACTAATGGGAAGTACCTTTGTAATGAAATAAACCAAAATAGCTACCAAGAGAATACGTTAATTATGAAAATAAAAAAAGAAAATTGAAAGGACACATTCAACTTCATGGAAAAATAATGACTTGATCTAATAAACTTCATTTATATCCTAAAAAAAAGTTACATTCAACAAAAATGAAATAGAAACAAAATATGTCTAACCAAAATTCTTCTTCAGCCATTGGAAATTGGCCAGGTCTTAAGTAACATCAGACCAGAAGTCCCAGATAATTACTGGGCCAAGTTGACCTAATAAACTGAGAGATTTCCGAAAAAAAACATGGCTTTCATTGGTGTCCAAAAATAAATGTGAAAAAGGTTTTCGGGTCATTACTAACCTTTTTGTTCGGCTGAGTTGGTTGACTCCTTTGCAGCCAGATGAAAACAGAATATAAGCAAGCTACAAATAGCAACATAGGACCCATCCATGGATCGCTCATTCGATCATAAATATTGGTAGCAATCCTCCAAATGATATGTTTCACTCCCTTGCTTGATGACAGAATGCCTTGGGAGGCTTTTGCCCAAATCGGATCTGCATCTTCAGGGATGAGCTCTGGGGCCTTTGTTGTCTGCATGCAGAAAAACAGATCAGTACACTATAACTCAATGGGCTAAAAAAGATGCATCACATAAGGTTTCTAGAAGGGAACTGACAAGAGAGTTTCAATTCCAAGAGGCTTCTAATAAAATATGTTCAACAAAACTGAAGTCTACGCATATTTGAAGATGCACGTCTAATAATCTCAGCTGCGCTATAAGACTCCCCTGGATGACTTTACAATCATCACAGATTGATCACTTTCTAGTTTCTACATCTTAGATGCATGTCTATTGGTGGGAGGAGGGCAGAAGGAAAGGCCACCATTGATAAGGGTCAGCCAAAAGTCAGCCTCATCAGATTATCCTAGCCCTTGATATGACAACTTTAAATTTTAATGGCATTTTAACAGTAGTTTTTTTTTAGATTCAATCCAACATTGAGTGACGGTTCATTGACTGTAAAATTGGGCCACATGCCCGATCATTGGATGAAAAGTGTAAAAGGGGCTACACTGATCAAATGTGGTCCCCAGTGTGACCCATAGAGCTGTACTTCACATGCAGCCCTCCCATAGAACATTTTCCGTTATATGGCAAACTTGTCAGAAAGGGCTAAAAAACAAAAACAAAAGTTGTTTATATGGCTTAGACATTGATCTCTGATTTGTTTCTCTTCCCTCCTGCTACTTTTGAAAAACAGGAAAATGGTACTAATGCTGGATTCAACCAAAGAGGGAAATAGACTTTATCCCAAATAGTCTAAAGCACTCAAAACAAATATTTTAATTAGCTTCAAGTCAAATAGGCCCTATATTTAGACTTGCCAAAGAACCCCTTAGTAAAAGTAATTTGCTTTTTGTCCTATTAAACCCACTCATCAATTGCACAAGGTGTACATCTTTCTCCTCAAAGTAAGTATTAACTATTGTGAGATCAAAAGCCACAAGAAAGTTGAGAATACTTTCTCCCATCTCATTCTTTTGCAAACCCCCAACTCAAAGAACATAGGAATGAAGGTGAAGATGGTATTCAGGGTCAAAGAAATGGGAAAATAAGAAAATGGCGAGGTGGAAGATGATTTAAGTGTTAAGAATAATAAGGGTGTTTACCTGTAATATTTAGAAAATGCGGGGTTCTTTTGTACATATTTTAAAATATAATAAACTAAATATAGCTACAGTCATCCTCCGTGTGATTATTTCTCAGAATTTCCTCCCTTTATTTTTTATTTTCCTTACTTTTCCCTTCCCTAGGGTTTTCAGACATTATCGGGGAAAAAACCTAGATTATATCAAATTAAACAAGACAACAGAAAGCAAGTGATACTTGTTGAAGCTGGAATCCACAAATGAATCGATCTCAAACAAAATCCATGGATTCAACAAAATCCTATTCTTCTTCCAGTCATCTTCTTTGACCACACGGCATTGCAGACGGTAGTGAAACAAATTATTCAGAGATACAGCAGAAAAACTTGCTCTAGTGCCGAACTGATGAAGATTGGGCAGCTACTGGCTGCATCATTCTGCTAGAAAGAGGGTCCAATGTCATTGATCAGTTTGATTTCATCCTTTGAATTCAGTGGATAACAATAAATAAGGAATTGTTGACTAAGCCAAGCCAAAGGCGTGCGTTCATGAGCCCATGCTAAGGTTTCAATCAATTCCTGCCAATATCCACGCCAGGAAATTAAGAACATAAATCCAGTAGCCCAAACAAGATTCCCAATAGCTCATTTTGTCTGGGCTTTCAGTTTATTGTTTCTATTCAGCGGCCGTGGTTATTGGCAAGGACTCATTGAATCCATCATTTGGGCTCATAACAAATTAAAAGTTGCTCAAGCTTCATGGGTCAAGGAAACACCCAATCCAGAGATATAAATCTCAAATAACAATGCTGTAAAGGCTCTCTCTTCTCATCAGCTACAAATGTATTTATACGTGGTCATTGCCCAATTATAATTGGAAAGGAACCGGCAACTAATAAAATTCTACAGTCTCAAGTCTAAACCCTGAACTAAATGACAGCTATAAATATCTTCGACAAAATCACGAATGAAACTTGAAAATAGCACAAAGCTGTGAAATTGTATTATAATTGCTTGCTCTCCTTTGGAGATCGTATGTCAATATATAGATATTACAAAGCCTTAATCAAGGCTCCTAATTAAGAAACCAACTAATTACAATCAATTTCTATTCTAAGTTAGGAAACCAAATCCTTAATAGAATATGTACAGCTGAATGATATATTGACTAAATCCAACCACGTGTGATATCTGTTGGACTGGATCATGTTATGGGCCTTGGGCCTGATTAACACTCCCCCTCAAATTGATACGGGAGAATCAACAAGCATCAATTTGCCAACCAAGAACTGATGGCGTAGTCGGGGAAGACCTTTGGTGAGAATATCAGCAATTTGAAGTTCAATAGAGACATGCGGAAGGCTGATGACATTACGTTTAAGTTCATCACGTATGAAGTGACAATCAACCTCGATGTGTTTAGTGCATTCATGAAAAATCGGATTTTCAGTAATTTGAATTGCACTTGTATTATCTGTATAGAGCGGGGGTAGCTCCTTCTGCGGGAAATCCAATGTCAGAGAACAGACCTCGAAGCCACAGGATTTCGGAGCACGCAGCAAACCTAACTCGATACTCAGCCTCGGTAGAAGATTTGGAAACTTTGTCATGTTTCTTGCATTTTCAGGAAATCAGACTAGCACCCAAAAACATGCACCATCCTGTAGTCGATCTGCGAGTATCTGGACAACCACCCAAATCAGCATCTGAATAAGCTATGAGAGAAAGAGGATTGTTTGATGGAAAAAACAACCTGCTAGTCGGCGTGCGAATAAGGTACCGAATGATGCGACGAACAACAGCTAGATGAAGGTGATGAGGAGCAGTCATGAACTGACTCATTAGGTTGACCGCAAATGAGATATCAGGACTAGGGATGGCAACGGGGCGGATCGGGGACGGAATTGGGGTGCCCCGCCCCGCCCTTCGGGGTAATTGATATGCCCCGTTCCTTGCCCCGCCATACCTCGATTGCCCCGCGGGTACGCCGCCCCGCCCCGCCCCTCAATTATAAAAATTTTAAATGTGCAAGACTTACGATTCGAACTTGGGTGGGGGAGTAACTAGAGGTTTGCCTTACCACTAGACCAAACTTCATTTCTTGTAATGTTTTACCTTATTTAAAATATATTCATATATTCAAGATTGTTACACACATATACATACATATACACATATTACACACATACATATATATACATACACATACATATACATATATATATATACACACACACAAATATATATATAGGTTTGTGTATATATATATAAAAACATAACCCTCTATATATTATATATTAATATATATACATATATATATATATAAATATAAACTTATTTAATGGCGGGGCAGGGTACGGGGCGGGGAGGGGAAAAGAGCAAACCCATCCCCGCCTCGCCTTCGGGGCACAATTTTATTCCCCATCCCCTCCCCACCTAAGGATCGAGGCGGGGAAAACCCGCGCGGGGCGGGGCGGGGCGGGGCGGGGCTGAGCGGAATTGCCACCCCTAATCAGGACGAGTGATTGTGAGGTAGATCAAGTTACCTACTAACTGGCGATATGCGGTAGGATCTGGAAGAAGGCCACCCTCCTCTTTACTGAGTTTGACATTCAGTTTGACCGGCGTATCTACTGGAGCTGAAGAAGTAAGGCCAGCCAAGTCAATGAGGTCAACCGCGTATTTATGTTGATTGAGAACTATACCTTTAGTCGATTGATGAACTTCAAGACCGAGGAAATAATGTAAGGGCCCGAGATCCTTCATGTGAAATGTCTGATGAAGAAAAGCTTGGAGTTCCTGAATCATTAGTGCCTTGGGACCAGTAATGACAATGTCATCAACGTAGACCACTAGCACAGTAATCCCGGACGGAGCATGATGTAAGAACATGGAAGGATCATACTGGCTAGGATGAAAATCCAAGCGGAGAAGGGCATCTTGAAATTTCTCAAACCATGCACGAGGAGCTTGCTTCAGACCATAAAGGGAACGACGGAGCTTTGCAACCATACCCTTCCCAGAGGAGGACCCCGGAGGTAGACGCATATAAACGTCTTCTTTGAGATCACCATGAAGAAATGCATTTTTTACATCCATTTGATATAAAGGCCAGAACTGAGATGCAGCAACGGCAAGGATTATGCGTACCGTGGTCATCTTGGCGACAGGAGGAAAAGTTTCATCATAATCAATGCCATATTCCTGCCGATTTCCGAGAGCAACAAGGCGCGCCTTATAGCGATCTAAAGTGCCATTTGATTTTAACTTGAGAGAAAAAATCCACTTGCAGCCAATAGGTTTGACACCCACAGGAGAGGAGACAATATCCCACGTATGATTTTTCTCTAAAGCAGCCAATTCTTCTTGCATAGCCTTGTTCCAACATTTGTCCTGCACAGTCTAAGAATAGGATTGGGGAATGGAAGAAAAGGACAAAATGGCCATTAAGGAAGTATGGGAGAACCCATAGCGGTCGGGTGGTACCGAGATGCGAGTGGAGCGACGCAATGAAGAATGTCCAGATGAACCAAGTGCCGGAGGTGGACCGGATGCTGGAGGAAGATCAGGAGGGGGATCCCTGGGAGGCGCTTCGTTGTTCTGTCGTTGATACACAAAGTTAGGATTAAAACGAACTGATGTGTTGTCAGAAAAACCAGGTAAAGACACCAAGGAGGAGTCAGGAGGTTCAAGGTGTTTTTGAAAAAAATACTGATGTTAAAAAAAAAACGACATTCCTAGAGGTCCGTAAGCGACGAATGTGAGGATCGTAGCAAATGAACCCTTTCTGGAAGGGCGCATAACCTAAAAACACACACTGGGCTGATTGTGCGGTTAGTTTGGTTCTCTCAGAAGGAGGCAAGTACACAAAGCAAACGGAGCCGAAAACATGAAGATCATCATAAGATGGAGATGTCTGGTACAATAGGTAATATGGGCTCTGATTTTGAATAGAGGTTGAAGGCATACGATTTATAAGATGAGCTGCCGTAGCCAGTGCCTCAACCCAAAAACAAGTAGGAACTGATGATTCAAGAAGAATGGAACGAGTGACATCAAAGAGATGTCTATTTTTCCGTTCAGCGACTCCATTCTGCTATGGAGTATAAGGATAAGTTCTCTGAGAAATAATGCATTTGTTTTGCAAAAACTTTTGAAAATCAAAGGACACATATTCCCCGCCCGAATCAAATCGCAAGATTTTGATACAAGTGGAGAATTAATTCTCAACATAAGCTAAAAACATTTTAAAAACATTGAAAACATCATATTTGGAATGCAGAAAGTAAACCCATGTGAACCGACTGAAATCATCAATAAAAGTCACAAAATATTTATAGTGAGCATGAGAAAGAGCAGGAGCAATTCCCCATACATCGCTATGAACTAAATCAAAACACTGAGTGCTGTGTAAAGTGGAAATAGGAAAAGGAAGAGTTTTGCTCTTTCCCATTTTACAAGTAGCACAATCAAAAGGCACACAAGAAGATAAGCCAATAGATTTATTTATTAAACCAAAATTTAACATAAGGGACAAAGTTTTGGAATTAGGGTGTCCGAGTCTTTTATGCCACAATTGGCAGTTATCTCTAATAGAAAAACAAAACACATCAATGGCAAATCTAGTCCTATTAATTTTAGAAAAATCCAGCGGAAACAAGCGTGCACACTTAGGCCCCCTCGCGATCTCCTTCCCGGACATCTGGTCCTGCACAACACAACCAAAAGAAGAAAAAGATATGTTACAATTATTTTCAACAAGTTACCCAACTGATAATAGGTTGGAAGTTAAAGTGGGACAAAGGTAAACATTTTTCAATGGGATGGGACCAGGGATATCTCCGAGGGCAGTAATGTGAACAGTGCCTCCGTTAGCAGTTTGGATTTGAAGATTGCCATTGTATCTTGTCACATTGGAGAGTTGGTTACGGGAATATGTCATATGAATAGATGCCCTGGAATCAAGAAACCAAGTAGAAGATGGAGGTGAGGTACTTGAGAGACCAAAAGCAGAAAGGGCATTGACAATCATTTGTTGAACCAATTCAGGAGTCAGGGAATTAGAGGGCCCAGGCTATAAGGGTGCCGATGTAGGAGCAGGCATAACCGAAGAAGTAACATAAGCATGTGGAGGCTGAGACTATGGAGTCTGATACTACGAAGCCGGATACCGTGGAGCCTGATGTTGGGAAGTCTGGTACTGTGGAGATGGACGTTGTGGGCGGCGACGACATTCAGAGATGATATATCCCAACTTTTTACAGTAGCTGCAGACTTTCTGTTTGCATTGAGATGCAAGATGCCCAAAATTTTGACAACTGTAGCACTGTGTTTTGCTCAAGTCTCGTGGCAGAGGCTGAGAAGCTTTATTGGCTGAGAACGCGACTGAATAGGTCTCAGTCTTTTGTTGAGCTATATGGGCCGAGGTTGCCATGCGTTGTTCCTCGCGTAAGAGTTCATTCAAGCAGACAGCCAAGGAAGGTAGAGGCGTCCGATTCATCAGGGCAGATCGGACACTTTCATATTCATTCCGTAATTTCATCAAAAATTGATTCCGCTGACTAGAGGCCTGAAGATCGCAAATGACGATCAAAACGTTGGCAGCCACACTTGCATACTTAATACTATCGTATTCCGACCATAGGGTCCGGAATCCCGAATAGCAGTCTTGGATCGACAAGGTCCCTTGGGCATATTAAGCAATCGCACATTCAAGGTGAAATTATCTTGATGGTAGGGATGGAAATGGGACGGATCGGGGACGGAATTAGGGTGCCCCGCCCCTCTTTTACCCCGCTCCGCCCTTCGGGGTAATTGATATGCCCCGTTCCCCGCCCCGCCATACCCCGATTGCCCCGCGGGTACCCCGCCCCGCCCCACCCCTCAATTATAAAAATTTTAAATGTGCAAGACTTAGGATTCGAACTTGGGTGGGGGAGTAACTAGAGGTTTGCCTTACCACTAGACCAAACTTCATTTCTTGTAATGTTTTACCTTATTTAAAATATATTCATATATTCAAGATTGTTACACACATATACATATATATATATATATACATACATATACATATACACACACACACACACATATATATATATATATGTTTGTATATATATATATATAAACATAACCCTCTATATTATATATATTAATATATACATATATATAAACTTATTTAATGGCGGCGGGGTACGGGGCGGGACACAGGGCGGGGAAAAGAGCAAACCCATCCCCACTCCGCCCCGCCTTCGGGGCACAATTTTATTCCCCGTCCCCGCCCCACCTAAGGATCGGGGCGGGGAAAACCAGCGCGGGGCGGAGCGGGCAAGTAGGGGCGGGGCAGGACGGAGTGGAATTGCCACCCCTACTTGATGGTACACTTGCTGCAGATACTCCCACGTCTTTAGAAGTGGGGTAGGGTTTGAGGTTCATTATCAGATGAGGCTCAACGGATCCCAGAATCCAGGTTTTGATTTTGGCATCTTTAGTATGCCAAGAGAAGATCTTCTTCTCATCCTCAGTGGGTATAGGGTCAGAACCAGAAATATATCCCCATAATTCCTTAGCTTCAAGGTAGATTTGGAACTGAAAAGACCAAGCAGGGTAGTTATTTCCCGTGAACTTGATCAAAGTAACCTCAGATTTTTCCATCTCAATGTTGATATTGGTAATAAATCACTGTAATTAGCGATAAAAACGAACAACAAACAAGAGAAAGTATGTAGAATGTTTGTCCTATGGGAAGAAAACTCAATCCAACCACGCAGGAAGAAACAGAGCAACACAGCACAAAAATTGTGCCAAAAATAGCCCCAGACGTCCTTGACAGTGGCTGAAAATCCACTATGTGGACCCTACTGATGGTTCTGGTCAAAGATCAAGGGACAGATCTGAGAAAACCCTCTAATCTGGCTTCTACTGAACCAAGTATGATCTGAATCTACTGAATATCGAAAATTCTGGATGGTCTTGATGAAAACAATGTGAAAATTTGGAAAATCTTGAGAATGAGTAAAAAAACCAACCTGGAATCTCTGTAAAATTCTGAAAAAAATCACCAATAGTCTTAGGAATACCAGTCGACCAGTGTGGGATGGTTTCTGGTAGTTGATCTGATGATCTGTGGTGGGCCACGCAGAGGATGGATCTATTGACGTAGCTGGAATTTTCTTGAATGGAGTCGCTGGAATTTTCTTGAAATAGATCCTAGATCTATCTTCTGCACAAGAGAGACTTAGCTCTCTCTATCCCTATTGCCTTAATGCTTTGGAAGATTTCTAAGATCAGATTGCCCTAAACCTGTGCTCTGATACCATGACAAAATCACGAATGAAACTTGAAAATAGCACAAAGCTGTGAAATTGTATTATAATTGCTTGCTCTCCTTTGGAGATCGTATGTCAATATAGAGGTATTACAAAGCCTTAATCAAGGCTCCTAGTTAAGAAACTAACTAATTACAATCAATTTCTATTCTAAGTTAGGAAACCAAATCCTTAATAGAATATGTACAGCTGAATGATATATTGACTAAATCCAACCACGTGTGATATCTGTTGGACTGGATCCTGTTATGGGCCTTGGGCCTGTTTAACAATCTTAACCATCTAGAACAATTGACATCTACAAATATATTAACTGATCTAGAAAAAAAATTATAATAAAAAATAAGACAGTCCGTAAAACGTTATGCATGCTGGGCTAGATGAATTGAATTTGGACGGACCCAGTGCTTGACCTTGGGCCTCCATGATGGGCCACTTCTTGGGCTGCATCACAAGTCACATTCTAGCCTTCTCCGTCTCTAACCAAACTCATCTTGCATATTTTCATAGTGATGGGACAACCCGATAACCAAATCAGTACACTGTTTGAGAGTTAACATATCTCTTCTAATGTTTGCTTCCTAGGCAGGATTCTGTTCTGAAGGATCTAAACTTTCTATGATAGCAACACAAGTTCCTAATTATAATATTACTTGTCACCCTACACATCCATTTCGTCATATGAATCTTAGCTTCATGTACTTTGCTGTCTTCTTGTCACTTTGCTGCCCAACATTTGTGTCCTTTTATCCAAGAGTATAGGATCTACTTCACACATTGCTGAGCCGTATATTTCTATAAATTAAAAGAGATATTCTATACTTCAAGCTTGTAAAAATTAAGGAAAGAATAGTTAAGGACTTAGGTCATGTCAAATGTATAAAGAGAAACAACCAAAAGGTTTTAGTGAAGGACAATGAAACTAGAAAGGTGGTAAGAATATATTAACAAAGTTTTAAATGAAGATTCTATAGGAGGCCTAAGATCAAGAGAGGATACTTTGTCAGAAGACCTCAACTTTTACAGCAAAATTAGGGTAACAAGAAAGCATTGGAAAGAATGAAGATAGGAAAGGCTCCGGGGCCAGATAAATGCAAAACAGAGGGGAGATCTGGGGCGAGTAAGGGTGGAAGAGATGGAAGGAATCAGGGATTACCTGAACATTGGCCTAGCACCAAACTCCAATCCAAGAGGCAAAAGATCTCAAAGAGCACTTTGGGGAAGAACTCAAAGGACAACTAGAAACGGAATTCTCATTATCATCAATCATTGTCTTAGCCAAGAGGCTTTAGATCAATAAATAGGAAAAGAAATACCCTAGAACTAATCTGGACCACCTAAATTGATGTCCAGGATTAACACATGTAAAATTAAAAGCAACTTAAAACATAAATAGGGTTTATCTCAAAGATGGGTTGGGCCCAAAGGTTGGTCGACCCATGGGGACCATGGGTCTATCCTGTATCAGGATCAAGCTCAGTACACAACGGAATGGAGAAACAAAATTCATGTAGCCTACCTTAACATAAATGGGACTAAGGCTTTGATGATGACATCGATGATGATAATGATCTATAGCAATGTAATATGTTAAATATATTTGTTTTATGAGTTCCGCTGAAAAGTATTATAACCATAAATATACAAAGAAATATATTGTGAAGTTCAAATGCCTTAGAACCACAGTTGTCAATTTTGTTTGAGACCCCATTTCGGTCTGGCCTCCAAAATAAAATATTTCGGCATTTCAATGAAACTTTTCAGAAAAATATAAAAAAACTAAAAAATATAGATGTAGAAAAAAAATATTATATTTTTTTATTATATTTAATATTTTCTAAGGTCATATTACACCCATAAACAGTACACAAAGTCCCACGACATCAATATTCCAACTAGGGATGGTTCCCTAAAGTCTTTAGCAATAAAACATAAAAATTAAAGGAAAAAAAAAGGGAAATGGGCAAAACCCAGAAAACAAAGGGTATTTAAAAAAAAAAAAAAAAGAAAAGATATGGGCAAAATGGAAAGTGAAATGCCCTTATAAATGCATTTGCCTTTTTCATGTTGATTCCCTTGGGAAGGATACTTTGAGAGAGAGGCGAGACTCTGTTCGAGTTTCGACTTTCCAGAGAGAGAAGGGGACGGTTAGCGAGCGGCAGCACTGACAATTGCCAGACAACAACAATGCGCCACCCCCCCCCCCCCCCCCCTTCTCTATTTTGACGCAGCCCAAAATAATCTTCTATTCAATAAATTACGAAATCTACCTCTACTCATGGAGGGATTACAATTATATAGAATAAGGTGGACATTAAAAAAACTAAATGCCTAACCGAGAATAATTTTTTCAAATGATTCAAATCAAGCTAGATCCTCTTTTTCTTAAAACTGCTAAATAAGTGAATGGTCCAGTTGGGCTTGTGGGGATGGGCCCAATGGCTAGGACGACTCATGGGCCATGGGTCCATCATACATCATATTTCTATTTCCTTTTTTTTCTTTACTAGGAACTGAGAATCTGAGAAGCAAAATGGACTATCTCCAACCCCGCCCCCAAGGATTTCATCCAAAATGGACTGAAATTACAAATGAAAAGTTACCCACCCTCTTTCATTTCGGTCGAATGGCCAAAATGAAATGGAATTGATAACTATGGTTGAGACTTAAGGGGTGTGGCAACTATATCCAATGCCCATTCCAATATGCCTAAGTAACATTTAAATATAAGCATGTGTACATACCAATAATTGAAAAAGGTCACGTATAAAAAAAGAAAAAGAAAATAAAGTGCAACATTTCAATTGCATCAAGATAACATAAAAGAAACTGTAACAAAATATAATTCTTGATTTCTTAATCACAGACACTACATATTAAAAAAAAAAAATTTTGATCAAGCACTACCTATTAATTATTGGCGCTAAAACAATAGTGCTTAGAGCATGAATATATATATATATATAGAGAGAGAGAGAGAGCAAGTCTATCTAACATATACTAGTGGCTCTATGAAATAATGACAATGGGCCCAAATTTAATTGATCAAAGGAGAAGGATGAGTTCAGTTTTGTAGGTGACGTAAGCATCACAGTATTTCTACAAGGAAATGATGAGCACATTTGATAAACAAAGTTTTTAAACACTTGTAATGTAAAATTTCCAATTTACTTCATTGAGAGATAAATCATGTCCTCAAAAGCATGCACATGTATTTATGGAAAATGCTTACAAAGAAAGGGAGATCCCTAGAGTCACCATCATTGATTATTTGCGAGATCCACTGAACAATCTGCAACATAACAGAAATTGGAATCAGCAGATCTGTTTTGCAAAAAACATTTAACTAACAGTGGAGATTAATTAGTGCAAAGAACTAATTGTTTACTAATGAAGCCATTTAAACACTCTTCAGACAAAAAGTACTCAATGACAGAGGTGATGTGATGGGGCTATGCCTCCTTTCTGAAAATGATTTACTAATGAGAAAGAATAATGCCATATTTTGGATGAAATCTTTTAGAGGCCCATGGAAAATGCAATTTTTAATCATCGAGATTAGTTCTTTAGTATCTCCGTTGCGAGTATTCTTTCAGCATGTGTATAGATTTGCAAATGGAATGGCGGATTGTTTAGCCAAGCAAGGGGTAATGGGGTAGCTCGTTCTTTTAGAGGACCATATGGAAAATGCAATTTTTATTCATCGAGATTAGTTCTTTAGTATCTCGGTTGCGAGTATTGTTTCAGCATGTGTATAGATTTGCAAATGGAATGGTGGAGTGTTTAGCCAAGCAAGGGGTACTGGGGTAGCTCGTTCTTGTAATCTAAGTGCCCATGTAGTGTGGTGGTGGTTGGAGTCTGATTTATATCTCTTATACCAGTACATCCATGAGCTATGCCTTTTCTGTTTAGTCTAATCTGTGTTGTACTTTTCTCCTGTTTCATAAAACGTTATTGTTATTGATAAAAAGAGAGAGAGAGCATAATGAGCTAGTTCAGTAGTTCAGATCACGAATGGAAAAGATCCCATACTGGAGGAGTTCCTTATCCATAATAGCAATGGAATTTTTGTTGTCATCAGAATATACAAAAAATATAGGAAAGGACAGACACCATTATCTCCGCGCCAAGGTGATGTAGTCCCGATTAGCAAAATTGGACTACTTGATGAGCCCAAACAAATACAACCCAATTGATTTGGAAAAATCCAAAAATATATCAAACTCAAACTGGATCTACAATTACATATGCAAAGGCAAATAGAATAGTTGAAGTTTTCTTCTTTTTTTTTCTGATAACCTAGAATAGTTGAAAATAGCTTACACAAATCGCTAATCCCTAATTGATTGTTCTTCAATCCTTGGGAGACATGCTCTCATACCAACAGAGAGGAGAAAAAAGTGCAAGAACCATGCAACACTTTATTGGAAGAAACAAAATAAGCCAAGAATAAGTTGGACGTCCCCTTGCTTGGGCTTTTATAGTGTTCGGAAAAAAAGAAAAAAGAAACTAAGCCCTTAGAATTAATCCTAGCCATCCATCAGTACAAACAAAGCAATCCAAGGGGCTTTAAAATGTTTTTTTGATCACATATAATTGCATCGATCAACAATAATTTGGCCCTTTGGATCTAGAAACCATTAATTAAATCCTTACATAACCCCATAATAACTTAAAATAAGAAAAGAAAGAAAGAAAATAGAGAGTTTGTTGGCTCCCCTTTGTCAATCCAGCCCATCAGCGCAGGCTGGAACCTGTATAATTAAATTAGCTATAATTTAGGAACTAGTATTATTAAGTTAGCTATAATTTAGGAACTTGAATTGTATTAGGATACTAATAATAGGGTAATCAACCCTTATATAATGAGAAGGAAACAACCCTGAGGGTTACACGTTCTTCCTCCAATATCCTTATTCTCTCCATGCGTGCATAACTGACACCCTTTGTGGAGGGCTCCTCTCCACTTGCTATATTTAGAGTCCTTGCTCCTTGTAATGCTCCTTAAATTAAGGAATACTACTCCTTTGGGACTCTCCACTTTAAATTCAAAATTTGGAACTTCTCAGTCTTTAGAAGTCATTGGATGTCCCACTCTAAGTGGGCTTGGTCCCACTTTCTTGAGCATATTTGTCATATGGGACTCACTTGTAGAACATGTAGTGTTAAATGGATTAGTGCACCCATGATTCGATCCTTCATGGTTAGGGATTAACTGGGTTTGTTTTGGGCCCACATTATATTTAGATATTCCAAGACCCAATTAAGACCCATCCAATATCATGTTTGAGCCCTTATGTCTGACTGGGGCCCAATTTAAAAGGATAAAAGTCCCATTAGACTGATCAAGTTGATCCAGATAAGTTAAGGCTTGATCCAACATAAGATTCATAAATTTTGAATCTTCTGCTTCTGCTTCACAGGGTGCCTTCCAACCTATAATAATGGAAAAAGACAATTTTTATCTAAGGGTAATGATGCAAGTTACGGACCCTAATTAGAAAGGTCAGTGAGCAGAAGTTTACCAGACTTTATGATATCATCACCAACTTGCAATTGAGTGAAGTTCTTTACCTGTGTAATATCTTCCGAACCATTATACCTTGCCACAAGCTGAGATGCAAGATTCACATCTTCCTGTGACGAATCCCAGATTGTTTTGGTAATTTTCTCAACCTTCACATCAGCCTTGGTAGAATTCCTCTTGTAACGCACAATAAATAATCGAGGCACATCTGTAGGATCTGCGTACCTTCTAGGCCCACAAGTTTCATAGCTGTCCTCAGAGAAGAGGTAGAAAAAACAATATTTCTGGATGCAGGAAGCAATATCAGTGCGTAAAAAGTATTAATGACCCAATAACGTAGAAGAGATTGCCAAGTGATACAACAGAAGTGGGAGCAATACAAAAGACGAATTTTTCCAAGAAAAAAAGATAGTGAAAGAAGATTGAAGAATTGAAATGGGCATTAGAAAAATGCATCTTTTCTTGGTGCATTTACAATGAGACTAGAGATTTAACCAATAATCCATAACTTCATTCAAGCACATGAGGTGAACTCTTGACGCAGCCTTGATTTGACACAATCGGACTGTCTATGGCCCATATAAATCAAATCCAGCAAAATCCAACAAATAGAGATGTTGCAGACAATTAAAAAAAAAAAACTCAGAATTAAAATCTAAGCAAGGAACACCACAAAAAACCCAAAACTCTGACTTGTAAGCCTTCTCAATTACCTTAGTATCCACATGATAAAACAAAGAGCAACTGCTGCTTTTGCAAAATACTATTCGGTACTGTAGCATCTACAGTAATGTCGACCACTGTAGTGCTTAAATAGCACTCAAAACACCCGAAAAATCCTAGGAATCCTACCATAGTAGGTTCCTAACGTAAATAGAAGTCTTAACTAAAGTTTCTAAATAAAAAACAATAAGGAATTGCTAAGAAAAACTAAACAATTCTGGAACTTTTGAAAATCTGGTCAACTAAGAGATATTGCGGTAGAGTGGTTGTGGGCCCCACATGGCCCATCCTTTGATGAAAAGAACCAAATGAAGTTGAAGAGGACTCCGAGACGACCTTTACTAGATTAGTAAAAGTCAAGTAAAGTCTCCATTTTTCAGACAAGGGGTCACATCATTAGCACTTTAATTCAAAATTCCCTCCATCTTTTTCAAAGAAAGTAAAAAAACAACCTCCTTTTTCCACTAAAAGACAAAAAAACTCCACTTTTCTATATAAAAAGTAAAAAAAAAAACTCCAAACCAAACAACTAAAAACAAAATACCACCATCACCCCATTACATTTTATTCTCTCTTGGTTTGATAGTTTACTACACTTTATTTTACATGTAAAATTACCAAACGGGCATGCCACATGTGGGTTGGACAGGTTCTGACCTACTAAACTGTAGCTCAAAGTCGCTACACGTAGGCTCTTTTATTGAGTTTCAGAACTTCTGGAAATTCCAAGAAGCCCCCGCAGCCATATTTTCTTTAATATCTGGGCTTGTTTTAAGCCCAATTGTAGTATGTGAAGGTCCCATAGGCTCGATCACAAGTTTCCAAAGATTGAAATAATTGTTTTTCTTGATCCTTATTAATTGATACAAATTGATCTGCATCAACTCTATAGCAGACTCCTTTTGCAAAAGAGATAACTGGAATACTGGGTGATGTGTTCCAAATAACAAATGATTTCTAGCAGTTTGTTTCTACATTCGATCTTAAGCCAAAAGGCTGAGAAAGGTATGATTTCTAGCAGTTGGTTTCTATTTGCGACTTCATAAGAAAAAAAATAGTTACTATTCAAGACCTTCATAAGAAACGAATGTTATATTGTCCACCGAAAGGGTCAATTCCAGAGGCTTCCACAAAAAGTCTCTAGTGCTCTAAAAAATCCAACCCACAGTATCTGAGGCTCTTTTTGAAGGATAACAGTATTTGCTCCCACTAAACATTTAGGCCACATCGATGATTAAATCAATAAAATAGTTTTTTATATTATTACACCAGGATGCAACCACAAGGGATACACGTCTTGATTGACGGGCAATGTACAAAGCACAATTATTGCATCTTTTACAGAAGTCAGGAAAGAACCTAAAGTACATTAACCTTGGCAGATGTCTCATTTTGCTATTAAAAGACTTTAATAGAATTTTGTGGTGTTTCTGACCCAACCATCTAGAGAGGGAAAGAGAAAATTAAAAGAAAACAAAGCAAAGTGAAGTGGGGAATTGCACATCCTTTCAGGACGTGTGCGCAACTCCTATACTATGAGTTTGAATCCACCAAGGCTTGCACTCACAAGAAATTCATGAGGCTCCTCAGTGGGGCACACTTCTGAAAAATCTAAATCACCCAAAATATATGCTCCATCTTGTATGAGTCTTACCAAATTTCACTTCTATTAGTTGAGCTCACCATCAGATGGATCACCATAAATAACTAGAAATTTTCATACTATTTTGTTCACGTTTTTTACAAGTAATCAATCTGACAGTGGGCCTAACTCCTATTGGAGTTTAATTTGGGGAAGGAGAACGCCATACATGCGGCAGGCATTTACTTTCAGCAAGCTTAAGTGGGCCCCACTGGGGAGCCGATAAGTCTATAAAATTAGGTTATTAGGTTATCATTTCATGTGCATTTGTGGACTTGATTAGGGTATATTGCATAGAATTACACTCAATTTCATGATTTCATGCATTTGGGCATAAATTTGGAAATTAGGCAAAATTCATCACATTGCATGACTTTTGTGAAATTAGGGTTTTTCATCTCATTCATCACCCCAAAATTGGTTTTTTTGCTTCATCAATGCATACCTGCTATTTTTAGCACAATGTGTTATTTTTGGAAAGTTTGTCATTTTGGTGCATCATTAGGCATGTAGGGTCCCATGCATAGGTCATTCAAATTTCTCACACTTGATTATTATTGAAATTGTTTAATTTTATTTGTATACGAAAAATCAAGAGCGGGCCCCACACTGGTGAAAATTGAGAGAAATCATAGGTGGACCCACATATCTTGGCATCTTGGTGGAGTTAAGAAGTTAGGAAATTTTCAAGGGAAACGAAGAAATTCAGATTTGTAAAGATGGTGTTGACCTCCTAAAATTAGAATTCAAATCAACAAAGGAAAGTTTGCTTATGGAAGGTTGACTAGTCAAAGCGCATGCCAACCATTGGAAAAGGAATTAAGAAAAGCAAGCAAGGAGAGGCCCAAGTACATGGGACGTTTAAGGGGTGTCCGCAGCCCTTTGCACGCCATCTACATGGTCCAACACGCATGGGGACATCTACTTCAAGGAATCTTCAAGTTTTGAATTTTTTTTGGAAGGTTGGATCATGCACACCACTTGCAGTCATTGAGAGATATCTTAGGATTTTACAAAGAAAGAATTGTTCTCCAAGAAACTCTACTTAGCAAGGAGATCTCTCAAGTCAAGGTCTTTCCAAAGAAAGAAGAATTACTTGGAGATGAAGCAAAGAATCAAGGCAAGATAGGAAAGAAGAGCCCTAAGAAGGAGGATTTCTAATTGGCAAGAAGAAGCATCAAAAAAATATAAATAAAGGGGCCTAGGAGGCTGGACGTCCAGCAATAATTTCTTCCTCTCTTCACAGGCCACACGTCCATAGTCCTCTATCCCCTCCATCCCTTCACTCTCTATCTCTCTAAGTCCCCTTCTGCTTCTCCTCCCTTCTAGTTCTTGTAGACACAGGTTGATAGGCCATGTTGAGAGAATGATAAAGATAGAATAACAATAATTTTTGTACTCAAAGATCAAGGAATAAAGACGCAACTTTGATTGATTCTGCATGTTCTAGACGTTCTTAGTGTAAGTGGTTTAATTTTCCTTATCTACTTCTTTGATGTGTTCTGATTGGAGACAGTATATCGCATGCCTAGATCTAGGTTTTTGAAAATCAAAGAGACTAATTAGAGTCTAGAGAAATCACGTAATTATTGATCAATGGCATATTTTCCTACTCTGAGAAGAGAGAAGAAGGTCTACATAGCCCATATTTTCAATGCTTAGATTATCGTCTAATTTTTAGATCTTTGGTACATATTTTCCGCTTTTTATTCTCTCACCATCATTCTTTTTATTCAGATATTTATTGAATGTTTTTACAGCAAATTTTATGAATTATTATTTCATATTTACAACTTTTATGTTCAGATCACACTTTCTATATTTATTTTTGCACAATCTAAGGTTAGAAAGTGCACATGCATTGCATTAAGTTTCATGATTGAACATAATGCTTGTTGCTGAAATTCAGAGATTAAGGACTGATTAAGAAAGTTTATTTCAGACCTAAGGTGGCTGCGTGACTTAACATGAAAAAAAAAAAGCAGCAAAGTGCAACAGTTCCAGGCTGTTTTTCGTCCAAAAGTTTGATATCAGAAAACCAGTTAAACGAAATTGTTTTACCATGAAAAATAACAAAAATAAAGATTGAAATAAGGAATTTGAGACCCCCAAATTTCAGCCAAAAACTCCCTTGGGAAGTGGGTCTAACAGTGGCATGAACAGGGTACCCAAGTTGACTGCAATCAGAATTCCTGCGGCATCTTTAAATAGCCATAACTTCTTTGTTTCAAAAGCTTTTTCATCTCTGTTTTTATTGTTGGATTCATGCATCATCCAAGTTCAACTTCCAGCCATTAAATTTAGGTTTAGTGCATTCAAGATTGATCGTACAGTCCAGTGAAAATGGGCCTGTGCACAAGTTTTTCCATACTTAAATTTTTTAACATGCATCAGATTTTTGGAAACTTGCATAAAATTGCATTGTTTGCATTTAGGGCATTATAAATCATTCATATTTGCATAAAAACTGATTTTGGTAAGTAGGATCTAATTTATATTAAATTGGTTGTTTGATTTGTTTTTTCTTTTGCAGGTTTTTAGCTTGTTTAGGATTACCTAGTTTAGGTTTCTTTATTTAGATTAGGGTTTCTATTTTTGGAAAGCATTGTAATTAAACTTTTTACATTCAGTTATTTGGACAAAGTTGGTGTAATTTGATTAGTTTCCATTTAGGTCAGATTTAGTTTCTATTTAGGACAGGTCAAAGTCGGAAGGTATCTTAAACATCATTGCTCCCTGAGCATCGACCCCGTACTCACCGGGATATTAACTACATCGGACCCTTGCACTTGGGGTTGAAGGTCAGGAGCCGCATGAATTTGTCATGAGTCGAGACTCAGAGGATCCAGGCTCCTTTATTATAAATCCTTGGCTGAATTTAGAGAATAGTCACTGTAGTTTCTCTGAATTACAAGGAAAGGAAAATTAAGGAAATTACATCACAGTCCTTTTTAACTCTCAACATAAACTATATAAGCATAAGTGCAAGGATGAAATCATGAGTCAACCTTAGCTAAACTTTCATGAGAAAAATCTCACACTTAATGATACTCATGTTAAAACAAAAAATTGAGCATAGGCAGCAAGGATACATGGTTCTCTCCATTTGTTTGATAAAAAAATGTCTACCAGTAGCACTAAACTTCAAATTGAGATGAAGAAACCGAATCTCACCTTTTGGGCTTCACCATCAAGCCATGCAAATGTCAAACGCTTCTCTTTCAATGCATTGGCAGCTGAAAAGCTATTCTTATCTGAAGTATTTTCTTCATTAACATTTGATAATATATCTTGGACCCTGCGAATAGTCTATGAGGATGTGAGTTGTAACCTAGGAATAGGAAGAAGCCAAATGGCAACAACAAAAATATGGTAAGAAACCAATAAAAAGAGATGCGATTAGAGGGAAATGAAAAGGATACAACATATTTAATGATACAATTGATGTAATACCGACCAGGCCCAAGTCAACTAGGCCAACCCATTGACCCATTGTCAACCCAATCCATTGGGTTCGGCCCACAGGCCCAATTTGACCCAATGGACAGGGTTGACCAATGAGTCAGTGGGTTGGCCCAGTTGACTTCGGCCTGGTCTGTATTGCATCAACAATCCACACTAACATGAAATTTAATTAAAATGCCAATAACTTTTTCTGTTGTTAACATGACTTGAACCCACAACCTCAAGGATTCAATAGAGAGCACCCTCCACTGTGCCAGGGGCTTGTCATATGTTGCCAATATTTTAAGCATCTTCAGATCAAAACAAAAAAAACATCTCATCCAAGTTAAAAAAATCTAATGGAACGGAGCTTACTTCACGCATTTTATTAAGTTCAAGGCTAGGCCTCCCAGCAAGAACCATGCAATACCAAGTAGTAGTATCATTTCCTGCACGAGAATGGCCTCTTGCATCACAGCCTAGCTCCATAGATGTCACAGTCCTTAGTTGGGGAAGACCTGGTTATAAAAAAAAAAAAAGTCGGGGAAGATCTGAAGAAGTAAAAGAATTACAACCCATTTTGCAGTTTCCACCACTATAATTAGTGTGTCTATGTGAGGAAAGGATAGAAGGCAGTGCACCATGTGTGTGGTGTTCAAAGGCCGGGCCAGCCGGAGCCATAGGCTTGGGCCTTAAGTTCTAGTGCTCAGTCCTGTCTTGGATTATTTACCTGGGAACGGTTAATAGATGGGCCGGCTTGGATCCAATGGCAGGAAGCCCAAGTCAAGCCCGACTATAAAAATAATGATCGAGAGATTTCAGACAAGGGGAACTCGAACACATTGCATCTCACAAGCACAGACACAGCCACAACAGTTGAGCTACAACTTAGGATATTGTGAAAGTAATTTTTTTCTTTATAATGTAAACTCGAGCCAGGCTTGGGATGCATCTTCCTCAGGCGGGCTGGGCTCGGGCTAGCTAGTTATATCCTGAGTTGGGCTTGGGACTACACTTTATAAGTTGGGCCGGGCCCCGCTATTCCTCAACCTGGAGTGGGCCACCCTTGTGTGTGTGTGTGTGTGTGTGAGAGAGAGAGAGAGAGAGAGAGCCATTGTTAGTTACTAAACTTATGAAATGGTCTAACACATTTTGAGTTCGGCCTACAACTTTTCCCTTTGGAATTGGTTAAGAGGAACATAATAGAGAACCATTAACCTCAAAGAAAGGTTAAGAACCTCCACTTAGCCCAACTTGACACTTATCCACGCCGTATGTACTGTTGTCCAATTTGATTTTTCCCACAGGCATTGTCAAACTAAAATAAGCATTGTGCTTACACAGTTTCACGGTCATCACTCATCAATACACACACCGCAGTTTTCTTCAAGAATGGTTGTGCCACCCCTAAGCATGGAATGGCCTAGCCAATTCGCCTGTCTAGAAGCACAACTATGAGGAATAGGGGGTTTGAAAGGTTTTCCCTTGACCCACCTTTTCGAGAGAAAAGGGTGACCAAATAATAATGGGAGGTAGTGCTATGAGGGCCTCAGAGTTGTCCATATTAGAGCTAACCAAATCGTAGATCCTATGGGTCTTAGCAACCCCCACAACCACACTAGTCTCAGCTAAAATCTTCTAGAAGATCTTCATTATTTAGTTGATAGTTGACTTTTGACTGATTGCCCAATTAGTGGGAGTCTTTGGTTGTAATTATCCCATTCAAGGGGAAACAATTACTGTAAAACTGTTGTTCGTTCTTTTTCAATGAAAGTAACCATTCAAAAAAAAAAAAAAATTGCTGTAAAACTTCCTTGCATAGCATGCTCAAACTTATAAATGGCGAGGTCTCCCAATGGAAAGTACACAATAATTCCAGAGAAATATTTTCCTCTCTTATTGTTTCGTCGTGGCAAGAAAGTCTTGTGGCTTTCATCTCTGAAGGAAGGATGCTGCTGGGTATCAAGAGAGAGTGGTGGCTGCCAACTCCTTTTGTAGAGATAAAAATAACTAAGTATTTGTCTGTTGTTTTGAAGTCGTCGTCACCATGGAGAGAAGTCAACATTAAGAAGGGTATCATTTTTCATTTTTTGTGGCTCAGTTGTTTATCTGTTCAAGAAGATTTCTTGAAGGAATTCTTTTATTAGCCCAGAATTGTTTTGAAGAAGTCGACACCATGGAGAAGAGAAGCCAACATTAAGGAGGGTATCATTCTTCATTTTTTGTGGCTCAGTTGTTTATCTACTCAAGAAGATTATGCTGAAGGAATTCTTTTATTAGCCCAGAGAGCAGTAATCAGAAGTTTTTTCAGATCTGAAAAATCTTTCTGCTTCATTACAAACGATCCACTGTATGTGGCCCTTTTCAACAGAAACTTTCAGTGGAGGATCAGCAATTATAGTTAAGGGTTTCTGGATTTCTTCAGAAGTTTTGGACTCCTTATTAAGGCATGAGTTTTATCAATATTTTAGTTTTGGTAGTTTTCAAGACATAGTTTCATTAAGACCATTGATCTCTTTCATCATTTTTCCTTTTCAAGTAGTTTTAATCACTGGAACTAGACAAAAATATAGTGTCACTGTGTTCGAGACCTGATTTCAGAATCATAGTCAATTAATATCTCAATTAGGGGTCGTTTGTTAATTTCACATATGATGTGAAAATGTTTTACTTATGTAAATGACTCACATGTGATTCATTTACACATGCAAATGAGTCACATGTAAAACATAATCCATTTTTTGTCATTTTCACACCTTTTCAAATATCAATCTGATTGCATATGACGGTTTACAGGTCTTCATAACTTTTCGTAAATTTTGAGAAATCCATGATGAGTCAAGTGATGAGATTTGACCCAATAATCTTTGTTGGCATTCAAAAGAAGATTTAACAGTTTGGATCAGGAAAAAGAGGCCCACAGAAATCAGAATTGAACCATTAATGCTATGGGCTTTTTTACAAATATCTCACAATCCATGAAGGAACAAAGGTTGAAATTTGATCCACTAGATGTTTTTGGCCATATAAAGAGGATCTGCGGTTCAGATCTTGCATTACAGGCCTATATTTTTCACAAATCTAGAAAGAAAAAAAAAAAAAAAAGGGACTGTGTTTTCAACTCTTGGAATTCACTGTTGCAACAGTACATTCATCCAACAATTGATATTTTCTTCAAAGACATCTCATTATCCATGTTGAATCAACGTCTGAAAATTGAACTCATAGCTAAAAATGACATTTTGAAGAGGATTAATGGTTCGGATTGTGAAGATGGGCCCCACACGAGTCCAGAAATGATAATCTAACGGTCTAGACATTTTCCTAAATACCTCACAATCTATAATGATCCAACGGCTGGAATTTGGTATCATGGCCGTTATTAGCCTCCTTAACATGACTAACGGTTTGGATCACTATGTAGGGGCCCACTTTAATTAAAAAGATGAAAAAAGCATCCCGGGCATGATGGCACTGGAGCACCGTCTGATGTGTAAATGTTTCACACCTCATGAGGTGTGAAAATGGGCAGCCTGTTTTGCACATGATTTACACAGCAAAAACACGTCATTTACACACCTAGTGTAAATGATGTAGACAAACATAAATGATATGAAACCATTGCACATGTGGAATGTTGACATATGTAAATGGGGTGAAACCTCATTTTTTGGTATTTTTCTGCAAGTAATTTCTGTTGGTTGAGAATACCAATTCAATGGCCAAAAAATCAGACACATTGGCTATTAGATTTATTGGGAAGGATTATTTCTCATGGAAATTTCAATTTTGCACATATTCGAGAGAAAGAAATGAGGAATCATATTGATGGGAACATACCAAAACCAATGGTGTCCGCAGAATTAAAAGACAACCAAACTGGATCAATTGGAAACCAATGATGCTAGTATCATCAGTTGGATCTTGAGCTAAGTTGATCTGCAGATTGTAAGAAATGAGGAATCATATTGATGGGAACATACCAAAACCAATGGTGTCCGCAGAATTAAAAGACAACCAAACTGGATCAATTGGAAACCAATGATGCTAGGATCATCAGTTAGATCTTGAGCTAAGTTGATCTGCAGATTGTATTAAATTTGTAACCCTTTAAGACTACTCAAGGATATGGGACTACTTGAAAAGGCTTTACAATCAGGAAAATTGGGCAAGGAGATTTCAATTGGAGTTCAAAATCTTAGGATACTCCCAGGGGAATAAGTCTACTAACGACTATTATTCTGGATTCATCAACCTTTAGACTCTCCAATTTCATGAGCATGGATGCTTCTCCATCTTTGGAAGCCCATCTTAGTGAGCTTCCTAGAGAAGAACATGTTGCATGACTCAAACAACAGTTGAACAAAGGGGCAATGTTTCCAGTTCATTAGATGATGCTTAAGCAACTCAGACCCAATCAAGGGATAAGATTAAGACATAGTGCTACAGTTGTAAGGAATATGGGCACATGGCAAATTAGTGCATGAAGAAATTCTGCAATTACTACAAGAAGGCAGGCCATCTAATGGCCAAATGTCGACGAGGACCATCGAATAAGACAAATCAGGCTTTACATCAGCAATGCCTGAGTCCTCTTCCTTTGCTCCTGTATCAGAAAAGCCTCTTCCAGCATCCAGGCGCTTTAACTCAGAGGTAGTTCAACAGATGATCTAATCAGTTTTCTACCCTTGGCCTCAAAGGCAAAAATAAAACCTCATTAGTCTAGTACGTCGTTTTAGGAGCTTCCAATCATATGACCACCTCCTCAGCACATCTTACTAATGTCAAACCATGAATGAGAAATTTACATATTCACACTGTTGATGGAGAACGTCTTCCGAGGCTACTGGTGATATCCCTCATACTTTTCCATTGCATCATGTTTTTATACCCCTCATCCATCTTCCAATCCTCTGTCTGTTGGTCAACTGGTTGACAATAATCACAATGTCTCATTCTCCCAATCTAGTTGTATTTTGCAGGATCAGTAATCGATGAAACTGATCGGAAAGGGGCCTAAATACGAAACATTGTTCCCTTATAGTTATCTACATTTTCCAAAATGAATCTTTGCTTTCGTTGTTTTGTCCTTCTAATACTATATGCTAATTGTGGCATAAAAATTTAGAGCATCCTAATGCGAAGAAGTTATAATTTTTGTTTAAGTCTGGACTTTTGTTGGCTACATCTTCCATTTCTTTTCAAGATGCTTCATTTGATTGTGCTAGTTGCAAATTGGGAAAAAGCAAAACTCTTTATTTTCTCACATATAACGATATCACCATAAAATGCTTTGACTTGATTCATACTGATCTTTGGGAAATTGCTCCTATTATTTCACATTCACAACAAAAAAAAATTTGTCACTTTTGTTGCTGATTATAGTTGTTACACATGGACTTATTTTATGCATTCTAAAATTATAGTTTTTGATGCTTTCAAATGATTTTTGGCTTTGCTTGATACTCAATTTACCACATCTATCAAAACTCTCCGGTTAGGTTCTAGTGGAGAATATCCATCAAATGAGTTTCATGACTTCCTGCAACCCAAAGGCATTATTTTCCAAAAAAACTTGACCATATACTCCCCAATAGAATGGGGTTGCAGAAAGGAAAAGCCGACACCTCTTACATGTGACTGGAACCTTACTCTTTGAAGCTTCAGTGCCATCCCAATTTTGGTAGAATCAACTTCTACTGTAGTTCACCTCATTAATAGAACTCCCTCTGCAAAACTTCAGCATCAATCTCCATATTTTTTAATGCATGGAATTCATCCAAACTATAATCATCTCCATACATTCGGGTGTTTTTGCTTTGTCCATCTTCCCACACCTAAAAGAAATAAACTAATTGCACAATCTACTCATAGTGCTTTTCTTGGCTATGCTTCAAGCCAAAAAGGGTTTCTTTGTGAGCTTAAGTCACAACAGAGGTTTCAGTAGACCATTGATAGATGGGCCAGCTAAAAATCCAGAAGAGCCAAGTGTTCTAAAAATGGATGGTTGACACAGTGAAGAAGAAAAAAAAAGTCACTCAATACAAGCCATTCTGATTAGAGATTCTCTTTAAGTTTCAGTTTTTGTGTGACCATATAACCATCAACCCACATCTCCAATTCAAGAAAAGAGAAAAAGAAGTTACTAACATAATATAGGCCAAACCTAAAACCACAGGCCTCCCTTGAAAATACTACACAGGCATTTCTTTGCAAAGAAACTGCAGCATCCATGTAAGATATGACAATAATGCAGAGGTAACATGTAAAAGTTTCAAGGATATCTATTTGACATCAATTAACCTAACATGATAAATACTGTAGATTAATGACCCAACCTTGGTATTTATTTTGTTCCATGAGATTCAGAAACCATGAATTGTTAAAGGTGCCTGCAATGGGACAAAACTTTCTCATCAATCGAAAATCAGAAAATTATACCACAAGATCGAGCATAAAAGCAAACAAAGATAGTAGCATGCCATGGCGCACTACAGGCTTTACACCCGGATCTTTTAGAAATACAACTGCAGGGGCAGACTCCACTTCTAACCTGTTAATGGCATTATAAAAAAAGGTCATGGTTCATTTCGTAGCACTTAACACCAATATGAAGGAAACAGTATGTCCAATTTCTAAACATTAACAAAGCTTTTGACAATGATTCATAAGGTCAGCAAAAGAATGTTTTCATAGGATGGTGTTCAATTGTGGGTGCAGTATACTCACTACAAGTTCAGATGTCCACAACCAGGATGAGATTAAGATTAAAAGAGATTTTAATATAAAAATAAGCACATATAGTGGTAAAACAGAAAGCACATACATGTTCCACCAAATAGATGAGTCCTCTTCTCGCCATAACACAAATGCAAATGAAGCATAAGCCCAATAATTCTTGGCAGCTTGGCGCAGGAAGGGAGCAGCTCGCTCCCCTGTTTTTGAGAAGCAAATGACTTTTACCTATTAACCATAAACATCAAATTTATTGATATGCCAACATGTGATGACTTGTTAAAAATTATACATATGGAAACAAATTTAAGGCCACCTCATCATTTTCTGGTATGATAAACAAAATAAATGATGTTACACACCAAATGTAAGAATTATATGCATCACAAACAATCTAATGAAAAACATAATTCTTAAGAGAATTATCATTGCCGTACTGACCTTCTGGGACTCACCTTTGTTACATCCAACCCACTGAATTTCAAATGACTGTATAGGAACTGGCCCAAGTTTCATCCTATTGGGAGTAAGATAAACCATTGGATTCACATGTCAAAAACTAGTTACATTTTTCACATGATCAATCCAAAATCGACTGTTGTATATCATTTAAGATGGAATGAAATGTGGGCAGATTCTATCCCTTCGGCGGTGTGTGAAATATGGGTTGGGTCCAGAGATGATGAGCCCTACATAGGGTCAGTACATATCTGGAAATAGGATAGGATCATCTCTCATTTCTAAAATTGGCTGTTTTCTTTATTGTCAGGTGTGCTCAACTTAGCAGCAAAACAGAAACTTACCACGCAGTCATAATGAAAGAATGTACCAATAATTTTGAAATTATAGCTTAATTCCAAAGTACAGCTAAATCTGTGTGAGACAAGACAGGACGTCAAAGATCTGGTGCAAAAAGGAGTGGGGTAAGGTCATCCTATGATACAAGCTCGTGGTGTAGGATATGACAGCTTTCATTTATCAACCATCTTAACGAACGAGTCTTCCAACCAAGAACCCAGGGACTAAAATATGGTTATATTGAACAAATTATAGTTCAAAATAACAGGCAACTAAATCATTAGAACAAGACACAATGAAAAATGGCACGAATCAGCAAATCCCATGGAAGCCCAGGAATATTGACTTCTAAGAGACAAAACTCTGCAATTTGGTTACCATTTCTATTGATCCAGAGCATGATTTGAAGGTTTCTTTGAGATCTAGAGCGGCTATTTCTACATGTATATGAGATCCCACTTTTTCTGAAAATCAAAACTAGGCCAAAGTATAACAAAATAGGTGTTGAATTGAAGTTTTTAAAGGTAATTGGGGATATTTAAGTAGTTAAGGTTGCAATTGAAGTTATCATGCTTGATAGAATTATTTGACCAGCAGTCAAATTAGGGCAGCTATATTTTGCACATAAGTGATGTACTGATGCAGATCAACTGACACTCTTGAAGAAAGCTACAAGGAGCACATAGCAGACCAAGCATTAACCTACATAGGGGCTTTTGACCAGGCACATGGGACTGTGCTAATGTGTAGAGGGTCAGGCTGATGAAGAGGCCAAAAAACCAGCATAGAGGCCCATTTATTGGCTGTCCAGCCCATGCATTGCATGGATTCAGCCCATCTGGTTGAACTGCGGTTGCCACAGGCATGCACCTATCTCCATTTGAGCCCTTAGGAATTAGGATTGTGCTGTATTCAATGTTTAAAAATGTTGAGGCAAGGTATTCCAATTACCCAAAGGATGACGTGTAAACCACTTGTGCATAGATATTTTCACAAACAATTGGATGATATGTATATTAGTATAAATAGAAAGCGGTTGCTCTTTGGCAGTTGTAAGCCAATTGGCTGGGGTTGTTGTAAGATTTAAATACTTAAGAAATGGGTACAAAGAAGAAATAAGGAGGAAGAAAAAAAGAATTAAAAAGAAAGAAAGAAAAAAGGAAGAGGAAATAGAAGAAAATGCGTGTTCATTTGCACGGTCTCTTCGATAATTTATTCTGAAGGATTAAGAAAGCAACTTACTTCTTTTTTATATGTAAAGTCAACACATATACACAAAATACAAATCCAAGTGTAACTTGATAATATAACTGATGTTGCCATGTCGGTTGATGTAACTTGACCATTAAAAGATATTGATAGCAAATACAGAAATGATCAAAAGCCAAAGCTTAATAAGAGAACAATATTCATAAAATAGAGGACATCTAGAAAATTAATTGAGTTGAACAAAGGAAAATGTACCTTATGTTGTCCACTCTTCATAATAAAATTCTTACCCTGAAAATATAAAAAATTTCCATATTACTTCCGGTATCACTTAATGAAATTAACTGACAATATCAATAGCATAAGATAAGTTCATGCGTATGAGAAATGAAATTGTAAGTACAGTTGATGTATGAAACAAGATGTGAATCTAATGATTTAATGTAAAAGCAACTTCTCGTCATTTTCGTAAATTAATCACAACCAAACACATTAAGGAACAAAACAATCTTAAGAGTTTTTCCATGGAATCAACACTCAACTCTGCCATCAAAACATCAAAAGATACATAAAAAATAATCATTGGTTAATCTCAACACATGGTGAAAAACGAGTTTGAAATTCATTTAACATAAAAAAAAATATCGATATCTATAAAATGTACTGTTTAAGATTTTATGCAACATAAAGAAAAAGAAAACAGAAACAGGTTCACTGAAGATATAACCAGTTCCAGAGGTCGAGACAGAAATTTCTTTCATTCACATATGGGAGGGGAGATTAAACAGATTTACTAAAAATTTCAAGGGAAGTGGAGGATAGGAGGAAAATGTACAGCAGGATAAAAGGCCAACAAAACCAGTTCTGCAAAGAAATTTCAACAAAGTGCAGTACGCTACAGTCAATTTCAGCATTAGTGAAACAGTGTAATACCCACGGCCCCATTATAAGGGTTAGATCATTTTCTGATATTTAATATTTAATTTTCTTGATTTTTCTTAGAATTATTGGAACCCATAGTTTGATGGAGGAATTTGAGTGGGACTTGTGTTGGTTATACCAGACTCCTAGTAATGTTAGGAATAGGATTGGCATGTGAGAAGGAAATAATAAAATTAGGAAGAGGACTTTGAGAAGGATTCTAACTTCTAGCTTTTATATATTGATCGACCCCAAGCCTCTCTCAAGCCATTCTCTCTCTATTTTCCACTTTCTTTTCCATCAAGCCAAAGCCTAGTTTAGTATTAGCCTTGAAGAAAATAGGAGGAAGAACCAATTCTAGTTAGCTATAACAGGTGAGTAGAGATTCTGATCTAATTGTATGGTTCTGAATTTCTAGCCTTGCTCGTGTATTTTCCTCTATTTTATGGTGAGTAGAATTCCCCATATACGTGTCTTGATGAAATTACATTATGAAGATGAATGAGTTGATGGTTGTATGAATTGCATTGCTTTACAATTACACCTTGTTTGCCAGCACTTCTGTAGCATTACTTTGTGTTAAAAAATTGGATTGTTGCACAATAGATCACAATTTCAGATGTTTGTAAGACACTGTCGACATAAACAGGCCATGTCTTAAATAATGAATCATCAGTTTTATTGGTTAGACATGATTGAATTCTTTTGGTTAAGGTAATCCCTAGATAATGCTTCCTACAGAAAGAAAGAGAATCCAATGGGGATCCAAGGCAGGAAATTGAATTCTGCACTTCCAAGCCATCAGGAACAGATTCTGTTGATAGGGGTTGTGGGACCATATGGCCCACTTGATGAGGGATCTGGTCCATGGATCCGAAGGGGGACCCATGGGCGGACCCTAGGCTAATGGACTCATGTGGAGTGGGTCCCATCTGGGCCCTCATCCATTTGCCCTGAAGGAAGAGAGGTGGCAGTTGCAGGTTTTTGTGGGCTGAATGACGACATGCCCTAGTGGGACCCCCTGGCCCACCTGATCAGAGATCAGGTCCATTCAATGGGTAGAGGACTGATAGGCGACCTTGCTGTTTAGGTCCATCTTAGGTTTGGACCAGTGGGGCCCACTATCTAACCATTCAGATTATACCAAACGTGAGGCCTTTGTATATAGAAAATAGAGTTCTGTTAAGGATCCTATTGTGGCTACATGAATTTCTAAAATTTGGAATAGGCCCTGGTAGTTTCTAATAAACTCAGATTAGGCTCTTATGACTTAATTTCTTGGGAATTCATCAAGATAGGGTTTTGGGTAGGAATTTCCAGCCTTATATAAAGTCTGAATTTGCAAGGAGGTCCTTCCAGTCTTAAGAAATTATGATTGACCCTTTGGCTTATTTAAATAAATTGTTGAATGTGGAGAATGTTATAGATGAGTCCTAAGTTTTCTGAAATTTCAAACAAAGGCTTGTTATTCATTTTTATTATTTGCAAATTGTTAGAATTGTTTGCTTTAGTTCTCGATTTGTCAAATCTGTATTTTGGACACTGTTATTTGAATATATGGTGACTTGAAATATGTATGTGGGTTAATATGCTTATGTCTTTGTTATTTGGGGATCTCACATGGTAGATTGTGTGGTTTGTATATGTATAAGTTGTGGTTAAATTGGTAATTGAATAATTCCCTCAAAACTGTAAAGGGTGAGTTATGTAATTGACCTCTCTCACCTCGCACACCAATTTTGATTCAGACTGGGGAAAATTGAATCCACATAATTTGAGAAGGGGTTGATTATGGAATTTGCCCATTACTAATGTTGAGGATATGCTAAATATCATATTTTTTATGAGACATATATTTGCTATTTGATTGGAAAACTGAGATACGATGACTTTGTTTGGAGGAACCTTTTGGACACCCCTAGACCACTAGCATGTATGGCCGATTTTGTAAGGGTTGTTGATGTTGGACCTTTTTGGGAAAGGTCAATTTTGTGGTACCAGTTCACTGGTTTTGGATCTTGATGGTCCATTTTGTTTGGGACAGAAAAGAATGATTTCAAGATGTGCGGGAATGAGTTTTGGAAACTCTTTGTACATGTGATATCTTGGTGGAACATGAACTTTGGGATGGTGCTATCAGGTGGTTAGGAGGTTGTCGTCTGCTTGACCCGATTTCAACCTTGGCTTGAATGAGACTTTGGTATGTTACTCTAATATGTTGTATAATCCTATCTAAGTATATGTTTAAATGCACAAATAGATTAGAATATATATTCACTCAGTTGTAGTGATATTTTGTGGATTTACCCCAATCCAGGCAATCAGAACTTAGCGACTCTGGAAAACCTTAGTGATCGGGAGATGGACTTTGGGACACGTACTTGAGCGTCGAAGCCACATAGATGAAGAAGAATTAGATTTAATAGATTGTTTAGATTATTTCATTTGAAAGACATTACAGTAATTATTTTTTTGGACAATGTTACATTTGTTTATTAGATTTGGATTTTTAATACAAGTTGGTTTAAGCTGGTAAATGTCTGAATCATTATGTGATCTTTGATTTAACCCATGTGTCTGATACTTACGAGTCTCGGCACGGAATTCGAATGGCCCCGGATTCTGGGTCGTTACAGACGGGTTCTCAGATTTTATTAATTCATAAATGATAATGATGCAGAACAGGGTACCAGGTACGGGGCGGGTAGAGGCGGAGAGACGAGAGATGGAAGGTGGAAGAGATATGTCAGGCATTCTCCTGAAAATTGGCCTCACGCCAAACTCCCCATCACGGGCAAGGAAGAAGAGACAACTAGGGAATACCCAAAATCACTCGTGAGAAATTTCATTAATCAATAACTAACTAAGCCAAGAGGCTTTACATCACTTACATAGGAAAATAATAAAACATAAAACTAATCTGAACCATCCAAACACATTGATGGCCAGGATTAAAACATCCAACTAAATAAACTTAAAACATAACAGAGTAAATAAGACTCTAAATAAACTGAGATAAGTGGGCTGGGCCCAAAAAACTGGTCGAGATGGATGGGCTGGGCCCATTAGCGGGTCGACCCATGGGGACCGTGGGTCTATCCGGCATCAACTCTCCTCTTCTTGGAGAGAACTCAACCACGAGTTCTATAGAAGTCCTCCAGGATCGAAAGTCAAGCGAACAAAGCCTCAATGTTCTTCTTGATCTTCTTTCTCTTTGCATTGCTTGGAGACGTGACTCAATGCTTTTGATTTCAATATGATCATCCAGTTAGAGGTAGAAGTGCGGTAATGTTGCTTCGGAAAACAAAAATCTACTTGGATGTGAGATCCAACCATTAGATGCTTCAAATTTTGGAGTATCATTTGCTTTGAACCTACAAGTAATAATGGTCGATCTCCGAAGACAAAATCAATATGTGGAACTTTAATGATGTGATGTTCTTTGACAATCTCCTGATCAATGGACTTTTCATCTGATGGTTTAATTTGATTTTCTAGAGGTGGACTAGCAATGGGATCCATTAGAGGATTTGACTCCTTGATGTTTTCTTCATTGTTTGTTTCTTCTTGTTCCACATGCACTACCTGAACAACACTGTCAAAATGATGAGACTCTGGTTCCTTTTCTTCAGATTCACTAGAGGCATTTTCCACAAGTGGTTCCGCTACTGAGACTTCTGTGGTTTGTAGAGACTTCTCTTCTTGCATCTTAGCCTTTCGGAGGCGATAACGCTTTATCAAACGCTCAACACGGATCACTTCCCAAAATGCTTCATACATATCTTTGCAGTCCTTCTCCATATTCTTCATTATACTTGGTCGCAAACCTTTGAGAAAGTGAGTGAAATCAAGTGTATCTCCCAATTCACATAAATGATGGAGCCTTTCAAATTCATCGGCATATTCCTCGACAAACAATTTTCCTTGTGTCCAATTAATATACTGCTCAAAGCAGTCTTTATTTGCATAATATCTTTTCCCATATCTGATTGCATATGTCATCCTCTTAGCCCTTTTGTTGATCTCTTTAAGCTCTTTGCTGGTTTCTTTAAGCCTTCTATTCATTTCAAGAAGTTGCAATTCCGTCTTTGCTGACAATTCCATATTAACTTGATGCAAAGACTGAAAATTTTAATGCTCTTCAAAATTAAAATCAAACTGACCAGATGTGTAGATCTCACTTATTGGAGTTCAAAGGTGAAGATGGATTGTTGATCGGACTTCAGATGATCAAGAGATCACTCTTTGAAGATCAATGGCTGAAAATCACTTAATTTGAGGGCCCACTTAATCAATCTGCTGCTTGATCCTTGATTTGAGCAAATCTGTATTTTGACGGAGACCTGCTGATGCGATGATGATGTCACCAGTTCCTGTGTTGTGTAGCTTCTGTTCTGCCGGGCTTTCTGTTTTCCCACTTTCAGTCGAGTAGGATTCTCCTGACCCGAGCAGAAAACTGGACTTGGGTTGGGTTGAACTTATGGTAGGCACGTGTCTGAAGGCAAAACAAATTTGTTTATTCTGCCTCAGACTTCCTGTCCAAAAAAGGAGAAAGGGACTGAAATCCTTCTCTTCTTTCGTTCACTGTAGAGGAACCAAAAGAGGCCTCCTCCTTCCTCTTTGTATCTTCTTTCCAATTGCTTGCGAAGGCGGAAATGATGATGACGGTGCTGCTGTTGTTTTCTCTTTCTTCTCACCTTCGTTGTTTTTTTTTTTTTTTTTTTCATTAAGTGGGAAGAAAGGGGCTGCGGATTTGTGGATGCATTGGAATCTGGGTTTAGGAACAAGGAAGTCTTGGGAGGGATGGTTTTTGATGGTGCGGCAGAAGTAGTGATGGGTTTGGGCTAGCCAATGGTGGGTTTGGCCTTGGGATTGAAGGATGGGAGGGGATTTTGGGGTTTGGACTCAACTAGGTAGGGATGAGGCTCGGCTAAATGGGAGATGGGTTCTGGTGATGGTTGATTAGGGTTTATTGGATGTGGAATGGTTCTGGATGGTAGGTTTGGATTCGGATGGCAAGTTCCTAAGGGCTTATTTAGTCAGAGGATCAGTTGGGAAGATGAAACCTGAGAAAGGTGGATGGAACCATGTAGATTTGATATTGGATGCAGTTCGATTGAGGGATTAGGACAGTGGTGGTGTGGCAACAGTGGTTTCAAAGATGTGCAACATGTGGGATGTGGGGAGATGCGATTCGATGGATGGTGGGGTTTGGAAGGTGCAGCAGATCTAGGGATATTGGGTGATGGCAAGGGCTGGTAAATGGTGATAGTGATGCTCGGTAGGGATGATAATTGCCGATGATCGAAACCGGGTTGGATCGATCTTCGGCTCTGATACCAATTGATGCGGAGTGGGGTACCAGGTGCGAGGCGGGTAGAGGCGGAGAGATGAGAGATGGAGGGTGGAAGGGATATGTCAGGCTTTCACCTGAAAATTAGCCTCACGCCAAACTCCCCATCGCGGGTGAGGAAGAAGAGATAACTCGGGAATACCCAAAATCACTCGTGAGAAATTTCATTAATCAATAACTAACTAAGCCAAGAGGCTTTACATCACTTATAGGAAAATAATAAAACCTAAAACTAATATGGACCATCCAAACACATTGATGGCGAGGATTAAAACATCTAACTAAATAAACTTAAAACATAAAAGAGTAAATAAGACTCTAAATAAACTGAGATAAGTGGGTTGGGCCCAAAGAACTGGTCGAGATGGATGGGCTGGGCCCATTAGTGGGGTCGACCCATGGGGAACATGGGTCTGTCCTGCATCAGATAAGTAATGCCAAGGGTGGACCCACGTTATGGGCACCTCGCCCCAGTCCCTATTCCCTCTCCAACGCTGTCCCCAATGAAAACCCTAATCCCTGGCTCTCCTTCCCCTCCAGCTTGGGCACAGCTATCTGCCCCTGCTCAGGTCTATCTATATATCTATATATTTGATCTTCTTTGATGTCGTGATGCTCTTGGTTATGCAGCCAAATGCCAATGATTATGAACGATAATGGATTGATGAACTCAAGAAAACCATGGCCGAGTGCATATGATGGGACCTGGGGGAGAGTTCTAAGACATTCATGCATGTAAACACTATAATAAACACTCCAGATCACTAGAAGGTGGGGCCCCACTTCTAGATACCTCTCCATTCCACTTAAGATAGTATTTAGAAACTTGCTTTAGAAAACCTATTATCTTATTGGTGAACTTAGAAGGACTCTTCAGTCTCTTTAATCGATTGTGCTCTTCCATTACAAGAAATGAGGTGACATTTTGGTGAATTGATAGACTTATAGCTACTGAAATCATTGCTTTGGTACTAGGAATTGATAAGAAAGGGACTACTTTCAGATTTTTAAATGCCCATGTAGGAATTCTGGAATTGTTTAATTTTGATTTCTGAACTTTTGGATTTATTTGAATTCCTGTCTTTGGTTTTTTGTTTTGTTTATTTATTTATTTTTATGGGTTCTCTGGGCACTTGATTGTTGGGTAAGAACAAAAGCCATCTTCATATCATGATTTGAAATTCAACCTTTTTTGTGGGTCATGGTCATGGAAGAATTTAAGAGATGGGTGTTTTTCGCTACTTGTAGGAATTCTATTAATTTGTTTCATTTTTATTCTTGAGCATGGATGAAAATAGCGGCCGCTACGTAGCGTAGCGGCCGCTACGTAGCGTAGCGGCCGCTATATCGGCCGTAGCGGCCGCCACCGCTACGCTACGGCCGATTTATCGGCCGCCGCACCCGTAGCGGCCGCTACATCCGCTACGGGGCCGCTACGGCCGCTACAAGTCCGCTACGGGCCGCTACGACCGCTACGGGGCCGCTACAGGGTGAGAAAAATTCCTACTTTTCAATTTTTTTTAAAATGCATAATAAGACTTATTTCTTTTCTTCTTCTCTTCAAATAACATTTCTACACGACTCTTCTACCCTTTTATGTTTAAAAGAACACCAAAAAGCACATGATCTCGCCGAATTACAGTCGATACAGAGAGTTTTTCTCTAAGTACATTCTATTAGACACCCCCTTTGGTAGATGTATTTTTTTCTCTAGGTACTCTTAAGTTTTGATTTCATAATATAGTTTTTTCTTTTCTGAGCCTTTCATTAGTTTCTAAGTTAGCATAACCAAGCAACATGAACACATGTGAAAAAAATGATCATTACTATTATTTTCTATTTATACAGCGATACAGGACTTCATATAGTGAGGGGACCGCTACGCCCCTTTACCTTAGTTACTTTTGCAAAAAAAATACATTTTCTCTCATTTTCCAATATTCTAGATTTCCTAGAATTTTTTCATATTTTTTTGACGATTTTTCCAAATCGCACCGCTACGCTGCTACGTAGCGCCGCTACGCTACGTATCGCCCGCTACGTAGCGTTTTAGCGGCAAGCCGCTACGCCATCCGCTACCGCTATTTTCATCCTTGTTCTTGAGCTGTTGGGATATATTTGAATTGCTACTGGTTTCTCTCTAGATTAGATCTCCAAAGTAGGACACAATATAGAAAAAGGACTGTAAAATCCATTAGCTATTTTTGCCTCTTTTATCTATCAAGGTCTCTGTAAAACCCATTGCGCATTTCTTATTTCTTACTAGAATACTCTGCCATTAATATATTTCTGTTGGAACAACTTGTTAGTATTGAGTTGCCTTTCTTTTATTTCCTTTAATAGGTTTCAATTGACCATTGTCTGCCCCACCCAAATAAAAATCCTGGGTCCGCTGCTGAGTAGTGTTGATTTTCAACCGAGTTATATGTATTTGACTTGATGAATCATAACATTTGAGTCAAATTGTAGGCTTCAATCAACTACTATAGGAACATTAAACCTAGGCAAAAAACATCGAAGCTGCAAGTATTGGCATTTAGAAAAAAAATCCAAAGTAAGCAAACAAGTCAAATATGCAAATTATGTGCGCCAGATAAGGGTTCCATAAATTACCAATGATTCCTTTGAGTAATAAAGAATGCGAGGTAAACTGAGTATAGTTGTAGCAAACCAATCAACAACAGCATCCACTGAGAGATCCCCTTGGTACCTAATACCGAAATATAAAGTAAAATACAAGACAATCTTCAGTTATCTTCAGTTACAAAAATAACAAACTCGGTGGAACTCACCTTATAAGGCAATCTAAACTTTTACAATCAGGTGACAGAGCGATCAGAGATGGAAGGCCTGTATGCATGATAAGAAATATCAGCAAAACTAATTTATACATGCAAAATATCATAAGGAAGATACAAATTAGAAAAGATGGAATCACACAACTGATAGTACTACAACAAAAAGTCAAGAATTTTTTCTTTTCATGCAGACTTCCATTAGATCCTTGGGTAGATTCTTAGATAGTCCTATGGACTACTGTACATTTATGTTTGAAAATATGATGAATAAATACACCTCTACTGTACCATACTGTAAAATATTCATCTGATGTTTTTATATCAATTAGGGGAAATTAATCATCCCAATTAGGGAATGTTAACTAAGCCCTAAACCCTGTCAAAAATGAAGGCACCGAATTCAGTCCAAATTTCTTCCATTACCCTTGTTTGTGATTGAATCTTCAGTGGTTGCAGTTAGATCTGATGACTTGTACAAGTGAATATTAATACAGATTCAAAATTGCAAACTCCAAACCATGTTTTGATGTTTTGACAAAAAATGTGTAGGACCCAGACCCCTAATCTCTGCGATTAGCACTATTTAACTTCGTGGTTAGTTTAATAAGTGGGATTAGAGGCTAATTGTCTTGCTTTGAGGGTTAGAATAGCTTTAGGAAGTTTTGAGAGCCATTTCAACCTAGTTTGATGCCTTAGAGGACCTTTTTTGTAATTTCGGAAAAGGTTCAAGGGTTATTCGTAAATTCTGGAAATTGTGTTCCTGATCCCCTTAGATAGAGGACATCATTCCCAACAACTTCCGTGTTCAACCCACAGTTATTCGGAGCCTCAAAACCTTTCATTCCACTATTCCTTCATGTGTAGGGGCTTAGTTGTCTTTTCCACAAAAATTGTGTCAAAGTCCTAAAGTTCCCAAAATATGTCGTTCTTGTGCCCGTTAAAAAGTAGATTCAGTTTCCCACACTTTTCTCTACTGCGTCGAGCTCATCCAAGGCCCGGATCTCAAGTTATTGGCCAATCAATCCCTTTAAGTTATGGGCCCACCTAATCCATGTTATAAAAGGACAACCCCTCTCTCCTCTATCTTTCTTCCTCCTCACCGATCCCAGTACCTAGAACAGCTGCACAGATTCCTCTCCTTCATCTCTAGACCCCGTTTTCGTCAACAACCGACCTTGGCAGCCCCTTTATCCATTGATATCAGCTTGGTAGAGGCTTCTACAGGTAAGGAATCCCTTCCCCACTTCCATATTCCAGAATCCACAGCCCATAGAACACTCAAATCCAAACACACAAACTATCCCATAATCTCTTTATTGGTTTTTTATTTTCAGGTGATTTATTGGGTTATTTTTGGGGGTTTTTTATTTAGGAGTTCCCATCACTTAGAGGAGTTGGAGGAGTATTTTTGGAGCTCTTGGAACTTAAGGCTAGTGTTTATGATGAATTTTGATGCATACATGTTGGTTTGCCTTGAATTCAAGGTTCCACTATATGCATGGTCCAATAGTTTTGCTCGTGTAATTGGACTAAAAAAATGTAGGTTTGGACAACTAGAATCCCAGCCAAAAGTTCCCCAAATTTTCCCCAAGCTGGAGGACCCAGACACCACCACTGCAGTGGACCGCTGGGAGCAAACTGGGCACTCCCGGCTGTCCGGCAAGGGGTCCACGCCTAGCCGTGAGGCATGCCGGCTGTCCACTTTGGGCAGCTAGCGGTCCATGGCAGATGGGCCAATTTTTGGCAGGTTTGACCCATTTCACCTCCCTTGAAACCCTAATGAATTTAGACCCTTTCCTAAACATTTTTTAAGTGGATTTTAGCCCTTTAACCCAGGGATTGATGCATGTCAAGCCCCGGTTCTTTGGGAAAGAACTTGAACTTTAGAGACAAGAAATGGAACCGACAACCAAGACTTGACCTAAATGGAGTTGTTTGCCTTGCGGGGTGCTGGTTGAGCGACATACTCACTGAATCACCACTACAAACCCAGTCCCTCACATGACCCGACGCCCTTCTACAGGGAGGCCACAGAGGTGCTATCCTTAAAAAACTTGAGTGCTTGCTTTATTGTCAATAGAGTTAAACTATTCAGCATTTATGTTTCACCCCAAGGTGTTGCCTGGAGGCATGTAGGTGTATTCTTTTTCTTTTTTTTTAATGGTTACTTTAATTAAAAGAGCAATCAAAACAAGAGAAAAGTACTGAAAGCACAAGAAAACAAAACAGGACAAACAACAAAAAAGCCTTAACAGCAGCCAACTAAGGCCCTGTCATAGAAAAGGCCACCTCTTTCCAATGAGACACAATTTGATCCAAGGAGTATCACTTAAAAGAAGGGAGAATAGACACCCAAAAAGCTACTAAAAACTAAGATTTCTCCACCGGTCTGCTTTCACTAACTGCAATTCCTTCAAAACATCTTGAGTTTCTTTCCTTCCAAATCGTCCAAATCACCGCTAGAAAAGACAAACGCCACATCACTTTGCCTCTAGGGTCCCCAATTGGAACCTTCCAAGCTTGGAAAAGCTCGGGGAGAGAATGAGGAAGGGCCCAACAACAACCAAACCCTCCTATTATAGCCATCCATATAGTCTAAGCTGATTTACAATTTAGCAAGAGATGGTCCACGGATTAATCCCTCAAACACATCGGTTATCCATTCACAATCTTCATCCCTCTAAGGAATGTGAGGTAATTAGGGTTTTGAGATGCCAAACATGAATCTCAGCACTAAGGAAGTGTATTTCCGACATTTGAACCCTAAGTACACGTAAGGTTGAGTCTTTTTACCCCGACATGTCAATGGCAGCCGAGTCTTAGGAGTTAGGAGTAGCAAATTTGTAAAGGCTCCTTGACTGTACAATCAACTCGTCTAACACAAAGTAATTGTTTGCTCGCATAAGCAATGTACGCCTCCCTATGAGATAGTGTGATCCTCTATACACCTTACCATACCAAGACTTTGCATATGGTTTAGAACAGAGGATCATGCCTTGGGTTTAGCGAGCATTTAATTACCCTGCTTCCCCTTAGAAGATAGGATCCACGGTTGCGGTGTATTAGGTTGGATGCGCACAGTCTCTGCCCTGCTCCCTCCCGGTCACCCGGATCCGACTTTTACTTCTTAGCCATTTCGGGTCGAACCATTCCTTGCTGGAATGCTGCCCGATTTTCTAGAGACCTTAGGTCTTGTCCAATTCATGTTTGATTCCGTCATGATAGTTATTCCGAGTTCCCCAGTTTTATAGTAGTTTGTCATTCCTATTCTAACGCGTGTGATATGGAATGTATGATCAGTGAGAGATACTTGATTTAGTGTGTATGTCACGCCTGTGGCCCCCCAGTAGAAGGGCGTCGGGTCCCGCGAGTGATTGGGACCTAAGGCCCATATACAACATTACGAGAAATCCGGATACGGTTTACCTTTGGATCATAATATAAAAATCCTTTGCACCTAAGGCCCATATACAATAGGCCCATACTCATACATCACGTGGGAATTAGTTGACTGACCTGTTTATATTCTCTTTCCATGTATAAAAGATTGTAACTTATATTCTTTATATTCTTTCCTCATACATAGATTGTAATGGCCTTGATTAAGGCTATTAGTCTTTATAAATGAAGCAAGGAATGATCGTCTGGATCATCCAATATTCCAAAGCATTCTCTCATTCTAAAGTTCTGTATCTATCAAAAGCGACATCCAACGTCAAGGAGGCCATAGCTCTAGAGTAGCAGACAATCAAGAACATGGTCAAAAGGACAATTGTGTGATCCACGTGCATAAAGGAGTTAATGATATGTAAGTGATGCATGTATCTGCTACTTTTATATCACCCGAACAATGACAGGTTAGCATGTCTGGCTTTTTATCAGCCTGATTTGCACGATCTTTGGGCGTTCAGGCTTATAGTCAGCTGGGCCTTAAAACCAAGTTCTCACTAGACCCAATCTTCTACCTCAAAGACTCTATGCCTAGCCCGTCTAGTTAGTGTCCCCAAAACAGATGGCTAAAAAAATTTCAATGATCCACAATTAGAGGAAAATAAAGACGATGAAGATTTAAAAGAAAATGGTAAATTTTCATATAATTCCACTACCGACATCTAGGGTTAACTCTTAGCGTGGCAAATTGGGCTTTACATTTTAGGAACACCACACCAAGATTTTAGGCACAAAATGAATGGGCTGGGCTAGGTGCAGCCTGTTGAGTGTTGACCCCTAACCTTTACCATTCATCACCAAGTATCTAAATGGACACTTAAACTAACCATGCATTACAGTTAAATGTACCCTCTCAATCACATGTATAAAAACAATTGAATCCACACATGCAATAATTTTCCATAGTATTAAGCTTTCCAGGAATCAATAGAATGTGTATGCAACAAAGCCATATATTATACCACCACTTCCCTTAGAATCTAGAAAATGAAGTTGTGAAAATTTTCACATCATTTCCTTATACTAGGTATTATGAAATAAACATATACTGCGATGACAATAACCCATACATGCTTCTCCAAAAATATAATTCAGTTACCCCCCATGTTATATGCTGTTATTTGAACCCCATACATTTTGAACACAATATGCTTCACTGATACAAGAACTGTTGGGAAGTCCCACATCCCACACCGCGTAAGTCTTGAGTTGGACAGGGCTTCACATATACCTTTTTGGGCATTCCACCTATAAGCGTAAGCCTTTGAGTTGGTAGATGGTATCTTACATGGTATCGGAGCGGGTTTCGATCCCGTCGTTCTTTTGTAGCCCATGTGGCAAGCCCCTCTATGAAATCTGTTGGGCCTGCACGTGAGGGGGAGCGTTAGGAAGTCCCACATCCCTCATCGCCTAAGTACTGAGTCGGACAGGGCTTCATATACCTCTTTGGGCCTTCCACCTATAAGCTTAAGCTTTTGGGATTGGTATATGGTATCTTACAAGAACTAGACTGCAGCAAGCCATCAATCCCTTATGGGTTCGTCTACACAGCGTTGCAATATAGGAAGATCCAAATAACCATGGTTTGAGATCCAAGTAATTAATGAGTAGGGATCTGGTTTATATTGAATTTTGGTCTAGCCTTTGTTAATTGAGAGCCAAAAATCATTTAGAGCATCAAACAGATCTTCGTAATGGTGCAAAAGGATTCTACCATCACTCTGAGTGAATCAATACATCAATGTTGTGGTTCCTACAGAGGAACCCGAGCAGACACGCACGCACACCTTCCAGGTCTGAGAATACTAACTGCTTAGTAAGGATGTATAAAGTAAAGGTTTAAGAAAATACAAAACTTAGGCACGTCCAGTTTAAAATAAGTCCAAATATTGGATGTGTAGGATCTTAGATTCTCATCTCTTTTTGTCTAACAATATATTATGCTCTCTACTCTCGAGTGAAAAAGAAGAATATGAAGAAAGAAAAAACACGTGAAGCAAGACAAACAAACCAAGAGATCCAAGACCTACAAGCTAAGTTGCCTTTTGCGTTTGTTAATATCATCCTATTTGCAAACAACCAATTGCAATTCTACAAAATAAGAAACTACCATTACGTAATTGACAAGAATTCTAGAAGAAAAGTAGATGCACGAAGTGTAAAATCATCCCATCCATCACTATGGAGGAACAGGGACAGTTAAACCTGTTTAGGTCATGCCCGTTCTCCTATAGGTAGACCCCACTGCCACTACAGTAGGTCACAAAAATATAATGCTACATATAAACAATATATAAACATCTGGTAGTGCTGTTTATCTTACCTATAAAATTCTCACAGAATACCACAAATAAATAGCAAAAGTAAATAGAGAACTGAAAGCATTACCATTTCGATAAAAAAGCTGTCCAGTGGACCTCCTTTCCGCAAGATGAGATGCAAGTGGAGATTCACCAAGTTCTACCATACCAGTGCTAGCAACCCCATCCAATAAGTCAACTGAATGTGCCAAGAAAAAAAATTAGGGCATTTTTGTTTCATGTAACTGAAATTCTAGCTTTCTATAAGTGGTTAAAAATGAACAATCTAAGGTGAATATCCAAAAAATGACCACCAAAATAACCATCCCTTTAATGGAGATTAAATCAAGGGAGAATGGAAATGAATACCCAACCATCACCCTGATAATTCAAATCCAAGGAAGGTCAAGGTCCCGTCTACATCTTTACCTCACATCCTTCATCCCTCTACTCAGATCCCTCATCTCTCACCTCTTTAATGAGCTCATTTGACCATGACTTCCTATTTATTTCTATGCAAACAAAAGGCCCTCAGCTTTTATTGGTGACAAAAGACATAGTTGCTCAGTGGACATGATATAGTACCATAAGAAGAAAAAAAAAAAGGATTAAAAAAGCGGGGACAAAAAAGCAATGCATAACCATGAACTTGTTGACTTGGTGACTAACACAGTTGACTCAGCTTGGGAAAGTGGCAAGCCTAGTTACCTTCTCAACTCGTAAATATTAAAATTCAGCCCAAGCAACTACTTAGGGTAGAAGTCAAAATCATCCAAATCATGCAGCGAATGTATGTAAAAATTTTATAATGTAAAATGCATGAGAAGGATATAAAACCACGACCTCATACTTAATCGGTACCAACCATTCCATAAATTTTTTGTTTCATGTCTTACTTGAACTTCTAATTGCGTATGTTGAGAAATAGCACATGCAAAGAGGAATTATTGGTTTTTTCATCCATTGCTTCAAGCAATAACCCAATCTTTGATTTTTTATGCATGGTTAATTAATTGAAAATATCATCTAAAAGAAAGTTTAGCCCTTCCATTGACAACCTTAAAGTGAGAAAGAACTATATATAACAATATATCGATATAGAGAGGGAAAGGGAGAGGGGGAGGGGGGGAGGATGATCTAGTGAGAGGAGTAAGATAACTTTTATATGGCCCACTTGGATAAGTGCCGGCCATGGAGGCCCTAGGAATTTGAGCTCATTAGGACGAAGACCGCTAAAGGTTGCACCAATTGCGTTCTTTGACAAAAGTTGATCTCAGAAAATCCTTGTCCAAAGTGTGGAAACAGCTAGACTGTTCGAGGCAAGGGCCCTTCAAACGGGTTCATTAAGTAATCCTGCCCTTACCTGGGGGCTGATCTATCAACTAAGGTTTCATAAGACCGGATTGGAGGGCTAGGTGTACTCTTTAACCAGTTAGGAGCTGTCTAGTTGATTAGGGAAACCCATTAGATTTTCTAAGTGCCTTAATCTTTGCTCGATTGCCCATGCATCATTTTAGGCCAGAGTTGCATTAGGGTGAACCCAGTGTATGCGATCAAAGAAAAATCGATCAGAAAAGCTTTGGGTACGTGAAAAGGGGCGTTTAAACCGATTAGAGCCAGATCTACCCTTGACAGTAGTAGAACCATCTTCCATTTTTGAAGAGATTTTTCAAACAATGGCGGAAGAACCCCAACCTCTTACCGTGAAGGATTATATGTACCCCACCCGAACCACCCAGCCATCATGCATCACCCTACCTGCTACCAATGCTACCTTCGAGCTGAAATCTGGTTTGATCCAAATGCTCCCCGTATCTCGTGGGATGGACCAGGAGAACCCATACCACCACGTTAGGGAATTCGAGGACATATGTGGGACCATGGAATACAATCACATGACTGAAGACTCCCTTAAACTTAGGTTGTTCCCATTCTCTTTAAAGGAAAAGGCTAAAGCATGGCTTTATGCCATAAAGGCAGAGTCCATAATGACAAATCAAGAAGTCTTCTTTGCAAAAAAAAAGTGCTTAGTTAGAAGTCTTGAAAAGAATAAAAAAATTTGTGACTAGTTTGGGTTCGGAGCCTTTTTAACCCGAGCCAGTAAGCCCGTAGGGATATTTATATACCTAGTGCCCTAAAGACATCTGGTTTGGGAGTCATTGGCCTAATGCTAGTTACATGGGTTAAGTAGAAAGCTTAAGGAACCTAAGCATTGCACAATCACATGTGTGTGTTTGAAAAAAAAATTTGTGGCCTTTGAAAAAACAGTAGTGCAAAAGCCATCATTATCGCCTTGAGAGGAAGACTATTTTCTTTGCTAAGGTGAGGCAGCCCAAAATTTAAAAAACAAAAAAAAAATTATTTTCACGGAAATTCTTGGTGGATCATTTGATGCTTATTACATATACATACTTTTCACCATGCACGATTAATTTAGCATCATTTCGAAAATTTCCGACCAAAAGGTGGTATTGGTGAACCGAATTTAAGATGTGTCTTTGAAAATTCCGAGAACCGAGAATAGTCGGTGTCTATAAATTTTCTCTTGGAAGAAGTTCCCCTGGATTTTGTTAGGTTTTAATTATTCTTTGAAAAAAAAAAGGAATTTTGTGGGTATATTCACTGCAAACCCTCACGAGGCACAACTCGTCCACTAGGGGGAACCTAGGGGCTTAAGAGCTTGTTGCATACGCTAAATGCAGTCGAGAGAGCCAGCGAAAGTGGCATTTTTCATTTTTGTTTTTCTACATTTGTCTTTTTCTTAAGTTAGGTAATAAACGTCTCCTTCTTTTTCCCTTATTTTGCTCGAGGACTAGCAAAAAGCTGGTTTGGGGGTGTGATAAGTCCATAAAATTGTAGGTCTCATTCATCATTTTATGTTACTTTGTGGACTTAATTAGGGTAATTTGCACTCAATTTCATAGAATTTCATAATTCCATGCATTTGAGCATCAAAGTTGGAATTTTAGTCAAAATCATTCAAATCATCAATCTTGCATGAATTTTATGAAATCATTGGTTTACATCATCTTAGTGTCGCACCAATTACTTTTTTTGGATTAAAAAAAATGCATGCCTACTATTTTTGGTACCTTAGTGCTATTTTTGGTAAGTTGGAGAAATTGGTACACCATTAAGCAAAAAAAATGCATGCCTACTATTTTTGGTACCTTAGTGCTATTTTTGGTAAGTTGGAGAAATTGGTACACCATTAAGCATGTTTGGGTCCCATGCATAGTCTATCCAAATTCCTCATACTTGATTATTATTGACATTATTTAATTTAATTTTTGTAGGAAAAATCAAGAGTGGGACCCGCATTGGTGAAATTTGAGAGAGATCAAAGGCAGGACACCATTCATGGTAGGCCCATGTATCTTAGCATCTTGGTGGAGTTGGAGAGCTTGGAAATTCTGAAAGAAGAAAGAAGAAACTCAAATTTGGAAACCAAAATCAAGAAAGAGAGAGAAAATTAGAAACTTTGCAAGAAGAGTTGATTAGTCAAAGTTGCAAGTTAAGAAGCATGACAAATATGGAGAGAGAATCAAATAAGCAAGCAAAGAAAGAGTCCAAGCATGACTTGAACATCCAACATGGGTCCCACACACCCCATAGCATGCCAAATATAGAAGCTTTCATATGTGCAAATTATTCCCAAATTTTTCAGGGGCAGCAAATTGAAATGGCCATAACTTTCAAACTGAGTATCGGGTTGGCACAATCTACCCACCGTTGGAAAGCTCTTTTCGAGTAGATATCCGTAGAGCCCAAGATTTCATAAATCGAAGCTATATTGAGGGAGATATGACCTTGGGAAGTTGGCTTTTATAATTTTATGCGAGAATTGCAAAAAGTTATCAAAATTGGCAACATGAGAGATCTTTGAAGAGTTCAATTTGGCAAAACTTGGAGCCCAAGATACCACACTTAGTAAGAAATCCTCTCTAATTCAAATTGTTGCCTAAGTGAGAAGCTTTGCTTGGAAGCTAAGCCAAGAATCAAGTCATAGAAGGAAATAATTCCTTGCAAATCAAGAGGCCAAAAAGTATAAAAGGAGCATCAAGGGGGCTAGAAAGGGAAGCCTATTCTCCTTCAAAAAGTGGCCAAGCCATTCTCTCTCTTCTTCTTTCCCCTCTTCTAGTTCTAGTTCTAGTTCTCCATATTTTTTTATTTTGGATAGCTTTGGGCCTTGTCCAAGCAAGTACTTGAAGGAAAAGTTGTAAAGATGCAATCTTTAATGATAAATCAAGAAGTTTTCTTTGCAATAGTGGGCTAATTTTGATTAAAGCGATGGATGAAGATAAGTGATTGCCTTTTATTTGTCTAGTAGTTCTAGCTTGTTTGCATATGTTATGTTCTTAATGATTAATAGACTTGTCTTCGTGCCCTAGGCAAACTTCCATTCTTAATATCTGAAAATAAAAACTGATTTTTGATTATCCATGCCTAGGTTTGATAGGCCATATGTTTGTTAGTTAATTAGTTTTCTTAATCTAAAAGTTTCTTTAATTAGCTCCTTGTGGGTTCGACCCGTTCTTGCCACTGTCTCATCTGGACACCCATGCACTTGCAGTATTTTATGATTGATAAAGATCACATCAATTTACAAATGTAAACTGTTGAGATGAAGGGGCTAGGAATAGGATGATTAGATAGGGTTGGTTTTTTGCACATACCTAGCCCTCATTAGGACTTTCATAACCCCCATGCCCTTTTATTTTCCAGGCTAGGTTTTGACCTGTTTGCTCCTGTTCTCTCATTTGGTCTAGTGTCTGGTGGTTTGGATGTGTGAAGCATCTTATTGCAAATCTATGGTTTCCTCTTCCGTATCTGGTATCAATGCACTTCATATCATAGGTGGTAATCTTGACCCCTATTTTTGGTGTGTATGTGTGCGTGTGCATGTGAGTGTGTGCGTGCGCATGTGTGTAGGTTGCTTAAAACTTGTAATAGATAAAACAAAATATAAGGAAAAGAAAACTATAGAATACAGATGCAATAAAAGGTAAAGGGAAAAGGCTCATACCAATTCTTTGCCAACTCTTAGAAAATTGAGCACAGTTACTGCTTCCAGATGAATAAACCTAAGTCACAATTGCCATGAAACTCTCATCATGCACAGGAAGTAAGAGATAGTAAATTCACAAGCACATGAACTATTTCAATAGATACTATAGTTCAACGAGCCAGCAGTACGACAGAGCAAATGCTTCTGCTTAAAGTAGCAATTGCATTATTACATCTCAAACATGGATTAACACTTTGTCCAGTCATAAAAGATGATACCTGAATTAACCATGCCTTACTGGTCCCGATGGCCGACAAGAAGTCCTCAGTCGTGAGAATGTTAAAAGCAAAATCAGTGGGATCTGATAGTAGAAGATTTGCATTGCCCCATCAAGTTAATATTTCCACAATAAAGAAATATATATGAGATAAAATATAATACAAAATCCAACAGGTTTACCAACCAGATGAAGACGCAACTAAAGGGAGAGCAATCTTGGAAAAGCTTTCTCCTTCATGTTTTTTCATGTCACCAATAACATTCTACAGGAGAAGAATAAAATACATGGTTCAATATGTTAATAACATAAAAAGTGATAGGGGAATAATTATATGTAATGAAATGCTGACGGTCAAACAAGGTGTGTTTTCATAGATAAATAAAAACAGTTCCCACCAAATGGTCATTCAATACCAAATAGGTCACAATCCCTCTTCCACATGCTTTTATAATAAAAAAAGAAATTAAATTAAAAAAAAAAAAACAATTCTCACCAAATGTTCATCAATACCAAATCTGTCATAATCCCTCTTCCATAATGGATTCCTCAGCAGCTCAAAGGCATAACAAATCTGCAATATCCCAGAATAACAATTAATGAAAAGTAAAGTGTTCAGCAGTCCATGCCTACAACAACGGACCATAATTTAGTGGTAAAAACCACAGCTATTGTTGTCCATTACTAATACAAGGGGGCATTTGTTTCATACAATTGGATTCCTAGGAGTGGTTATCCAAAAACAGCCATTAAATAATCTCTCCTCTGGTGGAAGATGAATCAAAGGGAGATAGGAAATGAATATCAAGCCATCACCCTAGTAATTCAAATCTCAGAAAGTCATGCTCCCATCTACATCTCCGGCTTATATCCTTCACCCTTCACCTCTTTAATAATCCTTTATGAAAGGCCCTAAATTTGAAAAAAATTTCTTCGTAACCTATGTAATGATTTTATAGCAGCATTTCACTAGAGCCCATAAAACAATATAATTTATTTTTGCATACTAGCTAGCTATAGAATATCGCAATGAATATTGCAGTGTCATTAATTTTGCAAAAATCAATTTTAGGCTCCATATCTGCCCTTTGAGTAGAAACTAGAAACACTCATAAAAAGAACAAAGGTATAAATAGTATTGCAATATATAAAACCAACCTTAATAAAATCAGATGTTTTTGGGACCTCTGTGCCCGCTTTCCTAAAAGAAATTGGAGCATGCTGAATTAGTTGCAAGGAGTGACCTATGCTTCAACTAAAACAATAGGAGAAGGTGAAAAGCAGCGACGAAAAAAAAGTAATAAATAAAAAATCCTAAGAGGAGCATAACAAAGAAGATAAATGCAAAATCAAAAGCTTTCCCTCGACCAATCTGATGCAAACCCTACGGAAGGGTTTGGGTCAATGTCTCCAACAATACTTTCACAAAGAGGGGGACAGCAGACAGACTTAGAGGGAAGTTAATTTAAAGGCAGGATTTAAACAGTTGGGATCTTGAAGAAGGGGACTAGCTTTATCCTACATATAAATGGCGTAGAAAAAGAAGGAAAGAGCTGAATGATCAAGCACGTTACAGAGGGGGGAAAAAAAAAAGAAAAGGTTCTTGAGATTGTACCCTATTTAATTAGAGAAAATAGCTTACCAGATTTGCTTATTATGGCGTGGTCATGAATGTTTTGGGTGTAAGGAGAAGCAAAATTTCCGCAGGAAAAACGAATCAACTAAACATAGCAGTAATATATTTAAATAAATAAATAAATTCTCATGCCTAAGCTTGAATCAGACTGAGGATGAGATGTGTTGCTAAAAAAAAACTCTAGTAGAGGTTGTTTCAATGAACTGAATCCCGGCAGAAGGAAGAATATGGCAAGAAGGAGGAGGAGGAGATGACCATAGTAATAATGTATTTGAATAAACAAATAAATTATCAAGCCTAAGCTTGCAAATTAGAATGAGAAGGAGATGTGTTGTGAGGAAAAAAAAAAGAAAAAGAAGAAGATTTAGTAAAGGTTGTTTGCAAGAGGTCGGAGGAGAGGGAGGAGATGACCATTTGGAGGATCGCTCCTCGTAGGCTTCGGTGACTTCCTCGATGGATGCAAACCGCTTCACCCCAAGAACTGATCACAAAGACCAAACCAAGTCAAGACAGGCACAGCAGCACTGGAGGAAAAAGAAAAAAAAAAAAAAAAAACCAAAGAAAGAACGCACCGTCGTAGTGAGAGGGTGGGAAAGAAGTAGGCACAACGAAGAGCTGAATGAAGATGGCAAGGGCGAGGAGAAGCAGAGGAAACGAGTACATCTTCAGAAACGAAAGACACGTCGCGGCCATATTTCCAAACCCTAACAGAGCAGATCAGAGCAGAGAACGATACTTTGTCGCGCGACAAGCGACGAGTTTCTCTCCCAGTGAGCCTCCTCTCCTTCTATTCTTCCACTTCTTCTCTCTTTCCTTCTTCTACAGGGAGAGAACGAAGGGAAAAAAAAAAAAAAAACGAAAAAGAAGATTCAACCAAGGACGGAGACTCCCGCTGGAGCCATACATCGAGCGGAATCACCATCTTAAATAATTCCCGCTCTTTCCCAAGCCAAGCCCTGGTTGATCGCCAATTTCCAAGCGAACCTTTATTTTCGGGCCACGGCCAATCTTTAGAAGCGGTGATGCCATTATATATTTATTTAAAGCCCTCAAGCTGTATATTGCGTTTGGAGGAGCCCGGAGCAACGGATGCTCCGAGGCTATATATGTATATATATAATTCCTCTCTTAGAAAGTTCCTTTTTTTAAATATTAAAAAAAGAAGAAGCTCTTGAACTCTTTATATATATTAAAGTAAAGGGGGAGGAGGGCTTTGAGGGGTGTCACGTCATCACCCACGTGAGTTCTTCTTTCAAAAAAATGCTTATAAAAACACTCAGAGCTTCAAGTTTAATGTGGGCCACTCCAAATCTCTTCCCCAAATCTCTCCACTTCAATTATCCTATCCAAATTCCCTCCCTAAATCTCACAATCTCTTTCCATGATATATGTTTCATTTTTTTTCCCTAAAATCTCTCCCTCAATAACCGTTTGTCACAATCCTTTGCCTCAAAAATCAGTTCCTCAATCCACCGTTACTCACAATCATTCCATGATATACGTTTCATTTTCTAGCCCTAAAATCTCTACCTAAGATTTCAAAAGGGACTTCCTAAAGATGGAAGCAATAAGGTGGTTTCCACAATCTCTTTCCATTCCATGATATTCATTTCATTTTTTACCCCTAAAATCTCTCCCTCAATCCACTGTTTCTCATAAACCCTTACCCCAAAAATCTCTCCATCAATCCACCTTTTCTCATAATCCCACCCTTGTTATAAATCAATGAATTACAGTGAGCTAATCAAGCTATGTTCACAGCGATAATATTTCAAAAAGGGGACACGTAGCATGTATCTCACGAATGGCAATTAATGCCCCAGTTATAAGATAGAAGAACCAACAAGGCTCGGTCTTTTTATATTCTAATTCTATATATTGCTTTATATCTTTGTTTTGTTTGCTTCTGAAAGAACAACCTAACTGAGTGTTGGGTATATTGGGTTCTTCTGAAAGGTGTTGTTCATTGTAGAATATCTGCAATGATAAGAGGTTTCGTGGTTGATGCCAAGGGAAAGAGTGTATAGTTGTATGAGTGGAGAATTAAAAGTTATTTCATTTTTCTGTTATTGTAGCCGCTCTTGGAGGATCTCTTTTTGGATATGATCTTGGAGTGTAAGGTGATTTTAGTTTACTGTAGGCGGTAAAAACGACACCTACTTAGATTGAGATGAGATCGAGGTAAACTTCTTAAGACGGGGAATGTTGAACGCCAAGAACCTGAAAAGGAAGGAAAAAGGCTAGAGTCAGAGCCCCTGGCTGCCGTGAGCCAAAGGCACTCCGATGCCTGAGTTAGTTCTGATAAAACTAAACAGGATGAGGAAGATGCGAATGAGACGATGTGGAATATTGTGAGTTGTGTATTGCGTACCTTTCATGGGACTGATCCCATGTGTATATATAAGTGAGCGTTTCTCGTTCATTCTCTCTGTGAGTGGGGGTAGGTGAGGTGAGGTCCCATCGATCCTTACCCTGACTGGCAGCAGTAGGTAAAATGGGCAACACCCCATCCTCTCTTTCCATGCCTTCGTATAGGGCTGATAAAGCGAACTTCATATCGCCATAAATGAGCAATCCTATCGTCATAAATGAATGCTCATATCTGTCTGGGCGCGCCGTATTTCCAGGAGGAAGGTGGCGGCCCACTCTGACTCTCGCATTCTGGTCTGAGACCAAGGATGGCTTGGCCGTGGTGTGCCTTTGTACTGAGCTGGCATCTATGCCGAGCTGCCGAACCGTGGTGCCGAGCTACCGAGCTAACGGGCTATTACCACAGAGGCCGAGGTGATCGGCGAGTCCAGCTGTAATCTTTGCTTAACTTAGTCATTACGGTGTTTTACCCACACATTTACTGGATTGGATTTCAATTTTTATCACCATTTTGGTTTTGTGGATCATGTATCTCATGGTGTTCCACAGTGTCTTGTCCTAATGGAAGTCACTTCGTTTTTTGTTTTTTTTTTTTTTTATTTCATTTAACTTCATTATGATGGATCTTATGGTGAGTTTGTGCGGCGGATTCACCATTGCTCCTGCCTCTTCATGGTGAGTGTTTTATTATAATGTAATATAATAAAATTTTCTCTTTGGTTGTTTTAAGAAATTCTCACTCGGGCTTTTTTATTTTTAGGTCGTACGACTGAGCAGTCAGTAAATCCATGGGAATTGATACAAATATCAATTTTAATTTTAAGCGATGACGAAGAAGATCTCAAACAATAAGGTCTGCATGAATATAGCCAATGGGAAGCTAAGATGGCTAATTCAATAAATAAGAGAATTCTAAGAATAATTTTAACAGTAGAACTCTTTTATTTTATATTTATTTTATTCCCAATAATACCTCAAGGAAGCCTCAAAATTATCAGTTTATTACAACACACATGGTACATTTTATTATTAGAGTCATCTTAAAAAATGTCAATTTATGTAAGCCCGAGTCACATTTGGCTTTGCACGGACTTAGCATGTATTAGATCTCTTCTTTTTGTTCTTATAATAATTTTTTATTGAACCATTTTATTTTGGAATTTGAAAAAATTAATATAGATGTGATTCACTATGAAATGGCACACATGATCTTTGAATGTTTTTTTGTTACTAATATATTTTTTATAATTTTTTAAAAATAAAATACTATTTTTTTTTTTTTGCCCGGGCTTAGCATGGGCCTTTGTTGCTAGTCCTCTCTTAAAATAAACCCTTTTTAAAAAGATAAAAAAAAAGCTCTTGAACTTCTATATATATAAAATGGATGGGATGCAATTTTGAAATTGGAGTTCAATTCCAATTTTTTTTTTTTATTTAGAGAGAATTTTTAGGGTCTGACTGTTTTAAAGGAGTCCAATCCAAAAACATCTCTTTCCTTTTATTTTCCTTTTGTAGCTTAAAATCTCACCTCTAAATGTCTCCACTTATCAATGAGTTGGGTCTTCAAACTTATTGGGTGTATGTGATTTCCTAAATTATCTCCTAATTTTCTTATCTTACTAATACCATAAACAACAGCCATTGCTTTCATGTGACACCTTTTCATCCATCCATTTAGCGTTATCCTCACTTCAATTATTAATTATTTTGATTCCATTCTAACCACATGCATATGCGCTGAATAATCATTTAAAGCCTTTTTCATAATAGTGTTCAATTCTAGCATGTCATTTCCCCCTCCTAAAATCTCTTTCATTTTATTTAAAAACTCTCACCTCACGAAAGTTCCCGCGTATCGTATCCGACTTTTTAAGATTTCATCTCTTTAGTGGGCCCATCTAAATTCTCTAACTAAGATTCCATAATATCTCTATTTCTTATTGGACTATCTTATCTTTAACCACTCAATCAAATTATCTCAAAATCCAAATATCTAGAATGCAACATCATCATGTGATTTCTAAATAGTATAGCAATCTTCACTTGTAATCGATTGTCTCGGCGTCAGCTGCAGCACTCTCGGTTCTCCAGCTATATATATGGAGAGTAGTTATCGAGCGCACAAGGTGCACATTTTAGTTTAAATACAAACCTCAATGTCGGGCCCACTTGGAACCCCACTTTGCGGATGGTGGGGATCTCTTCATTTGCTTGAAGCCTACATGTTTATAAAATAATTTTTTGTCATGCATATACAACACATGTACAACATAAGAAATTGCAAACTCCATGAGGATGATTTATGCAAAAAATAAAAAGGAAAAAAAAACGCAAAACTATGAAAGATTTAACAGAGGGGGGCTTCTGTTGGCACCACAAGTTTTTCTCTTCTCACCTCAAATATTATGCTTTTTTTTTACAATAAAATCATTAGTTAAAATGACTAAAATAGACATCTGTCATCCAACAGAAAAAATAAACTCTCTCTTCCCACACAACTCATCTCTCTCATTCTCTTGCGATCTTCCCACACATCACTCATCTCCTTGTTCATTCACAGCACTCATCTCATCCCACATTTCCTCATTCCTTCACTTTCTTTATAGTACCGCTCTCCCATTGGAAAAAGTGTTCTTCCTCTTGCTCCCATCAAATCCAAACAACTTTTTTTTTATAGTTCTCTCAAACCAAACATTGCAATGGAGAAGGAAACTAAAAAGGAAATCGTGCATTTGATTCATAATAGCGGCAAAAAGGTTAGTCTGGTTGATTATTTGAGTTTTTTCGCCATTTTTTTTCGAGTTATGTATGATAGGTGTTCACATTCTATTCGGTCTGGTATGGCCGAACATTTTTTATAGTGTACGAACATACGATGTCGAACAAAGACTACATGTTCGGATATTAAAAACCGGTCATCACGAGTATGTTCGGAAATGTATAACCGAACATTAGTGACATGTTCGCTTGTAATATGTCGAACATGTGGTTTTCGTGCAGCTATATTTTTCCGAATGGTTATGAGAAATTGACAGTTTCCGTTTCCAAACTTGCAGATATTCATGGAAGAAAGCCAAAATCAGTCATCCTATTTAATGGACTTTACAAATGTGTTTACCACCGAAAAAGTAAGAGATATATTAAATTATGATTTGAATAAATATTGTGTGTTACTAATATCTTATTCAATGGTTATGTGTTTAGATATTTCACAACCGAGATGCATTAGTGAACTAGGCTCATAATGTGGGTAAAATAAACGGTTTCGTCATTGTCATCAAGGTTTCAAATGCTACAAGGCCTGTAATGAAACCTAGAGTTGTCCTAGAGTGTGAGAGAAGAGGCCATTACAAGCATTGCAAAACCAATGATGAGGGGCCTACTAAGAAGAAGATCAAGCAAACAGGGTCAAAGAAATGTGGATGCCCTTTTACATTAAAGGGTAAAAAGTTTGACACTTTTGATGGTTGGATGTTGGAATTTGCATGTGGTGTACATAATCATTATATTGCAGAGTATCTAGATGGTTATTCATTCGCGTGGAGATTAACAGAGGATGAAACAAAATTGATGGTTGATATGTCTAAGAGCATGGTACGACTGAAAGATATTATGGTTACATTAAAATAAATAAGCGAGTTAAATATAACAACAATGAATACCATTTACAATGCACGTCATAGGCACAAAGTTGTTGAGCGGGGTGGGAGGACACAGATATAACAACTCATGCGAAAGTTGAGAGAGCATAAGTACATTGAATACCATAGGAACTGTGAGGACAATGACATTGTCACTGATTTGATTTTGGGGGCATCCTACCAGCATACAGTTGTTGCGATCATTTCCTCATGTCTTAATAATGGATTGCACTTACAAGACCAACCGGTATCGCATACACTTATTGGAGATTGTCGGAGTGACTTCAACAGATATGGCTTTCTCTGTGTGCTTTACTTACATGGAAGTTGAACGCGAAGGCAACTATGCATGGGCTTTAGGTGTATTACATTCTATCATTGGTGAGGACGCTCTTCTTGATGCTATTGTGGCAGACAGAGAATTATCACTCGTGAAAAACATCAACAGTGTATTCCCTAATGCAAGGCATTTATTATGCAAATGGCACATAAATAAGAAGGTCCTAGCGAAATGCAAGAAGTTATTTGAAACAAAGGAGAAGTGGGATAGATTCACATTGTATTTGAATATGTTGGTCTATTCTTCCACAAAAGAAGAGTATCTTGATCAACAGCGTAAGCTAAATCAAGAGTTCACAACATATCCTTCGGCAGTTCAGTACGTCAAATGCAATTGGTTAGATGAATACAATGAGAGATTTGTCTCTGCGTGGGTAGAAAAATGCATGCATTTTAGAAATACTACATCAAACAGGTGTGCCTTATACTTTGATTAGATGAGTTGATACTTAATGCGTATTTATAAAGCGATGCATCATTAATTCTTATGTTCTTGCTATAGGGCCAAGTCTTCACATTCACAGTTGAAGAGACAGCTTGCATCATCTCAGGGTACTTTTGAGACTAATTGGGCAAAAACCAACAGCTTGCTTGAATTACAGCATACAAGTATTAAAGCCTCATTCTAGAAGAGCAAGACAATCGTGCAACACAATTTCAAGCCCTCCAAATTTAAGGAGCTTCATGGGAACATCTCACGAAATGCATTGGAAAAAATAATGGTAGAAACTAAGAGATCAAATATGGTTGGGATTGATAGGATTGCATGTGGATGTATTATTCGTTCCACACACGGGTTACCATGTGCACATGAGATCACAACATATGTTTTAGAAGGACGGCCAATTCCCCTTGAGAGTATACACCCACATTGGGCCAAGCTTGTGAGGCCCCACCCCTTGTGGGCCCTCAATTTGATTTGAATAATTATAAATATAATATTAGTTACCTTATTATACTAATTAATAGGATTTAGTAGAATAGTTTGTTAAATGTTCCTAAGTCTTAAGATTAGACTTTTATTTAATTCATTATAGATATAGGGTGTCCTTTATAATTTAATTAAGGTTTTAGTTTGATTAGGCTTTAACTAGTAATTAGTTTTAATAGGAGGGGTGTTGTGGGTTAGAAAAGCTTATAGAATCCCTACCTAAAGACCCATTTACTCATGGCCTTATCCTTTCCCCTATTTAAACTAGAATACCATTGTGGTAATTGTCCTAAACCCTAACCTATATATACTAACTATTGCAATGGAATGAACTTAGCCCTAATTTACTCTCATCTCTCATCTTCCCTATCTTTCTCCCTAAGAACCCTAATTCCCCAAATCCCAGCAACTATAAGGAGTAGGAGATCATCCCCAATTGCACTATCAACCTCCTAGGAGCTTGGATTTCTTTATCTTATTGTCAATTCTCTTTACAGTTTCGAATTGAGGCAGATACCCTATGCTAGTACCACAGAATGCATGATTTTTTTTCTCTTGATTCTGCAAATTCAATTCAGTTGTGTATATATGCATGTTAAATCTACCATTTGAGCTTTGTATTATGGATGTTGGCCATTTGATGGATGGGTTCTCCCATTTGGAAGATTAATGGCCAGGTTGGATGATGGATAGAGCGTTATAGGAGGGTTTTACTGTTTTTATAAGTTTTTGTGGTAAATGGATGAGATTGGTGGTGGATTGGGTGAAATTGGACTGAAGGAGTGAAATCCCAGAAATCTGGGTTCTGTTGCAGATACGTGTACCCGATCGACCGACCTATGGTCCGGTCGACCGGCGACACTAATTTTTCAAAAAATCCAAGTCCCAGTTGAGGACTCTGAGAAAACTCAGTCCAGTGTACCTGGTCGACCAGACGTTGTGCTCGGTCGACCGGATACACAAGAAATTCAGAATATAGCTAAGACCTGGAATTTTCCTCAGATCCAGATTTTTAGTGTGCGCGGTTGATCGAGCCTTGTGCCAGGTCGACCGGGGACAAAGGAATTTCTGGGAAAAGCTAAAATCTAGAAAATATCCTCATTCCATAAATCTAGTGTGTGCGGTCATCGCCCAAGCCAGGAGGTCGACCAGGCCTACTGTGCAGGAGGTCGACCTGGGAGGCAAACATCTGGACTCCCCAGTGCACTCGGTCGACCGGCCCTGTGCTCGGTCGACCGAATACACTGTGTACAGTGAGATTTTCCAGCTTCTAGTTTCTGATGTTGTAATCACTTGTGAGGCCCATTGACCATCCAAATAGACCTCCATCAATGTACCGAGCACGAGTCAACAGTGTGGCTCAACCTTGACTCGTGGGGACCACCAAGTAGAATTTAGGGATTTGAATTATCGGTAATTTGAACCTTAAATGTAGTCAAGGATGCCCGAACTTCTGGAGCACCAAATATATCATCTCATGGTATCTAAGACTACAGTTAGGGATCCAATTATCTGATGATGCCCTGAATAAGAGAGTGGACCATTGCCTTATCCCATTTGATTCAATTGTTTAGAGGTTATTATTCATTATCATTCCCTCATATCCTTGTTATTATTATAGACTTGTTAATTAATAGAAATTGGAGGGCCTGAACCTAGGACTACGTAGTGGTGACCCGACGATGTGATTGGTGATAAATAACCCGTGTCTGTGGCTAGGTAGGCTATCATACGGCCTAAGTTGGGTGTATGGTACCTTAGAATGAAGAGATTGGTCATGATGTATAGTTGTGAATGTGTATGGATTGTCTACTTGTATTGTTATAGACTAGGGCCATGGCTGTGGGCGCCTAGTGTGGATCAAATGGTGATTGGACTTGGACTTGGATATTGGGCTGTGTCCCATAATATTGTACTTGAACTTCTTAAAGACTTGGTTAGGACCTTGCTCGTGTAAGGTAAGCCTAGATAGACATAGATCTGTACTTGTTCCCTGAGTCGGCACTAGACATTCACTCAGTTGATATAAGCTTAACTTGTTGACTGATTATCACCGGTAAGAGCTATATTTGGTTATGACTAGAGCTATCATGATGAGCTATGGTTAGACAGACGGTGTGATACCGGGTCTGGTCTAATCTGATAAAGGGGTGTAATCGGTGCGATAAATAGGTGTGATCGGTGTTATATATATTGTTATTATCATGGTTGTTATCCCTTGCATGGTTATTTTATATTCCCGCCGTGACTGTTTATAGTATGGGAGTGCTGCGATATAATATCCTGCGGTATCCAGCTTGTGTGAATGTGCCATATTGATATATGTTAGATTAGATTACTTATATATATGATTCTAAACTGCTATTTAAAACTCAATTGCCTAATTGTGTTTTCTTGTTACTCTGATGATTATTTAATCGTCTCCATTTTCTTTGATGCATACATCATGTGTTATCTATTTATGGTGCTTTGCCAGATCATTGGATCTGACCCATCTTTGGTGCTTAGGTTATAACTTCGATCCCACGGGTGATGTGATCCATGAGGCGCCTGTAGCCGGTGATTACGGGTGGGGACCGGTTGACCAGGTGGTCGAACCGGAAGATGGAGTGCCCGCGCAGGGTGTTTGAGTACAATTTATTTTGGGTTTGAGTGAATTTGTAGTGAGGGGCAATTCAAATTAATATGTATAAACTTGTTATCTACACTTTGAGATTTTATTAGACTTCAGCCCTGTTCCATCTGATTCATTTTATATTATACTTATTGCTTCCGCAATATAACTATTGATTATTTTATTGGTCAAAAGTTTTAAAAATTTGACCTCACTGCGGACTGTGATCTTGGAAGTTCTCGGATTTTCTGGAAAGTAGCGCGCCAAATTCAGCTACCTTAGCGGTAATTTCGGTGTTCGGAATTAGGGCGTTACAAAGCTTGACATGCATCCTTGTACCATTTCAAAGAGCTCCACTGTGGAGTTGGACTACAGGGTGGAGTTTGGGTCACTTGAATAGCGGTTTAATGAATACGATTGGACAAGAAAACTATAACTCTTAAAGAAGATGAGGGAGCAATCAAAGCCAGACAGTACCTTCTTGTTAGAACCTGAAGTAAAGACCCGAACCCGTGGGCGACCACATAGTAGGATTGATACGTCCACCAGACGAGGACCAAGTGCTTTTAAGTTGGTACAATCTGCACAGGTTAGTCACTCTCCTGCTCCCATTAGCATTAAGGCAGCATTGGAACACAAACAAAAGAAAAGAAAAGAAAAGAGGAAAGCCTAGAGTTGTGAGAACAAGATCAAGAAATGTCAGTTCATATAGTACACAGTTATCATAAGGATTAAGGACTTATGTATGCCTTATCAAAGATGTTACAGTTGATGATAATTGTGGTTTCAGAGCGATTGCTGCTTTGATTTGTCATACCGAAGATGGATGGCGACAGGTTATAAGATAACTCTTGCAGGAGTTGCTGGCACATGTAGATCATTACAAGCAATTATATGGAGTGGAAAACATAGTGGAAGAACTCATTGAGACACTGTCATACTATGAGGATCATCATTCATATAACCATTGGTTGACTGTGCCTGATATGGGGCATCTTATTGCATCTCGTTACAACTTGGTCTTATTTCACTTCAGCATGGAACATTCTTTAACCTTTTTTCCTCTCATGTCACCACCTTTGCCTACAGCTACTCGATCGGAGATAGCGATAGGTTTTGTTAATCAAAACTACTTCGTTCAGGTATTGAATTTAACATTTATTATTTGTTCACAATTGTAAATTTTCACCCCATGCATATGTTAACATGTTAATATGTTTCTTTCTTTTTTTTAAGGTATTCATGATCCCAGATCATCCTGTTCTACCTATTGCCAATAAGTTGAGGGAATTCCACATTCCTTGCGCGAACGGTTGGGAATTAGCATACGAAGATCGAATCAGGCGTTTTAAAGAGATTATAAGTCCAGATGTAGCCACATGTAAGACCGTTTCATTGGATTGAGGAGATTGTATTTTTTGTTTTCGAACGTTCATTTAGCCATATGGTTGGCGGAGTTCATGTATTATCCTAATGTATGATTCCATGTATGGAAAACAATTTGCATTAGAAATGCAGTTGGGTTCTTTTCAAAATTTGTATTACAACCGCCATTCCAAAATTCACTGACAATGTCAACCCATACAGCCCATAAAATCCATGTAACCAAAATGTATGACAATGTCAACCCATACAACCTAATAAATATTTTATATTACATTAAAGTCATGGAACACAACCAATTCACTAAGAAATCAACTACTGTCCCTGCGGGGCCTGCGTGCATAAGCACGAGCAGTCATGCTGGGGTATCGAACCGTGCGCTCCACCTCTTCAATAGACATTCAACGCAGAACATGTGTTGCTGCTCAATGTGAGTGTATATACCATAGGGGTCTTCAATCCAACCTTCCGGACCCCTCTTGACGACTCTGCCAAAGATGCTCAGGGCACCTGCATTGCGCTGCAAGTAGGTGATTAATTCATGAGTTCACTAAAACATTAAAAAAAAGCTCAATATTACTCAATTAACCATACCATCTCATAATCAATGTTTGAACTAGGCTGCGCATCTCGAGCACGTGGGCGGCAATTTGATTGGAGGTTAGGGTTTTGAAGCAGCCTCCATGATACTTGTGCGTACCGATCCATGTAATTTGGTACGCAATCAGAAGGACGTCTTATTGGTGTGCTTCGATTCAACCCATACAGTATGTGATCATTCCATCTTTCCCATACTCGATCAAAATATTGATACGCGGTATGGTATGCATTTGCGCCAGGGCCTCGTGCAGCACAAATCATAATTAATGGGAGTAGAGGAATAGTCTGCACTATACCAAACCACTTAAGGATCCTATTTGGATGATATGACTTAACAATGTCCATGGACTTAATGCACCCACAGTAGAAGGTGACCTAATTAAATGGATGGTGCTACCTAATTATATCGCGATAAGGATACCATGTGACCTGCATCGACCAAAACAATTATAAGAAATTTTATTCTAAATAAAAAAATTGGATGTCATTCAATCAAATAACTCATGAATAAGCAATTTTGAGTACCTGATCTGCACCCATGTAATCTAGCCGCTCTCATAGTGTTTGTAGGGGAGCAGCAATCTCCCTACGAGGGAGCCAGTGTTGCACTCGAGCTGACTGACTCCTCCACAGTGAATGTTGGGAGTTGGAGCCAAACACTCAAAATGCTTATAAATCCACGCCTCTAGCAGCGTAAAATATCCAACAATTTGTTTGACTGCATGAAGGGTAGCTAATCCCAACCGTCGATACAAATATGCTAGAGCAGCGACACCTTGTGCATATGTACGGACACACTCTAAGTCCGTCAAGAGCGTAAGATATATAAGTGGCACACGTGTGCCGCTATTGTCTGTGAACAATGTGCAGCCTAATAAATACAGAAGATAGGCTCTCACTGCACAATCAATCATGTCATCTCCATCGTCATTAGATATGTTTGAGAACCTCCCTCTTAGCCACTCCAATCTTACATATTGGCCCAGAACCTGCTACATCTCATCATTTGCCTCATTTGGATAAACTCCCAAAGCATCAACAATGAGTGAATGAGCATCTTGAAATGACATTCTAATACTATATGCAACAGAACGGCCAGTCATTGGGTTCTCAAGTATGGTGGTAACACCATCTAGACTTATGGACATTTCGCCGAACGACATATGGAAAGTGTTTCTTTCAGGTTGCCACCTTTCCACAAAACAAGAGATAATGATCTTACTGACAGAGCGGTAGGATGCTGTGATAAGTGGACTCAAATTAGATCTAGTCACTAACTCTCTAAACCTGTCGCTCTCATTCTATTGCTAGTATGGTATTTTCTGTCCATGGCTCAAACACTTCAGCACAACTAGTTCCTATATTCTGAAAATGGTACATTATTGAAGAATGTAACCAGTGCATTGATCTTGATGTAAAAAAAAAACAAACACACCAGTGAATGCCAAATGTATGCAGGTATGTGTGTGTTTAAACTGGGCAACAAAGAACAATGGATAGGCCAATCGGTTATTTCTTGTTGAACAACAGCTTATTTTTCATCAAGTTGTTCAACAGGGGCTCCTTCTTCTTCATTGCCTTCTTCCAAATCATATTCCGGTTCCTCTTCTTCTTCTACAACCTCTTTAATTCTTTGACGATGCCTCTTGTTGGAAGCTGTCGGTCTTATTCTAGAACTGCTTGGCCTATCAATTTTTGAAACATTAGAAGAAGAGTGTAAAAAAAAAAAAAACTTCATTCACCAACTATTGTTCGACATTGTATATTCAAATGCATATGGGATTGCATGGCATTTAATTAACGAACATTGGCCTATTGTTTGAATATTAATGGTATGTTCGAACATTATATTTTGAACATCCATAGACCGTTCGAACATTTGATTCCGAACATCCACAAACCATCCGACAATTAATATCCAAATATAATTATTTTGTCCAAACTTTCAGGATCAAACATATCGCGGTGAAGCAAATCTTTTTTAAGAACTCACACCAGTACAAATACACAGCAAATAAATTCATTATGTGATAACTATCAAAGCATATATATCCCTTTAACATATTTTTATGCAAAATAGTTGCTACAATGACCTATTTGCAAAAATAACATAGTGAGAATGTGAAGAAGGAAGGTGAGCTTATCCTTGATTCAAATGGAGGTTTCGGTGACAGAAGAGATCGTTGAAGACGTATGTCTTTTGGTCCCTTCACTTGGCTGAGTGTCAAAGATAAATGCAGGTCAGCTAGCTTGGTGTGTGTAGAAGAGGCATTAGCGAAGAGAGTTGTGGGTAGAGAGGAAAGGATGTCTAAATGGCAAGGGGTAGTTTGGGTATATTGGTGGGTACGGAAAATAAAATACCAAAAATTCAAATTTTATACATTGGTGTGGAGAGAAATTTGGTGGGAAGATAAAAAATTGTGGTGCCAATAAAAGCCCCCTTAACAGAGCCTTACAAGGATAAGATTTTAAATATGAAAAATGACCTCAATTATGATGTATTTTAAAACTTAAGAGGAAGAAAATTTGCTCCTAATTAATAGGGAATTTTCTAATTGGTGTGGATTTTAAGACGGCCATCAGGCAAGGACTAAGGAGTACCATTAAAAAAAAGGACTAAAGGAGTACCACCCAAGACTTAAAACATATAAGAAACCCGATCAAAACTAATTATGTTCAAGATATTTGATAGAAAAATGATAGAAAAAGATTGAAACTGAGAGATGGAAGCCGCCTTTTGGCAGGTCCCTTTGCTCATTTGGTGTGATCTAGGGTTACAAAGGGGTATTCGATTTTTCGATAACTTGAAAGTTTTGATCCGGAAAAGTTTGGGACTAGAACCTATGTTAGGTTCCGATTTATAAATGAGTCTAGGTCTGGAACCCTAGGTTCCAATTGATAAATGGGTTTGGTTATAGGTCCATATAGGTTTCAACCTGTGGATCCGGGATATGAGTCTTTAATATTGCAAACTGTGCCTCAAAACAAACTTTTTTTTTTCTGACATTCTTATGTATAATATTGGAGGCAGTAGACTTGATACATGGTTATAAGTTGAATGATATATTTATTTTAAGAAAAAATAAAAAGAAAATTGAAGAGAAGTTAGATATAGTTTTGGAATTAGATATAGTCTTCTAGGTAGACCCAATTTCAGAATCAGATCCGGATTTTTGTATCGAAACTGGATATGGAACCAACAAAACAGGTTCCAAGTCAAAATCGGATTCGGAATCGAAACCATTATTTAGAAACAGGTCCGGATTCGGGTCTAGTTTGTTCCGATCCAAACCATTCCATTTGCAACCCTAGTGCGATCTCATAACTCACTGTGGGTCCGATGGAAGGACCCCACCGCACCATCTATCATGAGTGGGCCACATTTGGTGAAGGGCCCACTACTAGTAACCAGGACGTTACCAGTAATAATATATCACCGTTAAAATTTTTCTTTCCTTCGCATTCCAGCTTTTGCAAGCCAGCCATCCGACACTCTTTTTTTTTTTTTTTTTTGGTTAGTTTGTTTACTTAGCACACAAGCCCTCGGGCCTCAGGACATAACATAAAAACGGGAGAGAGAAAATCCCCCCCTCCTCCTTCCGCTTGCTCTGTCTCTTGCTCTCTCTCTCTTTCTCAATCTCACGCGCCCTAAAAACAACCTCTGTTGGATTTGATTTGATTCGATCTTGACGCGGTAAACTTTCTTTCTTCCGCGGAATCCGAACGCGACCCAACTTAAGATTTCTCGACTTGGAGTCGTTGTTATAGGGTTTGTGATTGTTTGTTTTAGTTAGCGTTGGATTTAAGCAGAAGAGGGGGTGTTGCGTTTTTATAAGAAAGAGATCTCATCGTCACCAATGCTTGCTTCTCTTGGAAAATCCTACCCCTTTTGCTGATTATTATTATTGGTATTCTTCCCCTTCTATTTTATTTTTTATTTCTTGGGCTTTTTCACATTGCATTGCAGAAGAAGAAGAATCTGACTTGGGGTGTGTCCGCTTCCGCCTTTTGAATTGGGCAAATCACAGCAGGCAGCAAGCAATGTTTGGTTCCACGAATTGTATGTTAATAATCTCATCTCATCTCTCCCTCCCCCTCTTCCTCTCCGTCTGATATCTTTGTCTCTGCGTGTGTGTTTGTTTTTGATGATTCGTTTTTATTCATCTTTTATATCTATGCGGAAGTTTGCGCGAATATACTTGTGTCCAAGTGTTTGGATTCGGGCAGTGAGAATCTTACTTGGGTATTTCACAAATTTCTCACTATCGATTTCTCTCTCCCCTTTCTCTTTTTTTGCTGTTTAAGTTATTGTCGTTTGAAAGCAATTTTAGGGTTGTTTTTTTTTTTTTTTTTTTTTAACCACACTACAGTCTTGGGATTAGATTTATAAATATCAGATGGAGTCACTGTAGGACACAACTTGTATATCATTCCTTTCTTGGAGTTGCCTTGGGAGAGCGAGAATCTTGAGTCTCTATTTCTCAATGTGAAAATTTTCTCTCTCTTTTTGTTTCACTTTTTCCCCCTTGTCTTTGTTTTGGACCTTAGCTATCTATGCCTGTATCGGTTGATATTGTTCTTTTTTTTTTTTTTTTCATCATCTTGAGCAGCTTTTGGGCAGTCTTCAAGTAGCCCATTTGGAACCCAATCAGTTTTTGGGCAGACAAACAATGCTACCACCAATCCTTTTGCTCCCAAACCCTTTGGTAGTACAAGCCCTTTTGGTTCCCAGACTGGCAGTTCTGTATTTGGTGGCACATCAACTGGTGTATTTGGAACACCACAATCTTCTACACCAGCGTTTGGTGCTTCGACGGCACCCGCTTTTGGAAGCTCGGTGCCTGGTTTTGGGGCGCCATCAACTCCGTCTTTTGGTAGTGCTTCGTCCTCTTTTGGTGGTAAGACCTCTTATGAATTCTATAAGTTTATTATGCCTTGTCTCAAGTGTTTGCAATTTTCAACTTAAATCCTAAAAAAAGAAAAAAAAAAAAAACTGCCATGTCACATGGCTTGACCAGCAATGCGTGGAGATGATCTCCACTAGATTACAACAATGAATCTCTTTGTAAATTGGCATTAGTAACCACTGTAGATGGTAATATAGAAACAACAAGCTGAAAAGATGTGGAAAAACGTTTAGCTTTCTAATTTGCATCACACACCATGTGATACAGGCATCCATATGCTGCACTCTTTAGTTCTTTTCAGAACACAAACATAATCAAAAGTTATTATCCTAGTGGTGTAACACAAGAAGGAAGCCCTAAAACTAATCTCAACCGTTAAACCAATGTCTTGACCCATCATCAAGCATAAATAGAAGATCAAAGCCTAAAATTACCCCTAAAGCTCTTGAAGGCCATACACCTATCAGAAAGTGGGCCATGACCTTTTTCATTACTTGTTAGAATTGCACAAATTTGAGCCTACCGGCAAGATAATTAACAACCACCCATCTAATGCATCCATTTTCATGCCATTCAGACATTGTTTGGCAATCTAAGACATCCATATTCAAATCATTCAGACGTTGACAGAGAAATGAAAAATAGCTATTATTTAAAAAAAGAAAATCCAAGATGGTACCACTCGACTAAAATTTGCGGTCAAGGGTTCAAATGACTATCCCAAAGTGTTCACATTATGGGAGAAAATTCAACCTTGTGTTTTCTTTCTCCTTAATCCCCTTCACTTTTGGTTTCACTGCACATTGCTTTTATAGGTTTCAGTATTCATATAGGCTATGAGATGAGGAAGAAGAAACTGAACAGAGCGGAAATGTTCTCCTTTCCCTTATTTTCATTTTTTTATATTTTCAAGCGTGCAAATCAACCCTGCCTAAATTCTTATAAATGAACTGAGCTGGATCACAGCTGGAAGGTGGTAACTGTTGTAAATGCGAGGTTGTTGATAGATATGTGGGGGGGACTTGTTTTTATCATTTATAATTGGGATGTTCATTTTTTTTTTTTTTTTGCACTTGATTATTCTAAAAGTGATCCAGAAATTGACAATAGTACTACAACATATAAGTACCCTACTGTTCAGTGCATGTCGAGGTTTGGAAAAATTGTAACTGGTAGCTGGAACTGTAATGTAACTTGAATGCACTATAGTGAGTTTGCGTATACTTTCTTACTTTAAAGATTTTTTTTTACTTTGTAGTTTTTGTTGTTGTGAATTAAGATATCTTATCCACCCATTTTTAGTTCTTACCCTTCTATTTATTGCCAAGTATGAGCTAACTAATTATTTCATATAGGTTCTTCTCTATTTGGGCAGAAGCCTGCGTTTGGAGGTTTTGGGTCAAGCCCTAGTCAATCCAGTCCTTTTGGTAGTACATTTCAGCAGACACAACCAGCATTTGGAAGTAATCTGTTTGGCTCCAGCACTCCTTTCGGTGCATCCAGTCAACCAGCTTTTGGTGCTACAAGCACCCCAGCTTTTGGCGCGACAAATACCCCAGCTTTTGGTGCGTCAAGCACCCCAGCTTTTGGATCCACTACAACGCCAGCATTTGGTAGCACAGGCACAACATTTGGGGTGTCAAGTACACCAGCCTTTGGATCTTCAAGTACACCGGCATTCGGTGCTTCTAGTACACCTGTTTTTGGATCTTCAAGCACTCCTGCATTTGGTGCTTCAAGTACGCCGGCATTTGGATCTTCTAGTACTCCTGCTTTTGGTGCTTCGAGTGCTCCTTCATTTAGTTTTGGCTCCACCCCGGGTTTTGGCCAGGCGACTTCGTCTACATTCGGTAGCACACCATTTGGAAATTCTCCTTCTCCTTTTGGTGCCCAGAGTTCTCCGTTTGGTGAGCTTCTCTTCTTTCCTGTGACCAATGGTAGACCCAAGATTTTCATTTGGGCGGTGCGGGCAATGGTCAAGTTAAGAAGTCAAATAATAAAATATAATTTTTTAAGGTCTTATTTAAGTAGTTTTTCAAATCTCGTGGGTGTGGTTGCACCTGCATCGTAACACTTAGGTCCACCCCTGCCTGGGACCATGGCGATACTTTTGCTTAAGCTTAGAGTGTACATTCAGGAGAGAATTTTGAATAGACTCAAAGCCGTATGCCTTGCCTTTATTTTAAAGTTTGTTCCATTCTTATGCTGCTTTTCAACCGTTCTGCAGGTGCCCAGGCAACAGCGTCATCATTTGGTAGCCCTGGTTTCGGCCAATCAGCTTTTGGAGGTCAACGTGGGGGCAGTAGAGTAGCACCCTACACTCCAACTCCCGAGGTGGATGGCGGCTCTGGTACCCAACCTGCTGGTAAGCTGGAATCAATATCTGCTATGGCAGTCTACAAAGATAAGAGTCACGAAGAGTTGAGGTGGGAGGATTTTCAACTCGGAGATAAAGGTATTTATCATTTGAATGTCCCTTTTCCTTTTACCATTTTTTGGCTTGAGGTAGTTGCAGCGTTTTGTATCTGTTGTTGGATGTAAAAGGAGAAGTAAACACCTTTCACTGTAAATGGAAGATATTTATAGAACTAAATAGTTGAAAAGTGTAGGCTGTATTTTCTTTTAATGCTAAAATCACGTATAAAAAATGAAAAAGTAGGATTTTTCTTTTTCGAAGTGGTAAAATTTAACTGTTGTAAAAAAGCTAAAAACACAAGAATGCAACCCCAGAGGGTCCATGGTATCTGGTTGCTGTTGGTAACAACTTAATAACCTGAAGAAAACTTTAGGAAATTTGGATGATCCTTGTTGGTCGATCCTTGCTCCATTTTATAATGTTTGTGGCCTTAATCAAGGCAATTACAATCTACACAAATGGAAGGTATATATGTTACACATGTAATACATGGAAGGATAATAATAATACACAAGCATTGGTCAACTAGGATATCCACCAAGATATCCCTAGTGATTTGTATGCAGTTGGCCTATTGTACATGGGCCTGGTGGGCCTTGTGGGTCAGCTGGTGTTAACAGTTGGCAGCTAATGGCCTGTTTGCTTGGTTGGTAAATGTGTTTAGACCCTATATGTAATACTGACTTCTGTCCCATGTGCTAGACTCATGTTATGTGGTAAATTTTTAATGTATTTCCATGTAATTGAATTAAAATGTTCTAATTATGACATTTTTCTGCTTTTGTGAAGTGCATTAACATTTAACTATATTGTCGAATTACTGTCTTCCTGCCATGACCTGCATTACTGCATATGATACCTTGGGTCCATGTCTGACACTGGCTATACATGTTTGCATTTCAAGGATGTAAGGACTGCATGTAAATTCCTTTTCTCATAGCCACCGGTTAGTCTCTTGCTCACTCCATGGCATGAGAGAGGGTTGGGTTGATTTGTTCTGTTTTTTGGATTGGGTGGGTGGGTGGGTGGATTTAGAGAGATTTGTATATATATATATATATATATAGAGAGAGAGAGAGAGAGAGAGAGAGAGAGAGAGAGAGAGAGAGAGCAGGGCTATCCTAAACTGAAGCTTAGGTTATCCTAAGCTGGAATAGTGTTGGTCCTACAAATCAAAGTTGATTATATTTGTTTTTTGGATAATGGAACTGCAAATATATATATATATATATGGGAGATGCTCCTATGAGAGATACCTCTCACCTTATATGAGAGATATGGGTGGGGCCGCTCACATTTAAGTTGTTGGCATTGGATATGAATGTGAGGGCCCCCACCCAATCTCTCATAGGACCATCTCCACACACACACACACACACGCACACACACATATATGTATATATATATATAGAGAGAGAGAGAGAGAGAGAGAGGGCTTTACTGTGAATCAGAATTTTGACTGATAGTTTTTCTTTTGTCAATAATAGAACCCTTCAAGCCAGCCCCGGATAATGCTACATGATGATGATGATTATTATTTAATAACCTATCAACTAAATATTCAGTTTATTTCCTTTTTCTTTTTAATGGTTCAGATTATTTTGTATTTACATCTTTGTGCTCATTCATATTTCAGGGGGACCGAATCCTGCCAGTCAGCCCACAAGTGGGATGAGTTTTGCTGCACCGGCACAATCAAGCCCTTTTGGGACAACAAGCACATTTGGTCAGACAGCTGCAAACCCCTTCTCCAGCACTACGCCTTCCAACCCATTTGGTCCGAAGACACCTACATTTGGTCCTTCTGGATTTGCTACTCCATCCACTACTGCATTCAACTCACCTTTCGGTACATCTTCAAGCGCTTTTGGGACGACAGCATCTGCTTCTGCTCCTTCTATATTTGGGCCATCACCAACTCCTCCATTTGGAGCTGGCTCTTCTTCATCTCTTTTCAGTGCTACGACCACACCCTCTTTTGGTTCCTCACCATCAATTTTTGGTTCTTCAGCACTTGGAACCACAACAACATTTAGCAACACCCAGTCATCAGGGCTGTTTCTATCATCTACTCCTTCCCTTGGACAAACGACATCTGCTTTTGGACAAACAACCCCTGCTTTTGGGCAGACAACTTCTGCTTTTGGTCAGACAAATCCATTCGGCACACCATCAGGTGGTTTTGCGGGAAATTTGTTTACAAGCAATTCTACACCGTCACTCCTTTCTACTAGCAATCCTGGGGGTTTTAGTCAAACAACTGTAAGTCTACCTTCTAGCGATTTTCATTTTCATTTTCATTATGATTATTACCCTTTTCTTAGACTCTTAATGATTGGTTTAACCTGCGTAAGTTTTAGGTTCGTCACTGTTGGGCTCTCTATAACATGGTTTTGTTGACTTAAATTGTTTGGTTTTCTTCCAAATTTGATTCATTGATCTGTATTGCAGCCTTCTCTTTCAACTCCTTTTCAAACTGTCACACCTGCTCACACATCGGGTGCTTTCTCCTTCAGCAACTATGGCCAGCCGCAACCAGGTTGGTTAATAAATGAATATTGATCTATATAAATTTTTGTTTTTTCCATTTGAATCTCTCTCTCTCTCTCTCTCTCTCTCTCTCTCTCTCTCTCTCTCTCACACACACACACACATGTTGGTGATATTTCAGCAGCTTCAAGTGGATTTGGAGGCATGTCAAATGTCTTTGGCCAGGGTACTTTTGGGCAATCGTAAGTTTACTCGTTTCCTTCACATCAATTTAATGGGAAAATTGCACTTATTGCTTAAGAGATCTAAGTTTTAGCTAAAATGAAAATTAACTCATTGTTTCAAATGACTGAACTTATCTTGATTTCAACAAGTGGCTGATGTTGTTTTTGGCATGCCGAACACGAGTTAATATGAAGTGCTTTGAATGATCTTCTCACAGAAGAGGTGGCCTAATGAGGATAATAATATATTTCAGTTGGCCTCATCTTTATTTTGAAAATGGTGTCTTGGAATGCGCCTTAATTAGTAGAAGTTCCAATCCTTTATTTGATGACTTTAGAGGAGAGAAATAGAGTCTCATCTTATTTAAAAATGTGTAATGTATTCCATCCCTGTTTAGATGAGGCCTGGATTTTGTGGTCAGGTCATGATTGTCTGATTTCTTCTTCATCTTTCTTTTATACCATCTTGAGGTCAATGTTTATTTATTTAACTATGATTTGTTTTGTGGCAGTGCTGCCAGTCAGAGCAACATGGCCATGCAACCGGCCCCACTTACAAACCCTTTTGGAACACTTCCAGCAATGCCTCAGATGTCGATTGGTCGTGCTGGTTCTGCACCATCTGTTCAATATGGAATTTCAAGCATTCCTGTAAGTCTCGGCTGATTATTTATTTATTTATTTTTGATGGAGTTAACTACGTGCCCCCCCTTCCTCTCCCTCCTTTTCCTCCTCTCTTCCTCCTTTTCTTTTGTGGATAAGATGATGAGATACAAACAAGCTGCAGACCACAACTGAAAAGCAAGAAACAGAAGAACAGAACCCAAACACCCTAGACCGATAGAACTACAAAACAGACACAGAACACAACCAAGAGAACCACAGCACCAAACAAAAAGGGCGTAAGTGCCATTTGTCTTGGCTGATTTAGATCTTAGTCTAAAGTGCCATGGAAGTGGAGTGAATGAACTCAAAAGGTTTTTATGGATCTTTTCTCGAATGTTGCAGATCCTGTGTTTTTCACCCGGACTGACCATTGGATTGAATAAAAAAAAAGATACATTCTAAAACATTTAAACTTTAGGGCCACAGATCAAGGGGTTAGGATGATCGAACGGACTTGATATTTTGCACACAGACCAGATTGATGGGGCCCCATCACAGACCACTCTGCACATTTTCCACTTGAGACATCCGCACCTTGATAGGGCATATATATATATATATATATATATATATGGGGGACATTCATGTGCATCCATCCCTCACCATAGGGTGAGGGAACTTTCCCTTTTTGCACATGAATATTCCTTTTATGCTTATGACCATATATGACTTTTCCCCTTTTGCACATGAAAATTTCCAATTATGGAAGTGTCCCTCACCCTATGGTGAGGGATGGATGCACATGAATATTCTCATATATATATATATATCTCTGTAGATATGTACTTACATATAATTGTCTTTGTATCCATCATCTCTGTGGGTTTCTAGCCCTTTTTCAGATTTTCTGTCAATAAAAAGTTAAAAACTCGTTCATGTATATTAACTTCAATTCAAAAGCGATACAAGAAAGCAGACTGAGCTTTTCACATTTCAGAGACATCTAATCTAGATTTAGTTTGTTAGAAACTACATGAATTTAAGTATCCATCAATGCACAAGCTTTCTCCAGATCATGAAATTGACATTGTTTTCAAACAGGTTGCTGACAAGCCTGCTCCTGTTAGAATTTCATCCTTATTGACTTCTAGACACTTGTCGTCTCAGAGGAGGATTAGGCTGCCGGCAAGGAAATATCATCCTAAAAATGACGGTCCAAAGGTAAGCTTGGTATCTGATGAAGAGCCCAAAAGAAGTTTCTGAAAGGGACTATGGGGAGGGTGTTATGGAGTGTCGAAGTCTTAATTGCTGTTTGGACTATTGTTGCAGGTACCGTTCTTTAGTGATGAAGAAGAATCGCCAAGCACACCAAAGGCCGATGCCTTTTTTATCCCAAGGGAGAATCCAAGGGCACTGGTCATTCGTCCCATGGAACAATGGCCCCCAAGAACTAGTGCAGAAAAACAATCTTTGTTGAAAGACATGCCTTATCCTGTTCATGGAAATGGTGAGTTATTTTTCCATTTTGTGTCTAACTTGTGTGTAAACTGATTTCTGCATGCTTTGCATTCCCTCTGGAAGGTACAAATTTTTTAAGTAGATATTGCTTTTGATTGGTTCCACTGAGAGTTCCAGTTGGAACTTTGACCATTAATAAGGTGTAGCTCCTTACCCTATGTTTGGGAAGGGGGTAAAATGAGGGGAAGGAAAAAAAGGAGGGGAAAATGGAGGGAAAGTGGAAATAGGGGCTGTTTGGGAAGGGAGGAGGGAAAATGGGGGAGGGGAATTAGGGGGTAAAATTTTAAAAATTTTACCCCCAAATTTTCCCTTCAAAATTGGGGGGAAAGAATGAGGGAAAGAGGGGATTTCCCTCCCCTTCCCTACTTTCCAAACAAGAGAAGGGAAAAATAATTTTCCCTCCCCTCCCCTCCCCTCCCCCCTTCCCAAACATAGGGTTAATTAAAAGCTTGCAATTTGACCGTGTTACTGAACTGAGTACCCAAAAAAAAAAAGGCTCCACTTTTGACCGAAGATTCTTTACCGCAGTGTCAACTTTGCTCAATGCTAAACAGAACATGGATTAGTACACTTATTTTCTCTTTTTAACTTTGTTTAGTGGGAGTTCTGTTCTTTCAGTTGAAATGGGATTTTCGGTATTACACCTGATTAGGCGTTCCGTTTTAAAAGGACAAGTGAGAATATTTATGAAAAGAAAGGGATGATATCAAAACAAAAATTAAAATATTTTGTAAATAATGTTTCCCAGTGAGCGTTGTGTATGAGAGATTATTAAAAAGTGTCAACAATTCTGAACGAGGTCCACATCCACGAAAATCTCTCATATGAATTGTTAACTCCAATTCTCACTTGGATTGAGGAAATATTTGCTGTTAGATAGAGTCAGTGAAATTAACATACGTAGAATGTGATATAATCTGCATATAATTATTGGAATCTTGAAGTGTCATTGCTTTGGTGCAATGATATAAGTCTCAGGTGCCATGTATGATAACACAAGCACTAGACTTGCCAGCAGCCACTTTGTGCAAAATTGCCAAAGGTTAGGTCCGTCTTCAATTTGGACCCTCCTAGGACTCTGCTTCGGCGGGACCACACTGGGTAATGACCTTTTTTTTTTTAAATAACTAAATTATTGGAATCTTGAAGGGCTGGCCTACCCCCAGTATATGGTATTCACTCAACACTGCTGCAACACTACTGAACAATAAATCATTTGTGTTGAATGATGATCATTGATTTAAAGGTTCCAAAATCCTAGCGCTTTAGGGGTGCATGATTTGGGGAGTCATTATAATAATGGAACATGTGGAAACAAACACCGGAAGGCCGCATGTCGTACATTGGTAGTATTGTGTTTTTTATGACAATGGAGAAACAAAATTCATGTAGCTGACCCCGACAGGGTTGGGACATAGCTTCGATGATGATGATTGTAAAGTTTGGTTAATGATCTTTTCCCTGGTAATAGGGGCTTTTCCTGGGATAAGGGTTTTGTCTTTGATCTATTGCTATTAGATAGACATGTGATTAGTTTAACTATAAACTTTTTGACCTTGTTATTCAGGTAACATCTCCGGAGAGGGTTCTGCTCCTGTTTTAAATGGCTCCAATGATCGTGATAGTAAGCCTTTGTCTTTTACCTGTTTTTTTCTTTATTCCATCTCTGAATAATCACCACGTAATTTCCCACTTCTTTTCCCTGCCATTTCAAGTGCATTGTGATTGAAGTTGTTGATTAGCCAAAAGAGAAGCAGCATTGCATGGTCAAATTTAATATGATGTATTTTAAGCTTATTACCAAGAAATGTGACTAATTGTTTCATCCCTTTGAGAAAGCTAAGATACAGTTCTGTTGCCTGGGATTTCTTTGTAGTTTTTTTTTTTTGGTAAAAGGATTTCTTTGTAGTTACGTTATCTTAAATGGTTTCCATATATCTGAGAACTTTCAATCTAGCCCTTGTCTCATTGTCCATTTGCTGGAGAAGTTATTTTCATATTCTAATAATGCTTTTCTGGTATGCTATAAAATGCTTTTAGTTGGACATCTGTATCTGGGTAAGCTTCCTTGTAACTGTGAGCTGATTTGTGTAAAATACATCTGGTATGCCCAGAAAAGGCTGGAATGGTGAAACAGAATTTATGTAGCCGATTCTAACATATTTGGGACAAGGCTTTGATGACAATTTATACATTGGTTGAAATGAAAATTCAAGTTGAATTTTCTCTCAGCCTTCAAGTCTGACTGTTTCTGTTTTAGTAGAGGGAGCATAGTTTCAAAAGCTCATGTAAAGAAAACAGAATTGTGAACAGATAGTTTTTTTCTATATATTGGTTTTTTTTTTGGTAGAACATAAATTGGTTAAAGAATACCTAGTTAATATGTGTAAAGGCCTATAAGGAAAATATACTATGTATTAAAATCAACCGTGTCACATAGAATATGGTGACGTCTGAAGGCTTTGAAGTCTGTCCATTTCCCTTTTGATTTTATTGTTGACTTTTGCATGGCCCATATCTAGATCATGATAGATCTGCTGGATTTGCCCTTCCCTATTATTGAAATGTGCACCACGTGTTTGCACTTGTCTCACACCCAGGTAGGCTGCACTGGGCTCTTGCCCTTGAGCTATAGTCGTCGTTTTATCATGCTTCTAGAATTTAGGGTCATAGGAAATGGAACCAGCAGATCTTGATCTTCTATCCAAGGTGCATTTCCCCACTTTTGCCCGAAGTGGGAAACTTGAGCCATGACTTCAATTGATCAATTTCCTTGCCTGCTTTTATCTTTACTGTGTTAGGTTAGGTTAACGAGGCTGAATTGCTTGTGTTAAAAACTGAGCCTTCTTCAAGCTGCTAGATGCATTCTTTCTAATATCATTGTTGAGGGCGATTCCTTTTGCGCTATTGGTTGGGCATCAGGAGTTTCTAAGGCTCTTTGGTGTTTGGCGGACATTTCGGAAGAGTTGGTGGAGTAGGGGAGATCAGCTAATAAGGTCCCCGATGTCCTTGAGAAAGCGAGGGTTGGGAGGCCAGACATGCTCATTGATATCTTAGCTTCCTAGTTCCCTCTGTTTTTTTTTTTTTCCTTTAATGGTTTTTCTTTCTTGCTTCTCAGTATATGTCTTTTATGCTGGTTTGCCTTGAAAAAATTCAGTTTCCATTTAAAAGTTAAATCTTTACTGTGTTCTGTCAGTTGTCTGTCATGCTTATATGCTTTGGTTGTATCAATTGCAGAAAGTGTTGCAGAGGATGGTTTTGACAAGCACTGGAATGCGTCTCCTGCCAAACCTGTACAGAAGCAAAATGGGATCCATGAAGATCATGGCCAAAAGGGTGATTCATACATCACAATTTCTGGCCACCGAGCTGGCGAGGCTGCAATTGTGTATGAGCATGGTGCTGATATTGAGGCTCTCATGCCAAAGCTCCGGCACTCTGATTACTACACGGAGCCTCGGATCCAAGAGCTGGCTGCCAAAGAACGTGCTGAGCCTGGCTATTGTCGTCACGTAAGGGATTTTGTGGTTGGACGGCATGGTTACGGAAGCATAAAGTTCATAGGAGAGACTGATGTGCGCCGGCTTGATCTCGAGGCTCTCATTCAGTTTAACAACCGAGAAGTGATTGTTTATGTGGATGACAGCAAGAAGCCCCCTGTTGGACAAGGCCTCAACAAACCTGCTGAAGTGACGCTGCTAAATATCAAATGTTTCAACAAGAAGACTGGAGAGCAATGCACAGAAGGGCTTAAGGTTGAAAAGTACCAAGAGATGCTGAGGAAGAAAACTCAGGATCAAGGTGCTGAGTTTGTTTCTTATGATCCAGTCAAAGGAGAGTGGAAGTTCAAGGTCAATCACTTCTGACATTGACAGGGAATAAGATGTTCCATGGTCGGCATAGATTTCAGTAAATCTCTCTCTCTCTCACAAAAGAAATGATCATCTCTGATGGATTCTCCAGATAGGTTTGCATAATGTCTAAGTGTAGTGCATCCTGGTCAGGCATTGGTGGGGATGTCAATGAGCTGCTGCTGGAGGTTGTTTGTGTATGCCTTTTTCTTTATGTTTGGGTACCATTTGGGAAGGTGAAGCCTCGAAGGTCTTGTTTTTCTTCTCTATCTGCCTGTCTTCTCTTTCTTCATGGGGTTGTCTTGTTGAAGAAACCATCTGTTTGAAATTGGAGTTGCTAGGACAAGTTGGTCTGTTTTTGATGTTGTTGTCACTGCCAAAAAAAAAAAAAAAAAAAAGATATTCATGAGGTGTGCATACTGTTTAAACTCAGGAAATATGTAATTGGTGGAGAGGATGCGAGCAGTGTAGCCTTGCGCAAGCGTAATAATTTTGTAAAAAAATAGCAGATAAGTGGCTTCTCAATTTCATCGAACTATGAGAAGAAAATGCTCTTTCCACCATGTGCATGCGCATGCACTCCAAATTGAACTCAAAATCAGGAACCGGGATCCTTTGAGGGGGGGGACCCATAGTGACTGTGGGTGGACCAGTCACAGCCTGTAATGACAATGCAGCCTTGCATTGATATCGGTAGGCTGTCTCACGGTGATGTGGCAGACTCTGGGTTGGTCATGCACGTGTATTCAAGATGGAATCAAAAGTAAAAAAAAAAAAGAAAAAAAAAAGAAGACTAACAGAGAGAATGGAAAAAAAAAGGAGCCCTGCATTGGTGATATTAGTATGAAAATTGCACCACACTGAATGATTTAGTTATACGTGAGAAGCTATGCTTTCACCTGAGGCAAGATCCTTCTGCAATAGCAGGAAGTGGAAGTTGTCTTTGGCCTTATAAGAAGGCACACGTGATAGAGTTTGCGGTGTCCACATTGGCTTTGTCAATGCTGCAAATGGCCAGCTAAAGAAGTTCAACATCTGACTCTGCGCATGAGGAAGTGGTAGTTTTACCTGGCGTATGTGGATAGAAGGGTTTGCATGTGCCTTTACGGACCAAAATAGAGTGTACCTCTGGCTTAGGGCAAAGGCTCTTGCTTTGGGCTGGGCGAGAGATACCTGGGTTGTAAAAGAAAAAAGAAGCTCCACATCCATCCATTTACTGTTTTCAGATGTGCAATCAAAACCTATGAAATGAAATGTTTAAATAAAGACTTTGGCTAATTCATTTTTATGGCCCTAAATTGGATAGAGGGCAATGTTAGATGAATAAGCCTTTAGGCTTTTGTTTGTTTGTATTAAAATACAGAAGAATTCAGGATAAAATGAAGTGTACCAAAAAAATATTAAAAAGGTGAAAGGTGAACGCTAGGGCGGAGATGTAGACATAATCCTTTTTTCGTTTTCCTTTTTTTATTGGTATCTGGATTGGACCTTTACTTTCCCATGTATTGAATTATGAGGGTGATGGCTAAGTATTCAGATCCCATTTTCCTTTAATTATATTTTCCTAAAACGAAACTTAATCTACTCCACATATTTGGAATTTCACCCACCAACTTCATCTCCGCCCCCAAAAATAGATGATTTTATGAAAAGAATCCCGCTAGCTGGCCATTGCACGAAAAAGAACTCTGTAGTTCGGGCCATATAAATGGGGTTCGTTAGACCCCATTTTGTTTGCTTTTTTATATTTTTTATTTTAAGTTTGAGGGGAGCGACGCTCTTTTTCTTTTTTACCGCTCTGCTCGATTTGTTTTAAAACCCTAACTCCTCTTATTCTCCCACTTTTTCCCATTTTCCTTCCTTCTTCTTCCTCTTAGCATCATCGCCGCTGCCTCATCCTTCTTCCTTCTCTATTATCTAGCAATCTTCTTTTGATACCGCACATCCACGCGAAGGTATGGCACATTGAAACCCGTTTTTGCAGATCCTTCTCTTCAAAAATCATCTTCATTGTGTGGGTTTGTATCGCACCGACTGAAAGACACATTGATCTCTCGTTTGGAACATGGGTCTCTGTTGAAACTATTTGTAACACCACTGATTTCGATTTAATGGGTTTCTGTAATGGAAGAGAACTATCCCCATTTTCTTTGTTCTCTGTCGTGTGACGGTGATCAAGATGTGTGTTGTGGTTGGTTTGTTTCAATCATTCATTTTTTTCTCACAACATGTTGGAATGCATTTGGAAGTTGGTATAGTACTTGATTACTGGTTCTGCATTTGGAACTCGGGATTCAGTTGAAACTATTATTAACTTCTCCGCGAAATCTCAAAGGTTTCTGTTGGGATTTGATATATGCAAGAGGAGACTAGTGCAGTTACTTCATCTGATGGTTTCCTATGTTAATAAAATTTAAAAACATGGGGATAAATCTCTTTCATTGTGTCTCCTTCTACCTTGTTTAAGGAGAATTTTATGTTTGCAAACACTCTCGATTGATACATTATGCTTGTGAATTTTGACTCATTGCCTCATCACGTATATTGTAGTTTATACAGATTATGCAATGACTGTAGGAGTATAAAATGTAATTAGCTTAAGGGTTCTGGGTTTAGGGTTTAGGTTCTAGGGTGTAGGGTTTAGGGTGTAGGGTTTTAGGGTGTAGGGTTTAGGATACAGGGTTTCGGGTTTCGGGTTTGGGGTTTGGTGTTTCGGGGTTTGGGGTTTAGGGTTTTGAGTTTAGGGTTCGGGCTTAGGGTTACGGTTTTGGGTTTAGGATTTTAGGATTTAGAGTTTATGGTATAGCACATCGACAGAGGTTTAGGGTTTGGGGAATGGGGTTTGGGGTTTACGGTTTAGGGTTTAAGGGTTGGGGTTTGGGGTTTGGGTTTTGGGGCTTGGGGTTTATGGTTTGGGGGTTTGGGGTTTGGGGTTTGGGGGCTTGGGGTTTAGGGTTTTTGGGTTTGGACTTGGGTTTAGGGTTTAGGGTTTAGGGTTTGGGGTTTGGGTTTAGGGTTTGGGTTTTGGGTTTAGGGTTTAGGGTTTGGGGTTTGGGGTTTAGGGTTTGGGGTTTCGTGTTTGGGGTCTGGGGTCTAGGGGTTTATGGTTTAGGGTTTAGGGTGTTTGTTGCCTTTTCCCTATTAGTATCACCACGTTTCGCAGTTGGCTTGAGAACAGGGAGATACTTTTCTTCATGAGCATATGGTGGATGGGTGAAAGTCCGACCACGAAGATGGAGAAGCAACTTTGGGGTAGGCTTTATCTGAAAAGTATAGGATTCAAAATCACAAAGGAAATCCATCCCAAGGAGAGCATCAATAAAACTGAGGCCATCAATTTCAAGGAATTTGATTTTGTGGAGGGAGTCCTGGATTTTGAGTAAGAGGCAATCAGTTTGTCTAGTAAGGACAAACTCATTGTCATTGGCTCTTGTCCCATAAACAGGTCTGTCAATTACAGTCATAAGACTGTCTGGGATAATCCTATTTTTGATAAAAGAGGTGCTGGCTCCTGTATCAATAAGTGCTTCAATGAGGAGGTCATCCAGAGAAGCAATATAGATTTGGGTATAAAGGATATCACCTTTGAATTGGTGAAATTTGACCTCAATGCTGGCATTTATGACTACGAACTTTTGTTTTGTATCCGTAGGAGTGTCACCTTGTCCTAGTTGGACATAATCATCTTCTAGCTCCAATTTAGGAGTAGGAGTGATTGCATTGGATGCTATCTGGCGTTTTAAGAGATGTTGAGAGAGCCTATACTCTTCAACCTTTTTCCAGTATTGTCCTAAACCATTTAGAACAATTTCCATAGCACGTTGTCCTTTGTTTTCTTAGAGAACTGCTAGGAAACAGGTTTTATGAAAATGAAGACTGTATCTCTCATTGATAAAGATAATATCTTCGTCTTTTCCACCTGTGGTAGTAGAATATCCACATTCTTCACATAAGTAGATATCACTGGAGATACCAATATAGAATTCTATTGGTTTTTCAGGAGGAGGTGGATTATCTCTAAAATGCCAATGCTTTAGAGTCCACTTTGAAGTTTTCCAGTTGAAAGTTTGATTTTCAAACTTATTATAGGGACTGGAGGTTCTTTCATATTTGATGACAACCATGTTTAGTTGTACATCAGAAGAAGAGAAATATGCTTCATCTTCTTCACTAGCAGAAGTGAGAGAAAAATTATCTTCACTAGTACTATCTGAGACTATAGAATAGACCGATTCTTGGTCTATATCTATCATTTTGACTTGATATAAAATATCAAAATCGTAAAGGTCAGCATAGTGTAACATGATTTCCACCATATTTACACGTTCAGCTTTCCTTTGTCTCTTTGTGCATTTTGGAGCAAAATGTCCCAATTCTCCACATGTCCAACATTCTTTGTTGGTGGAGTCAGGAGGTTTGTCTTTCCTATAATTAGGAATTTTTTTTATTAGAAGAATTATTCTTCTTTCAATATCTCCTCTGCTTGAGTTTTTTAACTCGTTTCTCTGGGTTTTTGAAAGTCTTAGACTTTCTGAAATGATATGATTTCTTTGGATTCCTTTTATAGGGAAAGAAATCAGCATCTTTTCTATGCTTATATCTTTTATGTTTAGATTTATCCTTTTTGTGTTTATGTTCTGAACATCCCCATTGGATAGGGATTTCATCATCTCTTTCATCTTTGAATGAGATTTCTGAGAAAGCTGATTCAAGCAACTTTCGTTCTTTCTCGTCTTTTCTTCTACGAGAAATATAATCCTGAGTGAAGTTAATCCTTTCTCCTAAGGTGTTATCCTTAAGATATTGGATTCCATCATATTTTCCTTTCCATTCTTTATAGGCTAAAAGAATGTACTCTCCTATGATAGGGATTTTTCTAAAGAATTCATCATTTAGGGAATCATCTTCACATTCATAGAATATAGCCTTGAAGTTATTGCTATATTCTTCTATGTATTTTAATTCACATAGCTTGAGCTGGGAAAGCTTGAACTTTGCTTGTTCTTGCTTTTCATTTGGAGTTCTGGTTCTAGTTTGCCCTATGAACTCTCTTGTGATAAAGTAAATGTAGCCATCTACATTTCTTTTATTTCTGTATTCTTCTTCATACTTTCGTAGAAAGAAGGTTATCTTCCTGAGTAAGACCTTTCTTCAGATTTTGAATGTAGGTCTTAACTATCCCTTTCATGGATAGTTCCGCATAGAGACAACTGTCAGCATCCCATTATGGATTCATGGTAAAACAGATTTCCATTTGTTCTTTTCATTGTGCTAGAGCCTTTTCGATGTTTCTAACACCATCCAAATTTAATTGGATTCCAACTGGGGTTATGGGTTTTTCTGCCATAAATCTCCTTCCTTCAAAGAGATGACTCTTTGTGGGAAGAGGATCTATGCTTTTAGCATAGATTGGAGTTTTAAAGACTGTATTTGTCTTTATAACTTCGTCCTCATCTCCATCAATGTTTATAACATTGAGTTGTACCTCTGGTTGATGAGTAGGCTGGGGATTTAAAGGGGCCTTTTTCCCTTTAAGGATGGCTTCAAGTTGTTCAAAACTTTCAGCCTAATGAATATCCATCATATTAAGACTATGATGTTCAGATTCAGAAGATCCAAAAAGACTAGTATAAGAAGCTGACCTCTGTAGCTTGATCATTGGTCTTTTTAAACTAGAAATTTTTTTTAGAGATCTTCTAGGGTAGCTTTGCTCTGCCAACCTGGACATACATTGAGGAGGAGTATGAAACTCTTTTCAAGTTCTTGATTGGTCTTTGGTGTTACCTGAGTTGGTAACCCAAATTTTAATGAGACATTATTATTCTCATCTTGATGTACAAAATCTAGGAGATTGTACTTATCCTGAGGGGCTGGATGGATTTGAGGAAAATTCCATATTTTCAGATTGTCAAGAAGTCCTTTAGTAGGCATTTTTCTAAAGGTAAAATTTGACATTTCTTTGGAGGTTCTGACTAAAACTTGTTCATTTAGTCTTCTTCTCTGGATATGGAATAATAATCCATCTTGAGCAAAGTTAGTAAACATAACTCTGCTTTGCTGTTGTATTGATAGTATCCCATGTCGGATATCATAATTTTCATATCCTTAGGTGGCTACCCTCAATTTAATGTGTTTTGCTGCCTGTAGAGGCATAACAAAACTAGGGATAACGCTGAAATAGGCAATATTTTCTTGAAGATTTAATTGCCCTATTCCAATTAAACTTTTGCGAAAGGTTTTAGCCCTTTCATCAACAAGAATAATGCATAGTTTTACATCTGGGTTAGGATGATGTAATCCTTGCATTTTGCATTGGAATAAACCAAAAGAGATGAAAGAGAATCCTGCTCTTTCTGCTTCGTTTATCCAAATTTGGTTGAAAACATCAAACTTTTGATGTATTTGATTGACTGTGTGTAGATTACCCCACTTAGTAATCCTATATGTCTTTCCTTTTGGTTTGTTTCCGAAAAGGAAAAGATCTTCATGCCTGACTGGTGAGAGCTTTTGCTCCCTAAGAGAATCAACAACAATCTGCCATTCCCTATTACTAAATTCGTTCCAATTCATCTTGGGCTTTTGCTTGGTGCATTTCTTCTTTATCTGAGTCCCAAGATTTCTTATGTGGAACATGTTAAGTTCTGCATTTCCTCCTATGGAAATGAAGACTGTACTTTTCATTTATGAAAATAACATTTTCATCTTTTCCTCCATTGGTAGTGGAATAACCACATTATTCACATAAGCGAATGTCTCTAGAGATACCAATATAAAATTGTATTGGTATATCAGGAGGAGGTGGATTTTCTCTAAAATGCCAATGTTTTAGAGTCCACTTAGAGGTTTTCCAATTCAAAGTTTGGTTTTCAAACTTACTATAGGGACTGGAAGTTCCTTCGTCTTGAATAACAACCATGTTTAGTTGTATGTTTGAAGAAGAAAAATAATTATCTTCTTCGTCACTAGCAGAAATGAGAGATTCTTCTTCATTAGTGCTATCTGTGATAATAGAATAAACCGATTCTTGGTCTATATCTATTATTTCGACTTGATATAAAATATCAAAATCGTAGAGGTTAGCATAGTGTAACATGAGTTCTACCATGTTAACATGTTCTGCTTTTTTTTTGTTTCTTAGGGCATTTTGGAGCAAAATGTCCTATTTTTCTACAAGTCCAACATTCTTTCTTGGAGATATCAGGAGGTTTATCTTTCCTATAATTAGGAATCTTTTTATTGGGAGAATTATTCTTCTTCCAATATCTTTTCTGCTTGAGCTTTTTAACTCTTTTATCAGGGTTTTTGAAAGTCCTTGACTTTCTGAACCTATATGATTTCTTTGTGTTCCTTTTATAAGGAAAGAAATCAGCATCTTTTCTATGCTTAAATCTTTTATGCTTAGATTTATCCTTTCTGTGTTTATGTTCTGAACATCCCCATTGAATAGGAAGTTCATCATCTCTTTCTTCTCTGAAAGAGATTTCTGAGAAAGCTGAATCAAGCAGCTTTCTTTCTTCCTCGTCTTTTCTCCTGTGAGAAATATAATCTTGAGTGAAGTTAATTCTTTCTCCTAAGGTATCATTCTTAAGATATTGAATTCCATCATATTTCCCTTTCCATTCTTTGTAAGCTAAAAGAATGTATTCTCCTATGATGGGAATTTTTCTAAAGAATTCATCCTTTAAGGAATCATCTTCACACTTATAGAATATAGCTTTGAAATTGTTGCTATATTCTTCTATGTATTTTAATTTACATAGCTTGAGCTGAGAAAGCTTGAACTTAGCTTGTTCAAGCTTTTCATTGGGAGTTCTAGCTCTAGTTTGACCTATGAACTCTCTTGTGATAAAATAAATGTATCCGTCTACATTTCTTTTATCTCTATATTCTTCCTCATACCTTTGAAGTAGAAGAATATCATTCTGGGTAAATCCTTTCTTCAGATTCTGAATATAGGTCTTTACTATCCCTTTCATGGATAATTCAGCATAGGAGTGACAACTGTCAACATCCCATTCTGGGTTCATGGTAAAACAGATTTCCATTTGTTCTTTCCATTGAGTCAGAGCCTTTTCAATATTTCTAACTCCATCCAAATTTAGTTGGATTCGAACTGGGTTTATTGGCCTTTCTGCCATAAACTTCTTTCCTTCAAAGAGATGACTCTTTGTGGGAAGTGGGTCTATGTTTTTAGCATAGATTGGAGTTTTAAAAACAGTGTTTGTTTTTATCACTTCATCTTCATCTCCGTCAATGTTTACAACGTTGAGTTGTACTTGAGGAGTAGATTGAGGCTCTAAAGAACTCTTTTGTCCTTTAAGAATAGCTTCGAGTTGTTCAAAGCTTTCAGCTTCATGTATTTTCATCATATTCAGATTATGATGTTATGGGACTGAAGATCCAAAAAGACTATTAGAAGAAGCTGACCTTTGTAGCTTAATCATAGGTCTTTTTATGTTAGGAGTTGTTCCTAAAGATCTTCGGGGGTAACTTTGGTCTATTAGTTTAGACATATGTTGAGGAGGAGTATGAAACTCTTCTTCAAGTTCTTGATTAGTTTTTGGAGTTACTTTAGTTGGTAACCCAAATTTTAAAGAGACATTATTGTCTTCATCTTGGTGTACAAAATCTAAGATATTGTACTTCTCCTGGGGAGCTGGATGGATTTGGGAAAAATTCCATATGCTCAGATCTTTGAGAAGACCTTTAGTTGGCATCTTCCTAAAGGTATAATCTGACATTTCCTTAGAGGTTCTGACTAGAACTTGCTCGTTTAGTCTTCCTCTTTGGATATGGAATAATAATCCATCTTGAGCAAAGTTAGTGAACATAATGTATAGTTTAACATCTGGGTCAGGATGGTGTAATCCTTGCATCTTACATTGGAATAATCCAAAAGAGATGTAAGAAAACCCTGTTTTTTCAGCTTCGTCTATCCAGGTCTGGTTGAATACATCAAACTTTTGATGTATTTGGTCAACTTTATGGTAATTACCCCATTTGGTAATTTTATATGTTTTTCCTTTTGGTCTGTTGCCTAAAAGGAAAAGATCTTCATATCTAACAGGTGGGAGTTTTTGTTCTCTGATACAATCAGCAACAATCTGCCGCTCTTTATCACCAAATTCGTTCCAATTCATTTTGGGCTTCTTTTTGGTGACTTTCTTTTTTAACTGAGTTCCAATATTCTTTAAATGGAACATATTGAGTTCTGTGTTTCCTCCTAGAGGGTTTTCAGGAGGTTTAAGCTGGGAAGTTAAGGTTCTCTGAATAGGGATTGTGACCCTTTCCTTGTTGGAACCTTTTAACAGGATATCAATCTTGTTCTCTTGAGCCTTAGCTTTAGAATCAACTTTCTCCATATTGTTTTGGAGATGGTCTATCTTGCTGTGTAATTCTTTTATCATAACCTGTTGTATGTTATGATTACTTTGGTTTTGTCTTAGTATACTATTAGGGAGATCCTTTAATGGTTGGATATCTAATAGTATATTAACATAAGCATCTTCCATTAGTTTGATGTTTCTATCAAAGTTTTGGAGGATTTCTTCCTTAGTAAGTTCGACTAAGGCTTTAATTCTTGCTTCTGCAAAATTAATAGTATTAGTAATTCCTTGGAGAGGATACTGATAATGAACTGTGGCGAGGTGTGACCTCAGCTGAGTGATTTCATCCTTAAGATGAAGGTGCTCACGCTGCAACCTATTATCAATGTCTTTGAGAAGAGCATAGGTACTGGTAAGGTTTTGATAAGTATGGTCACCAGTAGCTTTAATAGGTCTGAACTGTGCAGCAAGGGAATTGAGTCCATTGCTAAGGTTGGTTTGGTATTAATTGAAAATTATAAAAAACTTTTCAAGTCCTTCTCTAAGGTTTTCTTGATTTGTTTCTATAATTTTTTCATGAGTGAGAATTTTTTCTCTTAACTGGACCAAGGTTGTGGCTAGAAAATCCTGAAATTTTCCTATTGTTTGAGTTAGTTGTAAGCTAGTGAGCTTTTCTAACCTTTCTCTTTGGATTAAGAAATTATGACCTCCTGTCATAATTATATGCTGGATTTTTTCTAGGAAATCATCCATAGATAAAAACTCAGCCTTCTGTGCTTGTATGTGGTTTTCATATCGTGTAATATTCATGATTCACTTTCCACATATTCTGCACCTGTAGCTTTTTCCAAGCTTTTGAGTCTTTTGGATATTTGAAATATCCCTTGGTTGATTTGTTCCATTTCATGGAACATTTTCTCCTGGAGTCTTCCTGATGAACAAGTCTGTTCATACAGGTATTGAAAGGCTTCGGCATGATTTCCAGGAATCTGTGTAACTAAAGAGTTGAGAGTATTCTCAGCTAAATCCTAACTTTAGATTTATCTCATTAGCTATTTCTGATTGGGTAAGATTTATCTTACCAACCATCTCTGTTAACCAATTGATTCTATCACTAAGGAAGTTTCCTAGTGCAGCTAGGTGACTTAGTGTAGGTTTTGGTTCTGAAATGTGAGCTTTATGGCTTGAAGGATTTTCTTCATACCAACACTCAGAGCTGGGTCTATGGTCTTCATCTAAAAGAACATAGTTGTTTTCCCTGAAATTTTCTTCACCGTATAGCCAGGTATATATACGGCCAATGAGAGAGGTAGGTTTTCTACTCATTGTTAACAGGTCTGTAATTTCCAAGATTATTTCTTGGATAGCTTGCTCATACATAGGTTGCTGTCTTCTTAAACAACTTAAGATTTCTAAAAAGTCATCATGAGGAGTTTTCCCATGGACTTGTTCATAATCTCTCCAAAAAGGATACTTGTTATGAACTTAAATTTGCCTAATGCAACAGATAATAGCAATGATTGTTTTTCTGTTGTGTATTATGATATTAGCATATCTGTCAGGTCTGTTGAACTTAAAAAGTTCTTCCATCCCATGATTTCTTATGCTAATTTTTACTATCCTAATGATGTATCTCATTAATTGAGGAGTGCATTGACATATAGGATAGCCTGTGACAAACCTAGTAATACCTTGTAGGTACCATTTGTGTTTTAGAAAATTAGGCACTCTAGGTGTTTTAAAGCGCCTATGCTCTTTCTTGAGATCTTCTATAAGGTTTCTGAGAAGAGGATCTGAGGGTATGGGCAAGAAATTGCTCCATGTGCCTGGGCAATATATGCACTCCGTAATAAATTCAGGAGGCATATATAGTTGGATAACTTCTTCGTAATTATTCATGAATAACTACTAGAAGCTTCTGTGCTTTGTCTGGCTTGTCTTGCCAAATATTCTCCAATTTCTATAAGGCCTTGTTGTGTAGAGGCCTTGTATCCTTCTTCAGTGTTAACCAATTTGCTGAAAGGGATTAAGAAATAGCCTTTTGGATCTGTTCCGTAGGCTTCCTGAAACTGGGCCCACCTAAAGTGTATGATATCCTTGGATATGCTGCATACAAAAGTATACTTCCATTATTAACCTCCTATGGTCCACATAGTTGGCATATTGATAAGGGTTGAGAGTTTTGAGAAACTCTTCTGTGCTATAGTTGTCTAAAGTGTTTTGAATTATTTTAAACAATTGGATCATGTATTCTGGGTTCCATTGTTGGAAGGGAAAATCATTAACCAGTGTTCGGATATTGGTTAAATATGCCTTCTGGATTGGTAGATTCTTCATTGAAAGAATCTCCTAATTTCATGGCATTAGACAATTCTTCTCTAATGTCAATCTGTAATTCAAACACTTCTCCATGTATAGCTGGTATCTCTGGGATAGGCTTTAAATAAGGCTTAATTGGGTCAGGAATCAGGTTTTCCTGAGTGGCATAAGTCATAACTTCTTGGAAGGTAGCTATGTGTTCTGGGATATGTAAGCAAAAGTGTTCATATGCTTCGTAATACTGTACGAGCAGACTATTGATAAAGTATTCTTGTTCTGGGAGAGTTTTATTAAGAGTCATTTGTCTGAGTCTATGCAGAAATCCTATTAGTTGATTTCTTTGTCCTTTTAACACAAGACAAAGGTCTGGCCTTCGTCCTTCTTGTGCCAAGATATCTTCTAATCGAAGATGTCTTTTTAGTTCCTCTATCATATCGAGGATAGTCTCTATGTGAGGAAAATTAAATCTAGGGTAGGGACCTTGGAAATTAAGTTTTAACCTCTCTACATGAAAGTCTATAAGACTTAAGTAGATAGCAGACTGAGGATCTGAGTATACTGCATATACTGGATTGTCTCTCGTTCTTTCAAAGTAAGCAACTTCTTGAAAGATGGGCAACCCTGCTAGATGAGCAGATGGGTTGTAAATCTGTGCGTGTCCAGCTGTTTCTGGACGGTGTGCTATATGAACAACTTTGGCTGAACAGTCAACCAAGTCGTCTGGCTCTGATACCAATACGTCAGAATCTCGGTGGTACGTACAGTAACCTCAAAGCCTTTTTTTACGCATGTTGCCTCTCGACAAAGCCTCAACGCCACATGGCTCCACGGCAAACTATCCCGGTTGTCCGCTCTGAGGTATAGGTCTCACTATGGCCTTAGCACGATATATCACAGGCTGCTACTATCATGCATGATGCATTGCTTTAAGAAGAAGTAGATCACAGAAACATAATCGTGAAAGATAACTCGCAGATATTACATAAAAACTTAAACAGCGTACAAGGAAGAAATTACAATGTAGAGAGAGACGCCCATCCGGCTACTTTGGCAGGGCTTTTAGCCTATCATACCTCTAATTTCTTCAAAGATTCCTAAGGGGGAGAAGTTCTATCTCTATTACAAACCAAACATCCCTTTATATAGACAAGCCAGGAATTCGGATTTCAAAATCCTAAAACTAAAATGAAAATGAAGATAAGGATCTCAAAAGAGATCACATGTGTACACTGTGCTGGAGCGGTCTTTGATGTGTAGACTGCTTTTGCCTTGGGTTGTGCGAAAGACTCTGTCTTGAGCCTTGAGCTTGGATAAGGGAGTTTCTTTTGTCAAATGCTGTCTGCTCCTTTAGTGATATCTGTGCTGCAGTAACTGTTGACTGTACTTTCTTTTTCTGTGAGACTGCTGAGCCGTCTTTCACATGTCTTTACTCCTGTAGTGGAATCTATTGGAGCAATGAGCTGGGCTTGTTCCAAGATTCGGGGAGTATTTATCCCAATAGCAGTAATTTCCTGGAGGGAACTGGGGAGAACAATGTGTAGAGGAGCATGTCCTTTTTTCACCTTTTCTACTGTGCCTGATCCAATGACTGTTTCTGCTTGGATTACTATGGATGAAGAGTAGTATAGGGTATACCAAGCTTCTCCTTCTGGGCTTCCTAGCTGTAAGCTAAGGTCTTCTAGTAAGAATGCTCTTTGTCCAAGGACATCTAGACATGTCCATATTTCTGGATCATCAACCAGGTCTTCATGGGAGATGGTGATTCGATCTGGGCATATGTCATCTGGGAGAATCCTTATGAGATAAAATTCTCCTGGGGCTAAGACATATGTTATAAGAGAATATGGATATTCTCTAATAGTCTTCTTTAAAACCTTAGCAGCTTCAAGAGGCAAGATCTTAAGGTTTTCTTCGTTCAAGATATTGATATATCTAACAAACCCTGTGCTGAGCAATGTCTCTTTTCTTCCTTCTTGGAATTCTGATATTGCTTCATCTGTGAGCCATAACCATGGGGTGGCGTCTGTGCTTCCTGGAACAAGAGTTATTCCTGGTTCAATAACTCCTTGGCAGAATTGTGACATGAGAGTAGCTCCTCGTGTCAAGAGGCTTGCTTTCTCAAAGTCTGTTTTACTATCTTTAGTCTGGGCTGAGAGGGTAACATAGAAGCTGTGTCGCTTAAATGTATATGTCTGTGCTTCTCCGACTATGTCAGAGTATAGAATATTTCTTGTGCTGCTAACTAGTTCTTTTTTGTATTGGTTAGCTTGAATTTTTTCCTGTGCTGTAAGGGATCGCATTTCCCTCATTGTTCTGAGAGTTGCTATTATAGATTGCTTAGCCTCTATTCTTAGAGTATGGCTAAAAGCATTCCATAAATTGTCAGCTATTAGGAGCTCAGGTCTGGTAAACTCCTTTCTGAGTGCTCCTATTTGGAACTGGTTCTGTGCATAACAATTTCTGAGGAAGACATTTCCTACCATATTTTTTTTGGAATATTCTTCTCTACAGAAACCGGGAAGATATAGAACTTGGTCTATATCGTCAAGAATTTTGGGCGGTCCAGTTTTCTCTCTAGGAGAAGCAGGGACTCTGCTTTTTACTTGTTGCCAAGTTTCATCTGTGCTTTCCTCGAATTTGAGGGTTTTTGAAGGGGGAATTCCTTCGCTGGATTCTTCTTCACTGTGCTCATCTGCCTTAATTGCTAGACTCTGCATTTTCTTATATTCACAGAATTATAGATACTGTGCATAGTCAGAATTCTGACCCATCTGTGCATGGTCAAATCCTTGACCTTGTCTGCCTCTTCCTTTAGATGCTCTTCCTCTTCATCTTTTGCCAAATCCTCCTATCATCTGTATAATAAAGCATTCAGCAATGTCAGGATAATCTGAATTAGCGGCGAATATTTTTTCTCTAGAGACTATATCAGCTAGCTCATTAGTCTTTCCAGAGACATGTTTAACTTCATTATCAAATTCATTTAAAAAATGATGCCAATTGATAAGTCTTCTTTGTGAAAACTTGGAGAGCTGTGCATTTCTAAAATATTGGACAAATTTAGAATCTGTCTCAACAAGAAATTTCTTGGGTCTAAGGAAGAGAGCATATTTTTCTATTCCTAAGACAACTGCTAAGAGCTCCTTTTCGTGAGCATGGTAATTAACCTGAGCTGGTGTGAAAGTCCCAGATTTGTAACAACAAAATTTTCTTTTCCTTTCTTTATCATCAGGGTTTATAGTCATGTATACTACACCCCATTGAGCATCTGAAGCATCTGTTTTGAGGATAAAAAAATCCTCAATGTTTGGTAACTCTAATGGAGGAATAGTTTTTACTATTTCTCTAAGTCCCAAAACTATCTCTTTATCTCTTTCAGTCCAAGTGAAAGGATTAGTTTCTTCTGTCTTTTTTAACTTTGTGGATAGGCTCCCTCTGTATTTTCCTAGATCTTTGATAAAATCACTAGCACAGTTTAGAATACCTAAATAGCTTTGGAGTTGCTTTCTGCTAGTTAAGGTATCAGGGAATTCAAGGATTTTCTTTACAATGTGGTCTTGTAAAGCAACTTTTCCTTATTTTATACGGACTCCTAAGAAATCAATTTCTTGTCTACAGAGTTCGTATTTGGTTTCTGAGATGACTATTCCATGTTGGATGAATTCATGGAGAATAGCCTTGACATGCTTTAGATGTTCTGCTTCTATATGGGAAGCAACTAAAACATCGTCGATGTAGACCATACAATAATCTAAATGGTCTCGGAAAATATCATCCATTCTTCGTTGGAAGACCTGGGGGGCTATGCTTAACCCAAATGGCATAACAAGCCATTCATATTTTCCTCTGGGTACACTGAATGCTGTCCAAGGAATAGATTTTTTGTGCATTCTGACCTGCCAAAATCCTGATTTGCAGTTAAATTTGTTAAACCAGGTTCTTTTGTCTATAAGCTGAATAAGGTTGTTCTTATTTGGGATCTTATAGGCGTCTGGGACAAGGTTGTTGTTTAAAGCTCTATAGTCAATGACCATTCGGGCTTTTCCTCTTTTTTGCTCAGCTATTTTGTAGACAAAAAAGGCTGGGCTATTGTGAGGGCTTACAGAAGGTTGAATGAGCTTCTGGTCTAGCAACTCCTTGATTTGCTTGGAAAATTCTCTGATTTCCTCTGCACTGGCAGGGTATGCTTTTCCATTAATAGTTCTCTCTGGGTCTTTTAAGTTAAGTATGCATCCATACTTGTCTTTTTCCCATCTAGCAATAGGGTTATTGCCTAGAACATTCTGGGTTAACCCATGGAGGGTTTTCTGGATGCTACTCATAGACTGAGTAGGAGAAACCTTGGGTTTCTTCTTGGGTTTCTTTGGCAGCTGTTATTCTAAAAGGGTTTTAGTTTTCCTTTTAGTAAGATTTATCTGTACATTGTGGAGCATTATCTCATGGGGATAATTATCCATCTGGGATTCCTGAGTAACATGACATCTACATGTTAGGGAATCGTATTTGTAGTTTTTACATATGCATTTTGGTGGTTTAGGGTTTAGGGTTTAGGGTTTAGCACATCAAGGGTTTAGGGTTTAGGGTTTAGGGGTGATGTTGCCCTAGCCGTGTCACCACCTTTCGCAGCTTCTTTGAAAACAGGGATATACTTTTCGTCATGCGCATAGAGTGGGAGGGTAAAGGTCCGACCACTAAGATGCAAAAGCAGCTGGGGAGTTGGCCACATTTGAAAAGTATAAGATTCAAAATCACAAAGAAAATCCATTCCAAGAAGAGCATAGTGAAATTGAGAGCAATTTCAAGAAACCTGATGTTTTGGAGGGAGTCTTGGATTTTGATCAAAAGACATTCAGTCTGTCTGTTAAGGACAAATTCATTGTCATTGGCCCCTGTGCCATAGACAGGTTTGTCTATGACTGTCATTAGACTATCTGGAATAATCCCTTTTTTGATAAAAGAGGTGCTAGCACCTGTATCAATAAGGTTTTCAATGAGAAGATCATCCAAGGATGTAATACAAATCTGAGTGCAAAGGATATCTCCTTTGTATTGGTGAAACTTGACATCAATACTTGTATTGATCACAACAGACTTTTGTTTTTTGTCTGTAGGGATGTCTTCTTGTCCAAGTTGGACATAATCGTCTTCTTCTATCTCCAGCTTGGGAGTAGAAATGAAAACTGGGATAGCCTCAGATGCAATCTGACGCTTGAGCATGTATTGGGAGAGTCTGTGCTCTTCAACCTCTTTCCAGTATTGTCCTAATCCTTCAAGGACAATATCCATGGCATGTTTTCCTCTATTCTCTTGGAGAACTGCAAGGAAACAAGTCTTATGGAAATGAAGATTGTATTTTTCATTGATGAAAATAATATCTTCATCTTTTCCACCATTAATAGTGGAATATCCACATTCTTCACATAAGTGAATATCTCTAGAAATACCAACATAGAAATGTATTGGTATATCAGGAGGAGGTGGATTTTCTCTGAAATGCCAGTGTCTTAAAGTCCATTTAGAGGTTTTCCAGTTTAAAGTTTGGTTTTCAAACTTGCTATAAGGACTGGAAGTTCCTTCATCATTGATGACAACCATATTTAGTTGTACATCTGAAGAAAGATAATCATCTTCTTCTTTACTAGCATAAATGAAAGATTCTTCTTCATTAGTACTATCTGTGATAATAGAATAAACCGATTCTTGGTCTATATCTATTATTTCGACTTGATATAAAATATCAAAATCGTAGAGATCAGCATAATGTAACATGAGTTCTACCATGTTAACACGCTCTGCTTTCCTTTGCTTCTTAGGGCATTTTGGAGCAAAATGTCCTATTTCCCCACAAGTCCAACATTCTTTGTTGGAGGTATCAGGAGGTTTATCTTTCCTATAATTAGGAATCTTTTTATTGGGAGAATCATTTTTCTTCCAATATCTCCTCTGCTTGAGTCTTTTAACTCTTTTCTCTGGGTTTTTGAAAGTCTTTGACTTTCTGAACCTATATGATTTCTTTGAGTTCCCTTTGTAAGGAAAGAAATCAGCATCTTTTCTATGCTTAAATCTTTTATGCTTAGATTTATCTTTTCTGTGTTTGTGTTCTGAACATCCCCAATGAATAGGGAGTTCATCATCCCTTTCTTCTCTGAAAGAGATTTCTGAGAAAGCTGAATCAAGCAGCTTTCTTTCTTTCTCGTCTTTTCTTCTGCGAGAAATATAATCTTGGGTAAAGTTAATCCTTTCTCCTAAGGTGTCATCCTTAAGGTATTGGATTCCATCATATTTTCCTTTCCATTCTTTATAGGCTAAAACAATGTATTCTCCTATGATGGGTATTTTTTTGAAGAATTCATCCTTTAGAGAATCATCTTCACACTTATAGAATATAGCTTTAAAATTGTTGCTATATTCTTCTATGTATTTTAATTTACATAGCTTGAGCTGAGAAAGCCTAAACTTTGCTTGTTCTAACTTTTCATTGGGAGTTCTAGCTCTGGTTTGTCCTATGAACTCTCTTGTGATAAAATAAATGTATCCATCTACATTTCTTTTATCTCTATATTCTTCTTCATATCTTTGGAGTAGAAGAATATCATTCTGCGTAAGACCTTTCTTCAGATTCTGAATATAGGTCTTAACTATCCCTTTCAAGGATAATTCAGCATAGGAGTGACAACTATCAGCATCCCATTCTGGGTTCATGGTAAAACAGATTTCCATCTGTTCTTTCCATTGAGTCAGAGCCTTCTCAATATTTCTAACTCCATCCAAATTTAGTTGGATTCCAACTGGGTTTATCAGCCTTTCTACCATAAACTTCTTTCCTTCAAAGAGATGGCTCATTGTAGGAAGAGACTCTTGAGCATAGATTGGAGTTTTAAAGACAGTGTTTGTCTTTATCACTTCATCTTCATCTCCATCAATGTTCACAACATTAAGTTGTACTTGAGAAGTAGACTGGGGTTCTAAAGGACCCTTTTGTCCTTTAAGAATAGCTTCAAGTTGTTGAAAATTCTCGGCTTCATGTATTTTCATCATATTTAAACTATGATGTTCTGAAGCTAAAGATCCAGAAAGACTATTAGAAGAAGCTGTCCTTTGTAGCTTAATCATAGGTCTTTTTATGTTAGGAGTTGTTTCTAAAGATTTTCGGGGGTAGCTTTGGTCTATTAATCTAGACATATGTTGAGGAGGAGTATGGAACTCTTCTTCAAGTTCTTGATTAGTTTTTGGGGTTACCTTGGTTGGTAATCCAAACTTTAATGAGACATTATTGTCCTCATCTTGATGTACAAAATCTAAGATATTGTACTTCTCCTGGGGAGCTGGATGGATTTGGGGAAAATTCCATATGCTCAGATATTTGAGAAGACCTTTAGTTGGCATTTTCCTAAAGGTATAATCTGACATTTCCTTAGAGGTCTTGACCGGAACTTGTTCGTTTAGTCTTCCTCTTTGGATATGGAATGATAATCCATCTTGAGCAAAGTTAGTGAACATAACTCTGCTTTGGTGCTGGACAGAGATTATCCCATCACGGATATCATAATTTTCATATCCACGAGTAGCAACCATTAATTTGATATGCTTTGCAGCTTGCAAAGGCATAACAAATCCCGGGATCACACTGAAATAGGCAATATTTTCTTGGAGATTTAATTGCCCTATTCCAACTATGCTTTTGAGAAAGGTCTTGGCCCTTTTATCAACAAGGATGATGCATAGTTTAACATCTGGGTCAGGATGGTGTAATCCTTGCATCTTACATTGGAATAATCCAAAGGAGATATAGGAGAAGCCTGCCTTCTCCGCATTGTCTATCAAGGTTGGGTTAAATACATCAAACTTTTGATGTATTTGGTTAACCTCGTGATAATTACCCCATTTGGTAATTCTGTAAGTCTTCCCTTTTGGTCTTTTACCTAGAATAAAAAGGTCTTCGTGTCTAACAGGGGGAAGTTTTTGTTCTCTGATACAATCGGCAACAATCTGCCATTCTTTAGAAGAAGCGGATTTTTGTAGCTTAATCATAGGTCTTTTTATATCAGGAGTTGTTCCTAAAGATCTTCGGGGATGGTTTTGATCCATAAGCCTAGACATGTATTGAGGAGGAGTATGAAACTCTTCTTCGAGTTCTTGGTTAGTTTTTGGTGTTACTTTGGTTGGTAACCCAAATTTTAAAGAAACATTATTGTTTTCATCTTGGTGTACAAAGTCTAAGACATTGTACTTCTCCTGAGGGGCAGGATGGATTTTTGGGAAATTCCACATGCCTATATCTTTGAGGAGACCTTTAGTTGGCATTTTTCTAAAGGTATAGTCTGGCATTTCCCTAGAGGTTCTGACTAAAACTTGTTCATTTAGTCTCCCTCTTTGGATATGGAATAGTAGTCCATCTTCAGCAAAATTGGTAAACATAATTCTGCTTTGGTGTTGGATTGAGATTATTCCAGAGCGGATATCATAATTTTCATATCCACGGGTAGCAACCATTAGTTTGATATGCTTTGCAGCTTGCAATGGCATAACAAATTTTGGGATAACACTAAAGTAGGCAATATTTTCTTGGAGATCTAATTGCCCTATTCCAACTATGCTTTTGATAAAGGTTTTGGCCCTTTCATCAACAAGGATGATGCATTGTTTAACGTCTGGGTCAGGATGATGTAATCCTTGCATCTTACATTGGAATAATCCAAAGGAGACATAGGAGAAGCCTGCTTTCTCCGCATTGTCTATCAAGGTTGGGTTAAATACATCAAACTTTTGATGTATTTGGTTAACCTCGTGATAATTACCCCATTTGGTAATTCTGTAAGTCTTCCCTTTTGGTCTTTTACCTAGAATAAAAAGGTCTTCGTGTCTAACAGGGGGAAGTTTTTGTTCTCTGATACAATCGGCAACAATCTGCCATTCTTTATCACCAAATTCGTTCCAATTCATTTTGGGTTTCTTTTTGGTGACTTTTTTCTTTAACTGAGTTCCAAGGTTTTTTAAATGGAACATGTTGAGTTCTGGGTTTCCTCCTAGAGGGTTTTCTGGAGGTTTAAGCTGGGTAGATATGGTTCTTTGAATAGGGATACTGACCCTTTCTTTATTAGAACCTTTTAACAAGGTGTCAATCTTATTTTCCTGAGCTTTAGCCTTATTATCAGCTTTCTCCATATTATGTTGGAGATGATCTATTTTACTGTGCAGTTCTTCCATCATAACTTGTTGTATGTTATGATTACTTTGGTTTTGCCTAAGTATACTATTAGGGAGATCCTTTAATGGTTGGAGGTCTAATAGTATATTGGCATAAGCGTCTTCCATTAGTTTGATATTTCTATCAAAGTTTTGGAGGATTTCTTCCTTAGTAAATTCAACTAAGGCTTTAATTCTTGCTTCTGCAGAATTAATAGTATCAGTAATTCCTTGAATGGGATACTGATAATGAATTGTGGCAAGGTGTGATCTTAGCTGGGTGATTTCATCTCTAAGATGAAGGTGCTCACGTTGTAACCTATTGTCTATGTCTGTAAGTAAGGCATAGATACTGGTAAGATTTTGATAAGTGTTATCACCAGTATCTTTAATAGGTTTAAACTGTGCAGCAAGGGAATTAAGTCCATTGCTAAGGTTGGTTTGGTATTCATTAAAAATTATAAAAAACTTTTCAAGTCCTTCTCTAAGGTTTTCCTGATTTGTTTCTATAATTTTTTCATGGGAGAGAATTTCTTCCTTAATTGTACCAAAACCGTGGTTAGAAAATTCTGGGAGTTTCCTATTGTCTGGGTCAGCTGTAGGCTAGTGAGCTTTTCTAACCTTTCTCTTTGCATTAAGAAATTATGACCTCCTGTCATGATTATATGCTGGATTTTTTCTAGGAAATCATCTATAGATAAAAACTCAGCCTTCTGTGCTTGTATGTGGTTTTCATAACGTGTAATATTCATGATTCACTTTCCACATATTCTGCACTAGTAGCTTTTTCTAAGCTCTGATGGACCCGTCTTTTTCTTTCTCACCTTCTTCCGTCCCGGGTCCGCCGGGGTACGGCGGGACGAAGAGAAAAAAGAGAGCAAGCATCAACAATTTTTTTGTACGGGTATGCCAGATCTTCTATTCTACTTGAAATTTGAAGTGGTGATCCGGAGATTCACCTTCACAAGTAGAAAAGGAAATCAACTTTTTTCTAACTTTCCATTGCACATATATTTTAAAGAAAGAGACAAGGTTTTAAAATGCCGTGAGAGGCGATTTTGTTTAATTTGCCGTGAAAGGCAGTTTTGTGCTGTAGAAGGCGATTTTGTGCCGTAAAAGGCAGTTTACAAATCTCATCAAAAAGTAAAGACAAGAAATGTGATTTTTATGTCTCTTTAAAAAAATACACAATACAACAGAAAAGTAAGAAAATGAATCTAACTTCTCAAGAGATTGTGGGGACTCGTTCAGATCGACGGTCGCGAGTCATGTATGGACTCCGCCATCGTCCTTCAGATGAGAACATTTGATGCTTTGATTCACTTGGCTTGGCTTGGACCTCGGATTTTTAGAGGATAAAGACCAAGGGAAGGTCTTATATCCAATAAAAAACCAAGTAGACGGGCTGAAAAGCCGCATCTAGGCCATGTTGGATAGAATAAGAGAGGAGATCTTGGGGGGGGGGGGGTGGCCCCCCAAGGGACTTCGATCACCTTGTAGAATTTGCAGCAGAGTTTCTTCAAAGTGAGAGAGCTTCTTTTTTTGCAGAGAATTCTTCAGGATAATTTTCAGACGATTTTTTAGGATCCTTCAGATGATTTTTTCTTCGGGCCACTTCAGACAATTTTTCTCGACCCTTTCTCCTTGGAATGATCGCCTATTTATAGGCTTTTGGTGGCCATTAGGAGGGTTTTATGGGCATTAATGGTATTAATGCTCCATGATGGGAGGAGTTACAAGATTTAATTCTTTATATTGTAACTCCTTTTTCTTGGATTTTGATTGGCCGATGGAGAATAATGGGCATTTAATCTCCATGATGATGGGAGTTTCATGATTAATTACCATGATTGATCTCTATAATGATAGGAGTTACATGGTTAATTGTCATAGTTAATTGGACTTGTAACTCCCATTTCTTGGCTTCTGATTGGGCCGTTCAAAATAATGAGTTAATGACCCTAATAAATTTCCATAAAAGGGTCATTTAACTTCATTAATTGGCTGCCGAGTCGCTTGAAGAGTCGCGGGCCGCGCCGCGTCTTTTGGAATTCTTCTTGCGATGATCATCGATGGATCCGTACGTTGTTTGATGTCGGATGACGATGAAAATTCAGACATTGGTTGCAACTAATGGGCCGGCAGCATCTGTCCAGTCGATTTCTTGATCGGTCGGGCAGAAAGTGTGCTTTCTTGGTCGGCCAGTTGGTAGTTTCGGAGTGTCCGATGATGATCAAATGATTTCGATGGCGGATCCGTGATGTTGACGAAGATCGACGGATATCATGCCTCAAAAATCAGATTTTAAGAAAATCGCAGGGGCCAATCATCGCGAAACGCAAAAAGAATCGAAAAAATGGACGTTTCGACGAAAATCCGGCGACCCGGATTTCCAGGGTCGCCGGCGACCATGCACCCATGGTCGCCGGCGACCATGGGGCTGGCGACCTTGGACTTTGGTCCATTTTTCCGGTCGCCTTCCGGTCGCCGTTTCTTGGTCGTTTCTCGGGCTTTTTCGCTTCTGTTTTCTCCTGTATTTTTCTTTGACATTTCTCCTCATTTATTGGCTTGATTCCTCTGAAGAAAACCCGTCGAAAGGCTGTGCAAATCAGAGCACAGAGTTTCCTATTTTTTGGAAAAGCCGAAGACCCTGTAGTCGATTTTCCGCCAAGAGTTGAAACTGGGTCAAACGATGTCGGAATGACCTGAAATTTGAGGTGAAGCTTCTTGGGCATTAGATAGGACCAACCATGGGCTTTTATTTGAGTTTTGAAGCCGTTTGGGGTCCCGTCGATGCTTGACTTGATTTCACCGTCGGAAGATGTCGAGCTTTGATGTACGGTCATCCGATGTCCGATTGACCTGAAATTTGACGGGGAGCCTATTGGAGTCATTTTGAGATGATCCATTAGCTCCGACTTGGGTGCCATGGTCCCGGGGAGCTTTGCCGCGGGTAGGCTTGATTTTGCTTCGGAGCATCAAAACCGGGTCAAACGTTGTCGGAATGACCTGAAATTTGACGTGCAACCCTTTGGAAGCATGCAGAAGCTACTCATGTGTTTTTTTTTATGAGTGGCGGCATCAGAGGTTCTCGCCGCCGGGAGGCTTGATTTCGCCGTTCGAGAGTTGATGGAGGGTCAAACGGTGTCGGTTTGACTTGAAATTCGACATGGAGCCTTTTGGAGGTATTTTGAGACCATCCATAGACTCTGATCGAAGAGTTGATGTTTTTGACACTGTCGCCGTCGGGAGCTCCCGCTCAGCTGTTGGAGGTTTGAAGTTAGACCAAATGGTGTCGAAATGGCCCGAAACTTCATGTGTACCCTTCTTTTGGCTACCTTGAAAGATCTTGTATTATTTGTTTGGTTTTGTCAAGATCTGATGCTTGAAGCAGCTTTGCCTGTTTGTAGTAGGATGCGGCTCCCTAAAGCTTTTGATGTTGATGAGGCAAAGTGACATTTTTGGTGTCAACAAGCTCTTCAGTCTCTTGGATATTTGGAATATCCCTTGATTGATTTGTTCCATTTCATGGAACATTTTTTCCTGGAGTCTTCCTGTAGAACAAGTTTGTTCATACAAGTGTTGGAAGGCTTCTGCATGATTTCCAGGAATCTGGGTAACTAATGAGTTGAGGGAATGCTCAGCTAAATCTAACTTTAGATTTATCTCATTAGCTATTTCTACTTGTGTAAGGTTTATTTTACCAATCATTTCTGTTAACCAATTGATTCTATCACTAAGGAAATTGCCAAGTGCAGCTAGGTGACTCAGAGTAGGTTTTGGTTCTGTAATATGGGCAGTATGGTTAGAAGGGTGTTCTTCATACTGTTGACACCAAAAATTTCACTTTGCCTCATCAACATCAAAAGCTATATGGAGCCGTATCCTACTACAAACAGGCAAAGCTGCTTCAAGCATCAGATCTTGACAGAACCAGACAAAAACTACAAGATCTTTCAAAGTAGCCAAAAGAAGGGTACACATGAAGTCTCGGGCCATTTCGACACCATTTGGCCTAACTTCAATCCTCCAACAGCTGAGCGGGAGCTCCCGACGGCGACAATGTCAAATACATCAAATCTTCGATCAGAGTCTATGGATGGTCTCAAAATACCTCCAAAAGGCTCCATGTCGAATTTCAAGTCAAACCGACACCGTTTGACCCTCCATCAACTCTCGAACGGCGAAATCAAGCCTTCCGGAGGCGAGAACCTCTGATGCTGCCACTCATAAAAAAAAACACATGAGTAGCTTCTGCATGCTTCCAAAGGGTTGCACGTCAAATTTCAGGTCATTCCGACAACGTTTGACCCGGTTTTGATGCTCCGAAGCAAAATCAAGCCTACTGGCGGCAAAGCTCCCCGGGACCATGGCACCCAAATAAGAGCTAATGGATCATCTCAAAATGACTCCAATAGGCTCCCCGTCAAATTTCAGGTCAATCGGACATCGGATGACCGTACATCAAAGCTCGACATATTCCGTACGGTGAAATAAAGTCAAGCATCGACGGGACCCCAAACGGCTTCAAAACTCAAATAAAAGCCCATGGTTGGTCCTATCTAATGCCCAAGAAGCTTCAACTCAAATTTCAGGTCATTTCGACATCGTTTGACCCAGTTTCAACTCTTGGCGGAAAATCGGCTACAGAGTCTTCGGCTTTTCCAAAAAATAGGAAACTTTGTGCTCTGAATTGCACAGCCTTTCAACGGGTTCTCTTCAGAGGAATCAAGCCAATATATGAAGAGAAATGTCAAATAAAAATAAAGGAGAAAACAGAAGCGAAAAAGCCCGAGAAACGACCAAGAAACGACGACCGGAAGGCGGCCGAAAAATGGACCAAAGTCCAAGGTCGCCGGCGACCATGGCCGAAGGTCACCAGCCCCATGGTCGCCGGCGACCCTGGAAATCCGGGTCGCCGGATTTCCGCCGAAACGTCCATTTTTTCGATTCTTTTCGCGTTTCGCAATGATTGGCCCCTGTGATTTTCTTAAAATCTGATTTTTGTGGCATGATATCCGTCGATCTTCGTCAACATCACGGATCCGCTATCAAAATCATTTGATCATCATCGGACACTCCGAAACCGCCAATTGGCCGACCAAGAAAGCACACTTTCTGCCCGACCGATCAAGAAATCGACTGGACAGATGCTGCCGGCCCATTAGTGGCAACCAATGTCTGAATTTTCATCGTCATCCGACATCAAACAACGTACGGATCCATCGATGATCATCGCAAAGAAGAATTCCAAAAGACGCGGCGCGGCCCGCGACTCTTCAAGCGACTCGGCAGCCAATTAATGAAGTTAAATGACCCTTTTATGGCAATTTATTAGGGTCATTAACTCATTATTTTGAACGGCCCAATCAGAAGCCAAGAAATGGGAGTTACAAGTCCAATTAATCATGACAATTAACCATGTAACTCCTATCATTATGGAGATTAATCATGGTAATTAATCATGAAACTCCCATCATCATGGAGATTAAATGCCCATTACTCTCCATCGGCCAATCAAAATCCAAGAAAAAGGAGTTACAAAATTATGAAATTAAATCTTGTAACTCCTCCCATCATGGAGCATTAATATCATTAATGCCCATAAGACCTTCCTAATGGCCATCAAAAGCCTATAAATAGGCGGTCATTCCAAAGGGAAGGGGTCTTGAAAATTGGGTCCAGAAAAATTGTTTGAAAACTATCCTGAAGAATTTTCTGCAAAAAAGAAGCTCTCTCATTTTGAAGAAACTTTGCTGCAAATTCTACAAGGTGATTGGAGTCCCTTGGGGGGTCACTCCCCCCAAGATCTCCTCTCTTCTTCTATCCAACATGGCCTAGATGCGGCTTTTCAGCTCGTCTACTTGGTTTTTTATTGGATATAAGACCTTCTCTTGGTCTTTATCCTCTAATAATCTGAGGTCCAAGCCAAGCCAAGTGAATCAAAGCATCAAGTGTTCTCATCTGAAGGACGATGGCGGAGCCCATACATGACTCGCGACCGTCGATCTGAACGAGTCCCCACAATCGCTTGAGAAGTTAGATTCCTTTTCTTACTTTTCTATTGTATTGTATTTTTTTAAAAGAGACATAAAAACCACATTTCTTGTCTTTACATTTTGATGAGATTTGTAAACTGCCTTTTACGGCACAAAATCGCCTTCTACGGCACAAAACTGCCTTTCACGGCAAATTAAACAAAATTGCCTCTCACGGCATTTTAAAACCTTGTTTCTTTCTTTAAAATATATGTGCAATGGAAAGTTAGAAAAAAGTTGATTTCCTTTTCTACTTGTGAAGGTGAATCTCCGGATCACCACTTTAAATTTCAAGTAGAATAGAAAATCTGGCATACCCGTACAAAAAAAAAAAAAAATGTTGATGCTTGCTCTTTTTTTCTCTTCGCCCCGCCGCACCCCGGCGGACTCGGGACGGAGGAAGGCGAGAAAGAAAAAGACGGGTCCATCACATACCAACATTCAGAACTGGGTCTATGGTCTTCATCCAGAAGAACATAGTTGTTTTCTCTAAAATTTTCTTCACCGTATAGCCAGGTATATATACGGCCAATGAGAGAGGTAGGTTTCTTACTCATTGTTAACAGGGGAATATCTATCTGCGATTTCCAAGATTATCTCTTGGATAGCTTGCTCATACATGGGCTGTTGTCTTTGTAGGCAGCCTAACATTTCAGAGAAGTCATCATAGGGGGTCTTCCCATGGACTTGTTCATAATCTCTCCAAAAGGGGTATTTATTATGAATCTTAATATGTCTGATGCAACAGATAATAGCAGCAATTGCCTTTCTGTTGTGCATTATGATATTAGCATATCGGTCAGGTCTATTGAACTTAAAAAGTTCTTCTAGTCCATGATTTCTTATGCTAATCCTTACTATCCTAATGATGTATCTCATAAGTTGAGGGGTACATCTGCATATGGGATACTCTGTGCTAAATCTATTAATACCCTGCAGGTATAGCTCGGGTCTTAGGAAATTAGGCACTCTAGGTGTTTTAAAGCGCCTATGCTCTTTCTTGAGATCTTCCATAAGGTCTCGAAGAAGAGGATCTGAGGGTATGGGCAAAAAATTGCTCCATGTGCCTGGGCAATATATGCACTCCGCAATGAACTCAGGGGGCATATATAATCGGATAACTCTTTCGTAATTATTCATGGATAACTACAAGAGGACTCTGTGCCTTGTTTAGCTAAGTTTGCCAAATATCCTCCAATTTCTATAAGACCTTGTTGTATAGAGGCCTTATATCCTTCGTCAGCACTTATTAGTTTGCTGAAAGGAATTAAGAAATAACCTTTTGGATCTGTTCCATAGGCTTCCTGAAACTGTGCCCACCTAAAGTGTCTATGGTATCCTTGGATAAGCTGCATACAATAGTATACTTCCATTATCAGCTTCCTATGGTCCACATAGATGGCATATTGATAAGGGTTAAGAGTTTTAAGAAACTCTTCTGTGCTGTAGTTGTCTAAAGTGTTTTGAATTATTTTAAACAACTGGATCATGTATTCTGGGTTCCATTGTTGGATAGGAAAATCATTAACCAATGTTCGGATATTGGTTAAATATGCTCTTGGATTGGTAGATTCTTCATCAAAAGAATCTTCTAGTTTTATGGCATTAGACAATTCTTCTCTAATGTCAATCTGTAATTCAAGCACTTCTCCATGTATAGCTGGTATCTCTAGGATAAGCCTTAAATAAGGCTTAACTGGGTCAGGAATCAGGTTTTCCTGAGAGGCATAAGTCATAGCTTCTTGGAAAGTGGCTATGTGTTCTGGATGTGCAAGCAAAAGTGTTCATATGCTTCGTAATACTGTGCTAGTAGACTATTGATAAAGTAGTCTTGTTCTGGGAGAGTTTTATTAAGATTCATCTTAATTTGTCCGAGTCTATGCAGAAATCCTATTAGTTGATTTCTTTGTCCTTTTAGCACAAGACAAAGGTCTGGCCTACTTCCTTCCTGTGCCAGGATATCTTCTAATAGAAGATGTCTTTTTCGTTCCTCTATAATATCGAGGATAGTTTCTATGTGCGGAAAATTAAATCCAGGGTAGGGACCTTGGAAATTAAGTTTTAGCCTTTCTACATGAAAGTCTATAAGACTTAAGTAGATAGCAGACTGAGGATCTGAGTATACTGCATATACTGGATTATTTCTCGTTCTTTCGAAGTAAGCTACTTCTTGGAAGAGAGGCAACCCTGCTAGATGTATAGAAGGGTTGTAGATCTGTGCTTGTCCAGATGTTCCTGGACGATGTGCCATATGAACAACTTTGGCTGAACAGTCAACCAAGTCGTCTGGCTTTGATACCAATTCTACAAAACAACAAAAATAGTAAGAACAACAATAAAACCAAACCAAACACCAACGTTAGTAAAAATACGCAAATAAACACAACAGCTTTAAACAATAAAAGAGACTGAGAGTATATGAGTGCTATGAAAGAGAAGCAAGGGAATAGTCTTCAGGGTGCTCTACTACAAGATAACTATCCTACATACTAAGTTAAAGTTGTATATAATAACTGTGAGTTATGGTCCACCTATGCTTCCGATCAACCTAGAGCTTCTTCTTGTGTAAACTCAGCGAGTCTACCTGGGGTTAACAGTTTTATACTGTTTCCTTCAGAAAGCTTATCAGGCCTTCTTGGGATGAACAACGATTACTGTGTTGGGTGATATCGCTACAAGACTCATCTTCAACCACCTACAGCACTTAGGACTGTCGGATAAATAAAGCCTCAACGCCACATGGCTCCATGGCAAAATATCCCGGTTGTCCACTCTGAGGTATCGGTCTCACTATGGCCTTAGCACGATATATCACAGGCTGCTACTATCATGCATGATGCATTGTTTCAAGAAGAAGTGGATCACAAAAACATGAAGGTGAAAAATAACAAACAGATATTACATAAAACCTTAAACAAAGTACAAGGAAGAGATTACAATGTAGAGAGAGACGCCCATCCGGTTACTCCGGCAGGGCCTTTAGCCTATCATTATCTCTATTTCTTCAAAGCTTCCTAAGGGGAGAGAATTCTATATCTATTACAAACCAAGTATCCCTTTATATAGACAAGCCAGCGATTCGGATTTCAAAAAAATAAAGCTAAAATGAATATAAGGATCTTAAAAGAGATCACATGTGTACACTGTGCAGGATAAGAGATCACATGTCTCCACTGTGCTGGAGTGGTCTTCAATGTGTGGACTGCTTTTGCCTTGAGCTGTGTGAAAGGCTTTACATCGAGCTGTGAGCTGGGATAAGAGGGCTTCTTTTGTCAGGTGCTGTCTGCTCCTTTTGTGATATCTGTGCTGCAGTCGCTGTTGACTGTACTTTCCTTTTCTGTGAGACTGCTGAGCTGTCTCTCACATGTCTTTATTCTTGTAGTGGAGTCTACTGGAGCTATGAGCTGGGCTTGTTCTAAAATCCGGGGAGTATTCATTCCGATAGCAGTAATTTCCGGAAGAGAGCTGGGGAGAACAATATGTAAAGGAGCACGTCCTTTGTTTACCTTTTCTACTGTGCTTGATCCAATGATTGTTTCTGCTTGGATTGCTATGGATGGGGAATAGTATAAGGTATACCAAGCTTCTCCTTCTGGGCTTCCTAGCTGTAGGCCGAGGTCTTCTAGTGAGAATGCTCTTTGTCGTAGGACATCTAGACCTGTCCATATTTCTGGGGCACCAATCAGATCTTCATGAGAGATGGTGAGTCGATCTGGGCATATGTCATATGGGATAATTCTTATGAGATAAAATTCTCCTGGGGCTAAGACATATGTTAAAAGAGAATATGGATATTCCCTAATTGTCTTCTTTAAAACCTTAGCAGCTTCAAGGGGCATGATCTTAAGGTTTTCTTCATTCAAGATATCAATATATCTGACGAACCCTGTGCCTAGTAATGTCTCTTTCCTTCCTTCTTGGAATTCTGATATTACTTCACCGGTGAGCCATATCCAGGGGATGGCATCTGTGCTTCCTGGGACGAGCGTCATTCCTGGTTCAATAACTCCTTGGTAGATTTGGGACATGAGAGTAGCTCCTCGTGTCATGAGACTGGATTTCTCAAAATTTGGTTGTCTGTCTTTGGTCTGTGCTGAGAGGGTAACCTGAAAACTGTGTCTTTTATATGTATATGTCTGTGCTTCTCCGACTATATCAGAGTATAGAATATTTCCTGTGCTGCTAACCAGTTCTTTTTTATATTGGTCAGCTTGACTTTTTTCCTGTGCTGTGAGGAATCTCATTTCCCTCATTGTTCTGAGAGCTGCTATTATAGATTGCTTAGCCTCTATTCTTAGAGCATGGCTAAAAGCATTCCATAAATTGTCAGCTATTAGGAGTTCTGGTCTGGTAAACTCCTTTCTGAGTGCTCCAATTTGGAACTGATTCTGTGCATAACAATTTCTGAGGAAGACGTTTCCTACCATATATTTTTTTGGAATACTCGTCTCTACAGAAACCGGGAGGATATAGGACTTGGTCTATATCTTCAAGAATTCTGGGCAGTCCAGTTTTCTCTCTATGAGAAGCAGGGACTCTGCTTTTTACTTGTTGCCAAGTTTCATCTGTGCTTTCCTCAAATTTGAGGGTTTTTGAAAGGGGAATTCCTTCACTGGATTCTCCTTCACTGTGCTCGTCTGCTTTTATTGCAAGACTTTGCATTTTCTTATATTCACAAAATTGCAGGTACTGTGCATAGTCAGAGTCCTGACTCATCTGTGCATGGTCAAGTCCTTGACCGTCTCTGCCTCTTCCTCTAGATATTCTTCCTCTTCCTCTTTTGCCAAAACCACCTATCATCTGTGTAGTGAAACATTCAGCGATATCAGGATAGTCTGGGTTGGAGGCGAATATTCTTTCCCTGGAAACTATATCAGCTAGTTCATTAGTTTTTCCAGAAACATGTTTGACATCATAATCAAATTCATTTAGAAAGTGATGCCAATTGATTAGTCTTCTTTGTGAAAACTTGGAAAGCTGTGCATTTCTAAAATATTGGACAAATTTGGAGTCTGTCTCAATAAGAAATTTCTTGGGTCTCAGAAATAGTGCATATTTTTCTATTCCTAAGACGACTGCTAAGAGCTCTTTTTCGTGAGCATGGTAATTAATCTGTGCTGGTGTGAAAGTTCCTGATTTGTAACAACAAATCTTTCTTTTTCTTTCTTTGTCATCAGAGTTGATGGTCATATAGACTACACCCCATTGGGCTTCTGATGCGTCTGTTTTGAGGATAAAGAAATCCTCAATGTTTGGTAATTCTAAAGGAGGAATAGTTTTTACTATTTCTCTTAGTTCCAAAATTATTTCTTATCTATTTCTGTCCAAGTGAAGGGATTGGTTTCTTCTGTCTTTTTTAATTTTGTAGATAGGCTTCCTCTGTATTTCGCTAGGTCTTTGATAAAGTCGCTAGCACAATTAAGAATTCCTAAGTAGCTTTGGAGTTGTTTCCTACTAGTTAGGGTATCTGGGAATTCAAGGATTTTCTTTACAATATGGTCTTGTAAATCAACTTTTCCTTGTTTTATATGAATTCCTAAGAAATCAATTTCCTGTTTGCAGAGTTCGTATTTGGTTTCTGAGATGACTATTCCATGTTGAATGAATTCATGGAGACTAGCTTTAACATGTTTTAGGTGTACTGCTTCTGTATGAGAAGCAACTAAAACATCATCAATGTAGACCATACAATAGTCTAAATGGTCTCTGAAAATGTCATCCATTCTTCTATGGAAGACTTGGGGAGCTATGCTTAAGCCAAATGGCATAACAAGCCATTCATACTTTCCTCTTGGTACACTGAAGGCTGCCCAAGGAATAGATTCTTTATGCATGCGAACCTGCCAGAATCCTGATTTGCAGTCAAACTTGCTAAACCAGGTTCTTTTGCCTATAAACTAGACAAGATTGTTCTTATCTGGAATCTTATAGGCATCTGGGATAAGATTGTTGTTTAAAGCTCTGTAATCAATGACCATCCGAGCTTTTCCCCTTTTTTGTTATGCTCTTTTGTAGACAAAAAAGGCTGGGCTATTATGAGGACTTGCAGAAGGTTGGATCAGTTTTTGGTCAAGCAATTCCTTGATTTGTTTGGAGAATTCTTTGATTTCTTCTGCATTGGCAGGGTATGTTTTTCCATTAATAGTCCTTTCTGGGTCTTTTTGGTTAAGTATGCATTCATACTTGTCCTTTTCCCATCTAGCAATAAGGTTATTGCCTAGAACATTCTGGGTTAACCCATGAAAGGTTTTCTGGATGCTACTCATAGGCTGAGTAGGAGAAACTCTAGGCAGATGTTCTCCTAAAAGGGTTTTGGTTTTCCTTTTAGTAAGGTTTATCTGGACATTGTGGAGTATTATCTCATGGAGATAATTGTCCATCTAGGTTTCCTGAGTAACATGGCATTTGCATGTTGGGGAATCATATTTGCAGTTTTTGCATCTGCATTGTGGTGGTTTAGGGTTTAGGGGTGTTTCCCTAGCTAGGGAGGGGTGTTTCCCTAAGGTTCAGGGTTCAGGGTTCAGAGTTTTTTAGGGTTTTTTTTTAGGGTTTTTTAGGGTTTTTTAGGGTTTAGGGCTTAGGGTTTAGGGATGTTGTTGTCCTAGTCATATCACTACTCTTCGCAGCGTCTTTGAAAACAGGGAGATACTTTTCTTCGTGGGCATAGAGGGTTTAGGGATGTTGTTGGGGTCCTAGCCGTGTCACCACGCTTCGCAGCATCTTTGAAAACAGGGAGATACTTTTCCTCGTGAGCATAGAGGGGAAGGATAAAAGTCCGACCACTAAGATTGAGGTGCAATTGAGGAGTGTGCCTCATTTGAAAAGTATAGGATTCAAAGTCGCAAAGAAAATCCTTTCCAAGAAGGGCATCTGTGAAATTTAAAGCAATTTCAAGAAACTTGATCTTATGGAGGGAGTCTTGGATTTTGATTAAGAGACATTCATTTTGATTTTTAGCTCTCTTGTCTGGGTTTTTGAAAGTTCTCGACTTTCTAAAATTGTATGATTTCTTTGGGTTCCTTTTATAAGGAAAGAAATCAACATCTCTTCTTTGTTTAAATCTTTTATGTTTGGATTTATTTTTTCTGTGTTTATGTTCTGAACATCCCCATTGGATAGGGAGTTCATCATCCCTTTCGTCTTTGAAAGAGATTTCTGAAAATGCTGAGTCAAGCAGCTTTCTTTCTTTCTCGTCTTTTCTTCTTCGAGAAATATAGTCTTGGGTGAAGTTAATTCTTTCTCCTAAGGTATCATCTTTAAGATATTGGATTCTATCATATTTTCCCTGCCACTCTTTATAGGCTAAAAGAATGTATTCTCCTATGATGGGTATTTTTCTAAAAAATTCATCCTTTAGGGAATCATCTTCACACTTATAGAATATGGCCTTAAAATTGTTGCTATATTCTTCTATGTATTTTAATTTACATAGCTTGAGCTGGGAGAGCTTGAACTTTGCTTGTTCTAGCTTTTCATTGGGAGTTCTGGCTCTGGTTTGGCCTATGAATTCTCTTGTGATAAAATAAATGTATCCTTCTACATTTCTTTTATCTTTATATTCTTCTTCATATCTTTGAAGTAGAAGTATATCATTCTGAGTAACACCTCTCTTTAGATTCTGGATATAGGTCTTTACTATCCCTTTCATGGATCGTTCCGCATAGGAGTGACAACTGTCAGCATCCCATTCTGGATTCATAGTAAAACAGATTTCCATCTGTTCTTTCCATTGGGCCAGGGCCCTTTCTATGTTCCTAACTCTGTCCAAATTTAATTGGATTCCAACTGGGTTTATGGGCTTTTCTGCCATAAAATTCTTTCCTTCAAAGATATGACTCTTTGTGGGAAAAGGTTCTATGTCCTTTGCATAGATTGGAGTTTTAAAGACAGTGTTGGTTTTTATGACTTCATCTTCATCCCCATCAATATTTATAACATTGAGGTGGATCTGAGGAGTAGGTTGGGATTCTGAAAGAATCGTTTGTTCTTTGAGAATAGTTTCAAGTTGTTCAAAACTCTCAGCTTCGTGAATTCTCATCATATCGGTCTGGTCTATTGAACTTAAAAAGTTCTTCTATTCCGTGGTTCCTTATGCTAATTCTAACTGTATTAATGATGTATCTCATAAGTTGAGGAGTACATCTGCATATGGGGTACTCTGTGCTAAACCTATTTATACCTTGCAGGTACAGGTTAGGTCTTAGGAAATTAGGCACTCTGGGAGTTTTAAAGCGCCTATGCTCTTTCTTGAGATCGTTCACAAGGTCTCTCAAAAGAGGATCTGAGGGTATGGGCAACAAATTGCTCCATGTGCCTGGGCAACATATGCACTCTGCAATGAACTCAGGAGGCATATATAATCGAATAACTCTTTCGTAATTATTCATGATAACTACCGGAAGATTCTGTGCCTTGTTTGGCCAATTTTGCCAAATGTCCTCCTATTTCTATTAGACCTTGCTGTATAGAGGCCTTATATCCTTCTTCAGCTCTTAAAAGCCTGTTGAAAGAGACTAAGAAATATCCTTTTGGATATGTGCCGTAGGCTTCTTGAAATTGAGCCCACCTAAAGTGTCTATGATATCCTCGGATATGCTGCATACAAAAGTATACTTCCATTATCAATTTCCTATGGTCTACATAGATGGCATATTGATAAGGGTTAAGGGTCTTGAGGAACTCTTCTGTGCTATAGTTGTCTAAAGTGTTTTGAATTATTTTAAACAACAGGGTTATATATTCTGGGTTCCATTGTTGGATAGGGAAATCATTAACCAGAGTTCTAATATTGGTTAAATATTATTTGGGATTAGTAGATTCTCCATTAGATGGATCAGCTAATAATTTCATAATATTAGACAATTCTTCTCTAATGTCTATCTGTAATTCAAGCACTTCTCCATGTATAACTAATATTTCAGGGATAGGCCTTAAATAGGGCTTAACTGGTTTTTGGAATCAAGTTTTCCTGGTTAGCAAAAGTCATAGCTTCTTGGAATGTAGCTATGTGTTCTGGGATGTGTAAGCAAAAGTGTTCATATGCTTCATAATACTGTGCAAGTAGACTATTAATGAGATTGTTTTGTTCTGGGAGAGTCTTATTAAGAGTCATCTTAATTTGTCTGAGTCTTTGCAAAAATCCTAGCAGTAGACTTCTATGTCCTTTTAGTACCTCATAGAGGTCTGGTCTCCTGCCTTCTTGAGCTAAGATGTCTTCTAATAGAAGATGTCTTTTTCTTTCCTCTATTATGTCGAGGATAGACTCTATGTGAGGAAAATTAAATCCAGGGTAAGGACCTTGGAAATTAAGTTTTAACCTCTCTAGATGAAAGTCTATAAGACCCATGTAAATAGCAGACTGGGGATCTGCGTAGGCTGCATATACTGGATTTTGCCAAGTTCTTTCGAAGTAAGCTACTTCTTGAAAGAGAGGCAACCCTGCTAAGTGTATAGAAGGGTTGAAAATCTGTGCTTGTCCAGATGTTCCTGGACGGTGTGCCATATGAACAACTTTGGCTGAACAGTCAACCAAGTCGGATGGCTCTGATACCAATTCTATAGTACAAAAACAAAAACAAATATAAAAAGAGAAAAAACACAAAACCAACTATGGATGCTAGTAAGAACACGCAGGCAAATAAGAAAGCTTTAAACAGTAAGAGAGACTGAGAGTATAGGAGTGCTATGAATGAGAAACAAGGGAATAGTCTTCAGGGTGCTCTTCCACAAGATAACAATCTTTCATACTAAGTTATAATTGTATGTAACAGCTGTGGGTTATGGTCCACCTATGCTTCCGGTCAACCTAGGTCTTCTTCTTGTGTAAACTCCGCGAGACTACCTGAGGTCAACAGTTTTGTACTGTTCCCTTCAGAAGGCTTATCAGGCCTCCTCAGGACGAACAACGATTACTGTGTTAGGTGATATTGCTACAGGACTCATCTTCAACCACCTACAGCACTTAGGACCATCGGATAAACAAAGCCTTAACGCCTCATGGCTCCTTGGCAAAATATCTCGGGTGTCCACTCTGAGGTATAGGTCTCACTATGGCCTTAGCACGAAATATCACGGGCTGCTACTATCATGCATGATGCATTGTTTCAAGAAGAAGTGGATCACAGAAACATGAAGGTGAAATATAACAAACAGATATTACATAAAACATAAACAAAGTACAAAGGAGAGATTACAATGTAGAGAGAGACGCCCATCCGGCTACTCCGGTAGGGCCTTTAGCCTATCATTACCTTTATTTCTTCAAAGCTTTCCTAAGGGGAGAAGTTCTCTATCTCTATTACAAACCAAACATCCCTTTATATAGACAGGTCAGGGATTCGCATTTCAAACTTCTAAAACTAAAATGAAGATAAAGATCTCAAAAAGAGATCACATGTGTACACTGTGCAGAAAAGAGATTATGTGTCTCTACTGTGCAGGAGCGGTCTTCGATGTATAGACTGCTTTTGCCTTGGGCTGTGCGAAAGGCTTTGTATCTGGCCTTGATCTGGATAAGGGAGCTTCTTTTGGTCAGATGCTGTCTGCTTCTTCAGTAATATCTGTGCTGCAGTCATTATTGACTGTTCCTTCTTTTTCAGTAAGGCTGCTGAGTTGTCTTTTCATTTCTGTAGTGGAGTCTACTGGAGCAATGAGCTGGGCTTGTTCCAAGATCCGGGGAGTGTTCATGCCTATAGCAGTGATTTCTGGGAGAGAACTGGGGAGTACAATATGTAAAGGAGCATGTCCCTTGTTTACTTTTTCTACTGTGCCTGATCCAATGATCGTTTCTGCTTGGATTATTATAGATGGAGAATAATATAAGGTATACCAAGCTTCTCCTTCTGGGCTTCCTAGCTGTAAGCCGAGGTCTTCTAGTGAGAATGCTCTTTGTCTTAGGACATCTGGACATGTCCATATTTCTGGGGCACCAACCAAGTCTTCATGAGAGATGGTGATTCTATCTATGTCATCTGAGATAATTCTTATGAGATAAAATTCTCCTGGGGCCAAGACATATGTTATAAGGGAATATGGATATTCCTTAATTGTCTTCTTTAAAACCTTAGCAGCTTCAAGGGGCAAGATCTTAAGGTTTTCTTCATTCAGGATATTAATATATCTGACGAATCCTGTGCTGAGCAATGTTTCTTTCCTTCCTTCTTGGAATTCTGATATTACTTCACCGGTGAGCCATATCCAGGGGATGGCATCTGTGCTTCCTGGTATCAATGCCATTCCAGGTTCGATGATCCCTTGGCAGATTTGGGACATAAGAGTAGCTCCTCTTGTTATGAGGCTAGTCTTTTCAAAGTCCGGTTGTCTGTCTTTGGTCTGGGCTGAAAGGATAATCTGGAAACTATGCCTTTTATATGTATATGTCTGTGCTTCTCCGACTATGTTAGAGTATAAAATATTTCCTGTGCTGCTAACCAATTCTTTTTTGTATAGGTCAGCTTGAATTTTCTCCTGTGCCATGAGGAATCTCATTTCCCTCATTGTTCTGAGAGCTGCTATTATAGAT